>FR990145.1:7769012-9022746 GCA_905404295.2 Ochlodes sylvanus | reverse complement strand
AAGTTCGGGAAATTATTTTTAGTGTATTCCTTTTGGTCACAACATTGTTTATAGCACATTTTCTATATTATTTTACAATTCATCCACCTAAAACGTAGTGGTTGAATCTGTGTCCCCATTTCAATGAACAGATTAGAATTATATTGACAGGTTACCACAACAATGTTCGGCGCGATTCCGACAATTCTCAGCGGCCAACGTCTTAGATGAATTTACATAAACCTCATGGAGGCAGATTAGTACGTAATGACTGTAAAATTAAATTATCAGAGCGATAATAAACACAAAATATCAATGATTCAATTTAGTGATTATAAAATATACTATATTTATTATATTCTTACCGTCATTTCAATGGCCATAATGTATAATTTATAATAACAATTAGTTGTAGCTACAACGTTACTATTTTTGTGGCAGTTTTATGTTTGTTTGCAAATGATTGATTGTAATGTCCATGTTTAGTAGTGTTTGTATAGACAAACCTGTGTCACGGTTGGCATAGGCCAACCGTGACACAGGGAGTCCATGTGTGAGCGTACGAATGTGTGATCGTTTGAAAAACAAAACAAAAAACCGACTTCAACATCGTTGACTGGTAGAGAATGTTTTTATCATTTTGTTTCACATTGATTTTGGTTAAATAAAGTCTCAAAAAATACATAAGTACAAGCATTTATTTTGCCCAAATAAAATAATTGTATATGTAAGATGTAATTGAAGGATACTTTAATGATTAGAACAAAAAGAAAAAGATTTCCAAGCATCTAAATAGCAATAATATTCGAGAACGTATTAACTTTCGTTACTAATTGGACATATCGTGTCTCATTAAAGATTATTGATGTCCAATTAAATTACTTTTTGTTTGTATCGTGTAGATCAAGTACCTACACATAATAGGAAAATAATCTTATTTCGTAAACGAAATAAAAAAAAAATTTAAGACGTTACAAATAATTGCAATGCTGTTACTGTTAGTGATGTCCATAGGCAACGGTGATCAATTATCATCAATAATTTATCATCAGTTTGTCGGCTATTGACATATAACAATGATAGAAATGTCAATCAAGCCTATATAGCAAGTTTTAACTACATCCTTTCAAAACTGTTCATAGAATAATCAAAGTTATATGGACGACCCCGTAGCTTAGTTGGTGGTGACCCTGATTGCGAAGCGAGGGGTCCCGGGTTCAATTCCCGGCCGTAGCACATATTTATGTGACAGATAAATGTTTGTTCTCGGGTCATGGGTGTTAGTGATGTCTTACCTCTGTTGTCCATGCCACCCGCGACACAGGGAATCCTAGTGCGGGGGTATGAGTGTGTTAACGTTTATCATTATTTATTTATTATATCAGTATTCATTTATTTTCATAGAAGTTAACGCTTGAGAATAATTCCGCCTGATGGTAAGTGGCGATCAAGTCCTTCATATTGAGCGCACTAACTTAGTTAAAGCCTACTCTTGCTGTTCTCTCTTCTCTTGCGCTTCTTGAAGACGCCGGCATCACGGGGCGGATGATTTCAAGCACGATGGCCGTTATAAAACTCTACAATGTTTTGGTCCTCAAGATTTCAAGCACGATGGCTGTAATAAAACTCTTTGGGTTTGGTCTTCAATACTCAATACTTTATTGCAATCATATGGTGTACGATTAGGTGTTACATAATTATTTAACATTAGGCGCACATATGAACCCTATTTGGGTATGGCAATTCAGTGGGAGCGAACCAATCTGTTTAAAATTAAAATATTGTATTGGTCAATTTATTCAATCTCCTAAGTATTCATTTATTTTTTAATAACATTTTTGTATTAAATATTGTTTTAATTTGGTAGCAATTTTCATAAGTGAATACACAACGGAAAATTTTGCTTAATTTATCGATTGTAAAATTGATTCCTAATGGCCTTACAGAGTTTCTGAACGACACTTTAGGTGATTTTTAACCAGCCGTAAGAGACTAGACAATAACCCAATATTAGTACCCTGCATATTAGATGCCACAGTGTGTGCACACACACATACTTCCGTCCGTACATCTCAAACACTCGAGATCAACCATTCCGAATACGACATAGCAGTTTGTCGCGATAATCATAGACATTACTTGATAGAATGACTTTTCAACTATGTTGGTTGGTAGATACCCTTCTACCAACATAGTTAAAAGTTGTCTAATGAATATCAGGATTCCATACGAATAATTGTGCATGTGAAATAAAAAAGACGCCCAGTAAAGCAGACCACGGCAGCCACAGTTTGTTGAATGTTTTTCATTCAGTGGGTCGCGAGTATTTTGCATATTCATAGTAATATCTGAACCAACTTTTGTTTTTTTGTCACAACCAGCTGTTGTTTGCTCCAGTTACAAAGACCGCTAAGTTTTTGTCACGCAAAGGAAAATTTTACAACGTATTTTTCACATTTATTTTCAACACAATTAGGGATAATAATTCTATCGTAAATTTCATGAGGTATTCTACTTTTTAACAACACAATCAGAGATTGTCTAAGGACTATGGATGTAAGCCATTAGCATTTTCATTATAATAACTATTCACCCGCGGCTTCGCGCGCCTTACTTCCAAAAATCCTTTCGTAGTACTCACTTGTGTCACTTGAAGATCCTATATAACAAAGCTCCAGTTATCCCCTTGTCAGCCCCTTCCTCTCTTAGTGCTCCCCTAAACTCTCCAAAGAACATATGTTATGCCAAATTTCAGCTTCTTGCGATTCATCATCACAACCCATAACTGTCCCACTGCTGGGCACGGGTCTCCTCTCACAATGTGAGGAGTACAGTCCACCACGCTGGCCAAGTGCGGATTGGTGGACTGGTGCGGAGTGGTGTGACTGGGTTAATGGGAAGCCATTGAGCAAGAGTCTACGGGATTAAGATCGGTAGTAGCTAGCTAGGCAGGAAAAAACCATTTTACCTTCTCAAGTAGCATCGAAGTTAAGCTGGTATGTACGAAGCCCAGATATGTCCATAATGAAGGTTGCTTGCCATCTAAGCAATCTAAACACCTAAAATTTTTGCTTTTGGATCCAGCTTAAATATAAATGGAGCTGGATAAACGATACTTTTATTTTATCTGTATTGCACTAAAATTAATTTCACCTCGATTCTTTTCAAATCTTTTCAAACTGACTATACTTACGTGAAACTAAAATCCACTTCCCGAATGAATTCCGACGCGACAGTCCAGAAAACATCACATTCTACAATTCCATTGCTAGGAAAAGTCATTCGGAACGTTTCGCCCGAGGACGCTAAGATTTCCAATACATTTCGTCTAAAATAGCTCGGAATTAGATTCGTTGGGCCGGCACAACGGGTAACCGCTGGTTATTTCCTTGCAAACATGTGAAACGGTGTTCAGAGGATATACTTTATGAGAATACAAATATGTAGGGATACTCGGTTTGGCGAAAATACTTTCAGACATTCGTTTTTGGGGTTCCGTACCGAAGGGGAAAATGGAAGCGAAGCGAAGGTGGGTTTACTAGTATTTAAGTATGTAAATTATTCAGTGTAGTCATGATCTTTAATTCAAGCAACTGTTAAACTTTTGAGAGGTGACCATCTCAGTCCTCAAGGGTAGCAACGCATCTGTGACCGAACTAGAACGAAACTTACTAACAATTACATACTAACTGGACTATTACTAACAACAGCTAACAGGACTAACTTACACTAACAGTCCCTGTCCCGGTCCTCATACTAACAAACTAACCAACTAATGTTCTAACACCGTCTCCTAACCGGACTAACTATCCCAGTCCCCATTTGAGTCTTGTTCTAGGTCGGTCACAGTTATCATGGGCGGCAGCGGAAGGGCGCTGCATGCTCGTTTACTACCTTTATTCCATAAAAAAGTGCAAGGAAACGATTTATTGTGAGTTTTTTCGTACGTTTTGCTGGACAAAGCCCTCCGGAATACGTGATTGATTTTTTTTCCATTAGCGACCACGCATCTACGAGTAACTTCCGGCCTCGACCGACGTTCAATCACTCACAATTGACACGAGGCGAGCGCACTCTGGAAATAAGTCGGTTACCAAAATACGATAGTTATTTAATTAATAAAATACAGTTTTTCTTAATTTACACTATTCTCAATGTTTATTTTCAATTAATTTTACACTATTCTTAATTCAAATTTTTTCAAATTTATTTTCCTTTTTTTTGTTTGTTTTTTATAAAGGCGTGTTTTTTAGTTTTTTTTAACAATTATTTTCTTTTTTCTTTTTTAATGAGTAGGAAACATTAACTAAGAAGGAATTTTGTGATATTCCACCCCCAATGGGGGGTAAATAGCGGGTGAACTTTCATAGTACTTTCACGCGGGATAAACTGCATGAAATAGCTAGTACTTCGATAATTATTTTTCACAAGAATAGTTTTTTAAAACAATAAAGTGCGATATTTCAATCCAGCGAAACATTGACATAAAACGACAGTCCATAAAAGAAAATTTGAATAAATATTTTGTTTGTGTTTGCAATAGTCTATGGTGTGTCCTGACGTAAGTCGATCATAAGAAATACAATTGTTCAGCTTCCAGCACAGCGGAATGAGCAGTGAGCTTCACAGTTCACTTTAAACGATTCGGAATTAGATTGGTACAACCGTCGCTAGGATGACCTGAATACAACACTTCTATTTTCCCACTGAAAAATCTTATTTGCTCAGACACCACTAGACTTTTAGACTGCTCTGTAGCCCACTAAGTTGATTGACATTCAACTGGCCTCTCCCATAGGTTCCGGGATACTTCCCGGGAGGGGTTGACGTTTATGACAGATGAATGTTTGTACTCGGTTCGTGGATTTGAGTGGTGTCATTGAGTTGTCCATGCCTCCGCGACCCAGGGAATCCTAGTGTATGGGGGCAATATCTTTGGCAGGAGATATGACGTGTATAAGCATTTACATACTTAAATCAGACCGTAATTCATTCTGTTAAAGGGTTACTTCACATTGGCACTGTGAATGAACCCACATGCACGGTTTACATGCACACCTAAGCACGGAATCGCCTAAGACATTTTGGGTAGTGGCTGGTGGTCATCCATCCAACTAACTGCTGCTTAACTATGTCGATCACTAAAGATCGACGAAGACTTGACAACTATATAACAAGTTAAATAATTCCACCTATTGAATCGTACCGAATGTTGACACGATATCGTTTGCACTTCTATAGCACAATTAAGAGTTGGGACCGTGTATTTAGTTCAAGTTATGTGGTCGGTGTGTTTTAGACATATAGAGGTATGGTCGGAAACTTCAAGGACCCATTTCCTTTAAATTTGCTAAATAGTAAAGTAGTGAAAAAGCCTATTTACTCTTGATTTGAAGACACAAACATTATAATCTAAGGGAACATCGACGCTTTCAATTTAGTTCACTCTGTCGCGGTACACATCGGTACACACAAAAAACTATAGGTACGTTTATCACTGTAACTATTTTTTTTTAGATTTATCTAACTCTATCTATTTTTCAATCAATTTTTTGGATTTATCTAAAGCAGAGTTGTCCAATATGTATGCCAATCGAGATCCGTCTGAATAACGGGATTAGCTTTTACTGTAATTAAAAAATGTAATATTGGAAATGAAAACTCCACTGCGTACAAAGTGAACTTAAAAAGTACATTATATGAAAACTGTGCCCTAAATTCTCTATAAGCTGGAAAATATCCTGCATTCTCTCCAATTCCATAGAGAGCCTATATATCCTAAGCCTAGATTTGTGCTCGATTATAATGGTCATTGGCTAAATGACTCGTGTTATTTTTTGTACTCGTTCCACAGTTATTTTACTGGGTTAGTATCTACATGCCTACATGCCCTCGCTTCGCTTCGGCAAACCTTTTAGTAACCACACGCAAAAAACTATTATACCTAAATTATAGGGTACTAAAAGCGGACATGATACTAAAAGCATATTGTACCAGTCAAACTTAAGCCAGTCGTTTTTAGTAAAATATTAGGTTTCTGTTGGTAAGACCGAAATAAATTTAGATACAGTTCGAATATGCTAAGCTCTAGACTATGTCAAATAACAATTCATCTTTCTTTTAATAGCCGGCACACGAGCAGACGCGTCATCGGATACTAAGACTTAGTATGGTGACCAAGTGGTCAAGTGGTCAAGTGGTGGTGGGGCCGATGGTGACCACTTAGTTACTAAGTAGTACTAAGTAGTAACTAAGTGGTCACCATCGCCCCTGAACATCCGAAACACAAAAGTTCCGTCATCGATGCGTTGCCGAACAAGAAACAAGAGGACAAAACTACTGGCTCTCCAGCAGCCGCGACTACGACAAAACGTTTGGTAGCTCACTCAAGCTAGAGGGTGGTAGATAGTCAGCCGGGCTTCGACCCAACCACCAATCATAGTCAGGGGCGGCTTTACCTACAGTGCAGGGGGTGCGGTGCACCCTGGCGCCGGTTGTTTGGGGACGCCGAGGGCGTCTTGTAAGCAGGTATCTATTCCATTTCGAACGCGTATTTTGATACAAAAAGGCGCCAGGGTATTATTGATTTCACCCGGACGCTACATGTAGCCTGAGCATAGGTAGACTTCTGTCGCTTCTTAAAACCCTATTCTATAAATAAATAAATAAATATCAGATAAATAACGCTACACACTCATAGCCCCACACTAGGATTCCCTGTGTCGTGGGTGCCATGGACAACACACAAGACAAGAACACACACACCCAGACCAAGAACGGAAATTTAAATTCATCATTCAAATTTCCGCCTCACTGGGAATCGAACCCAGGACCCTCGGAACGGCGATCCGGCGTGTTAACCATTGCGCCATCCGGGTCGTCATGACATTGAGGTCAGTATGCAAGATCGTTGGAATAGCTGTGTTTAAAAAATTATACCTACCTACATTATTATTTACGCGCGCTTGCGTGCATCGTTTGTGCAGGCGCGTCTGTATTTCAAGTCTGTCGCTATCAACTGCCTTTTAATTCAAACCCGAGATTTATTTCAACTAAGATGGCTCGTTGATTGCCACTTTGCCGGCTTTCTAGCTCCGGCAACCTTTGTCCGTCTACGAATTTAATTATTAAGAATCCTGTCTCGCAGGGGAATACAAAGCATTACTAGCTCTAAGTTACTTTGAGCTTCCGAATCAGTCCGACAGTAAAGGACGTAGCCAAGGAAGTCTAGTATTGTATTGTCAAAGATCTAAGCCCGAAAGCATCATATATTTCATGTTCGTTTCGACTGTTAGCCTTTGTTAGCCTTTTGTAACTATGCTGCAGTCTGTTCTGTATACATTTTTTCGGAATTGACTCTGCTTTTCCACCGTAATTCATTCTGTCAAAGGGTCACTTCACATTGACAATGCATATTTCATTTTCTTCAAAAAATGTATTTTAACAAAAATAAATAAAAATAAACTTTCTCCACTTCTGCTCCATGTAAACTTGTGCTTCTTTCTGAGGTAGTTATTCTCGGAGCGCAATGACATGTTCTTCAAAAAAGATCGGAAAAAGGTTCAGGGCCGCCGCGCCGTTGCATTAGCGACTCTTATAATCTTATAGTATTGCTCGTGTAAGGTGGCTTGTCTGCTGTTTCATCATCCCTGCAGGCCATAAAAAGGGAATCATTTGATGACTACTGACTAAGGCGCAGTGTTAATTATATGGAAAGCACACCTAATGGACGGCGAGTACAATGTAGCAACAGAAACATACAAGCGATGAACAAAATAAAACTCAGGGCTTCCTGTACTAAGTTTGGCCTTAGAGCCATGACGAATCCACAGTGTGGTGAAATATGCACCAGGTGTCAATTACAAGAGAGGACGAGACAGTAAGTAATATAGCTTTTTTTTACTTCTAAGGTAGAGCTTGACAGCAATCCCACCTGATGGTAAGTGGCGATGAAGTCCTTGAGACGTTGAGTAAACTAAGTTAGTGCTAAAATCCATGCATGTTTTATAAAACCTCAAAATTTTAAAAGCATCCTGAATATTTTACTGAATATTATTCATCTTAGAGGCTTTATATTCACTGTGGTTCTCAAAGATCGTTATAAAAGCATCGAAATGAATAGAGGTGTAATCAAAAGAGGGGGACGGATACAAACCATCCATTCATGTATTCTTCGGTTTAATGAGTCATCTGATAGCTAAACCTTCTAAATGATATGGCATATTTATAATTCATACTACGCGTGCGTACTTAGGATACTTTTCATCCCGGTTAAAGGGATTTACTCTCGCGGGATAATAGACAAAGGTTAGTATAGACTATAGAGGGTCTATTAAAAGATTTATTCAACTGTTTTCAATTTTTATACAATAATAACTATTCAACAAAACATAAAAGAAATATTTTAAAGAAAGTCATTCTAATCTAAAGACCAATTAAATTGTTTCCTAAATCGATAAAACGAGGTTGAATGAATGAATTGAAAACATTAAATATATAACGGTATAACCCGTGAAATAAATGAGTAGCGATGTTCCTAACACGTGTTTATATGACTACAAATTACATAATAAACATACTAACACGCTACCTCCAACAGAAGTCCTAGCGATAAGCCTCATCAGTTGTTCGTTAAAGTGTACTACAAGCCGAGGAGTGGCCTGGACACAATTATGCACGAAACCCTAACAACCCAAGGGTTATCTAAATGCCTTATTAAATCCACGTCACGGCTAAAAAAGACCAAAACTATGCATGACATTAACCCAATTTAATTAGAGCAAGGTTTCGTAACTTCAAATAGTGAACACTTGTCTTATACCAGTGGTACTTAGGTATTTTTTAATATACTCGTAAATAGTCTGCAAACGAACATATCATGCGACTTAACCTCATCTAGAAAATTGAACGAGATTATGATCATGTCGATCTAACGTCGATACTACAAGAAGAAATCATTACCTCTTTGAAGATTCCTTATCATAAAGAAGGAAGACGGAGAAACGTCACTCAGCCTACAATGAGCAAATGAACATGAAAAAAGTTGTCTTACACTGATGGCATCACAAATGCGTTGACGGAGAAGAAAGAAGAACGAAATAGCTGGAAACCCCAAGCTAGAGAGTGGTAGCTAGCCAGGCACGGAAAAACGTATCATAAATTAGCAAAACTTCTCCTAGTCTTAACCGGCAGCTAGGAAAGGTAAGTAATTACTTCCGACATCCGCTAGGTTCCCAGGGGAAGCAATAGCGAGTATCCGCGAAAGGGCTCCAAACCCCATACAGAACACCCTTAAGCCATGACATAACACCATAACCGTAGAGAGTCACGCAAGACGCCATTTAATATTCCGTTTATGTAAATCGTCCTTTTCGTTTAGAATAGGGAAAATATTTCATTTCGTTGATTTAGTCCATTCGAGGGAAGTGCTTAATTTAGGGTTATGAATGGTAATGAATATTTTAGGTGCGAAGTAAAGAAAGGTAACTACAGTATTCACGTTTATGTGTTCTTATAATAACGGACGCCCGCGTCTGCGTCTGTGGGGGATACAATAAAGTCTTTGTCATCTTTTTATACTGGTTATGGGATAAAATTAAGGATATTTTACTTCTAAGAAGCCAGTTATTTTTCATTAGTCTCATATATTTTTTTCAAAATCTATTAAATATCTTTATTATATTAAAAAAATTCTATTGTAGTAATTATTACAAAAATACTAAAAGTAAAAAGGAGTTAAAATGAAGTAGTTCCAAGTAAAAAACTGGTTTATTTTAGCGTTGTTCTTATCGTTTAATATACAATAGATTACACTTGAACTTTTCAAAAAAAGGGGGGGCTCCATGAAATAAACTGTTCAGTGTTTTTTGACATGCACCTAACATTTTTCCTAAGACTACCTTAAGACTTCCTACACTTTTTAGAGGCGACCATCTCAGTCCTCAAGGGTAGCAACACATCTGTGACCGAATTATAACGAGACTCTTACTAACATTTACTAACTGGACTATTACTAACAATAACTAACAGGACTAATATTCACTAACAGTCCCTGTCCCAGTCCTCATACTTACAAACTAACCAACTAATGCTCTAACACCGTCACCTGACCGGACTAACTATCCCAGTCCCCATATATGAGTTTTGTTCTAAGTCGGTCACAGTTGTCATGGGCGGCAGCGGAAGGTGGTGCTGCATGCTCGTTTGCTGCCTTAAATCAATAAAAAAAAAGTTGTATTAATTATTATATTCTTAAATATTGCCAGACGATACGGAACCCGTCTCATGCAAGTCAGACTATCGCCTTGGATGTTTTTACTTAATTTGCTAATAAGATAACCGCTTCTACTTGGCACCCGTTGATTTGTAGTTACCTAATAATTGTGATGAGGCGTGAATGTAGCGCTTAATTGCAGGTTTTTGGCTAAGTCGGGAAGTTGTTAATTTCCTAAGATAAGTATTTGATGATAGATGTTCGGTAATATTTTGATTCTGGCAATTCATTTTCAATGGATAAAATTTTATGCATTATTTTGGGTACCCACCTTTTTTCTTTAATCGTGTGCGAGCGACGCCATCAGCGCAGTGGAGACGATTATTTGATATTCATTAGCGGTAATACACATGGGATATTTATTCATAGGGAAATACAAGTATATAATATACTAAATTAACTATACAGTTGGATGATGTTATGTTCCCGGCCAAGAAAGAAGGATGTAGAAGGAAACAAAATACAAGAATAATAGTAACCATTGATTTAATTTCAATCATTTTATTAGTATTCAATTGGTAGAAACATTGAATTCCAAAAACTCATCGTGTATTTTGCGTTGGATTTTATGTGAATGAAACTGTTATTGGACTTTCTTGTTAATAAGTGTAATTAAGATATATTTTAGAAAAAATGTATGAGGGGTCTTTAAAGGGCCAATAGAAGCCAAACTAAAGTCGGCATGTTGATATCTAACTTAAAAACTTGTGCATGTTTTATTTTAACATGCCCCTTAAATCTTACGCGATATTAAGAATCGGAAAAGGAAATAAATCTTTGCAAACATGAGTAATAAATTTCCTCGCGGCTTTACTAGTAACTAAGCTTTAATTTTGAAAGTGGCAAAATCTATAAAGAAAGGTCCTTTAAAAAGATATTTTTAGCGAAACTTTCTAAAGGACAAAAACAAAGTCAAACATGAAAATAATAACAGCAAAATGCAATAGCCTCTTCGAACAATTTGGTAGCAGAGCATTTCAAATAACGCTGTCGTTGATTAATTAAATTTAGGTCTCGTATTTAGCTTTGTTCGTCAACTTGTCTGAAAAGACGAGCGCTTCTTACAAATTGGATTTGGGGTAAGCTTTTCAGGGGTGTTATGTTTGATGGTTCTGGCCCAAAGGGCTGCCTGCTATTGTTGTTGGCAGCGTTCCGTTTATACGGATTAGCAGCCGATCCGGTTTTCGGACGTGTTTTAGTTTAAGGAAAAGTTTCCGGCTAGACTATTATAAGTAAACACGTATATACATATACCTTCTTATACGCAGTAGATAATTATCTTTTCGTATAAAAATGTACTGATGTGAAACTTGGATATTTGATAAGAACGTATCCATAACAATGACTTACAATTTTTGTCTGTTTGTTGACGTATTAACCGAAATCAATGTAGTTTTTACTGACGTATTAGCTTGGGATAATATTTCGTTGTTGTTTTATTTAATCCATCCATCCATCAGTCTCTGTGTCTCCACTGACGAGTTGATAAAAATGTCTATGCGCATAAGTTATTAACTTTATCCCACGTGTAATGTAAATTACAGTTTAATTATAATTTATAACTAGACGTAGTGCTAGTGCGTATCCATTCTAATTATTTCGTATTTTAGGTTGGTCCGAATGAATTAATGCCATTAATTCTACTGAACAAGTTTTTTGAGCTCGTGAATAAGTAATTGTTAGTTACGTGGCAAAGTTTTACACAAAAGTTACTTAATGATAATTATTTTTGTTGTTTGAAGTGATTAACTGGGTGAGGTTAATTCCATGAAGGATTTGTTGTCGAATAATGTATTAAACATTTCGTCTCAGATTTTCGAAATTATTTATTTGTTTAATTAAACTCTTTATTGATTGCACACCTATTATGTTCCTAATGATGATTTTGTTCATCATTCCGCAAAACCAGAGTGTCGTAAAAGGCCGTAGGAGTCGGCCCCTGATTGGTGGTAGGGCTTCACTGAGGATTACACAAATTATAAAGACGCATTACGAAATAACATAAAATCTTTCAAATTTCTAACAGAGTTAAGGTTATATTATTAAGGTTAAGGTTAAATTGTTAAGGTTTCAGAATATTATGGAATTAATTAATTACATACGGTACGTAAACACCAAAAAGTAATTTTATAGCAAATGAAATATTATGTGCTAAACAAATGATAACCGTAATCGTAATTATGACTGTTAAGTTAATTCGGGACTCGGATGGTTAGTTCGTTTAGGAGACGGTCTAAGATGGTTAGTTGGTTAAATTATTAGTAAGTAAGAGGACTGGGACAGTTACATAAATATGTAATCAAATAAAAATAATAATAAACTCACAACGGCTGAATAACTGTAATATATGTTCACAATTTCATTAAAAATATAGTCGAGTAGAAAAGTTTTATATGACACAAAGATGCGACAATTACGTACAAGTCATTTCAATTAACCACAAACTGATGAAAGTACTGCAAATATAATCAAGACAGGAATGGAAAAAGTCTTCCGTTTTTCACTGTACCACTATTCTAATTGGCCAACTGTTACTTTCTCTCTCACTCTTACCAATACGTGGAACACAAGAGTAAGAATACACTTTCACAAGACTTCCTACCTGTTGACGCAGACAATAGGCTCACGTTACTGAGCTGTCTCTGACTTATTCATGCCCAAGCCTCGGCTCAAATCAAATCTAAATCACTTATTCATGTAACAAAGGATCTTGTGCATGTCTTAGCTTTGCCAACAGACAATTTGTAAATTCTTTATTATTGAAGGTTTGAAGAACTTTATATACGTAAAATATAAATTAATTAAGAGGATGTTAAGTTACATAAATAATTTAAACTTCAAATATATAATTTGAATATAATATCAAGTGGTTTGAACGATAGACTCTCGAACAGGGGGACTGATTTTGAATCCTGCATACATCACTCGTTTTCAAAAATGGCTTTCGTATTATAACTAACTAGTTCGCACTGGAAGAATGTGAAAAAGTTGCAGCTCAATCATGAGGGACGCATACTGCAGGCCGCATTACTTGAAGTAAGGGGTAGCTCTATTTACAGTATGTATTACGATGACCGCCTCAACTCACTAACTTAGTTGTTAAGTTCAATGTTGTGTGAAAACATTACTAAAACATTAATGCGACGCCGCAATGCGGTCGGCATTCAAGGACGTAGGCCGTTTTGAGAAGGCTTAGGCCGTCCACTCACGGGCAACTTGTTGCGTTGTGTTTGTGTTGATTGAGTTAGTATCGTATTTTGTGTGTGTGTGTGTGTGTGTGCGTGTGTGTGTGTGTGTGTAAATAATAATAAAACGATAACATATTAAAATTTAATTGACAGTATCTTAATATGCCATCACAGAATTTGTAACACACTTTTATCAACTTTTTAGTGGTATTGCTAAACATTTTTTTTCTAAAATGATACAACGTTACATTGTAGAAAATACGTAAATTTACCAAGTTGGTTACAAATATATTTCACGAAGACAATTTAAATAGGCAAAGAAATTGATTCTTAGAAGGACATAAATAGCAATGTTTTGCATAAACAATACTTACATTTAAAATTTATCATTACAAATTATAGGGTTTACAAACACGTGTCGAAACTCTAAATAAACCCAAAAGAATGAAAGCTCCCGAGTTTTTGGTTCGTGACACATGCAAATTTTTTTAAAACCTAATTTAACTGGTTTGTAGGCTTGGTTCTTTATATTTATACTACCTGCAAAAACCGATAAGATTACACCGAAGAATTAGTAGAAGGTACAATAACAGTTACTTTCGTGAGGCCTGCCTGTCTAACCGCCTTGTTGCTTGGGAGGCTGATCCAAGCAACAGGGGGTAGCCACATGACTTCTTGTGCTTAGCTGAGGGCCTGAGAGCCAGGGCTGTCTTTCTTCTCTCTTGTTTATTTAAAGTGATGTGTTTGGTACTCATGTCCATGGACGACGGTGCGGCAGGCGAAGCGCTCATATTGCGCGGCTTGAGTCGATCTTAAGTGATCGACAAAGTTAAGCAACAGCGGGCGCAGTCGGTAGCTGGATGGGTGACCGCTAGTGGCAAAAAATTCTTTGACGCTTCCGTGCTTCTGAGGAGACGTAAAGCCGTCGGTCCCAGTTGTTACCATTTGGTAGCAGTCGTTAAGCCTTGTCGGATGCCTTCGGGAGGCATTAAAACTTCTGACATTTGGGTTGGCAACTAACCCCTCCACCAATCCGCATTGGAGCAGCGGGATGGGGGATGCTCTAGGCCTCCTCAGGTATGAGGAGAGATCCGTGCTCAGTAGTGGGACATTAATGGGTTGATGGACGACGGTGTCCACTTATTATCTAATATGTAGTTGTTCCACTCATTCAATGTCCTTAAGTTTAGTCAACTTTTGCTCGTTTTGTAACCAGCCTTACTGTAACAACTTCATTTCTTTATTGTTATTTAAAAATGACACGACGTTTGTGTATGACGCAATCGGATTTCCTATTTTATAGATACCTTCAACGTTCATAACTATGTAATCTAAATATTAAACGAGGCCAATTGGGCAATTTGTACATTAAACCTATACTAAACATTAAATTATTGATAAGTATACTTTTGAGTGTAGGTTTAGAAATATCGAGTTTACGAATAAATGAGGAGAGATAATAATAATATATAGAAAATAGAAAACAAAATGGTATTTTGTAATTGTAAATGTAAATCACACTTATTTTCAAAAAAGCCTTAAACCGAAATAAAATGAATAGTTATAAAAACTAAAAACACGCTTTATAGTGCTAAGTGAATAATAATTTTATCAAATTAGTGTATTGTCATCGGTCCTCAATAAATCTACAAAGTTTGAACGAAATCTGGCCGTTTAAAGTGGGTCAAAATCGCGCCCAAAGAAGTCGGTTACAAACAAACATACAAACATACAGGTGAAGCTAATAAAAAGCGTGTAAAAAGGTATTGGGAATATGCTTTAAAATCGTACTATATACTTACGTTACATTCAAGATTCATATATTCGTAATTCATAAATTCGACACAGTCATCACAGGTAAACCCCTTTGTCTAGCCACCTATCGTATTAGAAGCCATTAATGAGTTAAGCCATAACCAAGTCAAAAACTGTTGCATATTTTACCGAATTACTAATATCCGAGCGAACTCTAGGCGAGTGGTAAAAGGTTTGTTCTAAAACTCAAGCTAAACCACAGACGCTGGTTTCACAAAGCGGATGTGTAAATTTAATAAAAGCCGCGATGAGTTTCATTAAAATAACTCCCACTGCCATCATTATAAGCGTACAACTTACTCCACTTCCACCAATTTTGACATGTTTAGAACTCCATATGCAGAAACAAAACCGAACCCTTAAACCTTTCGCAACCTTGATCCATCAGTATTCAGGCCGCCTATAATTTAATTGTCTCACTTTTGAGCTCATTTCTTTTGCATCGAAAAGATAAAGGCATATTCTAGCACACTGGGCATAGGCGGATTGAGGTACTTCATACACACTTGTGCTCATTACAGAAAAATTTCAGGCCTGCATGTTTATTCAATTACTCCCATCGTAGTCCATTCACCTAAGCAAGCGATTAGTTAGGTTAGTTAGCAATTAGTTTGAGCATAAGTGCATGTAGGATTCGAAGACCGACTATAGTTATATAGTTTTAGAAATTTTCCCGTAACAATTAAAATTCCACGCGGGAGAAGTCCCGGGCACAGCTACTCTTCCATAAGCAGAATCATTTAAATTTGTTTCACGGAAAATAGCAGCTATCCTGCGAACCGTATCCATTCCATCCCCGAGCTGATAAATAGAGATAGTATTTAAAAAAAATCTTATAAAACATCAAATCACCTCAATTCATTAACACTTATCCTGTCAGCGTCCATAACGTAAATCTCCCTTTACGTTTCATTATCTTCACGTAAACATCTATTCGATACCCTGTTCCCTTGTGCACGTCGCTCTGGATTTACTCACGACACGACAATCATTTATCTGGCTTTGCTGTTTACTTTTAAAACGACAGTCACGTAACGGAACATAGAAATACTGATTAATCGGCTTATCCAGGGTCATGCGTGTCAGGCGTAGACAGAGAAGTATAAACCTATGGATGCCATCTATCGTATTCGCACAAGAAAGGAACAACTTACGCCAATGACATGAAAAAAAACGAGACAGAATGATACGATGTTTTGTCACACTTTGCGTGACGGTTTTTCAAAGAAAACACAATTGCTTATAAGCAAATTTGACACCTGATATCGAATTTCTCTTGTGCCACATACAATTGTGTTATCTCATGTCTACTGCCCTGGCCAGATGTCTACATCCTTCTCTGACTACGGTGTCAGGGTAGGAATTATTTAGTGACATTAGTATCACCCGATGACGAGAGCGTACTCTTAACTGAGACAGTATAATTTGCTTTTTTTAGAATAACCGACAAACGAACTAATGAGCCATTTGATAGTATGCACCATCGCCCATGAACCCAAGGCCCAAGGCCTCATCAATGCGTTTCCAACTAAGAAAGAAGAGATAAGATATAAAGAAAGTAAAAATAACTGGTATGAGGGCGGGAAGTGGTAAATGAATAGTAGACCGTTGGGTGATACATCTGAAAAAGAGTTAGTAAACTATTAAGCTATTGCATAGCTTTTACCGCGGGCCTTGAGCGTGGGGACCGAATCCAGAAATTCCGTAACGAAAAAAACCTAATACCCCCAATCAGCGCCATCTAGTACCTTAATACTAAGGTATGGTACGTATGTTTTCTACAAACTAGATGGCGCTGTTCTGATATAACTATATAACTTCTAATAATTATAATTGCATAAGTTGATAAAAAATGCTATGCAATAGCTTTACCGCGACAGTCTCCGAGTGCCACATTTAGTTTTTTTGTTTCTATCTTGATTGAAGGTGTTTCATATTTTTATTGAATTGTTCGTTACACTAGAATCGAGCCTAGCGCATAGGTTTTAATTCAGTACCGTGGCGCACTACCTTCTATTGTTAATCTCCAATAAAAATCACCACTAAAAATAGGTTAAAATGATCACTTAATGATAACTCAGAGCTTAATTAAAAATCAGAATATAATTACCATTAAAGAACCCGAACAAGTGCGAGTTGGACTCGGGCACCGAGGGTTTCGTATAAACTTGTAGATAAATTATAATCAGTTAATTCCGTTTGTAACGGGGTTTTTCTGTGACATAACTATAAATTGCCAATTTTCAGATTTTTTCCTTTAGTTGTACTTTAAGTTCTCACGCACGACACTTTCGTGCGTGAGAACTTATACCTTATACCTTAACTTATACCTTAACTTATACCTTATACCCTATAGTTTTGATTATCTTGCAAGCGTCAAAATATGCGGCATAAACGGCCGTATCTTTTGATTGCGTTGACTTAGAAGTTTCATGTTTCTCTGTACTCCAAGGGATTGCATACCTGAGTTTTTGGTAATAATCTTAGCTTGATACCTCCACGTTATCCTGAGAAAAAGGATCTAGACAGACAAACAGACGGACACCAAAGAGATCCTATAAAGATCCTATAAAGTTTTTTTCTTTAGAGGTACGTAACCCTATGGAACGAGTAAACAAAATATCTCTGAATGGATTTTAATAACAAATCCATTTTATGAAGTGGTAACGGCTTTTTGCTTTGGAAAACAAACTGAACACCCGGAGTGGCAATATTGACTCGTTCTTAATCTCGTTAGCATTTTCTAAAGTTTCTCGTTTCGATAACGTCAAATTTATTCCGCTTCAAACATAAAAGCTCTTCCAGAAATTTTAGATAAGGCTCTTGCTATATTGACGCGGATTATGAGTGAGTTTAATTATTTTAAGTTTGTTAATATTAACTTTAAGAAAATTTGATTTCGTATTGTTTTAAGAAAGATAAGTTATTAAACTTATTAAATTGCTATTTCGATAATGATCATTTGGATTTTGTTGTATGCGCCGTTGATATTGTCACAAGAGTGGGTACGGGATGGGAAGAAATAAGGCTGGCTTCAATAGATGATGTTTATTTCACAGGATGGGGTAACACTCGTGACATGGTGACTCGACACAACGTTGCACACTTTACTTCACTTTCCTATTCGCTGCTCTTCCTGATTACTTCTTCTTCTTCTTCTGGTCCTCCTCTCGGATTCGCTTCCGAAACTGAACTGTCCCTGCCGTGTTTGAGATCGCCTTGTAGAACACCGCATACCAAATTTAAACGTTTTTTTTTAATTTATTATCGAGAAGTCGAGAACATTCTATTTTTAAATTAGATACTTCTATCCCGCGCGCACGTGTCAATGCTCATGTCAACAGATGATAATTCTATTTTTAAATTAGGTACTTCCATCCCGCTCGCACGTGTCTACAGATGAATCTACGCAACAATAATTTAAGAAATTGCATGTTTTGTCATTTTATAAATGAAATTAATAGTTTCATCGTCATATTATATCGTATTAACATATTATTATGTCAGTATATTCGAATTGACTCTTCCATCTCAGTCTTATTTAAAGTCTGTACATCCGTGCTGACATAGTCGTCTCTACTCGTATTATTGTGCAGACATACTTATAAACGTAAAGAAAATCGCCCATCTTTTACCATATCTCGATACAAATCGGGCAACAAGTCGAATACCGTCGACAGAGTATTAAGATTCTCATTCAGGGTCGGCCTGGGAGACCACCGATAAATATAATAGAAGATACCTATCTACTTATTTGTAACCCTTTTTGAGTAAATTTAGGGGTCAAGATAGGGCACACGGCTGACACGCAAATTCACAAATTGTAAGCTTGTACTTATCAGAGAACAATCGTATAAATAAAATGAGTTTGAAATTTTGTACATACCAAACAATAGTACAATAGTATTCAATTTGAAAAAGGACGTTTTGTCCTATAAATTCTGTGTTTTTTTTATTAATTATATTTATTAATTAATTATAAGTTAATGCTTGACCGCTATCCCGCCTGATGGTAAGTGGAGATGAGGTCTTGGGTGGTAGAGCACACTAACTTAGTAGTAGCCTATTCACTCTTGACTTGAAGACACCCACATTATAATCGGATGGGAACACCGACGCCGGCAATTTATTCCAGTCCTTAGAATATCGTTGGGATAATACTCGTTGAGTTCTGGACCCAGCTTAATCTCAACGGTATTCGTGTACATAGCAGTGGGATTCTTCAACTGACTAGTGAAAATGTGTTCAAATGACTACTTAACTGGTTTTCACACACTTCCGTGTCCACATCGCGTTGGATACGAAACCGACGCCACCCAGGTGAGATCCACACGGTCGTTGCACTTGGCTTGGATGCCGCGCACCGGCCGTATATAGTTCATTTTCGTTCTTATTGCCTTAATCGTAAAGACTTTTGTCATAGGTTTAAGCTGATTCGTCGTTAAGTATTTGAAGACTCTAGGCCGTTGGGTCTAGTTTTTTTTATGTGGCAGTCGTTAAATCACGACGGAGGCTTTCATACGGCAACCGCCCTTTTGTAACCAGTAACTTCACCAATCCGCACTGAAACCTGGCAGATTACGTTCCAGACCTCCATTGCAAAAACCACATCAACCACCGTTAATGGGTTTAAAAACCAAATATCTCCTCATTAGAGATGTCGTGAATCCGAACGGTGTTATTCACAAAGTCTTCATTCAAGTTTTTACCACCCACATTTTAATGAACTGCCTGTACAGATTTTCCTTCTATATTTGAATCCCGCTACCGCTATTTTGATATACTCACACAAACACACAAACATTCTCTTTCAAGTGTTGTATAAATATTCCGCTATAAATATTGCTTAAATTACGCGTAAAGCATTTATTATGTATGTATGTTTTTTCTTTTGTAACTCATATTTATATGTTTAGGTTTAAAGAATTTTTATTTCGCATAAGACTTTTACATCATTTAAAATTAGAAACCTATATACTACAATTGTTTATGTCCGGTATGCGAGTCTGCTTACGGTTGTGTATGTGGGTGAGTGGTGTGTGTGAGTGTAAATGTTTCATGTCCTCGAGTGTATCAAGTTAAATAAAAAACAACCACTATATTTATGTGTCATAGTAAAATAATACGAAATAAATATAATAGATATGCAAAGTGCATCGAAATGAAAATCCAATTATAATTATTGAAAGTTTCTATCGATAGTAATAAAACTGTTACAGTAATCTGTACGTAAATTTTAATATAAATAGGTTTGGTTTTCTGTTGCCCGTCTGTCTGTTTATTTCATAAAAAAAGGATAAGCGGCATAAATTTAAATGCCATTTAATTTATAAATATCCTGTTAATATTCCAACACCTGATAAGTCATTAAATTAACTAATCTATTGTAAAAAAATAAAAGTATTACTGTAAACTTAAATTAAAATAACCTTCGCTTTTGAACTTGATATAGTGAACGCATTCTCCAAAATATTCCATGTGTGGCTTCAACTTATTAATGGCCCACTACTGAACACGGGTCTCTCCTCATGCCTGAGGAGGCCTAGAGCATACTCCACCACGCTGCTCCAGTGCGGAATGATGGAGGAAATGTTGTAAATGTTCCATAATCGTTAATTGAATTTATCCATTTACTACATAAAGGTTTACAGTATGAAATAAAGTAAAATTCATTGCAATACAAAATACTTTACTGCAAATCCAAAATCAGAACATAAAAAGTTGTAATAGCGGTGGTTAAAGTGGAGTTGTAAGAAGTAAAGTTGTTGTAAGAACTGTCAAAATAAACATTTTCTATTATATTCTAAATAGTCACTTAATCAGTTACAATAAAATCGTACCTTTATGTATTCCCGAACGCAAGAATCCGATGCCAAAATTGGTGACGCAATCTGAAAACACAGAGTTATTTCATTAATTTTATCCCGATCCAAAAAATTGAGTCCACTACGATACACAGAAACAGATTAAAATTCGCATAACAGTTACAGTAATTGCCTTTAAATGAAAATGATTAATTATGCACGGTGGATATTAAATGGGAATTATTTAATAACATAATTACAACTTGTTGAGATAATAATTCGGATATGAAAACTGTCTGTATGAGTCTGATATTAGTAGAGGTTTTAACTCATAACTACGTATAGTATTTACGGTACCCCGAAGGGGGGTCCCCCTTGTAAAGTAACAACAACTAATAGGACTAACTATCACTAACAAACAGTCCCTGTCCCAGTCCTCAAACTTACTAACAAACTAACGTTCTAACACCGTCTCCTAACCAGACTAGCCATCCTAGTCCCCATTTGAGTCTTGTTCTAGGCCGGTCACAGTTGTCACGGGCGGCAGCGGAAGGTGGTGCTGCATGCTCGTTTGCTACCTTAATTCCTTAAAAATTCTTATTGCTGGAGCAAGCCGACAATTGACTCGTGTTCCGGCTTGGGGCTTGTGAGTATTTCCTGTCTTTCTTTTCTAATTTTTCTAGGCCGGTAACGTCTCGGTGTTACGTTGGTTCCTGATGCCCGTGACCATTGACCATGTGAGTATAAGATATTAACTTTTGCTTGTGTGAAAAATACTACCGTGAGGAAACCTGTACACCTGAGAGTTCTCCATAATGTTCTCAAACATGTTGTGAAGTTTGCCAATTCGCATTAAGTCATCGTGGTGGAATTTGGCATATATCCTTCACATTGTAAGGGGAGCTCAAGTTCAGCGTTAGGATAGATATGGATTACGATTAATGAATAGCGTAAGATAATTATATTATCTTTAAGGGTACGGTCAAACAGCCGACGGGGCGGGACGGCGACGCGACGGCTCTGTGTGACATATTCCATACTTGCTCATACGTTACAACCTCTTCACGTCCCGCCAGCGTCGCGTCGCCGTCACGCCCCGTCGGCTGTTTGACCGTACCCTAACTGCAGAGAAAACATTTAAGTTAATACATTTTTAATATTTCGAATAAAATAGCCACCCGGTATGATCTTCATATTTACCTCGACCGTGCGGAACCAGTTACATCGCATATGGAGATCGGAGCATCGAAATATGCAAAAGTGTTGGCAGTATTCTAATCAGAGGTTACCTGCGCGAGGTAAGGTAAACTCTATTTCTAAGGTAATAACGCGAACGCACCTACACGGCGGGCGAGATCAAATAGAATTCAAATTGTCTGCGCTCTGCTTCTTTGCTCGGACTTAGTCTGAATATCTTGAGACTCGATTCCGGGCCATTGTGCTGATATATATCTTAACGTGGTTCTGTCAGTGATTTTATGTTACTTAAAATTCAAAGGTTATGTTGAATTTACGACATAAAATATTATTGCTTAAGTAATATATTTTTTTAAATTAACTATAGGTTATAATATATAACTAATATATAAGGCCCATAATGTTCTGAAAGGTGTGTGAACACCGCCAATCCGTACTTAGCCAGCGTGGTGGACTATGGTCTGTACCCCTCACATTCTGGGAGGAGATCCGTGCTCAGCAGTGGGACAGTTAAGATAAACTTCATCATCCATAGTTTGAACAACACTAGACTTTCTATGCCTACGAGAAATACTTTGCTTTTACTCATTGACTTATTCATCGACTTCCCGGATGGCGCAATGGATAACACACCGGATCGCCGTTCCGAGGGTCCTGGGTTCGATTCCCAGCGAGGCGGAAATTTGAATGATGAATTTAAATTTCCGTTCTTGGTCTGGGTGTGTGTTCTTATCTTGTGTGTTGTCCATGGCACCTACGACACAGGGAATCCTAGTGTAGGGCTCCGAGTGTGTAGCGTTATTTATTATCATTATTTATTATTAGTAATATTAAGTCAATGCTTTTACTTGATCGAATAAACGACATTTCTAATTAAAACGAACAGACTTAGACATCGTAAGTACGTTAATTAGGGAAGTCGTGACATCCCAAGTATGACATCATGTACAACACACGCGAACAATGTCAAAGGGTTACGACGAATACGACGGCTCGCAAATACGCGACTTTACAACACAAGTACGTAGTAAATTGTGTTCTTGTACCTTTGAAATTTATTTTGTTGGCACAAAAGTATTGCGTATCTCAAATTTTTCTTCTTTAACCCTTTAACGGCAACAGGGTACGGTTCTGTCCCGCTAACGTTAAATGTTTTTTAACATCTGTTAGGTCCACCCCCAAATTATCTTTCACTTAAGTCTATCATACAACTTATTAGACACCCATGCCCGAGCGGAGCAGGGTCAGATTACTAGTCAATAATCACTACATCACTTAACCGTACAAAACTTGAACGATATCAAAGATGAAACTAAAAGTTCAAGCGAGAAAGCGGATACGAGACGTTCACGCACGAACAACATCAAAACTTTATGCTTTTGTATGGTAAAAACTCATTAATACTTCGCTTCACAGTCATTGTTACTACCAACCAAGCGGAGGATATTTAAACTTACGTTGCCCATTACGCTACTTATGTGTTTACCGAACTCGACGCATTACTTCCAATTCAGTATTTCCATACATTATCTATTTAGCGGACAAACGCATGGTCAATAAAGTTAAACACTCTTTATGTAAAACCGATACAAATGCGTTTATTCCGCGGGAATTAATTACTATTGTCGTTCAGCGCTGAGCTAATTGAATGAATATAAATCTGTGTATCGGCTCCATGACTCGCTTGTTTTACGCTCATATTTTTTTGAATTTGGAATTGAAATTAAATGAATAATACAGTCATCGCCTCATACTAGAATTCCCTTTGACGTGTGTGCCTAGGACGAAACACAAAGACAAGAACACATAAAATGATAAGAGTAGGATTGAACATTATGACAATAACAGTACTTATAGCATAGTTAAGATATATACATACTCATAAATAACGCGTCGATAAGAGAGCTTTTATTTTTATGTTTGAAAAGGTTTTTTGTTTGAAAGTTGACATGGTTCCTGGATATAATTTTTGAAGATCTATTCAGGCGTTTGATATTCATTACTTTCTTAGTCGGGGAATTTTTAATATTAGTATCTAATATAAATATTATACTTTTTATAAGTGGGCGCTTGGCTACAGATCCCACCTGATGGTTACCGGAAACATAGCCCTTAGCTGTTACACCGCGGTAACTTGGAAACAGCCTATTCAATCGCCCACATATAATCGCCATTCGATTACAATATGGGTGTCGTGACACCGACGCGGGAAAATTATTCCAGTCCTTTGCGTTACACAACAAAACACGAAGCAAAATGCGTTTGTACCAGAGTTATGTTCACGACAAATACTCTCCAAAGCTCAGCTGAGCTTAAATACTTAAATAAACAACACAACGAAATATTTCCTACAAAACACACAATCCTAATTCATTTCGAGTACACACAGAAAAATCCATCTTTAAACCTACACTGTATAAACTATTTCCTAAAGCAAACCACGAGAAATGAATGATTCATCCAGCGTTCAGAAAGCTGAGCACGGACACTACGCGTCTCGCTTCAACGTTACAGATAGAAAGGGACAGAGCAATAGTTATTAATCTGTGGTGAGGGTTGGCGCACTCTGTATGAGATTCCTTTAAGATAAGATTTAAATGTTCGCGTATTTTGGGCTTTTGAGCTTAGAATACAGAGAATGCGCGGTCAGTATGTAATGGGGAATATTTTATGCAGTGACCACGCAGTGAATATTGCACGCCAAATAACCAACGGTTTCTATTCCAATCCTACGTAACTGCCGATAAGAGATATGATAGAGATGGATAATCAGTTATTATTCAAACGGTGTTAGAATATTATATGTTTTTAGTAGGTATGAGGTCTGGGACAACGAATATGCTACCCTTGTAGACTATTTGGGCGAAGTAACTAAAACTTAAGCTTATTTACCCGCTTCTTTAGAGTTTGTAAAGTTATTTAACATAAAGCAACCTGTTATTACCGACATAATTTTATTATGTATTTACAACTTTTTACATCATGAAATATTCCCGGCAATAAATCATAAGACCAACTTTTAGATAACTAAAAGCCATTAAATATTTTGGGATAATTGTTTAGAATACTTATGTAATAAATAATAGGAAAGTAGCAAAATAATCCTTTAAAATAAAACGTAATGGAGGGTAAAAGCTATTTAGCGACCCGTAGCTAATTATTATTAGGGATGTATTGTTGTAAATTTTAAACATCGATAATTTTATTTATGCACAAGATAAAAATATTTACAAAAATACAATAAATCTTCCAATTGGAGCATTGTACCAAAGGTAAATAAAGACCGAAATCAAACTAAATTCCAAGCTTCTTGTTGCGAATTATTTACTAATTAATATAATTAACATAATCCCCTTAGCCTTTTGCCAATACTCCGTGAAGAAATAACTTGGTTTTAAAAATTGTCTCATCTTCCAAGCAAAGCTAATACTGTTTTTTTATCAAGCTTTTGTCTATTTCGTATTTCTAGTAAAATGATATTGTAATTGTAATTCTAATTTTAAGTTTTTTTAAATATATAAATATTTGTTTTATGCTTTATGGGCACGTAGAATTCACAATTGCTGTTGTTAGACAACAGCTATTAAATTTTTCTATATTTTACGTTTTACTCACTAGAGACCCAGGTCTGCAAATTTAAAAATGTGTCAATTGTATTTTGTTGGAATAGTTTGACACGTTTTTGACACATTCTGTATACGAAATGTGTCAAACTATTCAAACACGGCGCAAATGAAGCATTTATAAATTAGCAGGCTTGGACCGCTGTATTCGAAAACCACACGCATCTTTAATTTTTAGCCTTGTGCGATTTCATTCATCAATTATCACTTACTACGTTGGAGGCTAGTGAAGAGACCAGCATATTAAGGTTTCCATATCGTTAACGAAGATGTGAAAAGTCTGCAACGCCAACGTGGTGAATAAAAAGATAGTCTGAAACCGATGATTATCGATAAAAAAACACCGACATATTTCAAGCCCTAGTTGACGCAACTTAAGTTAGGTCAGAAAATACGGAGATATTTTTTCATCGACGAACTCTTCTAATAATTTAAGGATTAAACAAGCTTCTGTTATAAATGTCATATTAAAGAAATATGTAAGGGGTACTCAGACTCCCCTGCGTATTAAAAACTAGTTAACCAGCCTTCGCTTCGCTTCGGGAAACTTATTTTCACGTTTACAAAATAGTACGTATTATGTATTATTGTTAAATATCTCAGGTTCAATGGCGTATTACAACTATGTTACATACTTTTTAGCTCGTTGGTTACAATGTGCTAAATACTAAATATGTAGATATACCACACATACGTATTAAAACTGTATACTACTATGAAAACCGCATCAAATTTCATTCAGTAGATTTTTCGTGATGCGTGTACAAACATAAACAGGTAGGTAAAAAAAAATTGTAAAAAAAATAACTTTTATTTGCCCTTAAGACCCCTCATATACTATGTTTTCTTAAATATTTCCTATGTTACTCGTATTACAGAAACGTCAAACGTTCACATTTCAAACGTCGTGTTCGTGTCAAAGGCATGTTAGTGTGCATAGAGTAACTAACATTACGGTGTGAAATGTTATATTTATAGGTTTCATGTATTTTTTATGCATTGATTTAAAAAAAATCAAAATATGTGCAATTCACACGTGCTAGAAGTGAAACTTCTTAACAACGAATACTGTCAGTCCAAATATTGATGTTTTGCTTTGCTTCCGCAGTCGCCATTTTGCCAATGCTTCATTCGCGTCATTTCCGTTTCAACGAATTTCAAATCACAACGATACTAAAGAAGTATTCACTTTAGCATGGTGCACTTCTTCTCTATATAAACTATAAGTATGCCAAATATTTCTTAATTATTTTTTCATCCATAATTACAAGAACGTCATCGGAGAGGATCCGAAATTGCAATTCGCGTTGCATGAATGTAATGCGTCTATAGTTATAATATCTTTGTATATACCACATACGTTCGTCCTCCCTTCTATCTGAAGGGCGCATAGGTTTAAAAATATATACCAGACGGTAAACATTCAGATTGTATCTAAGCCGTGTGGGTAGATAAATCGTCGGTGGGTAAGTCGTCAGCATTCATACGAAGGGGAGATAACATCAATAGTAATTACGGTACGCATGATCGCACGTCCACTCGGATTCAAATCAATATGTAGTTCTTAATTTTGAAAGATACCTTTACAGAAAGAAATAATTTTCCAGGCCTGCCATTGGAAGCTATTGCTATTTCTTTATTATTATTACGGTAAAGATGTAAGCCGTATCACGTCGTAGCAGAACGTAGCGTTAAGTAGCATGTCGTAGCAACCGCGTAGCAGTCGCGTAACTCCTATAATATTCTATTATAATCTTGTATAATATTTTTTCATTACATATAATTTTTACTTTTTTGGTAATTAATTTAAAAAAGACTGAATGACTTAAAAATAATCGACCGTATGACCAAATGATGTATTAACGAATAAATGAACGAATTAGTGTTTGCCTAAGTTAATTCAAATTTACTACTATACTATATATATTCAAATACTATATATATTCAAATTTACTAATATACTTGTAGGAGCAATAATATGGGTGAGTAAACGTTATAATATTGTCCGCTACTGTACTTACCATTTCTACTGTGTTATAATTTGTTCTAACAGAAAGTGTATTCCAGTTGAAAAGATGTAAATCCGCTAACACTTTTTTAGAGGCGACCATGACTCGTTAAGTAATTTTTCTTATGATTAATAATACTAAACAATCATAACATGCTAAGTAACACTACACTTAAGGTACATATTACAATGAAATGCAAATACTTCAATTTGCGTGCGGTATTTATACATTTACTACTTTCGTACGTTTCGAGTGTGGAAAATAAACGTTCCCGAACCGAAACAAGGGCGATTTTACTAGTATATGATATTTTAAAACGTCGCCACAAATGGTCACTGATTAAAATGCAAATTGCTTTTCCATACGAGCAATTTAAAAGAAATTCCCTTAATAGTAAACGACCACCGCGCCGGTATCCACTCGTGAATAAATGTCCTTTGAATTGCTGAATTTCTTTTCATAACATTGAAAGTAACAAATTTCACAATCGATAGCCATGTTTTGCTGAATCAGAGTTTAAAACTGTGCATTAGGACGCTACACGCTTGCGACAGAAAGGTTGTTATTGGCATGGCTACAACCGATTAATTGTAGATCACGAGTCTCTCCTGATAACTAAGAAGGGCTAGAGCATACTCCACCACGCTGCCCTATTTCAAATTAGTGGAGGGGTTAGTAGCCAATTGTATCTAAGCCGTGTCCAACCTATGTGTTGGAAGTTTTTATGCTATTTATTTTATAATGACTACAACCGGGACTAACCACATCGCTGCAAAAGTGCGGATTGGCGGACTTTACACGGCTTTGAGAACATTATAGAACTCTAATGTGTGCAGGTTTCTTTACGTTTTCCTTCACCAAAGCACGTGATAATTTAATTTTAATGCGCACATCATTTTTGAAAATAAGAAATGTGTGCGTGATTTGCACCCGGGACCATCATTCAGGTTACAGTACAGTATTCGTTCAATCTATTCTATTCACTTCAAATACGAATCAGTAACTTAATGTCTAAATTACCCTTCGATACATATCGACTTATCCATCTTGCCACTAACCGCAAGTTTGACAACAGCTTTACTAAGCTTCGCAACAATATCGTGATAAATTAAATAGATGCTGTCGCGCTGTGTATGTTTTGTGTATGACACTTTGGTTAACAAGGGTCCAACACAGCTCCAATGAAACCACAGTTAGGAAAACACCACCCGGAAAAATTTGGGACGATAGCAGATTTATTCGCGCTGAAGTATAATTTTATCAGTAGAGTGCGATAAGGATGCTCGGTTTATTTTTGTTCCGGACTTGCTTTTTGGGTTGTGGTAAGCTTGGGTTGTCGTATTGTAGGATGATTTATAATAAACAGGAGTTTTATATAATCTATACGTAAACGTGAAGTACACACAAAAAATGTGAAGTTATTGTGTGTGATTTTTTGTTTTCTTCTGTGCAATTTATAAATACATAGTTGCACTATGTAATCTACTCGTAAAAATATTTATACGTATAAATATTAATATATTGTGTAAAGCGAAAATTTTGTACACATTTTTACGAAAATTACAAAAGGAATATGAAGTTTGGCACGGTTAAAGTTTAAAATAAAATAGAGGAGTGCAAACATCTAATATTTGCACATAAATAAATACATTAAATCAATTAATAAAATAAAACAAAAATAAATATACAAAATGATATGTTAATTTTAATAATTCCACGTAAACTAAACTTTGGTAAAATCATTTTGCATGCTCACGCTACTCGTATTTCATAACGTAAGAAATTACCTCAAGTTAAGAAATTACCTGAAAACGAAGGCAACTTAACTACAAAAAAATATATTTACGGGAAATGTTTCCTCCAAAAATGTTAAACAGATAGGTACTGTTGATAAGAAACAGTTACCTTAGTAAAAGTCTTAATAAATATCATGAATAGAGTCACCAACTGTCTGAAATTGTTCGTACTTTTGTCCTTCGGTCCGGCTTTCGAATTTGTCCAGATATAAAAAACTAAAAATATTAAAAATAAGTATTATCAGACGTTACTCCACTGTTATTATGAGAGGGAAGAAGAAACATTCCACACACGTTTAAGGTATATTAGTCGCGAATCATTGCAAACTAGTCTAATACTAACTTAATAATGAAAGAAGTATTCGTTAAGCTTTCACATTTTTATTAAGCTATGAAAATATAACTGAAAAACATCATCTCAAGTACCATCGACTTATAACTTTTTATTTAAATATACTAGATAGAAAAAAATAACCAAAACATCCAAACTTCTCTAGATATCCGTATTTTTATATTATAGAACAAATTTCCCACTTCTTATATTTTGAGATGGTAACCCAACCCGCGAATGTGTCACTATTTGATATTATCCGCAGTCACCACAAACCACGACCACATTCGTTGTTCCAAATTGCGTCAGAAACTTGATCATTGGTCTAGCGCTTGTAATAATGTATCAATCAATCTTTGTCATAACTCATTGTTCGAACTAAGTAGATCGGGCATGCTAAGTGTTGCTAGACTAGTTATTTGTTACTTTGTACTAATACGAGTACTTACTTATAATGAATAGTAAAACTGAATTTGAAGCCTAATTCAATGTTTCGTAAGTTTAGATGTGAGTTAAAGAGGTCAAAATATTTTGTTTACACCTTACACTTCTATCCAAGCCAACATTACCAACTCGTCATGCACATTGCTGGAGGATGTATGTGGTTAAGGCCTGTTCAGTCACCACGTCAAAGAGCCAGTAAATCATATATATTGCTTGGCGAGCGCATCGGTGATGAATTTGTTACTAATTGATGAAATTCGCCACCTACCACCAAACGACTATTTCGTTCCTCAGCTATTCATATTTAAAAATACCAACACACAAAACTCACTTCCGCCTACTACCCCAAAGCATTTATTTCCATCCAAGTAGTCATCCTAACACCTGAACAATGAGAACCGTGAAAACGTTAAACATTTATTCAAACACGAGAACCATCCGCTTCTCCGTATCATACGAAAAAAACATGATCTAATTTGCCGCGAACAAACAATTTGCGAGTGAAATGCGCGATGCCTTAAAATACGGCGTCGTTACACGTGAATATCCTTGTATATTTTGATACGAGCATCATAAATATGCATTTTGCTGATCCCGTGAGCTCGCGACGCAATGTATGTGACATGGCATAGATAAATTATTGCCAGAAGCGTTACTTTAAAAGATTATGTTTGTGCCTAACTCCTCGAGGAATTTGTATGTAAAAATTGTCTATGTTGAAAATAGTTTTAAGAGCAGTCAACCATATTCTGAGATGTGTGAGTAATGTATATTTCATGAAGTGAACTACTAGTATTAATTTATACACTACCTGCTTTCTATCAAAATCATAGAGATAGCGCTTTCAAAATATTATGGAAAGTTTAAGCAGTAAATTAAATATAATTCAAAAAAATAAATAGTAAATTTAATTAATAATGCGAATGATTTCTCTTTTACACGGCAACGCATCGATGATATCCTAGCTGATGACGATGAAGCTATTGATGCTGATGACGATGATTTATTCAAAAATATTATAAAGCATTGCATGAAAAATTCAGTTAGCAATGTTTTTGAGCATAACATAACAAATATGTGTAAAACTTAACATATAAACCAAAATAAATAACCAATCCATTTGTCGTCAAAAACACACCATACGCTTATTTCACAACAAACCAGATAATCTGACTCAGATCACTCAGATCGCTTCCTGCTTAGGCTCCGATAGGCACTACCTACGCAGTATTTCCGTGACGCTTGTGTACCGTACCTAGTATTTGGCTAGTATCCCAATGTGACATCTGCATACTGTGAAATTTATTGCAAGAATTCCTAAGAGAACGATATACTCAGTTTAAAGGTATTACAAGGTTTTTATGGTTCCATACCCAAAGGGCGACAAACGGAACCCGAAATGCTACTCGGCTGATTATTATCTGTCTGTCACAGGGATCTATCTCTTGAACCGAAATAGGTAGATACCTGAAATTTTCACAGAAAGCGTCTTCAATAAAAAATATTTATTTATTTATGTAACACACACGTCATACAACATCATCACATCAAGAGTTAAAAGTTAAGAACAGAACGTTGCAGTTGCTTAACTTTGTCGATCGACGCAAGCCGCCGGGCTGTGAGCGCTTCCGGAGTATGCCCTAGGCCTCCTCAATGATAAAGAGTAACCCGTGAAGCCAAATATAGTAAATCTAAGCGTAATTGATGATTGTAATAAACCTAACAATAAGTATATGTGTCGTTGGGAATTCCAAATCTAATCCCTGGTGGGAGTTGATCAATTCACGGAAGATGTAAAAATAACAACCCGTCGAATGAATTCCCTGAATAAATTAAGTGGAGTAAGTGATTTTATCGAACCCCTGAACTGTTTCAATAAAAAGATGAAATCAGTCTCAAAAATATTTGAGTCTTAACTCTAATAACAATAATTTCTTTATTCAAGTATCAATGACTAAAGTACCTAATAAAACGCAAAAGTCAAAATGTAGAAGAAGTGTAGCTAACCTGTGTTAAACCACTGACAGCTGTCATGAAGCCAACTGTCACTGGCAAACGCGGCTGACCAAATTTGGCAAAAAGCGCATTAAAAATAGTATTTATTTTACTCTTTGAGCACATTATATTACAAATTACTTTTCAATAGAATTTCACAGTTTTGTGACCAAAGTAATTTGTCACTATTGCTGGGTTGTCATTTACATCTGGACGTCAATCTTGATTATATTCACATTTCGATGAACTCACCATTGTTTTTACATTACACTCGACATGAAACAACCGGTTTAAAGATTGTAGATGGTTAATTAATCAAATATTTAATATTTTAGGCATTTGCTCTGCCCGCGTAACTGGAAGGTAGATCGGTTTTTAATTTTATTATAATGTAACTTCATAAAAATTGAATAATTTAGGGCTGTGATTAAAAATATCATGTTTGAGGATCAAAATATTATTGATATGGGTGCAACTATAAATGTCTTTTCACACATGCGACATTGATGCGACGAAATGTCACAAGATATGGCGGGCGCTCCACAGAGTTTCATTTAAACTGTCCAAATTTGCAACGGCGTTTCCTATAACAAAGATTATAAAATACAATGCGATATGCCTTAAGTTGTCATAAGTGCTGTCTGTAACAGTGAGTAGGAAAAATCTCCTTAAGAGTTTCTTGCCGCTTTCGTTTCACCGACCATTCACGATAAGGATATGTTGAAGCAATAGCGTAGTTTGACGTTCGAAAAGTGTTTGTAAAATCCAAATTCGAATAAAATACATTTCCTTTCACTACAATGTCAATGTCAAACGACACTTTTAGGGTTACAACAACACAGCGTCAAAAAGTCGCAGCACTACTAATCTTCGATAAACAATATAATTTGTCTTGTCGCTGTCGTGTACAGACACTAAGATTCCTACGTGTACTCTAAATTCTGAATGCATAAAGAATTAACAGCAGATACGAATTGGCAACAGATTCCAATAGCCAATACGGCTGAAAGCTTTCAAAAATTTATAACAGAAAAAACGGCTGGAATCCACGAAGTCACGTCCTAGGGCCGTGCACTCGTACACTCGTACGTCAGCCATAGACATTTAAAATTCGAACTTGTTTCTTTTTTATCGCACCAACTAGCGACTAGCTGGCTTTCAGCCAGTGAACATGCCGTTCAGCATACTTTTATGTTTTTATTTAGATCCCCACAGATTATTTAATGTATCCTGAATATTATATTTCTGTAATTTCAAATCTATTTCATTAAATGTGTCTGTAAGTTGTCTAGCTGCAAAACAGTGCTTGCTGTGGCACCCTATAATTAATTATGGGTACACTAATATAATTATTATTCTCTAGCATTATGTTCTATAGTTGTGTATTAAGTGTAATCTGTGTTGGGTGTCCTATTAATAAATAAATAAATAAATAAATAAATAAATAAATAAATAAAGGATTCTTTATAAAAACAACTTGTAGTTAAAGGTAAAAAAATAGAACTTGAATATAAATTGTAATTGTTGTATATTAGCTCACAGGACGTGTTGAGGAGTTTGGAGTCGTTTTAACTCCTTTATCTATTAATCAATCACCTTTTAGCCATTTTATTTTAAAATTTATTCTCAAAAATATGAATCGCCTCATGAATAAATGATTTGAAAAATTTAAATTTAATCTGACTTTTGATTTTGTGTTTTGACATCAACGTAAGCTCACCACCTCCCTGCCGAAACACGACAAGTCGTTTGGCGATTGACTCAAATAAGAGGGTGGTAGCTAGCCAGCAGGGTGTCAGCCAGATTGGTGGAAGGTTCTGTCGCTATACGACACCCTGGCTTCTTCCAAAAAGTTCTCAAACACGCAGCAATATCGATACTATTCAGATAACTTCTTTCTTCTGACTTAAAAGTACGAACAAAAAGCTCGTCTTATAACTTTGGAACACATTTATATGTACTTCATTTTACATCGAATCTTTCATTTGTATTGTGTCCATTCGGTATTAAACAAATGAGAATCTCTAACAATGACTTACGTAAAGCTGCGTGAACTGTTACATATAAACTTAACATTGACTTTATCGAACTACCCTCGACTCAAACAGACCAAGTTTCTTCATTAAGCGAAGTAAGAAAAGCAAAGATCGTGTTAAGGCGGGTATTTCTATGTATGTCCATTGCTGGTTTTGTTCGTCTTTTACATTGCCTATTAGTACTTGTTTTGATTTGCTGTATGAACCATATGTTACGTTTGCCAATAATTAAAATAAAATTTGGTTAAGACAGTTTTTTTGTACTGGAACTTTTTTAGAATCGTTGTGAATTGAAATTCTATGAAACGAAAAATGTGTGAGACAGAGAGACAGCTTAGGATTAACAAGGCGAGATAATGAGATAAAATGCATTACACAGTATTTTAAAAGTGGTATTCAACATCGACAGTATTATTTTGAAACTAGATAGTGCACTACTAGGAATGCTTTACAATGTATTGTATAGTTCAGATGAGAACGCCTAGACAGCGATGTTACAAAAAATTACTATATGAATAACGGTTATGTACCAACTCTAGTTTTACAAGAATCACTTCTACTGTGTGAATTGCACACAAATTTTTATTTACATAAATTTTTCTTTTGACACACTGTCTCAAATTGTAATCGTAATAAACATTGACTTATTATTACTATAATAAGTCAATGTTTATTACGACTTTTATTATTACGATGTTTATTATAGTAATAATAAGTCAATGTTTATTACGACTTATTATTACTATAATAAGTCAATGGTAATAAATCACAAAAATATTCATCGTGATTTACTCCTCTACCGAACTAAGCGATAGTAATGAAACACGGTAACTTTCATCAAAACCCGCTCGCTGCTAACTGTCAAAGAAACGACGAACAGTATTAATGCTTTGTCACAATAGGAACTGACGAGCTTGGTCAAAGCATAGACGTAGTCGATTTGAAAGCCTGTATTCGCCCATACGGTAGCTAAATTATTCACCTGGATAGGCAGAAATGGGGAGATGTCATACCGAAAACGTAAATATGAAAAAGAATCTTAACTTGACTCAAATTCGAGTCGAGATTTTATAACCTTATTTATATTCTTTAAGTACTTATGTTACACATCTCTGGGCATCTGTGTTCCATGTTGACATTGTCATAAATAGTTAAGACAAACTACTATAGCCAGATCAGCATGTATCTGTATAAAAATTAATATCTCCTATGAAAAAATGGAGAACTCTCAGGTGCGCAGGTTCCTCACGATGTTTTCCTTCACCGTAGCAAATGATAATTAAATTCTAATACGAACGTAATTTCCAGCAGCAATGACATTATAAGTAAAAAGAGGTAGACATGTTACTTATATGAAAAATGAACCTGACAAACGCAACCGAAATATTGCACTGACGTCTATTGACGTTAACCATAAGTGTCATAGATAAATGTAACAGACGAGACATTTATTCTTAGAATGATTTATGCCTAAAACTGCTATGACTCTTGGAAGTACATAATATTAACATTTAAGATTAGGGATCATAAGCAAAAAAGAACATTAAATTTAATTTACAGTAAACAAAAAATTAAATAAAAACAAATTAAATTAAATTAGAAACTAATTACTGCGAGAGAGAAAAACAGCAATTTTATAAACTCAAACTCAAACTCAAATCATTTATTTCATGTAGGATACATACAATTATGAATTAGCTTTCTAAGGAAATAACAAAAAGGTTAGTCGACGTCACAGGAGACCGAAGATCTGGCAGCTACCTTGGACAAAGAATTAGTATAGGTAGGTAACGTAGAAACAAAAGAATTCAGCCTAAATTCATAAAAAAATCTCATCGTTACAATAACAATTTCTTGTCTACCTATTGTACCTACTGTCTGCATTGTTGCCTCTAATCTATGATCTTACCGTATGTGCTATCTTTGTTACACCTGTGATGAAGCAATGTTCTATCTCTTTTATCGTTTGGAAACAAGCTGTGATTCATTAAAATTACAAATTATAAATTAATATATTTAAAATTTCAATATTTATATACATTTACCTGTCATATGATATACCGTCCTCTTTTTTTACCTTTCTATCATAATTGTTGCACTTTCGAAATGCAGAAGAAGGCATTTTACCTTTTTTTAGTATGTAGTCGACACGTGCGCTCACAATGACAGCCGATTGCAACGGTCTCACGTAGGGTCGTTTCCACTGCACGCGTTAGGAGCGTTGGTGGCGTATCTAGTGTAATATATCATTGTCCAGCAGTCCAACGTTCAAAGCCTCGGCTACCGTTATTTTAATGTAAGTATAAAAAATCCAACTAAATTAGCTAAGCTAAGGACCTTTTTTAGAGAAATACGAAAAATACAAATAAGTTAGTCTACCAAAAGGTACCTAATACAACTTTATTTAAAAAGAACTGTCCAGAGATGTGTATAAAAATATTCAATGCTATACCTCGTAACATACGTGAATTGCCAGGGAGATTACTAAAAGGCAAACTGAGCAATGTCTAATGGATCACTTATTTTATTCTGTAAAAGAGCTCTTCTAACTAAAATAGTCTTAATGCAATCTATAATTATAATATGTATGAAGCAAATATTATGACTTGATTTATTTATTATACCTACCTTCTCAATTGAACTAATATTATTTGAGTTATTGCAATGAATGTGTGATGTTACTTGACTCCACGATTATTGTACACATTTTTCCTACGCTGACTTAACTATTTAATTACTACTATGAACCTGTCATTGCAGAGCAAATTAAGAATTTGAATCGCTGATGCGTTAGTGGCATATTACCCAATAGGTACGCTCGCCAAAGACACAAATATGCTTATTCAGTAAGTTTATGATAAATATTCTATCTACACCTCAACCAGCATAATCTATTTCCACAATTTCGAAGCAAGAAGTCTTCCAACAATTTATTCATCGAACAATTGTCAAACAGAAATTACTGGTACAAAAACGCTGCACAACTCCGTTGCGGAATACCGTTCATTTTGCACTGCGGGTAATAGTCGCTGCTACGTTCAAATGCGGGTAGTTAGTGGAATATTACTGCGGGCGTGACACGATAGTTAGCCGATGTCATTGTTGACGATTTTACTTTTTTTTGATACTCGTAACAACTCGTATTGTGGTGACGAGGATTAATTTAGTAAAAACGATTCGAAATTCGAATATTGAAATGTTCGTTAAATAACAGCTGTCTGTTGTTATTTGTGTTTTAGGGATACGCGTCCAAATGTTGTCAAACGGGACTCTATTAAGAGGAAATGCTACGGGTCATTTTTCCATACAAACGTTCTCGACTAATCCCTCGCTGGTTTTTTACTCTAGATCAATAATTTTTTCACACAAGAATAATATCATCATTATCTATGTCGGTACGTTTTGATTTTTTTGATATTTTTGTTTTCAAAAGTTTTAGGCTACTTCAAACAGCGCTTAAAACGGCCAAATAAATATGCCGCAAACAAACGCCTAGTACACAAATTGTATAACAATTAGCACAAAAAGCTAAACGGTCCGACACAGAATATCTTCTTCCCATTCAATTTCCAAAATTTCGTTAAGATTGTTGTAGTTTTGGCGGGGGGATTAGTCGAGAACGGAACCTCGATTTTGATGATTTTTGCCTCGGGTTTTTACACGGAGCTGCAGTTGTCCCTAACGCACTGACATACACGCCGCTCGCAAGCGCGACAGAGATATTGAGTGAAAAAATCCCAAATTTTAAAAAGGGTTCACGTGGTATTTCCTCTTAATATGCCTGCGGTGTCTGTCTGTCGGAGATCTCTGTCTCTGGAACAGAAATAAATAACCACCTGAAATATTCAAGGAATGCGTGTTATTATTATTGTTATCACAACAAATAATAAAGTTTGATCCCATGTACTTAATGTTAAAAAATGGGGTATTACTTAATTATTTTTTTGATCAAATTGTAATGGTGTACTCGTATTGGGTACTTTTTTGTGATAACTTACTCCTATCTGTAGGATTTTACATTAGGTATAGCCCTTTTTGTTAATAAATGTGGAATTAAACAACTAAATAAAATATCGCTCGGTGGTACGGAACCCTACATGTGCTTGTCCGACTCGCTCTTGACCGGTTTTACAATATGAAATAAAATAGGCTCCTTTTTCAATACGGAGGTATTCAGTCAACAATTTTTATTATTTCTTACCTTTACAAATTTTGTAATATTACCTAATAGATGCCTGTTTAGCAAAGCAACCCTGTAATTAGGTTAAATTATAATTACTACGTCGTTCGTTCGTCCGTCTGTGTTACCTTTCAAATGTAATATTTCGTGAATCACAATTTGGTAATTGCTTGATATTTTAGCAGTACGTATAATATTGTGTTGCTAGGCGTATATCGTAACGAAACAAGTTATTACGAACCGATTTCTCTAATAATAAAAGTAGTTACATGAGCGTGATATGAAATTTCGCCTTTGAATATTTAACTAACTTCACCATAGACAACTAATAAAAATTTAATAGAATTTTTATAATCGTGAATCAAACTACTTTCGTTATAACATGTGAATCACACAATCATTTTCTAACCGACTGACTTTAGAAAAACTATTAATAACTGAGGTAATTTTCGTCTGTTTGTTAGTTAGTATGGTTGTTTTTTAATTTATATATATCTATCTGTCTATCTGTCTGTTTTTGCTTATTCCCTGTCGGCTAAACTTATTTGAATGTGGTTTCCACTAATGTATGTATGTTTGGTGTAACATTTGGTATCTTATTTCAATCAGTTCACAAATAAAACAGATACTCAAATTAAAAAATCCCTTCTAAACAATTTTTCTAGTGCTTCTATTCTAAGGAATTCGAAAAAAAAATCGAAGCGAAGCGCGGGCAGATTCTAGTAAGCAATTTTTAAATAAATTTTAATATGAGTTGTACAGACCCACCAATACCCCAATCCGTCTCACACTTGACCAATCCCATTGCCACAGCCACTGTGAGACGTAAAAAATACAAAGTCTCATCAAATATTCGTCAAACAGATTCTCCTAAACGTTAACGCGTTCAGAAACCGTTTTCCATATTTCAATATGCCGTCCATATTTTTAGGTCGTAATATTTTACGAGTGGACCTTGGTCGTCCCTCTGCACTCGGCTCACGTACGCCATCTACATTACGTGATGCCAATTTATAGGACGCGGCGTTTTCGTGAAAAATTTGTGCAATCTTAGTCGAGTAAAACGACATTATGAATTTATGGTCTGGACTTCGGAGCTGGGATTTACTCGTACAATAAAATTAATAATTATTAAATAATAAATGAAAGTTATAATTTATTTTCCCATGGCTCGGATCTTCTCCCGCAATAGGGTAGAGGTCCATAATGGCCAGTAGTCAGTACGGCTTGGTAGACTTCATACACCTTTGAGAACGTTAACTCGCTGTCATGGGCGCAGGTGTCCTCAGTGTTTTTTCTTTAAGAAAGAAAGTGACAATAAATTTGTATACGCGCAATATTTAAAAATTGATTAATAGTTAAACTAAAACACGCTTCTAAAATGCTAAGTGAATTATAAACGCAAAGCAATAAACTCAGTCACTGTGCCGTTAACCGTTAAGTTGTTCCATTGTCTGAAGACAATTATTGAGTCATATTGAGTCATGAGTTAACTAAGTATTGAGTCATGTTTGTCATACAATTGCATTCTCATAAGAGTAAATTAATGTGCAAAATTTCGTAGAGTAATAAGTAGTTCTAATTCAGTTTGCACGATTTACCCGCACATACAAATATTGAAAGTTAAATAAAAGCATGTGAAATTAGGACGTGGATTCAAACCTCCTGTTTGGTATTCCAACGTTCGAACCGATTGGTTAACACTGCTCTAATCTGCTTTTCCACCAGAGATGTACGGTCACATTGCTATGGATGTGTTATGATATCCACTAATCATATTCATTGGGCCACAAGCATAGCACTAGTAGATACGGGTTCCACTACGCTATGTTTTTATATGTATGGTTGCGTGCTATGGGCGGTCTCGAGTGGTGTAGCTATGCAGAGAAGAGTACCTACAATAGGCATCCATAGCATAGATCCGTTGAAACGGTTACATGGTTTCGTAACTTAGCTTTCGCATCCTCGCATCCTCGCATCATAGCTGCGTCTCTGGTGGAAAAACAGTGTATGCTTGAGTGCGGGCTTGTAGCGATTATAATAATCTGGTAGTGCTTTCAACTCTACTCTTTTTTCTATGAAATTTCTTTTCACAGATGAAAGAAGCAAATGTACCATCAGCCTGATAATGCCATAGGATTTACTTATGTCGATCGTTTTGTAAAAAGCTTCTTAACTTTGGCCTCGCAATCGCATTCAAAATCTTGCCGTTTCTTCTCCCGTGGCCACTCTCTCGTTTCTCACTTTTCTGTTTGTAAAATTACGTTAATGTAATTTCATTGAAAATAACCGGTCAAGCGCGAGTTGAATACTTAGGGTTCCGGTACACCGAGCGATATTTACTCTAAATATTTGGTAAATAACAACAAATAATGCAGAAAACGGTTACTTACAATTTATTGACATTATATTCCCAGCATCTTTATTATTATCGAGAGCTCATTACAAAACAGTCATGCCGAAAGAATTTGAGTGATCGAGATTTGCTTAATGGAAAAATATAATCGATTTGTTCCGTAACGCACCTGGTGGGGAAGATAAGGCATTATTGACTGATTACTTCTAAATATAACCCCAGTAATAAGTTAGTAAGCGGTGATAATGGTAACGTAGGCCTTTAACTCCACCGATGTGCACTCTCAGTTATGAGGAGAGACTTATGCCTGTGATCCATTGGGTTAAAGCCATTGTGTCTAGCCGTAGGACTGACTGCTAAAAATCCTCATCAACAACATAATAAACCTGGGGAGGTGGTGAAGTAATTTGAAAGTTTCATAACCCTCGCAGCCGTGTCTGAAATTTAACGACGGTCGAAAGGGAGGTCAAACGAAATTCTTACACTGTATAAGAATTAAAGAACTTAAGGAGTGCGCACAGTACAACGACTCCACGACCGACCGACGCCAACGCGACTAAAACCTTGACAAAGCTAACATTCAATTATGAGCCTTATATCTTTGAAGGTAAGGTTGAATTTCGAACTTATACTTAAAAGCCCTGTACGGCTCGCCCTACACCCATAGCCGTTCCGTTTCGAGACCAACGCGTTGACGACTCACCGTAGACGAGTAGTCCACGCGTCGACCGACACAATGACGTAATGTAAATAGCGTCGGAGTTGAAACGGAGTGGAGACGGAGTCGAGTTGACGTCGATGAAGCGTTGATCGCGGAACGGAACGTCGGAGTTGAAACGGAGTGGAGTCGGAGTGGAGTTGACGTCGAGTTGGTGTAATGTGCGCACTCCTTTAACTTGTCTTATATTCGTTGGTTATTCGAGTATTTGTTTAAAATGGGTTATCACCACATTGATAATTTACAGACGTATGGCGTAATGGTCACCATGCCGGAATTCAATTTCCAGGGTCCTGATTCGATTACCAGCGAGGTAGTAATTTAAATGATGAGTCGAAATTCAGTTCTCTGTCTGGATGTGTCCTTGTCCTTGTGTGTTGTCAAAGTTACCAGAGACAGGATCCTAGTGTGAGGCTATAAGAGCATAGCGTTTTTTTACTAAAACGTGGAAAAAAGAGCTTTTCTCTCCTTATAAGATTAGGCTATGAGCGTTTCTAGTGCTCATAGCCCGACGCGGCGGTTGTTGATCGTAAACTTTTGTTTTACATTGATTTTGGAATAATAAAGCTTCAAATAAAATATTACGATTCCGGAGATAAAATCCTGTGACAATCGGACGGGTGGCCAGTCGAGTCTTAGTAGTAGGGATCCGTTCATACAATGAGTACGGAACCCTAAAACTCTTCATTTCCATCATAAAAGCCGTCTACAGCGTTTACTCCGCCAATCATATCCAGCTAAGCTATCGCTACAGGCCACCGTCTCTAACAGATTACGACAGTCGTAAAAGCGTCGTAAGCCGTCATCAGACGCAATTCCCAACATTGACGGATTATCGCGCCTTTAACTGCTTTGATGCGCCGTCGCTCAAAATTTAAACAAAACATTCAATTTTAGCACCAAAGGATTGGAACATTCGCATGGAACAAACATTCGAACTTATCATAAACCGACAAGATTTGACGACTCCAAGCCTAGTTGGTAGTAGCCATGTCTGCGAAGCGAGGGGTCTCGGGTTCGATTCCCGACCGGGGCAGATGTTTGTCCTCTGGTCATGGGTGTTAGTGATGTGTAATTTGTGTTGTCCATTCCACCCGTGACACAGTGTTAACATTAAAAAAGATTCCCATGGTATTCAGGGTGGGAGCTGAAGTTACTAATTTCTGTTCTTGTACCTTCCTTCTTGGCCGGTAAAGATCTTTGAACATTGGAGTTCTTTGATTTCATTTCTTACTTTGCATGTCATCAATAAATTTATCTCTACCTTGAAAGACGACTGGTTAACACCTTTACCTTGCTTGAGTGAACTACCACAAAACGCGTATTGTTCTTGGGAGCTTCAGTCACTAATTTATTTTCTTCTTTCGTCTTTCTTGGCCGACGAGGAGCTTTACCTTTGGTTTTGTTGGCCATCGGCAGCAGTGACTACTTAACATCAGCTCGTGATATTTTTCAGCTATTTACTTATAAAGGATGACTAGAAGAGTGAAAAACTGGAAAATTGCTGGCGTAATACAATTTCATGGTACTGAAATACTTGTAGCTAGTGTCACACCGTTGCCTCGTGTTTTGCGCAGAACACATCACGAGGAACTGTAATCTCCGCCGAATTAAATCTTAATCCCAACTATCTACCAGAAAGCTTGCATTAAACACAAATTATAGACGCCGTGCTAAATACGAGAAATTTTATTCGTGAAAAGACTTACTCGTGAATGCAGAACAGTTCTTTTCATTACCAAGTGCATACCATTTCGTTAATGAAGTATCCTCACTGCGGCTGTTAATTTCAAAACGTAGTAATTATGTCCTGACGTAATTCCGCTGAATATATTGCAGTTAGACATACCCTTGGTTATCATGGCCTAGTAACATATAATTGGCTTCCACACTCTTCATCATAATTGCAACCCATTACGGAGCCACTACTGGACAAGGGTTTCCTCCTATAGCGTGAAGATATTCTGCCATGCTGACCCAGTGTGGATTGGCGGATTCTACACCTTTGAGAACATCATACAGAACTCTCAGGTGTACCTATATGTTTACTCACGGTGTTTTCCTTCAGCAAAGCAAGTGATAAATTAAGTCTCATAATAATAATTAATGTGAGTTTATCACATTAACCAATAAGTGGTAAGTGTGGGATTCGAACCAAGGCCTCCCTGTTTAAAGGTGTAACGTTCAAACTACTCTCGATGAAGAGTAATTTCTGTGAAAATTATAGTGACTTTCGATGACTTTATTACCAATTGGTACTCCCTACGCAAAACGGGAATATTACAAGCTTGACGTGTATATCTATGTACTTAAGTACCTATGTATCTGTATCATATTACTATATTGTCAGCTAATCTACATACATCATACACTGCCAAGTTTCATGCTTATACAGGGTCTAGAAATAGACAAATTTCAGCCTGTTGGATTTTATTACAGGACGAGTTACAGGTCAACCTAATAACTGTTGACATACACATTTTACGAGAAAATGTATTATAAGTAGGTGTATCCTATTTATAATACTTTCTATTATATCCAAGAACAATATCCCTTAAAAACATTATAAAGGAGAAAATACGTTTATTTATACATTACCAATATTCATACAGAGTCCTCCTTACGATATTGCAATATCAATATTAAAACAATGAATATTATCCTGGAGGCATGTAATAAATGAACGGCTTTCGAAGATTATTTTAGGAATATGAATCAGAATTCAGAGAGTCACAGAGAAAGGGAAAAATAAAGCCATAATATTATTATTGTGAAACCCGACATTTTGCTTCGAGAAGGAAACTTTATTAAAGCCGTTATACCAAAACATACATATAGTTATTGTTGCTTACGTAATTAAATAATCTGGCATTTTATAAAAAACTTATTCATCCCATTTATCACTTGAGTGATAATGAGAAAACTTTTACTGAGGGTCTTAATTAACGACTAACATTAGATTTTTTTTCAGTTTGTTTATTATCTGTTTGTCTGTGGTTTTGTACGGGCTAATCTCAGAAACGGCTTAACCAATTTTCACAAATTTTTGATAAACTTAACTTATATTTTTTTTTCTTAAGTACTTTCTTTACTTATATTTAAATATTTTATGATAATTGACATTGTCAGTTTAAATAATTACGCCTAAAAATTTCCGAATGTACGTACTAAGGGATTTCCCGAAGAACTTTCGTACTGCGATTGAGTAGAAATCGTCACGTAACGAAATTCCGTATATATGTATATGTATGTGTATAATGTTTGTTTGAAATGCAATCGATTTATAAATAAAAAGATATATTAATTCAAAGAATCCCGTCTAAACATTTTTCGAGTGTAGTTACTAAGACATATATTTTCCGTAGTGTAGTGTACAATAAGAAGTTCTTACTTTTTCCCAGTATACCTATCGCTTTACACGTGGCAAAACGCCAATACACGAGGAAGTTAATTTACAAGTAACCCGGATAGTCGTGCGCCTCTCAGATCCAGTTATTTAGATTCAATCACACGTAATACAGCCTTAATCCTGAAGGTACCAGCTGCCGACTGATCCAATTACACATACTTCAACTATAATCCACCCAAACACTGGCTTACTGGCTCGAGATGTAAATCACTTGATACTGTGGTGGTAGGTACTGTTCCTGGTGGTAAATGCAAAATATTTGTGCATAAGAGTATTTAAAAATGCCTACATGAAATAAATTATTTGAGTTTACTTATTTTTTCGGTTCCGTAAGTTTGGCGAAAAACGGTATACCCTATTGGGTCACGTTCACATAACGCTGTCTATATACATATATTACCTATCTCCTTTACAGTTAATAGTCGTTTAGTCTTGTAGTTTTTTTGCAAAGCTACATAGAATGACTTAAGGTCGCATGTGAGGTTTGTGATAATCACGCCTATCGCGAATTCATCAATCATTTCTGGAAAAACTTTGAGGTTAGTTAAGAAAATGAAAGGTTCCATGAGATTTCAAACTTCAAAGTAAAAGGTTCGTCGCTTCAAACCTTAGAATACACCATAGAGTAACTTATTATGGGGGAAAGAATACACTGTCAAAAAATGTTTAGACATGATTTTTTAAATTGACATATTTTTTTGTTCATGAACCGATTGAAATTAAGCAACTACTCAGATAAACTATTATAATAAAACTATAAACAACAAACAAACATTCCATACATCATTATAATAATTATTAAAGGGATTTATTGCGATATTAAATACCATACTAAAGGTTTTTCCCATATTTTCTATGTACAAACATCAATGGGTTACAGTATTATTATTCCGTACCTACTTCTTGTTTACACATTCGCTTTTCAAGGTAAGCAAGTAAATTACATTTCTCCAACATTTAATAACTTGAAATAATCCATTTATCGAAGAACGCCGAGCCTGCTTCAGTGATGTAGCTAAGATAAAACGGATTCGTCTTTTCGTTTCAAGGTATTCTTGGCAAAGGAATACTTTGCTACATCAGCTAAACCCTTCAGTATTAAGTTGTACCGTGAATGTAATCTGATCTAAGGTGTTATGAGCTCGATACAGCCCTCGGTGCTTTGAGGTTTTGTTTGAGACTTTAATTATTCAACGAGAGTTCCTAAAATTGTGGCTGAATTTATTACTTCGCGCGCTAATGTTGTTAATTTTGAATAGTGTTGTGTTTATTCCGCGATAGATAGTGATTTGAAAGTTGGCCTGCCGCATTCTACTAACCTAATTTAGCAAAGGAAGTTCGCCCTATAAGCTAGGTGATCACTGATTGATTTTTCATGTTCTTTTATATTGTTTTTCATAGATATTAGGTATATGCGCGCTGTGCAGAAAACTTTGATAGCGTTATTCAGGTGCATAATATGTGTACAAATTTTAACCTTTCTAGCTTATTTGAGCTGGGCGTTACTGAATCACTCAGTCAGTTCAAACTTCTCTATTTATCAGTCTAATAGATTTTTATTGCTAAGGTCCTCTAAATATTGAAAAGCCGTGGATAACAGCCCCAAAGGAACAGTACCTACCACCTACCCAGTGCCATGCGATTTACATCTCGAGCCAGTAAGTGTTTTTATAGTAAAAGGCCGACAAACGAACAGACGAGCCTCCTGATGGTAAGTGGTCACCGTCGCCCACGGATATCATCAACATCATCATCAACATCATCAGCAACATCACCGATGTGTTCCCGGCCAAGGAAAAAAACTTTCTTTCTACCTTGGCCAGGTCAAGGTAATAAAAATATTCTATAATGTATTTAATATCCACCTTCCCGCATTTAAATGAGTGACCTACTCGTACTCATTCATTCTATAAAACGACCACAGATTGTGGTACTTTTGCAGACGATAAAGTACTCGTAAAAGAACATTTTCTCGTGATTAAATCGTAATTAATTCGAAATAGTATAAAATACATTTAATTAAATGAACTTGGCGAAGACGTGGGTAAGCCTGCGGAATGTTCAGAGGCAGCGAGCGATCAATCTTCCTTAATTAGTTGCTCTCAACGATCGACTGTTTAGAAGTGTCGTACGCTTCATTTTTAGCTATTTATGGGGAAGCTGACACTTTGATACAATTTTTTTTAAAGAACAGTATTAGGTATACTGTTGAAATCGAAGATAATATGCGTTACGTTTCTACAACGCGAGCTATACAACGAAAATAGCTCGTTGGAGCTACACTTTTTGATCCGCTGAGATGATGTATAATTTTATGGATGCGAAAGATATACTCGTATGCACCGTATTAGTGTTCGGAGACGGTGTTAAAACATTGGTTAGTTTAATAGTAGTAAGGGCTGGGCCGGGGATACTTAGTCCTGTTAGTTGTTATTAGTAATAGTCCAGTTTATAATAAAATACTGAGTCTCGTTCTAATTCGGTCACACATGTGTTTGCTACCCTTGAGGACTGAGATGGTCGCCTCGAAAAAAGTATAACCGGCTCCATTATTATTATCGTTTATAAGTTTTATACCTATACACTGAACTCTTGAAATCGAAACAAGACGACAAATGATGAGTAGAATGGGGACCAGGAACACGCTATTACAGCCTCGGGCAATTTGTACTATGGTAACAACAAAATGCCCTCCGATCCCTTTTTACAGAAATAGTTCTGTAGTGTGCCCGAAACCGTCACGTGAAGTGACATTTATACACTTTGTTTATTCTTGGTAACTACCCTCGCTTCGGGGAATCTATTGTCTTTGTACCCACACTGGAAACTGTATAGACGGGTTTTTTTCTTAATTAAAGTGTCTTTTTTATTGGAACGAAGTTCCTTATCGCGCGTTGCGAAAGGGGGCTAGACGGAATTAAGACGAAAAGTTGTAACGAAAAATTAAGACGAAAAGTTGTAACGACACTTTTTGCATATTGTGTACAGCGCCATCTCGTGGATCGTTTTTGTAATAAGCAAATGCGTAGTTTTGTCATTAGTTTTTGTTTGCCGATAGATGGCATCAGTGTGCCACACTTGATATTTTCAGATTTGCAGGTTTAGCGTCACTGACGATAGATGACGCTACCAGTGGGAAATATTCATATTGTTTTTAATGTTGTTGGAACGATATTTTGGAATGAAATTTTATTACAATTCCTTCACTAATTAATCGAAAGGAACTTCGTTCCATCCGGGTGTCCCTTGACACCTCTCAAGTTTTTTATATGCACATTTATTGTAATGGAACAAACATTTTTTTTAATATTATAAATTATAGTTGTCTATGATCCCACGTGATGGTAAGCGGCGATGTGGTCTTAGGTGTACATTAGTGAAAACCACATTCAAATCAGTTAAGCTGTTTCCTGTTTGTTGTTAATAAACACCTCAGAAAACAGCTTTGCTAAAATATCTTCTATTATATAGATATTGATCAGTCAGGATTTATATGTGTATTTATATGATAAGATTTATGTGTATTTATATGATAAGATTCTGAATGCGTTTACTTCAGGGTAAAACAAATAACAAACATCTACACAATACAGTCATACTATTGTAAAACTTCAATCGACAAACCAAATGAACAAAAAAACGTTTGATAAGTATTATTTCCGCTATAAAACCTCAGTAGGTTTCCTTACAATTTTTTAATTTTCTCACCTTAAAACGGTTTTTATTTTTAATTGAATAAAAAAAATCCCGCTTCCGGTAAGTTAAGATTAAAAATCTCACAAGTTAACATTTTGAATTAATGGCAATACTAAATTTTAGTGCCGAAAGCTTCTTGAACTTTGCCGAAAAGTTGGCGAACTCACTTATTCATAATTAAGACAAATTGAGAAGCTCGCCGTTTCGCAATTTGTCGAGTTTTGTCAGAACTGTTCTATTCAGGAGCAAAATAGAAATATTGAAAGATCCTTCAGCTTAATAGTACGATCCGTCGAACTTTAGAAGTTTAATGACTGCGATTATCCCTATGTATTATATTATTATGTGATTTTGTTCCTCTGTGGCCCTCTATAGATCAAACTCGTAGGCCAACTTTGGAGATTCCTACTTCAATTCGTCTAGCGAGTTAATACTCATTATATTATTTATTATATATCTTATATATAAAAATGAATCGCTGATTTTGTTGCTAAGCGCAAATCTCGAGAACAGCTTAATTCTTTTTTCATAAGTACGAGGACGGTTGTTACGGAGAAAAAAATTTAAAAATTGCCTGAAAAAGTCTAAAAACAACACTTTTCTATATTCCCATACAAAAGATTCATAATAATACTTAAAAGTCAATTTGAACTTTAATACCATACCATAAAGTTTAAGTGTTCGTGAAGGGGTTCCGGGAAGGTGTCCCGAATAGTAGAATAAGTATTAAAAAAATAAAAAATTAAAGAATCGACTGTTAAGCGGTACGAAGTTCGCCGGGTCAGTTAGTTATTAATATAAACACAACAGTATTTAAACTTACATATATGGGACCAGACGCCATACTATGGAAAATACTAAAACGAAAGTCGACTAAATTAAGTACTCGTATTAATTTTGTCAGACTACTATAACATTAATATTTTAGCTATCAAGTAAATAAAATAAAATAACTTTTGTATTATTTCTCTTCAAGAGATAAGAGTCTTGTAATAGACGAACAACCGAGGCATATTAATAAGATTCCGTTTATAATCCTTTGAGTCCCTACGGATCTCTAGATCTAAACTTTCATAACCTACACTATAGAAATTAAAAGCATTTCACGGAATGGAAACTAAATATAGACTCACAATACGAGCTGTATTGAATACTAATTAACACCCTCGCTTCGCTTCGAGGAATCAATGCTTTATACACACGCACGAAAAAATTGTTTAGACTGGATTCTTTTAATACCTACCTACAACTATTTGTTATTTGTGAATAGACTGAATAAAACGAATCAATCTATCAATCGATCAACCTTTATTGCTATTTAATTTTAATACAAATAATGTTACATAATACTTAGATACACATCTCTCCGGTACGAACGTCGCGCTTTGGTTCATCGTTTATTATGCGTACCGCGACTGGAATGAATTTCCAGCGTCGGTTTTCCATCCGATTATAATGTGGGTGTCTTCAAATCAAGAGTAAATAGGCTGCTACTAAGTTAGCGCACTCTACCACCCAAGACCACATCTCCACTTACCATCAGGTGGGATTGTGGTCAAGCATTAACTTATAATTAATAAAAAAAACGAATAACAATCGTTTCAGTAAGCTACTGAAACAATTGTATTTCGAATTAAAATAAACTAAGCCGTTTATGAGATAATATAAGCGGAAACTAACACATCTCTCTCTCTCTCTCTGGTCGGTCCTTCATGACTGAAGATCGTGGTTATGGTGGGAAGCGAGTCTTGAGTGAACAAATTGTCTCCATCTGCTCCGATTTGTGGCAATACTGGCGACTGTGTAGAATGCAGGCTCACTAACACATACTATACTAAATACTAAAACTATATACTAAAACTAACACATACAAACCGACAAAAAGGTAAAAGTCTAAAACCATTGTTATAGGATTTATTGGGTTAATAAATCCAATAATAGTTTTTTCTCAAATGTCTTCTATAATAAAAATGAAAATGAAATGAATTTTCATCGAATTTGGTTTTTACAAACACTTTTCAAAAGTCAAACTACTCCATCGCTGCAACTAATCCCTACCGTTAGTGGTCTTAGAAGATCTACATACATCGATCAATTTTCAAACTCAATCTCAAACACAAATCATTTATTTCATGTAGGTACTTAGGTATCTACTATTTAGGCATAAATACACTTATGAATATTGACTTATTTAGTAATAATAAGTAAATGCTTATGAACGTCAATTTTTGGCATTTACGTTTATATTAATATCTATATGGGAGACTTTCGAATCAATTCAAATGCACATCAATAAATAAAATCCGATCGCAAAATGAACTCTTTGGGACGTTTTTCCCCTATTTACAATCCCGCAGGCGCTGAAATGCAATTCCGAGCGCTATGTAAGATATAGCCTTAGATTGTTATATGCACATGATGCATTTCGACGGTGCTAGCAAAGTATGTTACACTGAAAAACCGAGGCAAGGATGAAAATACACAAATAAAGATTTAGAAACTAGACAAAGGAGAGACCCAATTTCCGGCCAAGACTTGACACGTATCAATTATATACCAAAAAAATTGTCTTATTTACTTACTTTACGTAAATAAATATTAGCTTTATTGTCAGTGGCCAAATGGAGATATTAATTTTTTCTTTTTTTATTATTTATCACTGTCTCCGTAAATATCTGACACTATGACTCTATAAGTTTTTAATCGTATTATTAAAGGCTATCTCTGTAAATGTGTATCATAGTACGCAAATAGGGCTTGCCCGTACGTAGACATGGGAACTCTGAACGTTACATTATTTTAACTATCGAGTTAATAATCGATTGTTGGGTGTCGTTTCCACGGTTACACGTCTTTATTCAAATGAATTATGTTTAAAATGTATGTTGATATTATCCATAATATACAAATAAACTACTATTCTTTTATTGAGGTGGTTTGATGTCTAGAAGAAAACAAAAATCGATACTGAGTACTTCAATGAATCGATTTAAAAATGTCGTCCATTTTGTCAAATGTCAATCACTACATATGTCAAAATGTCAATGTCACTAAGATTAGAGTTCTGTTTAATCTGTTTTCCTGTTTCCTGTTCTATTCGCTTTCGTACTCTTGCGCTGGTGAATGTGTTTTCGTTGTTTTTGCGATTTCACGTTGTTTTTGCGATTTATATATCTGTTCTACAACTTCTGCTTGAATACTGGACTTCGAGATCGACTGCTTCCTGACTGACCTTTGCCTGAACACTGAATTACGTATCCTCCAATCTCTATTGACATTGGCTAGAACACCGGTTAAACTGAATCCTGCTTTCTTGTATAACCACTATTTCTTGTATTTACAGGTTTGCTTGAAATTAACATGAATCTGTGTATTAATTGTGGAATAGCAACCAATCGCTGTAATGCTATTGGAAGAAGATCATTGGACGATGACGCGATACTTGCCATTGTACGGGAATGGATCGCTCCTCGAGTTGTAAGTACTTAGTTATTCTATAATCTCTAAACTGCTACTGCTACTATTAATAGATTTTTATACATACCCATGTAATTCATTTGAGACCCCTGACTATAAGCATACTTAATATTAATGAAACTAAATATTTTCTCAGGTCCATTCTAATGATTTTGTCTGCCAAGCTTGTTGGAATGTCGCCAGCAGTGAATTAAATGTTGAAAACAGACCAGAGGTGTCATCTATGGGGCACCGTCGAGTTTGCATTCTCTGTGGACGGTCTCTTTTAAGAAGAATACGGTTTCACCATTTATGTACTGCCCCTGAGCAAGAACGCAGAATAAGGGATGTTATAAAGGAATGGATCTTACCAAGAACGGTGTGTAGTTTTATAGCGTTTATCTATACTTATTACGTACATTGAATATATTTGCCAAAAAAATATTGAGGGGGGTTAAAAAACAGTAATAGAACACTATTGACGTGTGCAGCAGGGTTACTTAAATCTCGAATGAGATTTTGAATTGTTCATCTCTGGGCTATCACCACCAAGGCAATAAAGTCTATTCTAAAGTCTAGAATGCAAAGTGAGCATTCTCATGTTTGATTCCTGGTGGGCTGATATTTATTTGGTCCTGGGTGTTAGTGATATTATTTGTATTGTCCATGCCACCTGCAATACAAGAAATGCTTCTGCGAGGGTACGAGTGTGTAAGCATTAATTACTAAACAACACACATCTTTAAAAAAATATTAAATAGAAATTGTATTTCTATCAGTCTGAAGCATTTTCAAACTTGCTATTTATTTTTAGGTTGGTGCTTCAAGTGTTGTATGTCACTCTTGTTGGCAAAGAGCAAAAACAGCATCTCGACACTTCCATTCGGGTCCCTCAACATCAGCTTCATCTTCATCAACGGTCAATGAGCCTGTTTCGTCAGTAGAAGGAAATAATTGGCAAGAACCATCACAACCAGCACAACAACCTCAAGCGGTTGAAAGGATAATCCCTACTGGCCCTGTAGCCTCCATAATATTGCCCGATTATTTTAGACCAAGTGTAACAGAGAGCAGATGTTTTATTGAAGGGTGTCAGAGAAGAGAACGAAATAATGTTCCCCTTAATAAGCGTCAATTTTTGCTAAAAATGTACAATTATTATGTACCACCTAATAACCGCTTGTGTGATTTTCATTTATCATGCACATCATGGGATTTCCTAAATGGAATTACTGAAAATATAAATAACACGTTTACAGCAAACCAAATACAAGACATGTTGACCCTAAAAGATGTGGAATCTAAATTGCTGGACTTTGAAAATATTAACAGCATTGATGACCATATTTTTTACCACTGGGTAGGTTTTAATAAAGTACAGTTTCAACAGATTCTGAGTAGGCTACCTCAGTTGTTAAATAATAAAAGGGGGTCAACTTCATTAGCTGCTTATTTAATAAAGCTAAGAACTGGAGACTCTGATGAACGATTATCGTCACTGTTAAAAATACCAAAAAGTACTCTAGGTACACTTATAAATAAAGCTAGAAAAAACGTAATGGATAATTTTGTGCCTCATCATATGGGAATAAATAATATTACCAGAGAACAAATAATAGATAGAAATCTTTTAATTCCTAATGGATTGTTTGGTGACTACAACGGTGATATAAAACCAATAGTTATTTTAGATGGCACATATATTTATGTGCAAAAAAGCAGTAACTACTCATATCAAAAAAAAACTTACAGCCTCCACAAGTACCAAAATCTAGTAAAACCGTTTTTGATTGTGTGTACAGATGGATACATAGTAGAAGTGCTGGGTCCCTATCCCGCTACTACCTCTGATGCAGAAATTATGAAAAATGAATTTAAAGATAATTCTGCATTAAGACAATACTTTCAACCTGGTGACGCCTTTATTTTAGATAGGGGGTTTCGCGATGCACTACCATATCTTAATGATTATGGCTACAGGACATATGTTCCAGGTTCATTACAGACGGGTGAATCCCAACTTCCAACTTTAGCAGCGAACAAATCCAGGGCAGTTACAATATGTAGGTGGGTAGTAGAGGTAGTCAACGGGCGTTTTAAGCGCGACTTTAAACTGCTTAGGCAGGATTATTTTAACACAGCCTCTAAAAACCTAATGGTTGATTTTGTAGTAGCAGCCGCTCTAATTAATGCTTTTCACCCCCCCATAACAAACCGCGATGACGCTCAGGAAATTCTCCAGAAGATTCATCAATATATGTATGTAGAAAACCGACTAAGTTATTACATCATTAATAATAACGTAAATAGACGTAGGGCTGAATATCAGCCCATTGATGTTGACCGAGATAATTTAAGAGAATTTCCTGAGCTATCATTTAGTGAGCTTATACTCATCTCACTTGGTACATACCAATTAAAACAGGCTCGGTCATATTATGGGGAGCATATAAGAGCAAATGGCAGGTATACGATTGAAGTATGCAGAGAGGTCGACAGCTATCTACTACAAGAGCTGTCGGTATCGGAGACCACGTGGTTGTTAAGAGGCCGAATACAGTCTAGGCACATAAGTTCAAAAACTTATTTTGTATATATTTTGATTGATAGTACAAAAAGCGGGAGGGATGCCATAGTTCAATATTATTGCAACTGCATGGTGGGGAAAAGGACTGTGGGTTGCTGTGCTCATACTATGAGCATTATATGGTACCTTGGTTGGGCAAGGTACCAAGAGAATATAGCGCCTCCTGCACAATCCTTGGACAATGTATTAATATATTATAATGAAGATGATAATGATTAAACATCTTAAAAAAGAAACTGTTTTTAATTTGAATTCCCCTTCGAAGACTACTTACATATAGCTGCCTAATATTGGTTTAGCTAATAAATTGTCATATTGATAATAGTAAAAGCAGTGTTTTTTGTTTTAAAGGAACTGCCTTTTAATATTGTACTAGCTACAAATGCACGTACTTTCCTATAGGTTTACAGATCATCGCAATTAATTAATAGATACCTAATGATAACTGATAAGTATGTAGGTACTATGAACGTAGTACGTACGGGTATTTTCAAACTCAAACTCAAACTCAAATCATTTATTTCATGTAGGTATGATGCATACACTTATGAACGTCAAAGAATTGAAGTCAAGAAATATGAATTTACAATTAGTATATTTTATTAAAGATAATTATACAAAACTTGACTTAAGTACCATTATCATTTATTGATATTTCCTTCAATAAACAGGTAACACTCAAAGTGACACTCAATACCTACTTTGCGAAAATTATAACCTATAAACCTTATGTTTATCCTACGATTACTTTAAATGGCCATTGCTGGCAGCCCTGAAAATTGTGTCACTTATACATTATATTATGTTCTAATTGATGGCAAATTTTCAGTTTTGTCAAGTCATGGCCTGAGGTTGTATGGGAATTGGGGTTGTCCTTTCACTCTCAAATGTTTTCACGACGCGCCTAAAGAAGTATAAGTTCAAAAATACGAGGTACACATAAAAAAATACAGTCGTATTGAGAACCTCCTCCTTTTTTGATGTCGGTTAGTTAAGGCACTCGGTTGATCATTTACAATCGACAAAACCCAACACGAGTTCTCCCATAGACCCGAAATCGTTTTATCATTTCGCGAGCGATGGTCTATCTAATCACCATTATTGCGCGCCGACCACTAGGTGTTAAATTCGATTTGATAGAGAATCGTTTCGGTCTACCAATAATATCCTGTAATGGCCCAATCGCGTGTGCCCGCTTTATGTGCTAAGTTTCATCGTGATTGAAGTTTACATGCCTGGGAATTGGATCCGTGGGAATCCTTGGTATACGTGCGATTGCAGCAAAACAGAATAATAACAGCAAAAAATATTGAAATAATATCCTTCGTACACAATATCCTTGTATATCACAATCCTATACCTATACATAATTATAATAAATCTGTAACTGATCGCTGTCTGCACACGGAAGATGAGAAAAAACTATTGTAGAGGGCCTTTATTATCGCGGTAGTACCCAAATGATTTTTAGAAATATTGTATGTTTGTCTGTGGTTTTGTCCACGCATATTATTATCTCAGAAACGGCTCAACCGATTTGAGTACGGTTTTCACTAATATTTTGTGGAAAGCTTCACTTAACTTGTTTTATTTCAATCCGTTCACAAATAAAAAAGTTATGTCAGTTTAATGAATCACGCCTAACAATTTTTTAATAAAATGGTAAAATATACCTCCTAAGGGAAAGGTTCCGGAAGCGAAGCTAGGTCGGCTTTAATAGTGTATAATAAGTATCCTTGTTACACAATATGATGGGCTGTATACCGTTTTGTGTAAATAATCAGAAATTGTATGGCTCGGCGAGTCGCTGAAGGTAATGGGTATTATGATTATTATTTTTGTTTGTATATCGCAAACAGACACCATTATTTAAATTTGCGGAAAGTGTATTTTGTTACGATATGAGACATAATTTTATTTTATTTTATTTTATATAATAATTTGTTAATAATAGAAATGACGCCCAAACACAGTACTCGTAGGTACATACGTGGATGACACTTTAATTACACTAGTTTACATGGTTTTTGTCCTTGATATGAAAAGTGTTTTTTCTTATCATTTGAGATGCACCAAGTTTAAAAAAATATATGAAAAAATTCCAACACGTCACGTTTCCAAAATATTTATTATTTTTGATTTGCAAAAGAATGCCTACAGAAACATTTAAAAAAATTAAAAATAGATGGCCTTAGCTTTTTTATTGTACTTATTTATGTCTGTGTCTCTTAAAACAGACCAGCAATAAGCACCTAACATGGCTTGGTCCCAGTATCCTTGATAATTTTGTTCAAAAAAATTCAAATTCTGATGTAATGCTCTCCATGATCGTCGCTGACTTCTCCGCGGTTTTCAGGGATGAAATCGAGGTGTAAATGAAGGAAATGAAATTTCAGACACATGCTGACACCCATTCGTTGAAAATTATGTAATAAATAAGCAATTTACTGTTCCTAATGTTATTTTTTTGTTGTTGCCTAAAACTCTTTTATAAGGAGTCGTAGTGAAATCCAAGCAGATTTTTGAGTATCTGAACATTCAAATTTTTTTTAATTTGCTGCTTGTCTGAACTGTAAATATGTTTAGTAACAGCAGGAACATCTGCATATATAATTTTATGTTAGTTCTTCTAATTAAAACCAAATTATTTAGTGAGACAGAAGTATCAGTCTTTTTCGTGGTTGGATGGTTCCCTCCATATCATTGGCATATTAAAATTCAAAAATCTTTTTGCATCTTCAGCCCAGGAGTTTAGCATTTTTCCACATCTTTCACAAAAAACGTGAGAAGCCCATGTTTTGTCCCGGTGAGAGACCGAAATTGTGAAATAATGAAATTATGCTTCTTTCAGAAATTCTGTTATGGGATATCCTTTGTGAGATATAATAAGTTCACCACAAACGTAACAAAAACGGTCAGGATGTACTATATACAACCTTTTTGACATTTTAAAAACAAATATTTATATAACTGAACACTACAATGCAGCAAAATTTTAGAATGAATTCAGAACCAACTTGTGGGCAGTCTTAAAATAAAATGTGTTGATAACTTGATTCTTTGACGTAATAAAAATAAAACAAATATATGTTTTCGTTTAGTACTTGTAACTAAACAAAACTATATGCAATTCACTGGAAGGACATGAAATTTTTTAAAATTTGTAAACTAGTGTTATCAGCTTGAGCCTACGTACTGGGTAATAAATATTCGTTAAAGGAATAAATTTTGAGAACAAGATAGCGCTATACAAAAAGAAAAGGACAGAATGACTACGTTTTTATAACAACTGCATACAAGTTTAGCTACCGGAAAACTACAAGATGGACGGTTTAATAGTACGTGACTGGGGCAACGGATGACTCAACAGCGATCGTACAAATCCAGATTCGTATAAAACTGTTAACGTTTCACGGTAAAACTCAACGTAGTCCCGACACAGCCTCAGCGTTTTTCAGGAAATCAAAGGAGGCGTCACTTCATTGTTCATGTAACAGTTTTGCACATACTTGACTCATCATCAAAACTCATAACTGTCCCACAGCGGGCCCCGGGCTCCTCTCATAATGGCATGTAATGGGTATAAGCCATAGTCCACAACGATGGCCAAGTTTTTTTGGTTAATATCAGTTAGCGCTTGACTACGATCCCACCTGATGGTGAGTGGCAACGAAGTCCTTAGATAATAAAGCACGTTAACTTAGAAGAAACCTATGCACTCTCGGGCTTGTCATCATCGTTAGCATGGATAGATTTAAATTAATCTTACATCGGCGCCGTTCCTCGCCAATTCTGCAATTTCCAATGCGACCCTTGCAAGTCAATTACAACTGCATACAACCGTAGCATGCTGATTGCCGAAGACTACGAACGGCGGCACGCGACCGATTACCTAAATAAATACCAACTTCTTTCTCTAAATTTTTCCTTCGCAGTAAAAGTACATTTAATTCTTCCTTCGTTTTACCTCGTAGAGTCCTGCCGAAATGTTGCAAGATATTCTTTTAAAACAATATATACCGTCTGCAAAGCAAGGGTGTTTGAGTTCTTACCTTTACAAATCGATTGACATAAGAATCATGAAAAACGGCCCACGTTTGGTCTGTAGAGCGCCACAAAGGAACAGGTATGTTACATACACAGACTGATAAACACATTACCCTCTTATGCGGCACGCAGTCGGGTAATAATACGCTGAGTGTCGAGCAAACGGGACTTGAGGAAACAATTACCTAGATTAGTAAAGGGCTATTTGTATTGTGGCTACTTGAAACGGAATTAGTTTTTCCTTATTATTTCCCTGTTGGTGTGCGCAGGTCTCTATTAGTTCTCATTCTTCTCTATTCGGTTCAGCTAGCTTGTAATCCAGGCAATAAATCCAACCCCAATGAGTCTGACTAGACCTTGTACCACAGTGATTGAAAAATCGGCCAAGCGCGAGTCGGTCTCGCACACGCTCCGTACTACCGAGCGATTAACTCTAATTTATTTGGTCAATTATAAGATAGAATATAGAAAAGCCTATTTTTAAGTTTATTGTATGGGGGACCCCTTCAGGATTTTACTATATTACTTGTGATAGCCGCCACAGTAACATACATTCTGTGAACATTTTAGATCTCTAGCTATTTTAATACGCTTTTATTTATTCAAAGGATATAGCATATAAACAAGGTTCTGTATGACCCTTTGGATACGGAACCCTTAAAATTATGTTAAAATAGATTTATATAAAGTAAATAATAAAGAGCATTGTGTCCGCGGCTTGGCTCTCACTCGTCAAATTTTTTTTTTAAACGCTACACACTCATAGCCCCACACTAGGATTCCCTGTGTCGCGGGTGCCATGGACAACACACAAGACAAGAACACACACACCCAGACCAAGAACAGAAATTTTAATTCATCATTAAAATTTCCGCCTCGCCGGGAATCGAACCCAGGACTCTCGGAACGGCGATCCGGCGTGTTAACCATTGTGCCATCCGGGTCGTCAAAGTAGAGCAGTGAATGCTTTGGCTCACGTCACAATATCTACTAGTGACTGCCCGCGATTTGCTTTGAGGAACTATGGCTCACTACAGAGATCGGCAAAATGTAATATTGATTACAGATTACTTACATCTGGAGGCCCAGAAATTCCCCCGCGAGCGCCTTTGGAGAAAAGATAGTTCGAGCATTCTTTAAAGGGGGGATTTCCTCGAAGCAAACTATGATTAAATTTTGGGTAGTAAGAATATATTAAGCAGTAATGTTATTTTTTTTTCACATTTTTAAATTTTATTCAATATAAACTTAAATAATAATAATACCACTAATAATATATTAAATACTTATAATTAACATACAAATTAGACTAAAATTAAACTAAAATTAAAATAAATTTATAAAGCTGGGCCCCTGCGGTGCTTTACCCAAGATGCTAGCAGCGTTTCCTCTCTGTATAGCAATGCTAATACGCTGAGCGAGAAAACTGCCAGCTCTGGGGTCGTCAGTCTTGTGTTTTATTTTATTTTTAATTTGTAATTTGGGCAAAATGCACCAGATGAAATCGTTATCCGTAATCAGGATTACATTATGCCCGTCTCTGACTTAGTAGTACCCACACGTGGAATAATCTTTAGACAGGATTCTATAAATTGACAAAATTATTAATATCTTTTCTATTTGATAAATCGTACTCAGCCATTATGAAAATTAGCGGGAAGTGAGGAGAAAACATTTTTTTTTTGTTTTTTGTTGGATTTAGGGGTTGTTGTTGTTGTAGCTTATAAAATTCTACATAAAAACAGTTATTACCTTTTATGAAACTGCTAAAAACATTAACTCACTAACGAAATTAAGGGTAGATACACATAGGCTACAAAAATAAAGGCCCCTACAAGCATTCAGCTTGTTCGAATTTTTTTAAAGTTCGAGCGTTCAAAGTCTATAATTCAAAGGCTTCTTTATTGATTGTACTAAACAACATTCAAAGTTTCCAAGTCCCTTGCCCTATCTTAGACTGTACAACCTTGTATTTCTTAACGGCCTTGTAATTCAATATCCAAAAATACCGACGAAAAAGTGAAAGAAATTTTGCGTCTAATTCGGTACCTACTTAGTAATTGTTTGGCTGCCTTGAAATGTCTGATTTAGGATCTTGGACGTAGCTACCCTTACGTACCTACGTAGTAGTAGGTAAATAGTTACTTAGATAGCTTGTAAGTACAGAACCATTCTACTAATATTATAAATGCGAAAGTTTGTGAGGATATATTTATGTCTCTTTCTTACTCTTTCACGCTTAAACTACGGAATGGATTTTGATTAAAGTTTACAATAATATAGCTTACACGTCAGAATAACACACAGGCTATAATTTATAAAAATATAGTATGAATTGACCAAAATATGTATATAACTAAATCTTTGCAAACGCAAGGAATAAGTTTTACGAAGCCAAGCGGATCACTCGTATTACAATATTTATTAATTTTATTAAGTAGTTGTTTTAACAGAGAAGGTTTAATTATAATTATGTTACAGTCAAAACTATTGTACCTTTGTTTAGCGTTGTACTTAGATTACAAAGATGCGTGGGAATAACCAGCTCTGTTACCATTTCCGCTAAGATTAGTGTATAACTACAGTGTATACCTACTGTAAGTATTAAATTTATAATGATGTATTTTACTTTTGTTTAATGATATGCCGAGAAGTTTCTTTCGCCGCTTCTTCTTCTCAATTATAAAGCATTTAAGCACCTTTTCTGGGATTAAATGATTTTGAATTTGTCTATCGAAAATTTTCGACGTGGTGTGAGGGCGGGTAATTAATCAATTTTATATAACGCTTACTGTTACTGACTGGCAGACATCACAAGGCCTAAGCCAGAAGACCTATTTGTAGAAGCATGAAATTTTGTTCAGAGGTTCCTTATGCATAAAGTGTAGTGGAACAGTAAGAAATCATTTTTGAAAAATTATCCCCTTAAGACGAGGGGTTAAAGAGTATTAAAAGTCACGGGCACCAGCTAGTCTATCAATATACATAAAACTCTTCCGTTACTGAGTGACTGACAGACAACGTACAGCTGAAATTACTGAACGCAAAAAGCTGAAATTTGGCATGTATGTTCCATGGGGAGTGTAGGAGCACTAAGAGAGGATATTTGCAAATTCCCCTCCTAAGGGGATAAACTGAAACTTTTTATTTCTAATGGATTCACTTGAAACTTTGTATAACTATAGGTTCCTTAGTGACGCAAGTGAGCACTAAGAAAGGATTTTTGGAAATTATGGTACCTATGCTTAAATAAGTCAGAAGAAAAAGTACTGTTGAGTTCATTAAAAGCCGCAATATAACTGAAATACACGCGGGCGAAGCCCTGGGCGGAAAGCTTGCTTCTTATAAAAAGAACAGCCATTTTACCCATGGACTGGTATTTATATTTTAATATCGTAGACCACTTGATTCAAAACTCATAATGATTATTAACGTCAGTTTCTCATTCAAAATTGAAAAAATTATATCGATATGAAATCTAAAAAATATTTTGTTTTATTTTTTGTTGATAAAAGTCTAATTTCCCTCATTTTTTGATATTTAAATCTTTTTTCCATTGCAAAATAATAACTGAAGTTGATCTTCGTTCGAACTTCAGTTTTCGTAAAAACCTACCATATTCTTTTAATTAGGTACTTAACTAAAAACTTAAAAAGTGCTAATAAAGAACTAAAATAATTTATTTTTTCTTAGAACCTACTTTTTAATATAGTAAAATTGAAGTGCCTAATATTTTTACGTCGGATATTACTTAGTTTAATTTAATTTACTACAAAAAAGCAGCTTTAAATCTAGTTAAAATTCGAAAATACCGCTTAATGACGTAAAATCGCTGATTGTATTATTTATTCTCAAATATTGTATATATTATTTAATTGTTATGTAAAAACCACGTTGAAAAAGAGCCTAAAATATCTACTACTTTACTAAAATACACTACTACCACCTACCTCTTGTCAGCGACTCCAATCAAACACATTAGCAAACACAGACACAACGAACACTTATTTTTTAAATTATGCTACTAATTAGCCACTTCACAGTACACTATTTAAAAATTCGAACAGATTTTTTTAAACACGTTCCAAAATCACCCGCGTTCACTCACTATGAAAAGAGCTGTTAGTTTATTAACTTGGTTCTCGTAATTCAGTGGTTGAATATTGTATGAACGTTCGCGGAGGGCCTTGAATCGACCACACGTGCACTCCCCCTCTGAATCAACAACCGACTGACGAACTTCAGTGACTGCGGTAGGCTTCACGAATTCCATCCCCTGTTTATTTATGAAACAACACATTCTGTTCTTAATTCAAATTAAAATTTAAATTAAAAATTCGCAGTCACACTGCCCGGAAACAATTTGAGCCATATCTTGAAAAGTTTAGAAGGTTGCCGCGTGAAAATGGGTTATCCGGTGAATAAAGCTGTGGGTTATTTGAGTTTTCAGCAAAGTAGAGCAAAACCCTACGTTTTTCTCTTTTGTAATATGTAAACTGCTCTTTCACACTGCTATATTTTGAATCTTTCTTTTTCATGCGTTCAATTAAACACTATTTTTAATTAAATTATTGTTGTTATAAATTACTATGAATCGTTATTTCTAAGTAATCAATGTGTCTGTCTGACTCTGAAAATTATTGAACCCATCCCATAACCGTTTGTAATTACATTGCATGGTGTAAACAGCCAAATATGTCTGGACTTATTCATTTAAGTAATTTGAACACCTGTATGAACCATATTTGTGCAATAAATTAATTTGAATTTGCCATCAAGTGGCTCGTCTGCTATATTTAGATGAAAAGCAATGAAACTTTTGTAGCGTACAAAGTTACGTATGTACATAAGTGGTTAGTAGGCATTATGGAGAATCCTCATAATTATACTATTATGAGAAGAAACTCACACGCGTCTTGGCCAATGGGTTGCAGCCAAGAAAACCAAAATAGTATTATAACTGCCTGTTTGCTTGCTAGTTTTACGCTTAATCCACTGAACTAGTTTAGATCGTTTGAGAACTTGGAGATAATTGATTTACACCATTCTCTGCACATCCTAAATATTGACTGTTAGAGAATGCTATGTAGCATTAAGTACGCCAATTTTACCACTAGATTGAGGTTCGATACATAAATTAATTTTAAAGGTAATTTGTCGTTTATCTAATTTAATATGTCTTTATCCGCACCAAAGGCAAGGCAAAAAAAACTAAACACAACCCCCCCCCCCCCCTAAAGGGGATAAAAAGTGGCTTGTGAAGCCGTGTGGGAAAGCTAGTATTATTAAGGTGCGTACAGAATTCGAATTAGAGTCATCAGCACACGAGATGCCATCAAACCACTAAGCTACTCGTATCATTCCACATGAACATATCAGTATAAACGTTTATTATAACAAACGATCGTGGAGTGCGCCCCGCTCGCTCGCTTTTTATGTCTTCCTGTTCCGCTGATATCTCACTATCAGCGCGGTGACGCCTAAATGAAACTCTACTTACGTGAAGTAGCGTAAAGCTAAAAGTATATTATTACGCGTCATTGCATAAAACGGTTGCAGGCAAGTGGTTTAACTCCCGAACAAGGGGGCCTAGGTTCGCATGCGCACCTATAATTGTCATAAATTATCACTTGCTTTGGCTGAGGAATATATCGTGAGGAAAATTGCACATTTTATATGGCTACAACCCATTAATGGCCCTCTACTGAGCACGGGTCTCTCCTCGTACCTGAGGAGGCCTAGAGCATACTCCACCACGCTGCTCCAGTGCGGATTGGTGGAGGGGTTAGTGGCCAACCCAAGTGTCGGAAATTTTAAGCCGCCCGAAGGTATCCGACATGGCTTAACGACTGCTACCAAATGATAACTACCGGGACCGACGGCTTTACGTGCCCTCCGAAGCACGGAAGCGCTCAAGAAATTTTTGCCACTAGCGGTCACCCATCCAACTACCGACCGCGCCCGCTGTTGCTTAACTTTGTCGATCACTTGAGATCGACGCAAGCCGCCGGGCTATGAGCGCTTCATTTTATATATCTTCATAATTATCTCAAACTGTGGTGAACTCCTCACACCTGGTGGTGTGATTTCATTGGTGCTGGTATTTCAATCATCCATATTCGTGCACCCTGATGAATAACGGACGAGTTTTTAGCGTCCTACCCTGTTGATGTTTTGTTACCGACTACCGCTAGCGGCTACACCCGCGTTAATTTCTTAATTTCCAAAAATACAAAGTTTCAAGTGACTCCATTGAAGAAATAAAAAGTTTCAGGTCATACCCTTTTTGTCACCTTAGTGGGGGAATTTCCAAAATTCCTCTTACATACATGCCAAATTTCACTTTCTTGCGTTCAGTAGTTTCGGCTACGTTGTCTGTCAGTCACTCAGTAACGCAAGAGTTTTAAATTATATTGATATCCCTCCAGTCAAACGTGACACAATCATAATGAAATTAGAAATCAGTTTTAAGCTCAGTGCTAATAAAGCCGTTGTATATACCACAAACGAAACAATTTTTAGCCTATTAATTGAAGCGCACAACGTCCTAATCCATTTAATTTGATAGCGGCACATTGTTTTCTTGTATTTCTTCCTTAAATCCTCTAGCTCTAGAGACATCATTTCAGTTCTATCAAACACAATATAACTCAAATGGAACACACAAGAATAAACTCGTATTATCTAAGAGTAAGCACTTAGCACTAAAGCAAGCCTCATATTCACCACGATAAAACTATGAAGATAGCCAGTACAATCAACGGATCTGCTTTGTAACAATAATTAGTCTTATAATTAAGTTTGGAACAGAAGAACTATCTCAAAAGCTTCATTAGTTGAGAGATATCTCGGTTGATAAGATTTTTTTTCTCGCGACAAGTGTCCACTGACCTCATTTAAAATCTATGCCAATTTGTGTCTCTGTAGGCGAAGGTGACGTCACAGGCTAATGAATTCTTTCAGACCGAACTACGTGTATAAAGAACAGGCTTTTGACTTAACTTGATTGTGTGCGTGCCATGTTTGATGTTGCAAATATCCATAGTCGGTGATCGATCACTATAAGCTTGTCTGTTTGTTCGTCGGCTATTTATATAGAAAATAAAATCTAAGAAAATTGTTACTTACGGTTAGAAAGGTAGATTTGATAACACTTTTTTAGAGGCGAGTATCTGAGTTTACTCTCAGCGCGGCTAAAGAAGATTCATTTCAAAAAAATGAGCGACGTTTATATTTAATGTTTCTTTAGCGATAAGGTACCTAGTGCGAGTACGAAACTTTGGTAACGATATCAGCCGCGGCGAGCGGGTACACGCGCATAGCCACTAATGATCAAAGTTTTAACCCTTCACAGGCTTAACAGCAAGAGAAATCTACATTTAGTTAGCCCGCCCCTAACCTGGACTCAGATTAGATCCCGTCATGTTAGTCCAAAATGTATGGACGCTAGTTGAGTACGAGCATTGTGGTAGTAGGACTGTAGCCCGGCTATCCTTCGTCTTGAGTTGCGTTTGGGGTTTGAGAGCCAGCACTTCCATATGGCGCAATGATTAGCACCCCGGATCGCCGTTCCAAGGGTCCTGGGTTCGATTCCCAACGAGGCGGAAATTTGAATGATGGGTTAAAATTTCCGTTCTCGGTCTGGGTGTGTGTGTTCTTGTCTTGTGTGTTGTCCATGGCACCCACGACACAGGGAATCCTAATGGGGCTATGCGTGCGTATAGCGTTAAGTATGAAATTTATTCTTCGCCGACAATGTATTTGGTGTTGTCCATGGGCGATAGTAGCCACTTACCGTCAGGTAAAACGTCTGCTCGTTTCTCGGCTATTACCGTGAAGAAATGCGCTTGCTGTGGCTAAAGGTTGGCGGAACCAAGCACCCCAGGCTGGTAGGTGATGTTAACTGTATCTGTACAACCTTAAAAAGTACGCCATAAAGCCCATATTTTAATGCTTTTCTAATATTTAAATAAGAGGGGAGTTGGAGTCGGGTTGATGTAATGTACTCAGGCCTTAATTCTACACACATTGATACCTCCATTGGCTTGTAGAAAAATTAACAACGGCGAACGAACGCTTGTTCGTTGCTATCTGCGCTGTAAATAAAACAGTAGGTACCTATTTATAATATAATTTCAAGTATACAACATGAATTTATAATGCTGATAAATATATCGCCGATCCATGAGCTTCTAAATGTCAAAAAAGTCGACTTAGTTGCTATGTACTTCACTATTGATTTTCAGTGTAACCTTTATACCCGCGATTCAGCTTAACACGGAATACTATAATAAGCAATACTATAATAATAAACGCTTACACAAACATACCCCATTACATTAGATTTCGACGTGTCGTGGAAAGCATAGAACACGAAAATAAGACATCACTAACTTCCACGACCCGGGATCAAACATTTATCTGCCACATAAAAGTGTGCTCCTTTTATCGAACCCGGAACCCCTCTCTTTGCGAGCCGAATTAAAATTAAGGTCTTCAGACAAACCACACTAAAGTACTAATGTTTTTAATAACACTCTCTGCCAGCTGGACTAACCATCCTAATCCCGAATTGAGTCGTCTATGTCGTTCACAGTTGTCATGGGCGGAAGAGTGGTACTGCATGCTCGTTTGATACCTTAATTCCATAAAAAACCCCAGGCCTAAGGTAAAAGAAACACACGAATTGCATACGAAATCCTCATTTCATACCTTATTAATCCTAACGTTACCCTCACGGGTTAATATAACTAGAGCCATTTACATTCACGAAAGAAAACTTGGACCCGGTTTAGCGAGGGTCAGCTGGGGTCGCTGAGGTCACTAGGGGTCAGGAGGCTCATTAGTACTGGCGATGGCGAGCGCAGTCAGGCGTCGACTAGTTGTTAATTCTCCCTTGTTAATTGCCTTCGTCATGTTAACTTGTTTTACTTGGCTTTGTTCGGTATTTGTATAGGTATGGACGTATCAGAGAGTGTTACAACCAACTTATTTTTTTATGGAATTGAGATACCACACGAATTTGCAGCACCAGCACTCTGTGGTCCGCGAGAAGTAAGGCCGGCCTAGAACAAGACTCAAATGGGGTCTAGGATGGTTAGTCGTTTGCAGACGTCAGTTTGCAGACGGTGCTAGAACATTAGTTGGTTAGTTTGTTCGGAGGTACTTGGCCAGAGATTGTTAGTGATAGCGGTTAGTCCTGTTAGTTAGTAGTAGTTAGTTGTTAGTAATTGTTATTAAGAGTCTCGATGTAACAGAAGTGTTGCTACACTTGAGGACCAAGGGACGCCTCTTAAAACTAATTTATTTAATCTTTCATTTAATTAATTAAGAACTTTCTTAGGATTATTATGTATTTCCTATTCTTTTTGATTTTAAAAACGTGAGGCGGCTCCACGCCTTTCTAAACGAAACACATTTGCTGTTGAAACAAATAACACACGGTAGAAATGGTACCTACTAAGTTACATGGCGGGTGGTCGTACTACCCCGGGTGAATTCTAAGCTCTACCACCTATTTGAAGGTACGCGTTATGAAGATATTCAAGTTGATCACAAATGTATCCGATACTTTAAAAAAAACATCTCAGCCTAACTGGGCATGGATCACAGGACCTTCAGAACGGCGGTACCATGATAAAAATTTCCTCGTACCGATCATCAATATGACCATAAATATTACTATAGGTACACAGCTATCCTTTATATATATTCCGACGCATAAAAAAAGAATTCGAGAAAATTTGCTATACCTACGATGAAAGTCATTGAAATATGAGTAGTGTCGAGAGTTTTCAAACATTTTAATATTAAAGCCATAATAGTCGTCTTTACGGTACAACATTAAAAGCGTATAGAATACCTACCTCAAAACAGATTTATTTACACACTCATTTATATTGAAAGCACTTGCATCATAATGCGAGCAAGTGCAAACATACAGTGTGTGAAGTACATTAAAATTTGCATAGCCTCCGTAATGGCGGGCATTAATGCCTCAGTATGACATTAGCGCTTATCGAACGCCCTCGAATGGTTTATAACTTCCGTTTCCGAAAATGGCGCGTATCCACACATTGCGAACTGACTTTGCCACGTGTGTAAGTGACCATCATTCGGTTGTACAGATAATCGCGTAAAATATGATGCTAATGGTTTAAGCGCGGTTAATTTGAGTGCTAACGCGGATTTAGAACATTAGCAGCCGAGTTTTTTTTTACTTATCTATTATTAAAAAGTGAATTGAAAACTTTGTAAGTACTTACTCCTTATTGAAAGTAAGGTACACGCATGTTGGAGTGTCAGATTATTGTTTAGTCAAATCATAATTAGGTGGAAATACCGATGCCGGCAAGATTACTAACTATTCCATCTTTCGTCTTTTGTCGCATGACACCTTAATCAAAAAACTTATTATGTTATGTAATATACCTACTAATATACCAATTTCTGTAGCGTAACTGAACTTCATGTCATTTAAATTAGATCTAATTCGGATAATTAAGCTCGAGGTTTCTTATCTCACTCAAACTGAACATTCGTGTTCTAGGGCTGTCACAGTTGCAAGTGATTATATAGGTTTAAGTAATTTCTCAATTGAAGAATTCGTCCGCGAGGAATTTATTTTATATTTTTTATATATTAAAAAAAACTAAAATAAAAGTGTATGTTGCTCCATATTACATCAGCTATCTGCCAGTGAAAGTCCCGTCAAAATCGGTCCAGCCGTTCTAGAGATTAGCCAAAACAAACAGACAGCCAGAAAGACAGACAAAAATTGGAAAAAATGTTATTTTGGTAATATCTACCGTGCGTGTATACATCCATATGTATGCATTTAGTAAAAAGCGGTTAATTTTAGATTATATATTGAACTCCAATTTTATTTATTTGTATAAGTACTTAGATTCCGCATTAATTTCTCATGAGGCAGCCCTGGTTAGCGCGCCAAATCCGCGTGACTTGACAGATCCCCTCGCCCGATACTACTTGACAAGTTTCGCACAGCTATTAATCACTCCAACTTGGAGGTGCCGTTGACAACTTGCCTACATTGCCTACATACGCCCGCCATTTTAATTTGACCGCGCATTTTTAGCCACAGACCATAAATCATGTGGGAGAATCATTATAGAACGTTTTTATAATAACATCTTCTATTTATAATAAAAAAAACATGTTTAATCTAATCTTAATCGATATAAAGGGATCGTTTTTATTTTGCAGTAGTTGTTCAAATTAATAAGGTGGGCAAAAATGTAGACGGACAAGTATTTATAGACATTTGCTGAGCGGGGTCAACGTGAGTTAGCACGAGTGAGCAAATACAATAAAATTAACAATAATTGGATGTGGCACTGGCAAAAGTAAAAATTCGACAGTTTTCAAATTTGCTTTTAAGCAACTATGCTTTCCTTGAAAAAACCGTCACAAAAAGTGATAGTGATAAGGATATCATTACAATTCTAAGAATCCACCGCTTTAGCTTTCCACCGCGGCTTCAACCGCCAAAAATCCCAAAATATAAAAAGCTTCATACTAATTTTGTACCCCCCTTTTACCCCCTTAAGGGATGATTTGCACAATCTAAAATCACTCGTTTGTATTGGAACGAAGTTCCTAACGGCAGGCTTGGAGGGGATAGGTTTTGCTGCGGCGACCGAACTGAAAAATATGTGATAGTAAAACCGTAAGAAAAAATGCGTGGAATAAAAGCGTTAAATGAGACGTGCCCAGGCGCGACAGTCGCCGAAGGAACTTCGTTCTTACCTGGTGTCCCACGACACCAAATCATTTAGTTTATTTCTTTTACTCCCAAAACATTTTGTGGCAATTAGGCAACTTAGGGGTTACTATTAATAACGGGCCTTACTAATAATAACCGAGAACTCGCACCTACTACTTAACTTAAATTAAGATAATTATAGTCTATGATATTATTTTACCTACCTACAGTGATCTACACTGTGTCAAGCACATAATTAAGTATTTGTGGTGTCAACAGTCAACTTGTCAAGTGTGAACTGTACTCTAAAAGTAAAGTTTACATATTCTGTGGCTAAAACCGTAATCCAATAGGTAATTCACAGAGTATAATTATAATATTACGTCTAAGGTAATTCATTTAAACGTAGTGTTTAAAGAACTCTTTAGTCTTTGGTATCTTAGTAAGAAAAAAGAAGTGTGTGGTTTTATGAAACCACGGTAAATCGCCGATTTTTCGCGGATTTTTCGCCGAGCCTCCCCAAACCAAAAATAATATTTTTATGCCCCCCATACAATGTGCAAGACGAGTCACGTACCGTACCTATATGCCCCCCCATCTAAAATTTCTCTACGCCCCCTAAGGGGGGCGTGCCCCACCGGTTTGGAAATCCTGGAATAAAGTTAGGCTCAAACCCACACCACAGAGTACTTTATAACTCAAACCGGTCAATCAATCATTAATAAATACCATAGAGTAGGTAGAGGTTTTTTCTTTTTGGCATTTTCCTACCTAGTCTGTCTGTGGCATTTTGCCATTTTCTAAATAAATTCCTAACTTAAGAAATTGTTTGATTGTGTTGTCAGTTGTCTAAGAAGATCGTTGTTATTCGATTGGACGTATCGTATATTTTATGCTTCCATCATACATGAATATTGTACTACTCTTCACTTTGCATATAATTAAAATCAAGAAGCTATTGTGTACCCATCAGTAAGATCGTTTAAAAATACAATTCTAACTAAACTAGTGATGGGCGATTGTTGCAAAAAAAACAATCGACTGAATCGAAAATTGTGCTTTTGCGCATTCGATTGTCGATTCAGTAGTTCCACGGGATGATTATTCGAATAACAATCGACAAACTACTAACTGAACTACTAAATAGCTAAAGACTAACTGTAGGTTCAATCAACTGCCTTACGCTGTGCGTAGTGCGTACCTACTGCGTGCGATTGTTTTCAAGTACCTATTCGATTTGTTTACACTTTAATTTATTTAGTTGGTTGGATTAAACTTTATTAGAGCAAGGTTACGCGCGCGGGTTATGACAGTTTGACACGATGCTTAAAAGATCTTTAGTATCATTGAGATATAAGTACTAACGTACTAGAGAAGACACCGTAAATTCCTACTTTGTCCCGTTCAACTGCGGCGATCGCGCCGCACCGTCGCCGCACCTCACTCAGTCGTCACGCGTAAGTGCCGTGATTTACATGGCGCTTAAGACCTTTTTGCCGAGAATAAATACACTTCCGCAGTAAATCTAGCGCTGTGGTAAATTAGTTTTCGGTTTAGACGAATTGTTATTATTTTAGCGCTGCAGCGAACAAATTACAAATTACGAAGAATAGGACAATTCAGTTATTTGACGTAGCTTCTCTAGTACGTTAGTACTTATATCTCGATGTTTAGTATGGGATTTTTTCGTAAAAATAAAAGAAGGAAACATTGAAAAAGTTAAGTGTAACTTGTGTTCACATTCTGTAACGTATTTTTGACGTTTCGACTAGTAGTGTAACAAATTAAGAAAAAAAAAACAATAAAATAAATAAGAAAGTGTATAGTGTGCGTGTATATTGTGTACATAAACAAATGAGTGTGTGGGTATATTTGGATTTTTATATAAAAAGGGTCGATACCTTTTGTAATTACTTATTTAGTAGTACGAAAATAGAAGTAACTGCGCTCATGCACTACGAATTAGTAGTTCACACTTCATGCGCATGGTAACCAACCTTGGCGCCAGCCAGTCTATAATTCAATCGACTAATATCATTTGTTATCGAATTTTATCGACTAAACTGAACAATCGACTAATTCGATTAATTTAAGTAGTAATCGCCCATCACTAAACTAAACCAGTCCAAGTCCGGTATCATCAGTGATGCCTCGCAAAACTTGCTACTGGAATCGCAAATTGGAGTTAGATTTAGTGGAGTTTGTCCGCAGCAGAGAGTTCATTTGGAAACCGTTTGGAAACACTAATCACGCGATCCAGCAGAAATACAAAGCGTACGCGGAATTCGCTGCTAGATTAGGGAGGGGGTTCACTGGTAAGCGTATAGTTTTTGTTAATTTCATTACATCGCTACGCCATCCCTTCCCATTTTTTTTCTAGTAATAATTTGATGCCTATTTGCGGGGGGTGCGAGCTACTAAATAACTACAAATGAATTACACACATTGTGTTACACAGATAACTACTTACTTGCGTTCCACCACACCACACCACCAATTTCAGATGCATTGCCAGACAACAAAGATAGACAAAGAAAGAACTCTAACCCCAGCAGCAACAAATAATTTTGTGGCTGATTCCAGCAAAACATAAAGCAAATAAATGTGATAAAACTTGACTTGCATGACTGTGATTAACCACTGTTGAGTCTACTTTCCTTGATATAAAGTATACACCATCATAAACGTTTACTCGCAGATCGTTTCAAACTAGATTAATCTTTAGTTTTCAATAATGGGGTTCCACAAAGTAACATCTGATACAATTAATTACTAGTAATTAAATGGTTTTGGTGTTAAATTTCCAGCCTGTTCAGTGCGCGATCGCTGGGTCAACATCAGATGTACATTCAATCACAACCTCCGAAGAGTTGATAAGTCGAAGGAGACCGCACAATCACCGTCTGAAGTATATGTACCATGCTGGCCACTGTGGAAACCACTGCAGTTTCTACGTGAGGTGGCTACAAAACACAAGGATGTCACTCATTATGAGGTTTGTTTTGTGTTCTTAGTCAAGTCTGCTTCATCATCATAATAATATGTCAATAAATTTATATCTATCAATTTTATTGACTAAGCTGATCAAATTAAATAATTATGAAGCCTTTATAGGCCATTTCCCCTTACTTTAATGATCATTGTCCTTTGTAACTGGTTTATGAATGTGCACAGGTGGTATTTAAGAAAAAAAATATGAAGAGCCTTCATAGGGTCAATAGATAGTAGTCATGTAGTAGTAGATAAATAAATGCTAACACACTCATACTACCTAACTAGGATTCCCTGTGTAGCAGGTGGCATGGACAACATTAATAACACAATACTAACCCAAAAACAAACATTTATCTGTAGCATAAATATCTGTCCTGGCCAGGAATTGAACCTGGAAGGCCTTGCTTTGTAGGCAGGGCCACTACCAACTAGGCTACAGAGGTGTTTGTCAACAAAAATAAGAAATTGGCTTGATATCTACATAGTACTGTAATTTATTCAAAAATAAAATAATTACATTAAATATATTAAATTGTTATTTAAATACATAGAATCTAAAGATAAGCGAGGCTCTAAAACGTTGTTGTTCTAAATGTTATATTTTATGAGTGTGCATATTAAATACTCTGCCATCTAATGGCTCATATCACATAGAACAGGGGGGCTTCGGTTTGAATACAGTGCATATCTTTAATATAAAAACAATCTGCATATTAGAATTTAATTATCACTTGCTTTGATAAAGGAAGACTTTGTCAGGACACCTGAGAGTTCTCCATAATATACTCAAAGGTGTGTGAAGTCTATCAACATGTTCATGCCAGCATAGTGGGCCCCCGTACCCCCTCACACTGTAATTAGATTTAGAATTGTATTTATTATGCTGGAGCTGCATAATTCTTAAATTGGGGTACAAAGTTTTTTCTTTTACATAATATGTAGATTTGCTGATGTTGAACAGTGATTTTTAAAAGAATAAGGGTTTGTAAACAAAACAGAATAGAGGGTAAAAATAATGTAAATGTATTTTATATAATAGCCCTAACCTATTAGCCCTTTATTGTGATACCTGAACTACAAAATAATCAATTCTACTACTAGTATTATGATTAATCAAATTTACTTCATAAAATTCTAAACATTGATCATGGTTTTTTACAGGACTACACATCGATTCAGCCAAACCTTGAGGGCGCTTCTGAAAACATTACAGAAGAGATACAATCTGATGTTGATCAAGTCAACTTACTTAAAATCCGACAGCGTGGTCAACGCACAGATAGACCTCGTAAAAGATTAAAATATTCATCTAGAAAAGCAAATAAGCCAGAAAAATGTAAGCGGGTTCTAGATGATTTGCTTCAAGCTATGGCACCATTAACATCAAATGTTGAAGTAGAGAATCAGCAGTACTGGTTCTTTGGCAGGCATGTCACTGAAAGATTGAATGCTATGAGAGATATTGATGCTGAATGTGCTGCGCGAGAGATAATAAGGATTTTGAACAACTGCGATGACATAAAAATTGAAACAAATGAGGATGTGGAATGTGGTATGCAAGAAACATCAAAGATTTTAAGCAATTGTGACGAAGATTGTACAGATAACATAAAGATAGAAGGAAATGATTGAAAGTGTAACGCTGATAGCTGGCGATTTTCGTTACCAGTTAAAGGTTCCAGCACAACTGCTCACAGGATATATTTACCAGTAGTTCAGGGAGTGAGAGGGGGGAATAAGAGCTTGAATTGACTTTGGGTTTTGTCTCTGTAATTTTGTTTTGACGCGCCTTGTCGTGCTTAGGCGCCGATGGAATCTTAGGATTGAAAGCCTTCTTAGGTCGCTTAGGTCTTCATCATCATCCTCAGGACTCTGGACGGTGTTCCGACCAGTTTTGTAGACGTTGACGGCGATCATTGCATCTGTTTCATCAAAAAGTATTACAGGTTTATTTTTGCTTCCTTTCGGGGTACCTATGTCCTAGGACCCACACGAAAAATGTTTTGATTGATTTTTTAGTTAGACATAGATTTTGCTTTTTAGAAGCCTATTGACATGAAATAGTCACCAATTATTTCCCCAAGCTTACTACAGTACATCAGCCAAAACTGATTTCAAAACAGTTTAGTTGTCTTTGAGATTAGCAGGAACAATTGAACAACACCAATAAATTTCTCTCTATGTTAAAATGTACTATGACAGTTTCCTTAACACATGTTTAACTAAATTTAACGATACACCCAATTTTATTTTTAATTTGCTCAAAAATGTTTAAAGGCAGGATGCTTACATCAGCTCCAGTATCTAATTTACATTTAATATTTTCACCTTCAATTATAATATTGTCATACCACTCACACTTATTAAGGCTTGACATATTTTGTACCGCACTACAATACAGATTTTCATTTGACAATGTGGAATCCGGGGACTCAGTACACTTAACCTCTTCAACTTTCTTCCTTCTACAGCTCACTGCAAAATGATTGAAAATGCCACACTTCGAACACTTTTTGCAGAGTTATATTCACGAGATTAATAGGTACTATAGTCCTTTGAACATAACATGATTAGAATGACAGCTTATAAAATGTCGTGGCTAGTGCAGGAAAAGTATTCCCCAGTTAATGTTCATCAATATCGATAAGTTATATTAAAATATTGTATTGGTAATAGAATATGCCATTTGAAATAACTTTGTAGAATGGGACATTTTATATGAAGAAGGGTTAATAACATTAAACACATGGAATAAAAATAATGCACATTTATTGACGTAATGGTGTGTATACATCCCAAATCTATTTCATCAGAATCTGATTCGCTAGAAAATTCTTGAAGGTTTATTATAAATTCATGGTCATATATGGAATCGAATCGGAGATCACGTTCCCAATCATCCGCAATTATCTTTCTTGTTTTGTTAATAACTTTCTTCCAATCGTCCGGCGTTATATGCTCACATAAAGTGGTTAATAATTGTAATATTTTATTTGCTGTGAAGGGTCGGGTGGTATCATGTCTTGCTGCGGAACCTGAAATAAAATAAGTAGTAGTTTAAAAACAAGTTATTTTGATAGTCAAACATTTAGTTAATAATTTTATATTGAAACGTATTACGTCTTAGTCAGTAATTTAATTTTTCATATTAGTAAAGTAGACCACTTTATGTGAAAGTATAAGTTTTTCGTCTAAAGTCAAGCACGTAGTGCATACGTCTGTTGCCGGCGATCCGAAAACAATATTAAATGATGTATTAAAGATTCGTCGGAAATAGGATTCGTTAACGCATTTGAACTCATCTTTAGTTTCTGCGATGTACATTTTATACAGTTTTGCGATACTAAAATGTGAGGTAAGATCCTATCGGGTTTTTATAATTCCGCGACAGTAATGAATTTCAAGGGACACTAATTTTTTAATGAAGTCTTTGATAGATTTTCTTTTTCCTGCATACTTCTTCTCTTTACGGTTTCCTCCTGGTCTGGGCTTTCCAGGAACAACTTGTTTGACTAGTCATTTGCCGAGAAATGGGACCATTTGTTCATCAATGGAATACGTACCATGATTTCTGGGCAATTCTAAACATCTGTTCTTTCTAGTGTTAAGATATTTAATTGATCAAGTTCACAAAAATCTTAGTTCGTTAAATAATTTAACTGTTTCTACCGAAGGCTGGGACCCTATTGTCATTATTCTTAACAGCGGCTAAGTTGGATCCCAAAACAAGCAGTAAATGGGAGGAGCATAAGGGGCTTCTCAGACACCGGCCTTCCCTTATAAAATTAAGTGAATTTATAGAAAACCGAGCTAACGTTTTGGAAACTGCTAATTATAGTCAAAGCAGCACAGAACATAAAATTTCTAGTAATAAGGATAGTTATCAAGATAGAGGAGTAAAATCATTTACAACCTTTTTAATAGGTAGTAGATATAGGTAGATAGTACTTTTTAATAGGTAGATAGTAGGTTCTCACTGTAATAGGTACGAATTCAATGGTTTATTTTTTAAATAAACTTAAGGTATTTCAACTTTTTTATAAGGTTTTGAAACATTTTTGAATCAACAAGGTTATAATCGTTACATAAAGTTTTTAAACATAGTAATAATAACATTTTATAAATTGGCACATCTAATGTAAAAAAATGTCATTAATTGACACTCTAAAAATAACCCAAGGAATGAAGGGCAAAGTACACACTTGGGACGAGTTCCAGTCACGCATAAGAAAATCGTTTGCTCCGAAGAGACCCGCGTATATGATATACCAGGACATTATCAGGTCAGCCCAAAAACATGGGGTTACAACCGAGGCATTTATAGCTCAGAAGCGGATGCTCTTTTCTCTATTGCCAAGCCCAGAGCTGTTGGAGTCCCAGCAGCTCGATATGCTTTTTGGCCTTCTCAGCCTGGACATTCGAGAAAGAGTGTCCCGAAACTCATTTAATACCTACGATGAGCTACTTGAAGCCGCTGAAGGGGCAGAACAGCTTCTGCGGAGTAAACAAAACCCATCGACGTCTGCTCCAAACCCATCTGTCCATGTTGGACCATCTTCGCAAAAATCTACGAAGATAAGGTGTAGGTATTGCCGTTTGACAAACCACACTATAGAAAACTGTACAAAGAAGGCAAACGCGGATGCAAAACGCTACACTACAGCTACAGCTACTGGCACACCATCGGAAGCGGCGACAACTCACCACCACCATCTACTGGTAGACAGTTTTCATGCTACGGCTGCGGCGCACCTGGCGTGGTGCGTAGTAACTGTACCACGTGCCATAAAAGCAAATCTAACGGAGTACCGAAAGAGATAGGATTTTGCACCCTCGGAATCAAGACTGATGCCAGAGCCAGACCTGTCGTGTTCGTAACCATTGAAGGAAAAACCGGAGCAGCCTTCATCGATACCGGAGCCAAATCTAACGTAGCTTCCTACGAGCTATATTTACATCTGCGTAAGGCTGGATCTACCTTCGAACGAGAGCGCGTCGTAGTGACTTTAGCAGATGGTATACGGCGGAAGGGGTTCTCGTTCTTCAGCAGGTTCTTTCTACCGTGGCCAACGTCACCATCTGCGGTCGCACCATCAGCACCACGTTCATCGTTCTGCCGGACTCCCGGGAGAACCGAACACTTCTCGGCGTTGGATTCATCCAAGATTCCCTAATGGTGTTGGATCTGCCCCAATTCACCTGGCACTTCACTGGTGACGGAATCAACCCACAAGAGCTGTTTAGTGAAGACTTCGTATCCTTCAAGAGCGAGGTCACCATCACATACGTTGGAAATGCCCGGCGCGGCTGCACTACCGGAAACCAGTCAAACTGCTGCTGCTGCCCAAGCCGAAAAGGATAGATCCTATGGCCCACTAATCCCCATAGCCTTGTCGCCAGCCAAGCGAAAAAGGGTCCCTTTCGACGGCGACTTATCCTATATGGATTATATGTTCGAAGATGCTCGCAAAGCTATCGAAGATTACCCAGTTGAGCTATCACCGGAGAGATTATATCCACGAACGGATATTGCGTGCATCGATATAGCGGCTGTACACGCCGAGGGAGAGCTAGCGGACATAGAAATCGAGAAGCTGCTGCAGGCAAACCAGACTGTCTTCGTCTCTAATGGTAGACCATCTACGCAAGCAGAGCACGCCATTGACACTGGAAACCATCAGCCAGTAGCGGTACCCCCATATCGACTTTCTCCGGTTAAAAAACACATTCTACAGAACGAAGTGACCAAGATGTTGGCTGAAAGAATAATAGAGCCCTGTGTCTCTCCTTGGGCTTCGCCTGTAGTTCTTGTGCCCAAGAAAGATGGCTCCACACGTGTTTGCATAGACTACAGATGTGCTCCTGGTATAGGAGGTTCATACCAAACTTTGCCAGAATCGCTGAACCCCTTACCCGGCTCACAAAGAAAACCGCGAAGTGGGAATGGACAGAGGAGCAAAACACTGCTTTTAACAGACTACGCGAGCTCTTAATGATGGAATCTGTCTTAGCCCAAGCTGATGAAAGTAAGCCCTACCTAATAAAAACAGATGCAAGCAGTTACGCTATTGGGGCGGTACTAGTGCAGGGGGAGAAAGAACAGGAACATCGGGTGGAATACGCCAGCCGCTTATTAAAACCCGCAGAGCGAAACTACTCCACAACGGAACGTGAAGCACTTGCAGTGGTCTGGGCAGTGAATAAATTCCGCGGTTACATAGAAGGAACCCCTATAACCGTGCTGACAGATCATCAAGCTCTTAAATGGCTCATGACCTTAAAATCTCCGACAGGACGACTCGCTCGATGGGCTTTACAACTGCAAGCTTTATGACCTGAAGATTAAGTATATAACCGGACGGACCAACGTTGTTGCGGACGCCTTATCCCGACCAAGTTGTAACCCCGATAAGGGAGCTTGCGGGGTGTGTTCCGTGACTGTGGACATGCCTACAGTTACTCCTGAGCAGATACGAAGTAAGCAACAATCCGACGACGACATTATGAGAATAATGAATGCCCTAGAAGGAAACAATGAAAAGGAGGCTATCTATTGGAGCAGAAAAGGATACCTCATAAGCAATGGAGTCTTATACCGTTATGACCCTAACTCAAAACATAACGATAGCAAACTGGTTGTACCCAAAACAGAGCAGTTGGCGGTTATCTCTACCTACCACGATGAACCCACGGCGGGTCATTATGGAACCCAGAAGACATTGGATCGAATAACCAGGCGTTACTATTGGAAAGGAATGAGAACCCAAGTAGAAGCTTACGTCCGATGTTGTATGAAATGTCAAAGATACAAGCCTGGGCGGACTACTGCAAACCACAGCAATGAAACAGCGTTTCGAAATAATTTCCTTCGACTTATTCGGTCCACTGCCCCAAACCAAAACTGGGTATAATTGGTTTTTCATTGCGGAAGATGTCGCCTCAAGATGGGTAGAGTTGTTCCCACTGAAACAAGCTAGCGTGGAGGAGTGTGCTACAGTCCTACTGAACGAAATCGCTTTAGTATACTATTATAACTATACATATTACTAAGTAATAAGTGACAACGGGACCCAGTTCGTAAGCAGTGTGATGCAAAAGTTTACCTACTGCCTTGGAATACACCATGGCTTCACTCCTGTGTATCATCCAGAAACGAACCCCGTTGAAAGGAGGAATAGGGATCTAAAGGTGCAGCTTGCAATGTTGGTTGAGAACGACCACACCATCTGGGCAGAAATGCTTCCAAGCATACGCTTTGCAATGAACACCGCCGTTTCAAATGCAAAGCTTCACCCCTGCCTATTCGGGCGAGAACTGCGGACTCCCGACGATGTGCAGCATGATCTGAGGGCAATTATTCAAAGCGAGAACTTCATACCTGAAATTTCTCCTAAGCTACTTCTGATGGCTGATACCCTTGCCCATGCAAAAGAAGTCCAAGAAATGACGGAAGAGAAACGAGTAAACTTCGTCCTCCTTATCAACCCGGTGACCTGGTGATGGTAGACTTTTACACCCGCTAAGTAAGGCTGGCGCTGGCTATAGTGCAAAATTTGCACCGCGACGAGATGGTCCGTACGTTATCAACAACGACACGGCCTTAGTTCCTTTTTGATAGCTGAACAAAAGCAACGGGACAAGATAGTTGGCATTTATCATGCTTCAGCTCTAAGGCCCTACCAAGGAGGTGACCTGCCTGTACCAGACCCAGTCAAACCCTTAAAGAAAAGGGGTAGACCAAAGAAAAATCACAATAGTTCAGGAAATAAATGAACCAAAACTGATATTATGTCACCTTCGCCGGGACGTCTTCTGGGACATAGGGGGAGACTGTAACTAACACATAAGGTAAAATAAAATAAAAATAAGTAGATTCATTATATTGTAAAGACTGGTACCCTCCAAGAGATGGCGCTGTACAGATTCCTGAAAATCACGCTAACGACTGTTTCTCCTAGTTTACATAAGTAGATTGATCGAAATATGATCGAAGATCGAATCATCGTTGGTACCATAGGTATACGCAAGAGGTATTCGGATTTCCGTGCCGATTGTGGATCCTACGCTATCGACTGATTCGTACCGATTTGATCCCGGATCTTCCGATCAAATACGGTTCGGTATTAGATAAGGCTATTTGGCAACTGATTACCTGTTTAGTATATTGTCATCAATAAAATAAACCATACTCCCGGCGATTGTACGTGTTTCCATACCGTCTCACCACCCCCTCCTCTACCCGCGCGTTACAAAACTTAAATTATAAAAAACAGCTAATCGCTGTCTTCCCAACCCATCAAATCTCGAAGAATTTCTGTCTCATATTTATAATAACTAGGTCTTCTAAGGCTACTTGGCCCAGGCTTTGGCTCTGAAGAGTCCTTATTTTTATAATCTTTGGCTTTTCTGAAACGACTAGTATTAGGTCAAGTTCTAAATGATCTTTTATATCACTCTTTAAATATAATTTTTTCATCAGACAAAATACGTATTGTAGTACGATACATAGATTATACACTGGTACGATTCATCAAATAAAAGAGTTTGTGTAGGACATAACAGTTTATCTCTCGACACACAAGTACACTTATTTTATAGATTACAGAATAACAGTTTATAACGAGAAAAGAAAATTGCGTGTGATATGTGACGTTAAACCGCGCATTCGCCTAGTCGCGTTGGAAGTCCGAGCCGTACTGGCAGACCGCGTCGCAGTCCACTTAAAACCGGTATGCACTGCGACGCAGTCTACCTTCAATCTATTTATCGCTGCGACGTAGTTTACCTTCGACAATCAAAAAAGAAATTAGTTCTACAGTATTCTTTTTCCTTCAGCTATTTTCTTGGGGTTTGGTTTCTGAACTTCTTATTGTATCATTTCATTTTTCTGTATATCAGTAGGTTCTAAGCTTTTTTCATCGGCAGTGTTTCTCTCAGTGATTGGAATATTGTTATCTGTTACTTTTGAAAATGATTCATCACACTGTTTTATCATCAGTTCTTCCTGTTTCTTATTTAAAAATGAATTTGTTTCTGGATGGATTGTTATTTCTTCTGTTATAAGAAAATAATCTTCTAGTATAATAGGCATCTTATCAATGTCAATTAGATCAAAATTTAGAGTTTTGTGTTCTTTTAATATGTCCTTTTCTTCTATAATATTTTCTATTATTTCTTTTTGTGGTTTAGATTTTTTTCCAATACCTTTAATACTAAGACTTGTTACTTGTGTTATTAGGTTTTCTTTTTTATGTGTTGGGATTTTATTGGTGGTTTTATTCCGGGGTGTTTTAATTTTTTTAGCTGGTTGGTTTGGTTCAATGTCCGATACTGCATCGGCGCTTGAAATATCGGTATCTATGTAGTCACTGTCCTCAACACTTTTTTCGGGAACAACGTTAATTTTTTTCTTTTTATTAATAGTTTTTGTACTTTGCGATCCATATCGCATTTCTTTTAATAACGACAAAACTGACTCATCAATCGCTTCTTTATCTTCCGTACTAAATTCATGTCTTGTACGATTTCCTGGCAATCTATTATGTACTTTTTCTTTATTTAGAGGACTTATTCCCGCTTTCATAAATCCGGCTAAAATATTTTGTTTTACATTTGATTCCATTTTTTCTAACATCTTCTTCAGTAATTTAGGAAATATATTCTTCGATATTGTGGGCACTACGCGTCCTTCAGTTTTTTTCCATGTAAATTAGATGTCACGCCAAGCAATTTTCATTGGCCTAAAAAACTTAAATTATATACTAGTTCTAGGACATCATTAGTTTTTGAATTTAGTTTCATGAGATTGTCAAGATTTATTTTAGAATCTAAAGGTTTGAAAGGGATAGATAAATTAAATTTCTTGAATTTATTTAGCATTACAGCAAGAGTCATTAATTAAGTTAAAATTATTTAAAGTTACTACAATAGCCATTACATCTAGGTTTTAATGTTACAATACCAGTGCCCAGCAGGTTTATATCAAAATTAGAATTTTCACAAATTATATATAGTTTTGTAAGAGTGGAGTGGATGAAAATCCACCTGTTATTTCCAAGAGTTTGCCATAAATGTATATTTCCCGATACAAAATTTGTTTTACAATATTTGGGAAGTGATGATAAAACTTTAGACATGATATCTGTTTCGCAAATAGGATAATCTTCAATACTGTACTCTTACTCTGTACTGTACTGTGGTCTTCTAAATTAGAGCAGATAAAATCGTCATTAATTATTTCTTTACAATTATTATCTAAATTATCAAAAATACAATATTTGGATTTGTCTTCACTTACTGATACATAGTTGGAAGTAGTTATAATTAGGGCAAAAGAATTTGGAGACAAATTGTCATGAGGTAAAGGGATATAAATTGAAGCAAATTTAGAAATGGCTACAAGTGGAATTTTTCCACAGTAAATACCAATACATTTTCGATGACATACGAGACGATTTGCGACAATTTTATAATAACATGAATATTTTCTAATTCTAGATCGACAGGAAATTTACTTAGGCTAGGGATGTGTTTTGAATTCGTAACGAGTTCATCATACAAATTTCTAGGCGTTATGATAGAAGGATGCAGTGTATTAGTTTTACCAAATAAAATAGCATTGACAATATCTTCCAATTTGTATGATAAATTTAAAAGACTCGATTGTAATACAATAAATATTTCTTGAATTGTTGCTCTAAACATGAGTGTATTAGTCTTAGCAGTTAAGCTGGTCATTCGAGAAAAATTTTTTTTGGGGTGGATGCAATTTATTGTAAATTACAATAGGTTATAAACGCTTATAGCCAATAGATCCGCCTCTATTTTTTGTACCATGTACATGTTTTTCGAACAGGCGAATTATAGCTTAGCAACATCAATTCCCTTCTTGCCTTCGTTGTAAGTACCTAAGTACCATTTTTGGCTTAGAAACTGGGCAAAATCCTTGTGACATTTGCATCTCATGGGTATGACACGTTCACAAAATCAGGACATTGCGTTTGAAATGCCCTGTTTAGGACCGTCAAACATTCGTTTTGTTGCGCAGCTATTTGACCTCTTTGAAGTTTCTGTTGAATTACCTGTGGTGGAAGTTCACGTCTCACGCTTTACGGAACGTGTCGCAGAAATCAGTTTTGCGTTCCTTGAGATATCTCGCCAACGGGATGCTGGTGTAGTAATTATCCCTTCTATAAAGATCCTGCCCTCATCCAATAAGTTTTCTGCCAGAGACACCACGACTGTACCAGGTTTGTCCAAACCAAGCAATTGGTACGACCGTCCATCATATATCGAGTAACTCCATGTAAACCTATTAGAGCAACACAATTTGACAATGACAAATGACAACAATAATAATAATAAAAACTCGCTATAATTTATCCGTCATGAATTCATTAATTGTATAATAACACTTGTCAAGGAGGAGATTTTTGAGTCTGTGTTTAAAAAGTTCAGTGTTGGTTGTAGTTCTTGTTATCTTGGGTAGTTTATTGAATATTGAAGGAGCTTTACCTAATATATTATTTTTATATAAGCTACACTCGCGTGCAACTGAATCGACTCAAGCCGTAGATTGGTTTAAAAGGTTGATTTTTCGAAAAATGGCTTATCCGATTTTCTTGCTTTTTTTTTTGTTTGAAAGCCTAGTCTAATCAACTTTTATTTTAATCTTAGTTTTGGTGATTTTATCAGTTGTTTTAGCCGTTTATTCAAAAGTTATAATTTTAAAATAAAAAACAGTTCAATCTTTCAAACTGCGTTTATTTAATCACATAAATGCAATTTGCTATGGGTAGTTAAGTACACATAATGTACATGGGGATGGTCACAGACAGGTAAATAAGTCATGATATTACACTTTATAGCTTTTATTAAACATATTATTATGATATTTTTCGTAAGCAAGAACACTCGAATATGTAGTAGGTACCGGCCTTTTATTTTTCAAGTCGTATATTAGGAACCTGAAAATACTTTAGTTAAATCACTGAAACCAGACCCTCTTACAGGAGGAAGGTGAGTGTGCCCCACCAACCAGATCTCTCCAGCGCTATCCGCACAACTCTGTGGAATTCGTCCCAGACAATCAATTCCTCCACTGGTTCATTTCAATACAACTACAAACAATACTTTTTAATGATATGAGAGGATTAGTGCTGTGTTTTTTGAGTATCACATTTATGTCTGACAGCTGTTAATCACCAAAAGGAAGCGCTTTCATTTCGGACTAAAGGTACTAACAATAGATTAGACTTAATAACTTAACAAAAACTACAAACAATGTTCCAAATCTTAACATAATAGGTACAATCAATGTTCCAAATCTTAACATAATAGGTAGGTAGCTAGTCTTAAGAGAAATATAAGATTTAAAATAAAAATCATTAATTTCAATCATCATTATTATGTTTTATTCTTCATATTCATTAAAAAAATCATCTAAGTAAGGTGCCGGAGCATTAATATCATTGTAACGAGCCCAACTTAGAAACCACACCACTGTCATGACATGTGCACAGCAGCCCACGGTTCGCTTACCAACAAGACAAGTGCAATAATATCCTTTTATAGCATCTAATGTATTTGCCACTACTTCGTCTCTGCTAATGAGCAAATAAGTATAATAAGTACGACTGGTTACGTGACGAGATTTAATTCTTCCTCTTAAAAAAATAATTATTGAGACCTAAACTTAAAGGAAGATCATCATCAATTTCATTATTGACTTCAATCAAATATGTCCCTGACTGACGAACATGTTCGCCAAAATATGACCTAGCCTGCTTTAATTGATAAGTACCTAAAGCAAACCGTTTATGGTCATTAATAGTCAATTAAGGAAAAATATTTAAATGAGGGTGATAACCATTTACTGCTTGAAAGTTAACCCTCCGCCTATTAATATTCTCTCTTTCTACATAGATAGACAAATTATTTTCCAATGAAAGTCTACTTTTAGCTATTGTTACATATTCTTCAGCCTCTGCTGATGCCTTATTTTATTTATTCTTTTTATGTTTAGCATACTCCGCTCCATTCCTCGTTGGCACGTTGTAAATTTATTTTTAATATTCTTATTAAACTTCCATGTCTGACAGGCATAGGTCAGGCATGGTATAAGGCAAGAATTCATAACCCTTGTCTTCAGATTGATTGGCATGTTGCTCTTAAAAATTTCTTTAAGGCTCCAGTACTTGTTCCATGTTAACTGGGCTCTGCGCTCTATCTCTTGGTAGTTGTTTAGTCTGTCGAAGTTTATTTGCTTTCCTAGGTAAATGTATTTATCGGTGTATTGGAGAGGCTCGTTTTCGACGTATATTTGTACCTTGGTGTTGTTGGTCAAGTGAAATACGATGGTTGACCCGCCATTCTGACGGACGCATATTTTCCACCACAGTTGGATCCAATCTTGAACTACAGTGTAAACTGAAATTTTTGGTATTATTACTTACACCGATTGGTGACTCCTCAGGGCCACAACCCACTGCCATTTCTTGTCCAATTGTGTTCAGTACAAGCACCGAATTCTCTGACAAATCTGGCATTAGCACTGCATTTCCGGTTGCATTTTTGGCTCTGTTCAGAGCCCCACCTTCTTCTCTGGCCTTCCTTTTTTGGTCACGCCAACACTTAAAACAGAAGTTCTTAAATTAATACATTACTGTGAAGGCTGCAACACAATAATATAATGTGATTGAAATGAAAAAAACAACATAAACAGTTACTTTGACCACTGAGTTACATTAATACACCACTCATAATAATTAGTGTGTTCCAGCCGTCATCGCTAGCGCTGCATCTGGATTGGAGGATGGATAACTTAGTTGCATGCTAGTGACTGTAGGTGACTGTGCGAAAACTTGTGATTGTTTAAAACTAAAAGCTTGCATTTTTTTGGAATAGTGCTCCTATTTAAATAATTCAATAACTTTAACTTACAATTTTCCATTGGTCCACAGATCGCTGTGGACCAAGCTCGTCTAGAGCTTCCTTAAGTTTTCCCCACTGCGCGTTGTTACTAGACGCCCTACGGTGTCCTGTAGTCACCGGCCGCAAACTCTGGGTTCTGCGCCATATACTGGCACAAGTATGAGATTTGCTCCTTATACTGAAATAGTGTGATTTAATTTAGGTTTCACTCCTAGTAAAGTACACTATATTATCCATATCACCAAATTAATTTATAGGTACTTACGCTTTTTTTGGACGATTTTCCATTTCAATTTTTTAATTCTTCCTTATATTACTGCTAACTGGGCACACAAGGCAGAGACCAGTATAAAAAATTACACAAGGCCCTTCGCCAACAATCCGGGGTTAAGGGTCTGTACTCTGTGTGTAGAAGTAGATGGAGTCGATCTTCGATGAAGGAGTTGATGGAGAAGCAACGTCAAGCTCAAATTCAATAATTAAAGACGTCACTGTCATAAAAACTTCATTTTTAAATGTCCCAGATAAGAAAATGAATGAACGAAATCGATGTTGCAACATAAGAATATCAGATTATGTTGTGAAACGGCAACATCGGTTTGTCTACTCGACAAACCCAAGTCTTCGACGAGAAATTAGTCTCTCGTAGCGTGCATGTTAGGGTAAACGAGAAATTTGTCGACAACGGCAATATCTCTGTCTCTCGTCACGACATATGTCGCGTTGCGCATGTTAGCCATGCAGGTCATGACAGTTTAGTACGTACAGTTGAAGTTAAGACGGCTAACGGCAGAACACATAGGCGCTCGCTTTAAGTGGAATTACGTTATCACACTTTAATGGTATGTTTTCTTATGTTATCTTATTCTGTATGTTATATTATTCTTATCTTATTGTCTATCTTATCGTGTCTTATGTTTTCGTATGTTTTCTTTGGCTCACCTATAAAATACCAAATCCGTTGAGGTACGTTCAACACGATGCCTGAGGACTCCAAAAAATCAATGCCAAGAAGTGTACGGTTATCTTTAGCTTCTAGTATCACGGAGAAGGTAATTGCCAAAGATCGACCTTCTATGATGACCTCTGTGGTAATTACCAATAAATTTGTTGTTTTTACACTTCCATCTGCCAAAGTGATGCTTGTTGTTTCCGTATTGAATGTCATGCCTTTTCGGATGAGCGTTTTATATAACTGTGCACTTGCAATGCTAGACCGAGCCGCAGTATCAATGTAAGCGTAACTATTTTTACCCTTAAGGGATATTTCTATTGTAGGTATCTTCCCTTTAGTCTCTACTTTAGACCGTATCGTGTAGAATGCAACGGTTTTGGGCGGAGTTTCTTTGTTTTTACACGTATCGCAATTACTATGGAAACCCCTGGTGCCCCACATTCATAGCAAGTGGTTGGACTTGAGGTGGTTTGTGCTTTCTTGGCTAGTCTCTTGCGACAGACGTCGAATAGGTGTCCTTTCTTCCCACAAAACGTACATCTATTTTTAGTTACACTTATCCCCGATGTGGCGGTATTGGTTCCTCTTCAGTTTGCTTCGTTAAACTTTCCAAATGCCGACCTTGTTCTAGGAGTTCAGTGAAACTTTTTACCTCTGAGCGTAGTATTATTTTTTGTATCCTTCTTCCTCTTTATAACGTTTTGCTGGGAGTTGAGCCAACAAAGCACGCTTCTCACATATATAACTCTCAATGTTTTCTTCGTTGCTTTGTTTTTTTGCGAACAGAGCTAAATATACATCATGTGGTTGCATTTTTGGAGCAAAAGATCTTATAGATTCTAATGCTTGATTCCACGTTTTGGTTTGGGTTTTTACTCCGCTCCACCAAGTAGCAGCCGTTCCAGTAAACAATAGTGCTAATCCTTCTGATGCGTCTTCGTCACAAATTTTTTCAACTTTTTTATAGATCGAGACGTTGGCAATGAATTCTTCCACTTTGTTGTAGCTTTTTTCACCGTCAAACTTAGCTGTGCTCTGAGTGAAACTTTTGTGTCCACAACCTTGATTTGATTCTGACAGTTTGTTAATCAGTGTGTTAAACTGTTCCTGCGTCATTCATTACAATCATTTCTGATTCTTTTTTTGACATGATAAAATATCGAATATAATGTGGGTACTTTGCGTGGGGTGCCAAATGTAAGGTGGTTGTGGCGTCAAATGAAAAAAACAGATAGATGATTGATGACGTATGACTGATTTTATTCCTGTATTTATGTATACAAGGTGATTTTTTAGTCAGTTAGAATATTAATAGGGGGTACTCAGTATTCGATTCTCGTTCCAAATATGTAATAAAAAAGGGTGCTTAAATTTTGACGTAATTATCTACTACAAACCGATAATGTAGACATACTCGACCGCGCGGTATAAACAAGGTCATCAACCCGGCCGCTGAGCCGCCGGCGGGCCAGTTTAGTACCTACACAGCTGTTCGCCATACATTCCGCGTATTTTTAGATAATCTTGATTGCCACTTTTGAAATAATTATCGTGTAGAATTTTGATTTTATATTTTTAATCATTACCTATGACCATGTTCTTCCATGTCCTCGAGTATAGCAAGTGAATTAAAAATCACCTTGTATATAGGAGGATAGAGATATCACTATATTCAACGGCACAATGCCATCTAACGCAAATTCCCGTAACTACTATTAGGACCATCTAATGGGCTACTGCCACAGTTTTTGAAACTAGAATTTAAAGTTGTTTTCATCTATAACAGAAAGTAGATGAACACAACTTTAAATCAGTTTTGTATACTGAATAAACAATGCAGGATATGAATAAAAAGAGTATTAATTATTAAAAACGATTTGTATTTCTTTTATAATAATTTATTTTTTATAATAATTTATTTATATTATTATTTATTATTAATTGTATGACAATACTTTAACTTTGTCTTTTTCATTAAACTCCGTCATGGTGCCGTTTAATAATTTGTTCACATCACGGCACCAGTTGTTAATAAAAAATCGTGAGCTCATATCAAAAATAAATTCTATAAGATCTTTAAAATGAGCCGGAAAATCCAAAAAACTAAAATCGATACTCATGTATAGAAGAGTTTTCAAGTAGTTTTATTTGAGGCATCTCACTTTTATTTTCTAATATATTTGTTGCAATGTCTTGCACTTCCGAAAATAATTTTAAAACTTTTTCTGAGGGGTAAATTAGGGAATGTCTTCATTTTCTGTATTCCCTTTTATTCAAGTACTCATTCGATTTGATCGCATCATATAAAATTGGTCTACATCGTGCACAACTTTTAAAAACATTTTTTTTTTTGCGGTCCACCATATGTAATCAATTTATTTGAGCATTGATTTTTGGATCCCCTTTCTTTGAATTAAAATCAACAAAGTTAAAATTAAGATCTTCTAAATCTATTTCTATACCTTGTACTGCCTTTGCATATGTATGATCTAAGACTGCTGCATTTTCAATTTCTTGTGGCTTATTGGAAAGTAAACAGTCCATTGACGTAAATATGTATATGGCATGAGACTTTTTCACAATTAGATCCAGGCGAATGATTACTAGACATATTGTTAATTAACAAAGATGTGTAGGCTGCTTCGAAGCCAGCTGGAGGTGGAGAGTTATTTCTGTATCCATGACTTCGAATGCAGCCAAAAAAAATTTCTAGGGGATCCTGATTAAAATGTCTCATACAAAAGGATTTAATATTGTATAAATCAAATCATTTATTTTTCATAATATGCTCAATGTTATTTAAGTTGTATTTATATTTCTTTGCAACAATCCGCACAGGTGGAACTTGTTTTGGTATGGACCCACCACCCTCCCTTATCTCCAGGTAGGTATATACCATCACAACTTATTCCAATAGTACACGACACGTGTTTCGCCCCAAAACAGAGCATCATCAGGTGATGTGGACTCTACAACGGTTGGTCGTCGAGTGAAGTTGCCGGTCAAGTGAGCTGCTTATATGCCTTTTCTCCCTGCCATCCTGCCAATGACACATCGAATGTAATCAGAATCGAATGAAACGTCATTTGTCAGTGTTTTGGCGTTTGTCATTTAATCGACTTGAATGATTCGAGTCACTTTTGTAATTTTGGTGGAAAAATATGCAGCAAAGGAGAATTAGATACATCTATTTGTTCATTCAGCAATGTAACACTATTATTTTTACTATATTGAATAAGTTGTAGCTGTTCTAGTAAACTGAGCCTAAACCCCTTGTCGCATTTATGTAAAATGTTGTACAACCCGGTCACGATATCTGTGCACCTGACCTCGTGACGTCATATCGGTGGTCTGGGTACGGTGTGAAAAAAAGTTTTTTGGAGAAATGTGGAGGTAAAAAATTGTTCTATTTTCTTTTCCGATTGGTCAATGTTTTTAGCTGCCACCGTTTGCTTTACCAAGTTCCATATATATTCGATAGGGTTTAGGTCAGAATGATAAGGTGGCAGACCCACGACTTCTTGGCCATGCTCTCGCATCAAGTCGTCGACGTCATATTTTTTCGGCGGCTTTGTTGTCAGTATAATGGGATACAATTCCTTCTTTGTCATTAAATGGAATATTGTGTTCACGTAGCCAATTTTGCATGTCAGCTTTAAGAGCAGCACTAGTGGGCGCATGCCCATCAGCAATCTGGTGCCCCAATGTAGGAGACTACTGGCCGTATTGGTATATTTTCTTTATGAATTTTTGGCAAACCGTACAAAATAGGAGCCCGAGGGTTCATTGGTATTAAGGATGTGGGTGGATTTTTAAAAAATTTTGGAGGCCAGACGTCGTAGTATTGATCCAACAGCAATTGGTCTCACCCCTCCGTCTTTTTTGGTGAGTGCAATGAGGTTCGCGCCGTAAAGAATGGGAACAATTTCTGGATTGACATTACCGGAATACATAAAGTTGATTAATTTAGTGATCGAATGTACAAGTTGCTTGCCTGCATCATCCATAGAATGCGATGTTAAGTCTTTCAAATGTTGGGGTGAGATTCCATCCAAATCTGCAGCCGAACCTGGTTTAAAAGATAAAATGGCATCCGTAACATCTTTGTTTTGAATTTGAAGGCATGCTTGCCCTGCTGTTGGTGGGTCGAGAAAATATGGGTTTACTGGAGCTGGAGGATGTTTTGTTCGTAAGGCCTGAAGGGTGTCAGGGGTATCTGGTGATAGCACGTCGTTGGAGAACAAAAGGCGAGCGGCACCTTTGAGATCTCCGTCACAGATTTTGTTTTCAATTAGTTTGTTGCGATTACGAGGGGCATGTTTGATTACAAGTGTGGGAGAAGGCGAGGAGCTTACAGCACAATTATTCTTGATCTTTTGTGTCAAGGATAAATACGGTTGATCAGTTTTTATTATGTGTAGTGTTCTGTATGAATAGGTTCTGCCAGTCTTGAGTACAATTGCTTATGTAACATTTCTGGATTAATTGTGACCAATGTGTAGCAACAGTTATTCGAGCTCCTCGAGGGATTCTTTTAACTATGGGAATACTATTTTTCAAATGGCTAAGATGTGTGTGGAAAGGAGTTGGATCGTTGGCCACATACGTTGGCGCACTCGGAATACTGGGATGGATGTCTAAGTGTGCGTCCACACTGAATGCGCGGTGGCTGGGGCCTGAGGCGGGCGCGACTAGCTAGGGCGTGCGGTGGCCACAGTGACGCGCGAGCTCTTGTAGCATTCGACGTATATCAGGTGTTGCAAAATATGGACGAGGATTTGCTATTTTTACTAGACAGTCCGATCCTGAGATGGGAGGTGTTGAACATCAGAGATGGTGTGCACAAAATAAATAAAAACAGAGCAATAACTGGTGAATTCTTTAACTTATATGAAGAATTGAGATTATACCCCACAAAATTCTATGAGTACACTCGAATGCCCGTGTCAACTTTTGACTACATACTAAGTAAAATATCACCTAAAATCGCCAAAGAAGATACTAACTTTCGCAAAAGTATTAGACCTGAGGAGAAATTCTTTATAACTCTGAGGTAAGAATAAAACAAGAATTTATTAAGTTTTGTATTTATAATTATGTAGATAATTAGTAATTAAACAAGAAGGTAAGTAACAATTTGTAATAATAAAATTAATAATTAGGATAGTTGCCAGTAGAATAACCAACATAATTTTCCTCATATCTCGATTGAGAAAACTGCATCCTTTCTGCCTCGTTTATTATAATTTGGGTAATTTTATTTCGAATGCGTAACTTTTGTAATTCACTAAATTTTTTCATTTGTGGCAGGAGACTCATAAAGAAATGATAATCATCACATTTTTCCGACTGGTCACTATTTGACGCCATTTTCTGTTCAATTAGCGAAATTTTTTTTCTTTCACATTCTATTAGTTCATCTCTATAATCTGATGCCGATTTGCTGCGCTTTGACGTGTTTGTGCGACTGCTGCAGGTTGATGTACCTGGACTCATCACGTCAGCGATGTTAGATTGCTCCGTTTGACTAGACTCGTTGAGGGATTCCGAATCACTGTCATGCAGATTTCCCGTCATGACTTCAGGTGTAATGTCATCATTTATGAATTGCATAAATTGAAAGTATGGCCACGTGCTCTCTATTTTATCGCCATCGTCACCAGAGCGCGGCGTAGGGAATTTCTTTTTTTCTTTCCGAAACTGATCGCGCAGGTTCTTCCATTTCTTACGTAGTTGTTTTTCTGTAACAATAACATAATATTTTATTCTACATTTTATTTCAGGTTTTTGTCAACAGGAACTGCATTTCGAGCACTGGCTTACAGTTTTCGTATGGGAAAAAGCACTATTGCGTATTTAGTGCACGAAACATGCCGTGTTTTATGGACTGAGTTAGTTCCTATTCACATGCCGATACCAACAGAACAACGTTTGAAATCTATTGCAGAAGACTTTGAAGCTACCCAGTACCGGCGTTAGGGTAGGGCGCGGTTGGGCGACCGCCCAGGGGTGCCGGACTTTAATTCCCATTTATATTCCCATCTCTGTAAGTGAAAAAAAAAAACGATGTGTTGGCAACACTAGAATGGAACGCAGTGCTCAATCCGTTCATACAGTTCATTTTACTGGGAATCCCCGACCACAGAGAAACACATTATCTATCTCTTTTTAACATTTTAGTTCAGAAGAGTTGACGTTATTTTTGATGGAGCGGAACACAGCTCATTCTTATTCATTCAATCGGTGCACGCACTTAAAAACAGTTATCGTAATTACATATTTTAAAACAAACAGACGCAGTAATCAGGCGGTCCACGCTAGGTCACGAAGTGCATGTTTTTTACTTTTTGTCGCCGACTACAGAGTGACATAGGTTTTATCCAAAAAGTTGAAATTCAAATAGTGTTTAAGTAGGTATTTGCTTCATGACGGATTATTTCACTAATTAGGTAAGTACAATTTTATTTTAACTATCTTTACTTATTATACTAAAGAGGTAACATTTGTTTGTTTGTTATGTTTGGAGTGGGGTAATCTATTTAAAGTAAATTATCCATACTAATATTATAAATGGAAAAGTGTGTTTGTTTGTTTGTTCGTTTGTCTTCCCTTCACGCCTAAACCACTAAACCGATTGTGATGAAATTTGACATACGAGGGGAGGTCAAAAAGTTCGCGGAATGACTGGGAAAAAAGATGAAATGATACATTATGTTATTTTTCCTTTTCAATATATTCCCCCTTAACACGAATACATTTTTCGGATCTGGCATATAACTTATTAATACCGTCGAAAAAATAGGTTTTGTCTTGGGCGTCAAAATACGCCGAAATCGCCGACTTGACTTCATCATCGTCTCTAAATTTTTTTCCACGCAGCTCTTTCTTCATCTTTGGGAATAAATAAAAATCGCTAGGGGCCAGGTCTGGACTGTAGGGTGGATGGCGTAGTTGTTCAAAACCGCATCGATGAATGGCAGCTGTCGCAACATGACTCGTGTGAACGGGCGCGTTGTCGTGCAAAAGGAGTACACCTTTTGTCAGTTTTCCTCTTCTTTTTTCTTTAATAGCTTCTTTTAATCGGTCCAATAGGGAAGCGTAGTACTCTCCCGTTATAGAAACACCACGTTCTTTATAATCGATCAAAAGAATACCTTCAGTATCCCAAAAAATAGTCGCCATGATCTTTCCGGCCGATTGCGACACTTTAAATTTTTTTGGGGGTGGTGTGCCTTTTTTGTGCCACTGCATCGACTCCTGCTTTGACTCAGGCTCATAGTGGTGAACCCAAGTTTCATCACCGGTTACAATTCGGGCCATAATTTCTTCCCTATCTTCTCCACAGCGGTCCAAAAACTCGCGGGAACAGTTGACGCGCTCACGTTTTTGCAGCGGCGTGAGCATTCTCGGGACCCACCTTGAACACACTTTACTCATGCCAAGATGTTGATGAAGAATATTTAAAATTGTGGTTTCTGATACTCCAACTGATGCTGCAAGTTGTTTCTTCTTCAACCTTCCGTCTTCCAATACAAGTTTTTCAACTTTTTCAATGATTTCCGGCGTAGTGGCCTCAATGGGCCGTCCAGGTCGAGGATCATCTTCAATTGACTCCCTTCCTTGCTTGAAAAGGCCGTGCCATTTGTAAATCATGGTTTTACCAGGAGCAGAGTCTCCGTAAACAGCTAACATCTCTTGCAAAATAGTTTGAGGCGTTTTTCCTTGTTTGGTGAGGAACTTTACGACGGCGCGATGTTCAATTTTCTCCATAGTGGCTAGTTTGTTCCCGATTTACTTGTTCACTCGTTTGTAACTCGAAAGCTAATGACCCAATTAGGCTAGAAATTGGCATATATAGTAATTATGAGTTACTCAAGTAGCGGCTACCTGGACGAGCTACCTCACCCCCGCCAACCCCGCCATTCCGCGAACTTTTTGACCGCCCCTCGTATGTATAGTTGGAACTCATGAGACTGCTATTATGCTATAGGCTACTTTTTAACCGATTGCGATGCGACAAAAAAGGGTTATAGGTTTAAATAGGGATACCACGCGAGCGTAGCTGCGCGGGCAACAGCTAGTATATTATAAAATATCTCTAGAACTGACTATATAATGTTGATGAAATTTTAACACGGAGATAATAAATGAATGTCGAGGAGGTACGGTCAAGTGTAAAAGTGGATGAAGCCTGTTCATTCGTAAGCCTTTGTGTTAAAGGTGAAAAGTGTCCACCGACTTTTGCATCTGACTGTACATAGAAGTCATTTTTTCGGGAACGAGTGGATGATCGTGATTTTTTTCATACAAATCTAAGCACTATCACGTAACACAAGCTTTTAAATATAACATTTCACAATTATTCCGCTGCCAAGACAATATTACCTTACCTAGATTTTTCGATCGTAGTTCACGTGTATGCTAACGCTTTCCTGTGGCCTTACCATGAGTTTGAAAAAACGTTCTCGCTATCGAAAACTATAGCTTTGTCTCTTTCACGTGCACCACAATGACAGGGACAAAGCGATAGTTTTCGATAGCGAGAACGTTTTTACAAACTCATGGTAAGGCTACTGAATATAAAGCGTTTTTGGTCGTCCTCCCTCAATAGCGCTATATTTAATTAATTTATAGAAATGATCGGACTTACGCAGATTTAATTTGTTGCAGATTTGATTAGTACAAAATGTCTGAACACGTTGATCCTTTCAAAAGAAAACCATCTGGGGCAAAATATAGAAAACGAAAAGCAGAAAAAGAGAAGGAATTTGAAAAAACAAAAAAGTTTATGAATATAGGCAAATATATCACAACAAAAAATCAAGACCTTAATGTGGCATCTACATCTGAAATACAAGCGAATGCATCGGTAGTGGAGTCTCTGTCTGACAAGTCAGATCAGTTAGCTGTTGAAGAGATTGTGGACGAAGTTTCCCGAAGTGAGGAGACAAGTTGTGTTACAATTACAGATGCTGCTCAGGATGACACTATTGGTGATGTACAACAAATACAAATTCTAGATGACATTAGTTCTCTTGCTCCAAATATATCGGATCCAGCCACTTGGCCACTCACTCGAAATAGCAAAGTTATTGATCATATAATAACTAATGGCCCAGTGCAAACTCACATTGATAATTATCCAAAAAATGATACAGGGCGACATTTCTCAAATTCTCATTTTACCAAAAAACTTGCAAACAATGAAATAATTCAGCGTCGTTGGTTAATATACTCAGTTTCTAAAAATCGAGTTTACTGTTTTTGTTGCCGGCTATTTGATAGCAGCTCAACGTCGAATTTAGCATCTGAAGGATATAACGACTGGAAACACTTATCAGAAATGTTAAAAGTTCATGAAAGTAGCACTTTTCATAAGAAGTTTTACCTCTCATGGATTGAGGCTGAACTAAGATTAAAAACGGGAAAAACAATAGATTGTCAAGAGCAACATTTGATTAGAAAGGAAACTACAAGGTGGAATAATATTTTGTCTAGATTAATGCATATTACACTGTATTTAGCTGAAAACAATATGGCGTTTAGAGGTACTTCCGACAAACTATATACGCCAAATAATGGAAAGTTCTTGGGTTTAGTACAACTACTAGCCAAATTTGATCCAGTTATGGAGGAGCACTTGCGTTTAGCTGTAAAGGGTGATGTTTCTGACCACTACTGCGGAAAAGACATTCAAAATGAATTAATAGAGCTGATGGGTGAAAAAGTGAAGTCAGAAATCATATCACGTGCAAAGAAATCGAAATATTATTCTATTATAGCTGACTGTACTCCGGACATTAGTCATATAGAACAGCTTTCACTGACAATACGATTTGTTGATTTATCATCAGATGTCGATAAAATATCAGTAAAAGAGCATTTCATAGAATTTATACCTGTTAATGAGTCGACTGGTGAAAGGCTGACTGAAGTTATTATTGATATTTTAAATAAATACGGACTGGAATTGAACGATTGTAGAGGTCAGGGCTATGACAACGGAGCAAACATGAAAGGAAAAAATATTGGAGTTCAAAGAAGAATTCTGGACATAAATCCTTTAGCTGTATATGTACCGTGTGGCTGTCATAGCTACAATCTCGTACTATGCGATGCCGCTAAGTCATCTGTAAAATCTGTCACTTTGTTTGGAGTACTTCAGAGGTTGTTTACGTTGTTTTCAGCTTCTGTTCATCGATGGAAAATTCTGACCGATCACTTGGGATTGTACACTATAAAAAAACTCAGTGACACGCGTTGGGAAGCAAGAATAGGCAGTGTTAAAGCAGTCCGTTATCAAATTAGCGCCGTCCATGACGCTTTAATCACTTTGGCTATCGAAACTCAGCAAACTGATGTTCAAGTCTCTCATGAGGCTACTACTCTAGCCGAACAGCTAAAAGATTTCGGCTTCATAGTTTCATTGGTTATCTGGTATGACATACTTTTTCAAATTAATGTCGTTAGTAAATCTCTACAATCAACAGACATGGATCTCGGTAAATGCACAGACATGCTGAAAAAATGCTGCAATTTCTTGGAAGAATATAGAAATACAGGCTTTAAAAGCGCCATTCTAACTGCGAAGGAATTGGCTGAAGAGTTAGAAATAGAACCTGTGTTTAGAGCGACAACAAGAATTCGACGTGTTAAGCGCCAAGCTGGTGAAACTGCCCAAGATGAGCCTATAACTTCTCCAGAAAAAAAAATTGAGGTTGAATTTTTCAACTGTCTTTTGGACACGACGTTAACTTCACTCAACGAAAGATTTGAACAGTTATGTGAGTACTCGGAATCTTGGTCTTTTTTGTACAATTTAAAACAGATTCCAGAAAAACACGACCTTATCAAACTCTGTAGTGATCTTCAATTGAAATTAAATGTAAATTCCAAATCAGATATAGATGGATGTATGTTGTGCGATGAACTCATAAGTCTGAAATCGTTTTTGCCTGATCAGAAAGTGGTTACTCCTGTTTTTGTTTTAAATTTTATTAAAGACCGCAACTTAAAAGAACTATATCCAAATGTTTGGATAGCATTGCGAATATTATTAACTATTCCCGTAACGGTTGCTAGTGGAGAGAGGAGTTTTTCTAAGCTTAAGCTAATAAAAACCTATCTGCGATCGACGATATCACAATCTAGATTGACAAACTTGGCAACTTTGTCGATCGAAAATGAAATAGCTGAAAACATCGACTTTGATAAGTTAATAAAAGAGTTCGCCGATAGAAAGGCTAGAAAAGTAAAATTTTATTAGTTTTTTTAATAAATGTATATTTCTTTTCATAAATGGTTATTTCATTATTATCCTTCGCCTTTTTTCGTATGGGTTTGAATTGCAATTAGGGGGCGCCGTAGAAATCTCGCCCAGGGCGCTGTTAGTACTAAAACCGGCACTGAAGCTACCTGGAATTTTCCACACTGCATCGGAGCAATTGATGGGAAACATTGCGAAATAAAAAAACCACCTAAATCTGGTTCGGCACATTGGTGCTATAAAAAAAGAAATAGCATTGTCATGCAAGCTGTGGCTGACGCAAAAAGGAAATTTGTAGCAGTCGAAGTAGGTGGTCGAGGAAAGCAAAGTGATGGTGGTACTTTTATTGCATCAACATTGTATAAGCTTATAGAAAAAAATAAGTATAAAATTCCTATGCCAAAGAAACTTAAAAATTCTGACGTCTTTGCCCCCTACGTACTAGTGGGTGATGAAGCTTATCCATTAAAACATTATTTAATGCGTCCTTATCCCGAGCGAGTACTTAATAATGAAAGAAAATGTCTTAATATCAGATTGTCAACCGCTAGACAAACAATCGAATGTGCATTTGGAATTTTAACATGTAAATGGAGAATACTACTTAAACCTATCGAAACAAACAGAAAAAATGCCTTATCTACACTCGGCGTCACAAAAATCGCACCTTTTAAAAAAGCAACTTTAAAATACTTTTACTCAAACTTTGTCAATAGTAAGGGTATGGTTGTAGGATATCATTGAAATGGTAATTTAATTGCCTATTGGAAATTTAAAAACTTTTGTATGTGTTTTAAATCTTTAAATTAAAAAAAACTTAAAAAGGGGCAAAGTTACAAAAAATAAAATTAAAAACATTAAAAATAATTACAAATAAGTCCTTAAAATCTAGTGTTTCCTCCTCTTGCTTTGATGACAGCTTCCATCCGATCTTTCATGGACGTCACGAGGGTCACCACTCTCTCTTGGGGTATGTTCTCCCATTCTTCTGTCACGGCATCCTGGAGCTCTTGGAGAGTGGTGGGAGCAGGATCTCGTGCTCGTACGTGCCTCTTTACATCGTCCCAGAAATGCTCGATCGGGTTCAGGTCTGGGCTTCGTGCTGGCCACTGCATAACAGGGATCTGAACCTCCTCCAAGTAGTCCCGCACAGCAAACGCAGTGTGGCAACGGGCGTTATCATGCATTAACATGAACCCATCGCCAACAAAACCGGCATACGGGACCACATGGTCTTGTAAGATCTCCGTTATGTACCGCCCAGCATTCAGCGACCCTTGCCCGCGACCACCGCCAGTCCGAGAGACGCACACAAGCTCCGTTTTCCCTTCGACGGATATGCCACCCCAGAACATACAGGAACCACCTCCGTATTCGACGGATTCCTCTATGCAAGCCTGGATAAAACGCTCTCCTCTTCTTCGGTATACTCTTCTGCGTCTGTCGTTGCAGAATAGACATACTCGTGTCTCATCGGTGAAGAGAACGGCCCTCCACTGGTCAAGCGTCCAGTTGGCATGCTCCTGTGCAAATTGCAACCGCTCTCTTCGATGCTGCACGGACAATTTTGGGCCCTTAGCAGGTCTGTGAGCTCTTAATTTCTTTCAGTCTTCTTCTAATCGTAGAGACACTCACAGACGTTCTGCGAGCTGATCGGAGCTCTTGTTGCACCTCAACAGCATTGCTGAAGCGGTGGCGCAACGACGTGGACACAATGAAGCGGTCGTCTCTTTCTGATGTGCAGCGTTTTCTTCCGGATCCACGTCTTCGGGTATAGCCACCAGTCTCACGGAACCGTTGGTATACTCGTCGAACTGAGAATCGGCTAAGGTTCAACTGTCGAGCAACGTCAACCTGTCGCAGTCCTGTTTGCAATAGCGCAATGATTTGAGCCGCTTCTTCAGAGGTTGTATCCATCTTCAGGTATTGTTCTTTTGCGTATGTTGTTCCGGTGTGTTCACTCTAAAGTCTGAGTAGCGAATGACCCGTTTTTTACCTGGACATGACTTTTTATACCCTTTTCAGGTAGCTCAACTAGCGCTCCTTAAGTGAGCTATTTTTCCAACATCTTATTGATTGGTCCCTGGTTAGAAATGGTAATTGTTTTTTAATAATGGTAATTAATGTAAAGGTATTGAAGTGCACTTTGCAATGATATATTTTTTTCACACGTGGTATTCATGTGCTAGATTCTAGGAGCGATTTACTGAAAAAAACATAAAGGTGCGATTTTTGTGACGCCGAGTGTATAATAAAAGCTGCGTGTATACTGCACAATGTTATAATGGATTTAAACGGCGATTTCGATCTGGATGTCCAACGAGTGCTATCTAACCCGCCATTACATGAAAATCGTCACAGAATCAATAATAATCCATCACGGAGAGCAAAAAATGTTCGTTTAAAATTCACAAACTATTTCTGGGAACAATATCAGAATATAATAACTATATAGGTATATTATATTAAACTTACCTTCTCTTCCAGGAAATTGTTCTTTTATTTCACTCCATAACTTTCTTGTTACTGTGCGATTACTGTGGTGTGGATGTTTGCTGTGCCATATAGGTGGTTTAGATTGGATGGCACTTATAAATAATTCAGTATTTACCGCCATTTTACGACAAATAAACAAATAAAGACGCGCATACGCCGAGCGACAAGACCGAACTGGTTTAATACCCCCGCCAACCGCGCATTAGATCGCTTGCTGACTAGGCCCGTAGTGCGGCCAGAACGCGCGGATGGGAACGATTGAAAACTACGCATGCTGTCCCGCTCAGTCCCGTCGCGCTAGGCTTCCGCCTTAGGCTGCCAGTCCACCAGAGCGGAGCGAGGCAGCGGAGCCGAGAAACGGACTAATGCGGAGTGGAGTTGCGTACTGTGACTGTCCACCGGAGCGGAGCGAGGCTGCGGAGCGGAGTGAGGAAGTAATGCGGAGCGGAGTTGCTGTGTTTTTCAATATGCGGAGCTAGGCAGCAAGTACGCGACGAGTGATTTCGAGCTCCCGGCGTGGGGCGATTGGTTTAGTTCTACGCGAAATGTCAGTGATAGCAGACATGCCATCGAAAAAGTTGATACATTATTACCTTACATTGCTTGAGGAAGAAGAGTTGGAGTCAGAAGAAGCCGAAATACTTACCATATACCATTTGAACAATTCTATGAGGAAACATAGATTTTGGTTAAGAAATCATATCAAACATCGTTCAGAACACAGTGAATATTTTACTTTTTTCCAAACAGCTGATGAAGAAACTTTCGAAAATTCTTATAGAGTTTCAAGATGTACTTTTTATGAACTTCACTCCCTGATTGAACCATATATTCGGAAACAAGACACAAATTACAGAAATTCAATTAGTAGCCGTGAAAGATTAGCGGTGTGTTTAAAGTAAGTACACATTTTAAATCAAAGTAACTTTTATTTTTGCATACAGTTATAGAAGCCATGTTATATTAATTTAAAAATCGTAATCTGTCTCAAAATTGACCGCATTTTCATTGGGTTCTGTTGGCTCTGCTGCAGATGTTTCAATATCCTGGGTTGTTGGAATTTGTAAAGCGCTAGGATTAATGATACTAGTGTTAATATTATCTGAAGCACTAGGAATATTGACACTAGTGTTGGTATTATCTGAAGCACTAGGAGTATCGATACTAGTGTTGATGTTATCTGATGTAGGTGTTGAGCCTGTAGAATAACCATAATTATTCGGAGAATACCAACTATGTTGAAGATTACTTTCTTCAGCTGACATTACCGCATTAAAGCAGGTTTTTTTAATTTGAAGTTGAAAATAATACGGCAGCTTTTTTGTCGATGCAGCCAAATTTAAAAAAAATAAGTCTATTTCATCGTATTTATCACTGGCTGACATCATGTTTTTAAGTTCTATCCGTTCTCGTTCCAACACTTCGCGGCGTTCTTGATTTTTTTTTAAATAATCTAGAATTTCATCGTTCTTTCTTTTTTTGGATGTTGATGGAAGAGATTCCGAAGCTGTTGGATTCTTAGGATCATCGGCAGAAGGAAGATTATTTGAATTTGATGGCAAAAAATTGCATGATTCCCGTGAACTCTCTTCAATGGTATTTGGCGGATTTGAAGTTTCGCTTACTGAGTGGTCCAGGGGCGTAAAATTTGTTGACCGGTCTCTGTTACTCATGTAAGGCAATAAAAATGACATGGCTTTTTGATATTTCCATTCTTTTCGTTGTTTTCTAGCCTGTCCACTCCTTGTTGCATTTTGTCTTTTTAAGGCATCCCGATGGTTATCTCTCAGTTGTTTCCATCGCGACTTGGCAGTTGTAACTGAAACAATCAACAAACACAAAAATGTATTACATGGTCTATTTATGACAAAAATATTACATCACTTACGCGAAGTACAATTAAATACGTTTTTTTTTAGGTATTTAGCAACCGGCCAGTCATTTACAACGATGGGAGAGAATTTTAGAATTGGATTGAAAAGTGTATCAAGAATTGTTGAGGAGGTTTGTTATGCTTTATGGAATATATTGCAACCTCTTGTCATGTCACAACCAACAGAAAACGACTGGAAAGAAATCGCAAAAGATTTTGATGAACTATGGCAATTTAAAAATTGTATAGGTGCTCTTGATGGCAAGCACGTATATATCAAGGCTCCCTCGAAAACCGGGTCCTCGTTTTTCAACTACAAAAAGAGATTTTCTGTAGTATTGATGTGTTTAGCTGATGCCAAAAGGAAAATCATAATGGCTGATGTGGGATCTATGGGAAGATTTTCTGATGCAGGAATTTTTGATAACAGCATTTTCGGAAAGAGTCTAAAAGAAAAGAGATTGAATTTACCTCAGCCGGTACCATTTTATCAAGGTGGAGCAAAAATGCCGTTCGTATTTATAGGAGACGAAGCTTTTCCATTAATGGAAAATTTTATGAGGCCTTACCCACGTGATGGACTTAACGCAGAAAAAAAAATTTTTAATTACCGATTATCAAGAGCACGTCGTATTGTTGAGGCAACTTTCGGTGTATTGACGAGAAAGTGGTACGTGTATCATAAAGATTTTGAATGCAAAATAGAAACAGTTGACAAGGTAATAAAAGCAACATGTGTTTTGCACAATTATTTAATTCAAAGACAACCTAATTATATAAACAATATTGAAAATAACATGGAGCAATCATTATTATCAGTTGGTGATATTATAGAAACACAACATTCTAGTAACGATGGTTATCAAGTTCGTGAAATGTATTGTTCATACTTTAATAATCAGGGGAAGGTACCATGGCAAGATACTCGAATTTTGAAAAGAATCTATGTATAATAGTCAGTGATGTGAGACAGATATAGATAATTTGGCCAGCTGCGGACATTATTTAGGTATTATTTTGTTAAATAAAAAAAAAGATATCAATATGTACCTACTAGAAGGTATTATAGAATAAAGATACATATTATTTACCATCCGATATGTTTGTTTCAATGATAATTTGGTCCCACGCAGCATCTTTTGTTTCGTTGCATTTGTAAAATTCTGAAGATGTGTTCCAAATGCACGGAAACTTTTTCACACTTTCAATAAGTTTTTCATCCATTATCTATCTACGCACTGGTCGGAATACGGCGGCACACTGCCGGCGCAAAGTGCGCCCGCGCCCGCACTCGCTTCCCCGCTCCGCATCCCCGCACGTTTCCCCGCTCCGTTTCCCCGCTCCGCTTACCGGTTTTATATGAAATTTTAAACTAGCTCGCAAGTCCCTGTCCACTTAAGAGGAGCGGAGATTTTGTGCAATCCTATTGGTTAATATTTCTCCGTTTCTCGGCTCCGCTGCCTCGCTCCGCTCTGGTGGACTGGCAGCCTTAGTCACTTCAATGTGGACGCAAAGGCGCGTTTCATATGTTTGAAACTTCGCGCCCGTCGACGCAACCGCGCTAGGCTCGCAGTGTGGACGCACACTAAAGGTGAACTGTTTTGGCTAATACATTTCCTGTGTGTTTTTGTAGTGTGTATGTTGAGGCCTTTCAAAGATTTGAATGCCTTGTTGCACTGTGTACATGTATGGGTCGCGTTTGACGTGCCAAGGAGCCTAATCAACTAAACTTAATCTAAAATTAAATGGTTATACAAAAATTGCATAAATTAATACAAAGTGTGGCCTCCTCTGTTATGGAGAACTTGCTGGCACCGATTATTCATAGAATCGATGAGACTGTTAATGCTATCCTGCGGCAATTGCTCCCAATGAAATTTTAGTAAGTCCATCAGTTGTTGTTTTGTTGTCACTCCACCCAAGTCCTTTAAAACACGTCTCTGGAGCATGTCCCATGCATGCTCGATGGGGTTGAGGTCTGGCGATTGTGCAGGCCAAGGCAATACCAGGATGTTTTCCCTTGCCAAGTACTCCCGTGTGTGCAAAGCTGTATGCGAATGCGCATTGTCATGCATCAACGTGAAATCGGAGCCAAGCATTTGTGCGAATGGACGAACATAAGGCCTTAGAACATCCTCAACGTAATTTACAGCATTCATGTTACCATTTACAAAAACGAACTCAGTTCGTCTGTTCTTCATAATACCCGCCCATACCATAACTGTTGAGCCGTTGTATGGATGCACTGCCTAAACGCACCCCAGTATTTCAGTATTTCCAGGACGACGGTACACTCTTATCCTTCTAGTATCAGGCTTGAACCCAAATCGAGACTCATAGCAAAATAAAATTTTATCCCATTGTTCCCGGGTCCATGTAATGTGTTCCCTACAGTGTAGTGTAGGGCCTACACCATTCATTTCGACGAGCGCGATTCCCGTGACGTATCGGTGGGCACCTAATTGGCCGTCGTGCTCGTAGGCCATACTCATGCAGTCGATTGCGCACAGTTTGGCAGCTAACAACAACACCACTTGAATTTTGTAGCCTTAAACCATCGAGATATAAGTACTAACGTACGTTAGTACTTATATCTCGATGCCTTAAACTTATCTTTAGCCTTAAATCTAAACTTCTGTCAAATTATCGTTTAAATCATAAAATTGATACAGAATAGTAAATTTTAATAAGCAAAGAAAACGCGAACTCGAACAAAATAAAATTCGAACAAATGCATTCGCTTTTGAATTTGTGGAAAAAAAAACAAATGATACTCTTTTTTTTTACAACCAGCCAGTATGTCCTCTAGATCAAACTCAAACTCAAATCATTTATTTCATGTAGGTATGATGCATACACTTAAGAACGTCAATTTTTTACATTTACCACCGTTTCGCTAAGGTGCCTTTAAATATTGATTTTTTAAATCTTTGAGGAGAAAAAGAAACGGCGAAAGAAACTCCTCGGCACATCGGATCAAAAAACTTTACATAGGTATTACATTTAATATAGGATTTAATGCGAAAACACATCATAAAATTGATATTTGTATGTGTTGCTTAGACTTTTGTGATGTGTATATTTTTTTCACTTTAAATATTGGAGCTCGCAAAACAACATTTGACAGCTCAGATAAATTACTTAAATGCATACTTTTCGTGTAATAATTTTATATTTTTCAATTTATTTTTAATCACTTTCAACGTGGCGTCCCGTCTATTTAGGTTACTCTGCCGGTAAAAAAAACTGACTGTAAACCATAGATCGACCATGGCATTGATCATAGATCGTGAACTATCTACTTTCACTTCTCACTTCAATTGCTTTCAATTCCGCACGCCCGACTCTCGCGTCTCAAGTTAGATAAATACATGCGCACGGCTAGATGCGAAGAAAACATCGTTCGTAGTGTTTTTGACGGAGGAGGGCCGCTCTCGACGCTCGTTCTCTACGGCAAGGGCTCTGAGTTCATGAACGTAGCATCGTTCGGCGGACGCAAGTTTCGGCACGATTCTCTGATTCGTAGACTGCGCGCCAAGAGACACATCGCCGTGGAAATGACGAACGAGACGTACACGTCGCAGGCTTGTTCCACGTGCAACGAGCGCGACGGCCGCTTCAGCAAAGTGTCCATGGATCATCGCACTCGTCGAAGAGTTTGCCCCAATTGTCGCGACGAGTTCGACCGGGACGCCAACGCCGCCAAGAACATTCTAATAAACTATAAACGGTCCGCCATCTGTGGGCCCGGACGCTCCCCGACTTTGGTCGGGAGAGCGTCGTAACCCTTTCTCGTAATGTCAAGACTCGAACGTCATTAGAGTCGAAATTCCCATTTCGAATCTCTGATGTTTGGGTCTGAAAGGGTTAGGAACGTACCAAATAAAACAGTCAGGTTCCTATTATGGGGAACTTGTGAGGGCAGATGGCAACTAAGGGCGGCTTGCAGCAAAATTGTGTAAAATTTGATTTAATTAAATCTCGATTTTGTCAAAATCTCGAGTTAATTTAAATCTAATCTTGGGTGTCTTGCATGAACACATTTCGTATTCGATTTAATAAAACCGACATTTAAGTCGATCTTTCCTTCATCATTCATTCTTTGCCGTTTGCCGTTTTCCGTCCGTGTCCGTGTCCGTTGACGCGTTTTAATGCAAAAAATGATACAGTTGTATTTTGTCGTAATATGAAACGGTTTGGCGTCCTTTTGCCACCCCGTTATTCTGTCAAATCAAGTGTCAACGTCATTGGACATTGAAATCACTAGATCGAGATTTAATGTCTTTAAACTGACAAAATTGGCGATTAGTGTTTGACGTTTATTTAAAGCTACATTTATGCTAAATGGATGATGTGCAAGACGGTAAACGATATTTAAGCTAAAATCGAGATTTTATCTATTTTTAAAGCATTGCTGCAAGTGGCCCTAAGTAATAGAAGTGTGCAGCGAGGTTGATGCTGATTTAATAAGAGAATTATCAGCTTCAAGCAGTTCATGGTTACTGAGAGGAAAAATTCATTCCAGACATATAAGTAAAAAGACATAATACACTCGGCGTCACAAAAATCGCACCTTTATGTTTTTTTCAGTAAATCGCTCCTAGAATCTAGCACATGAATACCACGTGTGAAAAAAATATATCATTGCAAAGTGCACTTCAATACCTTTACATTAATTACCTGTATCATTAAAAAACAATTACCATTTCTAACCAGGGACCAATCAATAAGATGTTGGAAAAATAGCTCACTTAAGGAGCGCTAGTTGAGCTACCTGAAAAGGGTATAAAAAGTCATGTCCAGGTAAAAAACGGGTCATTCGCTACTCAGACTTTAGAGTAAACACACCGGAACAACATACGCAAAAGAACAATACCTGAAGATGGATACAACCTCTGAAGAAGCGGCTAAAATCATTGCGCTATTGCAAACAGGACTGCGACAGGTTGACGTTGCTCGACAGTTCGACGAGTATACCAACGGTTCCGTGAGACTGGTGGCTATACCCGAAGACGTGGATCCGGAAGAAAACGCTGCACATCAGAAAGAGACGACCGCTTCATTGTGTCCACGTCGTTGCGCCACCGCTTCAGCAATGCTGTTGAGGTGCAACAAGAGCTCCGATCAGCTCGCAGAACGTCTGTGAGTGTCTCTACGATTAGAAGAAGACTGAAAGAAAAGGAATTAAGAGCTCACAGACCTGCTAAGGGCCCAAAATTGTCCGTGCAGCATCGAAGAGAGCGGTTGCAATTTGCACAGGAGCATGCCAACTGGACGCTTGACCAGTGGAGGGCCGTTCTCTTCACCGATGAGACACGAGTATGTCTATTCTGCAACGACAGACGCAGAAGAGTATACCGAAGAAGAGGAGAGCGTTTTATCCAGGCTTGCATAGAGGAATCCGTCGAATACGGAGGTGGTTCCTGTATGTTCTGGGGTGGCATATCCGTCGAAGGGAAAACGGAGCTTGTGTGCGTCTCTCGGACTGGCGGTGGTCGCGGGCAAGGGTCGCTGAATGCTGGGCGGTACATAACGGAGATCTTACAAGACCATGTGGTCCCGTATGCCGGTTTTGTTGGCGATGGGTTCATGTTAATGCATGATAACGCCCGTTGCCACACTGCGTTTGCTGTGCGGGACTACTTGGAGGAGGTTCAGATCCCTGTTATGCAGTGGCCAGCACGAAGCCCAGACCTGAACCCGATCGAGCATTTCTGGGACGATGTAAAGAGGCACGTACGAGCACGAGATCCTGCTCCCACCACTCTCCAAGAGCTCCAGGATGCCGTGACAGAAGAATGGGAGAACATACCCCAAGAGAGAGTGGTGACCCTCGTGACGTCCATGAAAGATCGGATGGGAGCTGTCATCAAAGCAAGAGGAGGAAACACTAGATTTTAAGGACTTATTTGTAATTATTTTTAATGTTTTTAATTTTATTTTTTGTAACTTTGCCCCTTTTTAAGTTTTTTTTAATTTAAAGATTTAAAACACATACAAAAGTTTTTAAATTTCCAATAGGCAATTAAATTACCATTTCAATGATATCCTACAACCATACCCTTACTATTGACAAAGTTTGAGTAAAAGTATTTTAAAGTTGCTTTTTTAAAAGGTGCGATTTTTGTGACGCCGAGTGTATATAGCGCGCGGTTTAGGGTTGGATAGTAGGTACATGCGCGTCCGCACGGTTGAATGGCGGTCACCGGTCTAAATCATAGGTTACACGCTCAGCCTGGCGTCAGTTCAGTCCATCAGTCTGCTCAGAATGACGGGAGAATTATCGTTTAACCGGTTGACTGACGGACTGATGGTTCAGAATGACAAAAATTAAATATTTTAAATATTTTTCATCATTCTGTTGTGAATGACAGCAGACTGATGCCAGACTGATCGTGTAACCGCTCGAATCATTCTCGCGTCAGTCAGTCACCGTCGTCGACGCAATGGAGCAAGACGTGCCAAGCGACGAAGCGCTGCCGCCGCCGCCCGCTTCACTCCCGCCACCGCCAATCGAGATAGAAAAAGAATTCATTCTCACATTCGAGTCCTTGCCAGAGTTATGGGATAAAACACACACTTTATATTGCAATAAATACAAGAGAAATGACGCTTTGCGAAAACTACTCGACATATACAGGGTGTTAGGGTTAAGACCAGAAACCTCGTAACCACGCTTTTGGACCGTGATTCTAAGGGCGCCTTCAAATTTGCCGCTAAGTGCCGCGCGGAGGCAGCGCGTCTACAGCGCTGCGGTCGCGCTGCCGTCGCTATGTTTGAGAATAGTAGTGTTGTATTTTAGTTTTACGATGGACTCAGACGAAGAAACGCTGCTCTTAGTGTTACTATTAAAAAGAAAAAGTATTTTGAACAAAAAACAAAAAAAGAAGCCTAAGACGACGTTGCCATTATTTTGTATAACTCAACAAACTGAATTTTATAAAGTGAAAAGTTACAGTGATCAAAAATTTCAGAATTATTTAAGATTGTCAAGAAAACAATTCTACGAATTACTTTCTCGTTTAGAACGTTATATTGGAAAACAAAATACAACCTTCAAAAATACTATTTGTGCTGAAGAGAGACTTATTATAACACTCAGGTGAGTAAAAAATTACCAAAAATACATATTAATAATTGTTTTATTTTTTGAAGTAAATCACATTACACATTTTTCTTATTACTATTTTTAAATATTGTCATTACTCTCTGAAAACAAATTCTCATAAATAGACGACATATCAGTCAATTGTGATTCTTGTATTGACACATTGGCTGGGCTTTGGCTTGATTGATTCGTAGAAGTAAAGTAGCCATGATGTTGTTGATAAGAATATTCGAAATTATCATTGATAAATCGTCGTATCAGACCAATCATTTCGTACTTTGCGTCCGTCTTGCGGTGTTCAGGTATTTTCTTAAAATCACTTAACAATGATAATAAAAAACACCGATCGCCATCAGTCTCGATAGATTCATCTCTTTTTTGCATTCTTTCAATGAGTATTTTCAAAATTTTATTAGTGGCATCTTCTGCCGGCTCCGAAACTTTCCTCTTTTTTGACGTCGAGGGCTGAGTAGAAATATCAATAGGTCTGGACTCCGACAAACACGATAAAAATTGAAGTCGATCAAAATGTTGATATTTTCGATGTGATGAGGCAGCTGATCCACTCTTTGATGCTCTTTGCTTATTAAGTTCACGACTATAAGAATCCCTCAGGTTTTTCCATTTGCGTTGCAGTAGTATAGCTGAAAAATGTCAATCAAAATTTTTATTTACAGGTTCTTGGCAGAAGGTTGCAGTCTTACAAATTTATATCATACGTATAATCGTGGACTATCTACGATTTGTGCTATTGTCAGAGAAGTTTGTCGAGCAATATACGAAAACCTGCATACTATTTATATACCGGAGCTTCAGGAAGAAGATTGGTTAATTATTGCTAACGGATATTACACCAAGGCTAATTTCCCTAATTGCTTGGGTGCTATTGATGGAAAACATATAAGAGTAATCAAACCAGAGCATAGTGGTTCTTTATATTACAATTATAAAAATTACTTTTCTATTGTTCTTTTAGCGATATGTGACTCAAACTATTGTTTTACGTACATAGATGTTGGGTCATATGGAAAAGCTTCTGATTCGCAAATTTTCAAAAATAGTAACTTTTACAAAAGACTACATGAACAGGACTTAAATATTCCCAATCCGTTGCCAATTACAAATAATGGACCACCAGTGCCTTTTATTTTTATTGGTGACGAAGCATTCGGAATTAGTAATTTTTTACAACGACCTTACGCTGGCAACCACCTAAATGAGAAGAAACGTATTTTCAATTATCGTTTATCGAGGGCAAGAAGATACATTGAGTGTTCGTTTGGCATAATGGCAAATAAGTGGAGAATTCTTCATCGTCCGATAAATGTACAAATACCCTTTGCTGAAGATATCGTTCGCGCGTGTTGTGTGTTACATAATTTACTTAGGAAGACGGATTCAAAGCAATCCAACTCCAACCCAACAATGTTGAGATACGATTTACAAAACATACAACAAAATCAAAATAATCACCCACAAATAAGTGCTACGACTATACGTGATACACTAGCTGATTATTTTGTTAGTCCGGAAGGAGAATTGCCATGGCAAACGATGAAAATATAAAGCAGTTGTGTTAAAAATATACTTACATGCTTCATTTTTTTCACTTGCGGTCTTGTTTGTGAAATTTTCAATAAATTTATTACATATTTCTTCCCAAGCCTTTTTCTTTTCGATTTTATTGCTGTACTTATCGGACCTCGAATCCCATATCGCTGGACGACTTTCAACTTCATCGATAAATTCTTCAACCTGATTTTCGTTCATGTTTAGACTTGAATAACAAATACGTGCGCACCGTCACTAGTTGATCGATGAACTGATGCGCGGACGCAGCGCGGGCGCAGCGCTGCAATCGCGCGTTTTTTATTTGTATAGATTTACAAAGCAGCGCGACCGCAGCGCTGCAGACGCGCTGCTTCCGCGCGGCACTTAGCGGCAAATTTGAAGGCGCCCTAAGTAATACTACATAGATAAAAAAAAATTCAGTGCCCTTTTTTATTCCATATAAAATTAAATAACATTTTTTTTTTCTTAAATATTGAAATATGACACTATTCTTGCGGCCCATCCGAGCTATACAGTGAATGAAAATTACTATTCCCAAGTTCTACACGTAGACCTCAAGGTAGCGCTCTAATTTGTCACGGTTCGAATTGTCTTGGTACTTGATTTTAAATCAATCTTATTCTGCGATGAAAATGTTAGAATTATTTAATGTAACTTACATAATTATCTTCGTAGTGAACATTACGATAAATGTTATACCTACAACCTTAAAATGATTAAACGAAAGTTATGGTAGAATTTGATACCTAACGAAACACACTGCCCAGCTCAAATGTACTCTGACAACAAATTATTCTGAATTCTACACTGTCAGAATGTGGCTTGGCAATAACAACACTATTAAAGAATAATTTACCTACGAATTATCTAACTTAACATACCTACATTGAAAAGAGAAAATACATAATTAAAAAACGTCATTAATAAGGAATTTGTCAATACTTATCTAAAGCATTAAAAATAAATAAAAGTTTCACTTTAAAAATAACACCTACGTAGCCGTACTCATAAAAATACAAACTAGGTAATCTTACACTGCTTAAAATATTAAAATCGTTTGGTCGCGGTACAAATTCAAAAATAAAATCTTCAAAGTCATAAACCCACACAGACACAACGCAGAAACGCACACTAATAGTTTGCAACGTTATAGGTACCACGTATCAGGCATCAGCTGATGCTTTGCCGCCGCGCATCAAAAGAGGCCGCCATGTTCGCTCTTGCCATTCAGGCGCTTCCCAGTTTTCGAGTTGTTGTTATTGAAAAATTGATATTACTATTACAACTATTACAACATCAAATGTTTGAATAGGAATCACTTACCTATACTCACCATTCCTACCTTTAGTATGTTGTAATTGTAGGTACAATACTCAATAATATCACATCCTAGATAGGTATCTATCATCATCATCCTAGATAGGTATCTAGGATGTGATATTATTGAGTCGTATTTTTTCCTTTTGTTATGACATCGGTAGCTTTTATTAATAAGCTAATGCCGTTACATAAATAGTATTATATCTTGAAACCAAACAAAATTACATAAAATAAAAAGGTGATTAATTTACTACAACTGTAGGTACTGGTAGTAAACGATTGCCGCCATTGCTAGGTCGCTCGCGTGGATGTAGTAGTGTAGCCGGACGCTACGCACACATGGCCATTTTCGTAATGAATAACGGCGTACGCGGCGCGCGTTTATAGTAATTATAGTACTAGCGTAGTGGAGGTTCCAGTGGCATACTGTTATAAGTTCATTTTCATTTATTTTTGAATTAAAATGAAATTTGTAAATTGTGGGAAAATTAATGTATTAATAAATATAGTTTGTATGCCATACGACTTAACTTCACGGTCCGAAAGCGTGGTTATGAGGTTTCTGGTCTAAGCCCTAACACCCTGTATATAAAAATTAAACCCGGGGCAACTATAGAGGATGTCAAAAAAAATCAACGTTTTACGGTCCAACTACAGGAGAGACCCGAGAAAATTATTTCATCGCGAAGATCGGGGTCTAGTACAGATGACTTATACTGTCCAAAAAGTTAGACTTTCGAATACCTTAAATTTTTGGATAAATTTGAGCAGCCTGTTCCGGTAGATCGGGTAGGTAAGAGCATATTTTCTATGTAGTCTAGGTACTACCCGTGCGCGATAAGTTGGGACCTGAGCGCGGTGACGTCACGACGTACCGCCCGCAAAAAGGCTGCGGCGCCGCCGCCGGCGCTCGCTCAGTCGCTCGACAGCAGTGTGACCGTTTGTGGCAGATTTCTGCCATTTTGGCAGATTTCGCTCCTAAATTTTGTCTATGGCAGATCAAGCTGACGATTTACAAAAGTGGCAGATTTTGGCAGATTTAAAAGATTTCGGGAAAATGGACATCACTTAATTAATATTTTATATGAGTTATCTTTTTTTTGGTTTATTATATAATTAGATCAAAATTGATTTCGACCGAACTGGCAACATCTTTTCATGGCCAGATTGTACGGGGAATTCCCGCTTATTCTGTTTTTAAACAAGTACGTCATATGATTATGAACTTTAATTAAAATACATTAGTGTTCATATTCTTATGATAAAAATATGAACACTACTCTCCTTTATTGATTTTATTTTATTTAACATCCATTCTCTTGTGGTGTTTGGTGTGTAACGTGTGCGGTTCTAAGTTCTAACAAATCATAAATTATGAAGAGAAAATACGAGCGTTCTTATCGACCTGAGTGGGAGCAAGATCCCTTGCTTTCTTCCTGGTTATCGAGGGCTAAGGATGACCAGGACGTTGCATTCTGCAAAGCATGCAATTGTAAATTAACTACGAGATTATCTTCTTTAAAAGAGCATGTATCATCTCAGAAACATAAAAAGAACATAATTGGGTACAGTGGCCAATCATCGGTAAGTACTTTAGAATAAGTGTGAATATTTAATAAATTTGATATTTTTAAAATCACTTAAGTATATATACTTTATCAAACTGTTTCAGGTTCAACAGTTTTTTAAGAAATCTCCATTAGAAGAGGAAGTGAAAAAGGCCGAACTAAATTTTTGTGCTATGCTAGTAGAACACAATTTACCTTTTGGCTTAATGGACCATTTGAGCGAAATAATATCTAAAAGCTTCCACGATTCCGAAATCGCCAAACTATTTTCCTGCAAGAGGACTAAAGCAGCAGCGGTAACGTATAATGTTTTGAAGCCTAATTTAGAAGCAGAAATGCTCGCCGATTTAAAATCGTGTGAAAATATTAAAACACGTAAAGCAATGTTTTCCTTAATTATTGATGAGACCACAGATATAACAACCACTTCGATGCTTGCAGTTGTAACCAAATATTATTCTGAAAAAGATCTCCAAGTAAAAACTAAATTTTTAACTTTGGTTGACTTGAACGGGGCTGATGCTCAGTCATTGTTTGATGCACTTTCCAAGGCTTTGACTAATGCTAGCCTTGATATTAAAGATGCTATTGGTTTTGGGGCGGACACTACTAACGTTATGTTTGGTGAACAAGGTGGTATTATTGCAAAAATAAGACATGTGAATCCTCATTGCATGTTCATTAAATGCGTATGTCATTCCACTGCATTGTGTGTATCTCACGCCAGTAAAAACACCATACCACGAGCTATTAACCAAATAATACAGGAAGTTTACGGATATTTTGCACATAGTAGCAAAAGACAAAAAGAATTTGTTGAATACCAAGATTTTATTGGCACTGAAAAGCATAAAATATTAAGGCATTACGAAATTCGCTGGCTAAGTTTGCATACTTGCATTAAAAGAATTTTAGAGCAATGGGATGCCCTTAAACTTTTTTTTCAGTCGCAGTTTTTGGAAGAAAGAAATATTTCATCAGAATTTTTGTTCAATAGTTTGAATGACAAGATATATAAACTGTATTTTTATGCCTTGGATTACATATTGCAAATAGTCAACAAACTAAACACTATATTTCAAGGAGATTACACAATCGTCCACACAGCATTCAAAGACATTTCTGAAGTGTATACGTGCCCTTTGAGTTGTTATATGAAAGGAAATTATTTGAAAACCACAGATCCACTTTCAATTGACCCAAAATCCACAGTGAACTTTTTGCCCCTGAAAGATATATACTTAGGCGTTAACGTGAACACTGAAATCGATCGCATATCAGTAGATGTAAGTTTGAAACCTGGAATCCAATCTTTCCTTCAAAGAGTGCAAACATTTCTTACTGAACTTTGTACTCAACTAAAGACACGTTTGCCACTGAACAATATTTTTAAAGATTTACAATTCTTGGATCCACAGCATGTGGTATACAAAGATTTTGCGTCAACTTTAAGCGTCGCAAAGAATTTCCCCAACATAGTGGACGAAAATAATATTCAAAAAGTTGATGACGAACTTCGACAAATTAAATTTGACGTAAGTGTCAGAGATTTGTTAGAAGCAGGTGGAAGTAGCACCACAAGCACAATTTTGAGTGTAGACAAATTTTGGGGAGCGATTGGTAAAATGCTGGACGCGAATGGGGCTAAGAAATATCCAAATATCGCAAATTTCGCGAAAGCTCTATTAAGTTTGCCTATGTCAAACGCTTCGTGCGAGAGAATATTCTCGCAGGTGAACCTGAATAAAACCAAAATAAGGAATAGGTTCTTAAACAAACATGTTTCGGCAATAATTACAACAAAAGAGGGGATAAAGGAACACGGAGATTGTGTCTCCTTTAAACCAACTGAAAATATGTTGAAAAACATGTCGTTTAAATCTGCGGAGAACGAAAATGAAAATTTGGAGGCAAATGTTGATACAAACTATTAGTAGTATGTAGTAGGTATAATACCGCTTATTAAAATAGTTCAATTATTACTATTTTATGTTGATTAAAGAAATTACGTTATATTCGTTGTTTTTTGTTCAGTTTCCATGATGGCATATTTTTGGCATTTTTGTCGTCAAGTGTGGCAGATTTTGGCAGATTTTTTACCCAGTCTGTGGCAGATTCGCCACTTGAGACGGTCACACTGCTCGACAGAGTCGGCAGTCGCGTTGATGACGCAATCGCGAAAACAGCGTATCGTCCCCGCGGCTCTCGTTCGCTCAATCCGTTAGCCGAACTTGTGTTGAATTGTATATTGTGTTGATAAGTTTATGACTAATAAAGTAAATAACACTTTATACACATTATATTTTATATTTTAGTTGGCAGCTCTAGTTCTGGAAAAGAATCAATATTACAATATGTAATGGAGATTTTATCCGTTTTTGGGTTCGGCCGTGGATTGAAATATAAACACTATTAGAAAGTAATAACTTTACTTGTAAAATAAATAAATGTCCAACGCACAAGAACAAGAGCTTTCCACTTCGACTGTCAGAGACCGTATGACAGAGAGCGTATGTCAGAGAGGCAGAGAAGGCGAGGACTACAGAGCAAGCACAGAGTAATACCGTTACATACTCCCCCTCTAGCACGAAACAAGCGCCCCCGCATTTGTGCTAGCACCTACTTCCTTCGCGGCCTACCACGCCTACGTTTCTCTTGCACCGCAGGCTGGTCAACACCAACAAATGGGGTGAGTTGCGAAGAGTGATACTTCCCCAAGAGCACATTGTCACTAACACGCTCTAACAAATAAGTAACAGGACCGACAGCCTCGCGCACTCGATAGGGCCCATCCCTTCGAGGAATGAATTTGGCTGTCTGCCCTTTACCTGTGTCGTTGGGTCCTTGCGTCTTTAACAAGACGAGAGAACCGGGCTCGTAATCTGGCGCTGCTCGGCGACCTGCATCTGCGAACGCCTTCTGAGTAGACTGGGCACGCTCGTGCACGTCGCGCGCCTCGATCAACGCGGTGGCCAACCGCCGCAGGAACGGGGTGACGCTCGCCACGAAGCTATCTCCTTCGACGATCGCGCGCATGTCTGACGCGGCATCCGCCGGTGCACGGAGCTCCCTGCCAAACGTTAGGAAAGCAGGAGAGTAGCCTGTACTGGACGTTACGGCCGAATTCATGGCGAATCGGACCGCCGGCGCCGGTAAAAACGTATCCCACGTAGAATGATCCTTACCCACCAATATCGCCAATTGTGGTTTCAGATCGCGATTCTTCCTTTCAATTGGATTCGCTTCGGGGTGATAATATGAGGTCAATGATTGCTGGATACCCATAACATGACATACTTGCTGCATAACTTCGGAAACGAATTGGACTCCGTTATCGCTTATCATGCGACGGGCGACACCATATCGCAAGAAAACCTCTGCAATGAGTGTTTTTGCGCACTCTAGACTTGTGGCGTTCCTCAGCGGGAAAACTTCCACCCATCGTGTGCAGACGTCCTCAACAATAAGGATCCATTTATTGCCATATGCAGTCTCCGGTAGTGGTCCAAACAAATCAATTGATATTACCTCGAACTTCCGAGCTGTAGCGGGAGTCTGTACTAGACCCGCCGGTTTCTTAGTGTCCGCCTTGTAGCGCTGACACTCGACGCACTTCTTCACGTGGTCGGCGACGAAGCTGCGCATGCCGGGCCAATAGTAGCGCTTGCTTATACGCTGCAGGGTGCGTTCGACCCCGAAGTGACCGGCCGTAGGCGCGTCGTGATACTCCGCCAACACCTGAGCTCGCTCGTGCTCCGGGACAACCAAGCAGGCGTCCTCGTCGTCGGCTTCTGGTGCATAACGATACAAAACACCATCAGAAAGTATATAACCACAATCGGACCAGTGTCTCCCCCTAAATGGAGCGTCATCTGACTCTAGGTCCTCAATAATTTTGCGAACTTCTGAATCCTTTAATTGGTTCTCGCGAATGTTGTTGGCATTACGCGAGGGAAAATCTGTGACAGCTAAACATACGTCACAACTAGCTTCTTCTTCCTGTGTGCAAGGTGGCCTGGAGAGCGTGTCTGCGATGACATTCGCTTTCCCAGGTGTATATTCGATTCGCAGATCGAACTCTTGCAAGGTTAACGCCCACCTAGCTAACCTCCCACTAGGTGATTTGGTACTCATCAACCAACGTAGAGGCTGATGGTCGGACTTAACAATTACTTGTGAGCCCTCTATGTACCCTCTAAACTTGTGCACAGCCCACACTACTGCCAAAGCCTCCCTTTCGGTAGTTGTATAATTTCTCTCAGCAGTGTTTAACATTCGGCTGGCGTATTCGACGGGCCGCTCGTCGGGCCCCTCCCCCTGCATTAATACAGCACCGAGACAATACCCGCTACTGTCCGTCCGTAGGACGAATGGCAAAGAGTCGTCGACCTGCCGCAGGATCGGCGCGGTCGACAGCAAGGCTTTGATGCGCTCGAAGGCCTGCTGCTGCTGCTCTCCCCAGTGCCAGGTGCTGTCTTTCTTCAACAGGTTGGTCAGAGGCCGGGCCACCTCTGCATAGCCAGCAATGAAGCGCCGGAACCAACTAGAAGTTTGAAGAAAGCACTTTAAATGTTTCAAATTACATGGCGGGGTCATAGCAGTGATAGCGGCAGTTTTGTCAGGATCCATGTGGATACCCCCAGGTGTCAATATGTGTCCCAGGAACTTGACTGAGTCGCAAGCAAAGCAACTCTTTTTACGGTTAACTCTCAAGTTGAACAGTGCAAGCCTATCAAACACGGATTTTAAATCCATTATGTGGTTTTTAAAGTTGCCAGGTGACAAGACAATGATATCATCCAAATAAGCGAGTACAGTGCCATTCAATGCAGTGAGGTTAGACTTAAACCTATCCATGAGCCTTTGAAAAGTTGCTCCGGAGTTGCGAAGACCCATAGGCATGCGAATAAATCGGTATGTACCAAAAGGTGTGACAAAACTGGTTTTGTCACGGTCATCCGCATGTACATTAACATGGAAATAGCCAGAGTGCAGGTCAAGCGTGGTCATATAGGTGCTGGTCTTTGCTGCATGCAAGATGTCATCTATCCTTGGCAATGGGTACCGGTCAGGCTCCGTTACCTCATTGAATTTGCGATAGTCAATACAAAGACGCATACCTCCATCCTTCTTGGGAACCAATACTACATTGGTCGCCCATGGCGACTCACACTCTTCAATGACCCCTGCAGCCAGCAGCTTGTCCAGCTCCCCCTTCAGGGCCTCCTTCCGTCGCGGAGACATTCTGAAGGGTTGGCAGGCGATGGGCTGCTGATCCTTGCTGACTTTGATGTGGTGAGTAGCATAGTCGGTTGCTGGACCTTCTTTAGCAAACCGCCCTGCATTGTTACAAATAAATTCATTAAGAATTGTCCTCTCATCAACTAATAGGTTGCGACCCTCATCACTTCTTAACAATAGGCCATCATGTTGACCGCTTTGTATGGGTCCGCTCTGACCAGAATGTGTGAGGTCCATGGTATTAGTCTGCATCACCTCAATGGGTTGTGGTGAGAGATGGTAGGACTGCAAAAACTTAAACCTTTTACTCGGGTTATGAACAAAGTGCCAAGTAGCATCTTGAATATTCATAACTATCCCTGCTTTTGAAATAAAATCTTTTCCCAATAATGTTCTACCGTTAGGATTACTAAAATACAGAAAATCTGTCTGAATTGTGTGATTTCCAATGGTGACTGGAACACTAGCAAATGAAGCGTCACATACCTGAGGCGATCCAATGGCTAATTGAACAGTACGCTGGGTCGGAGAGAACTGTACCCCTGTGTCTACTAACAGCTTGTACAGCATGGGGCTAGCAATGCTCTGTGTAGATCCCGTGTCCAGAATAGCTACACCGCTCCGTCCGGCAATGCATACCTGTACTATAGGTAAAATATCAGTACGCTGAAACAAATCAACAGAATTAAAATCAACTGTACCCGAACCATTGACAGACAATTTGCTCTTGCAAGTATCACACTTAGATTTCACAACCCCTGGTTGACCACATCCATAACAGCTAATAGATGGCCTGGTTACCGAGTCATCTAATGAAGTAACCCTACGTTTATGATCTATTTTCTTACATTCTTGTATACTATGCCCAAATGATTTGCAATAACTGCAACGCATGCGAGGACGCTTCGTGTAGCTAGGTGTAGGGGACGAGCCACTGGTAGTGGTAATAGAAACGCGCGGTTTACTTTCGCTGACGTTTGAACACAGAGAACCCTTAGGAGTGTTTTCTATATTACCTACCTCGTTCATCGCTTCCTCTACCTCTCTCGCTCTCGTTAATAACATATCTAGACTAGTGACACTATTTCTCGGAACATGTTTTCTTATTTTCCTATTAAGCAAACCATACACAATATCTAATTGTAGACGCACATCCAGTTCATAAGGAAACCGGGAAATGATAGCTCGCACTCGCGGTATAAATGCGTCAGAAGATTCACTAAGTTGTTCGTTCGCGAATATGTCACGGAGAAGCTTATATGCCGGGCGCGGAGCTCCAAACATAGCGCGCATGCGGTTCTTCGCTTCAGTCCATGTCGTAACATCTGCCTTGATGCCTCTCCACCAGGTCGCGGCGCCACCAGTCAATAACATGGCCAATCCCTTGAGCGCATGTTCTTCACATACGTTTGTGCACTCTATATATATCTCGACTGCGTCGATGAAGGATTCGATCGCGTCGGGATCACGCTCGCTTCCGTCGAATCGTGTCGTGCAGTTTGCTAGGTTTCCTTGGCCACGCGAGCTCGCCGAAGTCGTGGGACTCGTGTGTGTAGCCGTGGGGTGTGCACGTGACGTGGCATCGTCGCTGCCGGGTCGGCTGGCGTTCAATAAAAGTGCATTACGCATGACGTTCGTCAGCAGTGTCGATAACTGATCTTCGGTGATCTGAATAGGTTCCCCGCTCGCCGTGGGTGCTTGGTGAAGTTGGTCCGGGCACGCCTCGCGTGCATCGGCATCTTGAGTAGGCCCCTCATGGGTTTCTTCAAATTCGGACTCATCATCAGCGATCTCATCGCGGCGTCGTCTGCCTCCTCGTGGCATTGCAATCGTCACAGGGAGTGTTAAAAATACGACGAAGAAAAATTTGCGGTGAAAAAAGATCGGACGATCGAAAATGAAGTCGGTCGATCGGCACTTGTTTTTTTCTTTTTGCGGCGTCGTAATCTCAATCCACGGGCCGCGAGTTGGGCGCCAATTGTAATGGAGATTTTATCCGTTTTTGGGTTCGGCCGTGGATTGAAATATAAACACTATTATAAAGTAATAACTTTACTTGTAAAATAAATAAATGTCCAACGCACAAGAACAAGAGCTTTCCACTTCGACTGTCAGAGACCGTATGTCAGAGAGGCAGAGAAGGCGAGGACTATAGAGCAAGCACAGAGTAATACCGTTACAAATATTATTGCAACAGAACTGTATAGTAGGAAAACGAACAGTGGGATGCTGTCCACATCATAATATTATGACGAAAATATGGTATCTGGGGTGGGCTAGGTACCAAAACAATATTTTACCACCTGCACACTTTCTAGATTTTATAATAATAAATTTATGATGATGAATATAATAAATGAAATATCAAAATACAAAAAAAAACTTATTGTTTCATTTACCTGCCTTGCTAATAACCCTTTTTTTACCGCCCACTACTGAGCTCGGATCTCTCGGTCGCTAGGGCCTCAGCTATTTTAATTACAATTAAAAAATTAGGGAAGTGCCATGTTTCAGTAGTAACTAATTATGAAATATTGAAGATATAAGGTGGTCCTTAAAAAAACTATAAAGTCAAAATTCTACACGATAATTATTTCAAAAATGGCAATCAAAATTATCTAAAAATACGCGGAATTTATGGCTGAATTAATTATGAATAAATGAATTATCAGCTGTGTACATTATCGGTTTGTAATGGATAATTACGTCAAATTTTAAGCACCCTTTTTAATAACATATTTGGAACGAGAATCGAATACTGAGTACCCCCTATTAATATTCTGACTAAAAAATCACCTTGTATACTGGGTGTTAGGAGACCGCTTCCGAAAACAAAGACATACGATAGTACAAACGACACCTTTGATGATGGGACAGTAAAAAATCGATCCTGATTAAAAAAAACATTTTTAAAACGTTTTATTAGCATTACTTACGCTCCATCATGTTAGTACAGCTAAATGAAACGATAGTTTCATAAAAAAAAACATTACTTTACTAAAAAAAACCCGCAATGAAACACAAAATCAAAAACAGCTGATGCTCGGATCAACGAACGCACGGGCGCGGCACTGCGCGACGGCGCGGACGTGCCGCGCCCGCCCTTATTTACAACATTTGTCTAAATAACTAACTTTACTAATAAGTCTAAATAACTAATAATCTACTTTGCCACTGTGCTAGTCTTTATTTATTTCGAATTCACCGGTTCAATAAACTAAGTACCGAGTTCGATTCCCCGCTAATGAAAAAATTACTCAAATAAAGTTTTAACAAGGGTAGAGTTATGATTTTTAATCCATCGTGTAAGTATGTTTAGTATTCTGATTTATTCAGTTATGTATCATATCAGCTCAGTACTAATTTATTTATAAGAAAATTTGGTATGACACAACGATCTAAAATTCTAAATGGTCCGTGTCCCTATGAAATAAGGTTCAAATTGAAACCAAATACATCTCGAGGTAGATTTAGGCTCGGCGCGGGCCGGGCGTTGAGATAGCCAAGTGCCGGGTTCGATTCTCCTCCAAAGTACGCAAAGACGAAATTTATCGGCCCATTGCTCCAGTAGCAGCCGGAAGTGAAAGTCACGTGGGTGTTCACTCCGAGGAGCGCATTTTAGATGTCGTTCGCCGGTATCCGTACAGGAAGTATCGCTAAATTGTTAAGGCGTCGGAATGGAACAAGTGTGTCATGGACAGTTCACAAAAGCGTTTTGTCAAAGCGTAAACCAAATGCGGCCATACAAAGTGCAAGCTTTGGCACCTGGTGATCATGACCGCCGCACAGTGGGACGAAATCGGGTTTTCATAGACTTAGGGTTCTTATGTTATAAATTTTTGATTTTCCTTCGAAAACTAACGTAGAATCGTATAGGAAGCCACAACATTATCATATTTTCGTATCTTTGGCGTTAATAACACTATTTTAATTTTTTTAAATTAAATTTGTATGGAACAAAACAGAAAAATCCAATTTATTCGAGACTCGAGAGAGTACCCCTTATTTCCTCTCGTACGATTATTGCCACTATTTTTCTCCATTTTTTGACATATCGCACATAGCGGGCACTGGTGCGACTTTAGGTGAAAAAAAATGAAATGTGTTTTTGAATTAAATTTGTATGGAACAAAACAGAAAAAGCCATTTTATTCGAGACTCAAGAGAGTGCCCGTTATTTCCTCTCGTACGATTATTGCCACTATTTTTCTCCATTTTTTGACATACCGCACATAGCGGGCACTGGTGCGACTTCAGGTGAAAAAAATGAAATATGTTTTTGAATTAAATCTGTATGGAACAAAACAGAAAAAGCCATTTTATTCGAGACTCGAGAGAGGGCCCGTTATTTCCTCTCGTACGATTATTGCCACTATTTTTCTCCATTTTTTGACATATCGCACATTGCGCACACTCGATGAACTTCGGGTGAAAAAAACTTGAATGTGTTTTTTATTATTGGAACGAAGTTCCTTACGGCAGGCTTGGAGGGGATAGGTTTTGCTACGGCGACCGAACTGAAAAATATATGATAGTAAAACCGTAAGGAAGAATGCGTGGAATAATGAGACGTGCGCATGCGCGACAGTCGCATACACAAGCGAGTAGTGTATATTACCTTTCTCTTTCTCCCTGTTTCATTTCGTTCGCCGTTGCCTTAATTAGTTTTCATATCATATAATTTCATAAACTAATAATATAATATAGTAATATAAAATAATAATATAGTAAATAAATATAGTAAAAGAAAATGCCAAGTGAAAGTGACAGTGCTAATAGTGGGAAATTATTACTATATTTATTCAGTGCAAAAGAATTAAATACGTAAGTATTAGTTTATTCTTTATTAATAAATATATATTTATATTATAAATATAATATATTTTACATTGGTTATGTAAGTGGAGTTTGCGAGATCTGTCAGAAAACGGAGAATATGATTATGTTGAGTTCCCGCGGAAAAAGTTATGACAGTTGTCTTATGTCGCGGAGTCTCTTAGTTGTTGATGAAGTTATAATAAAATGTGATATCGCGGATAGAGCGAGTGGTTAAAACGTTTAAATCAATATTGAGAATCGCTGAATAAGCCCACAACGGAGGTTATGTGAAGAATACCTACTTTCATGAAACTACATGTTATACAGAGTAGAATCGACTGAAAAACCATACAAACACCCACACCCGACCTACCTGACGCCGATATCAGAAGCTGGGATAAAGAATCCGTAAGAAACTAGCTACTGAGAAAGCTTGGATGTCAATATGAACTGGCAAGCAAGGCTGCGATGCTTTGAGATGACTATGAAGTACAAGATGTCATATCATGGTATACAAGTATTGAGTGAGGATGTTACATGAGGTCAAAGAGAGCTGCAGTCTGCATCACCTGTATCCAGGAGTCGCTATCCACAAGTCCACGCTGAAGGATTTGTCAGGTATGACCAAGTACTTTTTGAGTTTGAGTTGTTATTCATTAGTTATGAAATAGAATAACATCAAAATAATAAAATGATAATCTAGACACAATGGAACTAAATTATCAAGAAAATGAGTTTTTGAAGTTAAATATTGAGTTCTAATTATGACATTGATAAAGTTAATAACTTTTTGGTAATTTTGTGGTAATATGGTACTAGGAGTATAACATTTGAAGTACCTACCCATCTTTGGCTTTATCACACAGGGTTTACTGGTGACTATAGGTAGTCTAGATACTTAGAGACGGTCACATAATTAATTATTGACAGTTACAGTTAAATGGTTAGTTAATAGTTAAAAAGAAAATAGGGTTGTAACATATGGAGTTATTTATGATATGGCTTAGTAAGTTAGCTGATTGATGATTAATTCACTGTAATGAGATTTCTTTTGTTTTTGAAAATTTAATAAAATTCAGCCATCTTGTCGAACGTAACTCATTGAAATTATTATTTGATCATTGTTATTTTTGTACAATGCATAGCTCTTATAAGGCACTAGAGAGAGGTGCTCAGTTCTGTTATTGGAGAGTGCCAATGGACAGTTGTATCGGGATGGACGATACATATGAGAGCTATGTATACAGGTTAGATGTAATTATTCTTAGTCTTGTTTTAAGAGACATTTAATTGAGTGACGTTCGATGAGCCTATTCGTTTTGGAAAAGTTTACTCATTTTGAGAAAAGCCAACTTGTTTGAGAAAAGCTAACTTATTTTGAGAATAAATGAGTTGTTTTGGAAAAACTTAATTAAACATTATTTGAGTAAAATTGTTAAAAAATAGAACAATCAGATAGTGATACATCTTATACTCCCTCTGTAACTTTCACAGAATCATCAATATCTTTTCAAATGGAGTCTTCTTCAGATTGTAGTGATTATACAGGATGACAAAAGACGAGAAAATTTAAATGCCTTAGAGTGTACCTTGAATAAAATTAAAAAAAGCCCCCGTTCTTATATTGGCAATCCTTTAACTTGTTATTATTTAGTTAACTTGATTCAAGAACAGACAAATATACCATTTAACCATATTTTTACTATAGCTTGTGATTTGATTAATATACAAGATTCTCTAATTAAATAAAACACAAATGAAATTTATGCATTTTTATTTTCTATTCTATACTTTTATATAACAATGGATACACATGGGTTTTATATTATTGTTTTATATATTATATTTTATATTATTTTATATTATTTCTTAAAATACTGAATTTCCTAAATACTTTCTTGTACTTAAATAAAAACTAATCAGCAAAATTTAAGAGAAAAATCAAGAAAACCTACATAAAATTGAGCACAATTTTTTTTGCAATTTGTGTCGATTCTACATTAGCCGAAGGAACTTCGTTCCTACCTGGTGTCCCACGACACCACATCATTTTTTTATTATTTCATTTTGTGCACATTATTTTTGATGCGTAAACCCTTTTAAAAGGTACTTGCCACTCTGAAGGCTATCTTAATTAGTTTAATTAGTATTGTTAATTACATAATTATTTAATCACTTACTAATGACGATACCAATGTTATCTGTATTCGGCTTATTATTGTTTTAAATTTAATTATTATTGCACTTCACAACCCTTCCCCCTCCTAGTCCTATTTACATTATGATGGGTAAAGTAAATATAAATACAATGAGCGCTGTATATGTACTTCAGTTAAATTTTAACTACTCTCTGTAAAACACTGTGCCAGTAATCATTGTGAAAATGGAAAATTCTCCTTTAATAACAAATTTGGACCTATTCTTGATACTGAAGCAATCTGGAAAGCTTGGAAATTATGTAAGAATGTTCAAGACAATTCAGTCTCAGTTGAGTCTAAGTTTGTTAGAAGAAGATACAGACATTCTCCAGGAGTTCTGTCGAAGATTTAGTCATTCTGTGTTGAAGAGATGGAACATGGCGAAACGTAACATAGACACTTTCCGAGACCATTACGCGGATTGGTTGGAGCAGAACATCCAGTGGCCTACTTGCGTACGTGAAAACCTACGGCCACAGCGGTCTTTAAACGAATTTCAAGTAACGAATGAACCCGATGATTTTTGTCTACCTCGTACAAGTGCATCAGTTGGAACATCCACCGAAACAGCTCTAATTCCACGCAAACCATTCACAGATCTTGGAACGAAACAGAAGATAAGAAGGATTGATGATTTGCAATATAAAAACCGAGAAAGCTTTGAATTGGCGTAAGCTACGGTTGCCAAATTGAAACAAGAAGGCAACGATAATTTGGCAGCAGCAATAGATATTCTTATAAGTAACCCAAAAGAGGCTGAAAACATTGTTAAACGGGCAAAACAAACAAATAAGTTTACTTTTACCCCTGAAAAAGCACTCGGCCTATTGCTATCACTTAAATTATCTAAGTGGCAGTATATGACTTTGAGAGAATCTACTCTATGTGAAGGTATCACAAATTTATATCCTTCGTATTACAAAGTCCAACAAGCTAAGATGGATTGTTACCCTCCAAAAGAAGCAGTAACGGTAACAGACGTAATTGCGAAAGTGTCTCTTCAGGCACTTTTAGATATTACTGCTGCTAGGATTATAAAAAGTCTACCACAAGAAACTAAAGGCAAGTGTATGAATATGATTTCTAAGTGGGGTTTCAATGGAGCTTCAAGCCAGAGCAGGTATAAGCAAAACATCGAAGGGGAAGAAAGCAGCGATGACAATGATGAATCAGTCTTTATGACTACGTTAGTTCCACTAAAGCTTACTGCTGGGGAAGAAGTCATATGGAAAAACCCGAGACCGTGTTCAGCATTGTATTGCCGTCCAATACAGTTCCTATTTTTAAAAGAGTCTAAAGTTATCGTGCAAGAACAGTTAGCCAAAATGGATGACGAAATAAGAAGCCTTAAAGTTACCCAATACAACAATAATGAAATCAATCATAGTCTAGTAATGACCATGATCGATGGGAAGGTATGCACATATCTTTCGGATGCGAAATCACCTGCAACTTGTTATTTGTGCTTGGCAAAACCTACAGAAATGAATGACTTAGAGACAGTTTCACAAAGACAAGTGCAAACCGATCTCTATAAATTTGGATTATCTTCCCTGCACGCTCGTATCAATTGTATGGAATGCTTGCTTCATATTTCATACAGACAAGATTTGAAAACATGGTCTGTAAGAGGAGAGAAGAAGCTTATATTACAGGCAAAGAAAAAAGAAATTCAATCCAAATTCCGAAAAGAATTAGGTTTGCTGGTCGATACAGTAAAACAAGGATCAGGAACAACAAACGATGGGAACACGGCAAGAAAATTTTTTGAGTTCCCAGAAAAAACTGCTGCCATTACTGGCTTGGATGAAGAGCTCATACGTAGATTTGCAGTAATTTTACAAGTGATAGCATCGGGAGAATTTATTGACATAGAAAAATTCAAAGAATATACTCGAAGAACTGCTGAAAGGTATGTCGAGCTGTACAATTGGTACTATATGTCAGCAACGGTACATAAGATCCTTATGCATGGTGCTGACATAGCCAATGTAGCAATTGTGCCCATCGGGAACCTTTCCGAAGAAGCATCAGAGGCTAGAAACAAAGATTTCCGCAGGTACAGGGAGTTTCATTCTCGGAAGTCAAGCAGGATAAATACTAACCAAGATATTTTGAACATGATGCTTCTTTCGTCCGACCCATTAATTTCTTCCACGAGACCAGTACTGCATGCAGCTCGAAGGAAGAAGTTTAGTGCAGAAGCCATAGGACTTTTAAAACTTAATACGGATAATAGTACCAATCTAGAATTTATTGATGTAGATAACATTAATCCTCAAACAGATACAGACTCAGAATACGAAACGGATGAGTAGTATAGTTGTATAAATGTGTTTATTTTTAGATTCGTTTGAGTTTAACTTTTAGGTATCCATAGTATTACTACTATGGATACTAAAAAGTTCATTAACTGGGGCTAGGATGAGGAAAATTTAATAAGTAGGTGCAATAATAATTTAATTAGTAACAATAATAAGCCGAATACAGATAACATTGGTATCGTCATTAGTAAGTGATTAAATAATTATGTAATTAACAATACTAATTAAACTAATTAAGATAGCCTTCAGAGTGGCAAGTACCTTTTAAAAGGGTTTACGCATCAAAAATAATGTGCACAAAATGAAATAATAATAAAAAACACATTCAAGTTTTTTTCACCCGAAGTTCATCGAGTGTGCGCAATGTGCGATATGTCAAAAAATGGAGAAAAATAGTGGCAATAATCGTACGAGAGGAAATAACGGGCCCTCTCTCGAGTCTCGAATAAAATGGCTTTTTCTGTTTTGTTCCATACAGATTTAATTCAAAAACATATTTCATTTTTTTCACCTGAAGTCGCACCAGTGCCCGCTATGTGCGATATGTCAAAAAATGGAGAAAAACAGTGGCAATAATCGTACGAGAGGAAATAACGGGCACTCTCTTGAGTCTCGAATAAAATGGCTTTTTCTGTTTTGTTCCATACAAATTTAATTCAAAAACACATTTCATTTTTTTTCACCTGAAGTCGCACCAGTGCCCGCTATGTGCGATATGTCAAAAAATGGAGAAAAATAGTGGCAATAATCGTACGAGAGGAAATAAGGGGCACTCTCTCGAGTCTCGAATAAATTGGATTTTTCTGTTTTGTTCCATACAAATTTAATTTAAAAAAATTAAAATAGTGTTATTAACGCCAGAGATACGTAAATATGATAATGTTGTGGCTTCCTATACGATTCTACGTTAGTTCCCGAAGGAAAATCAAAAAGGAGACGGGGACTTCTGGGCCAAATTTGTAATAAGTTGAAATATAGCTTAAAAAACGCGTTATTTTTTTCTATTATAATATTTAAAAAATCAGCTTAATTCACAATCTGGAAGATGAAAAATCTAAAAAATAAGTTAGGATCAAAAATAAAATAGGTAATCGATAATTATAATCGATATTATTAAGAATGTGTGCAAACAATTATATAAAAATATAAAAAGGCTTTTCATGAGATGATAATTTCAATAATTAAGAATAATTAAAACTTACAAATAAATTAATCTAAGTACTGTGAAACAAGACATCTATTTATGTAATAAAGTGAAATCTCAAAATCAATTTTCGATCGAACAATCGATCATTAATCGATTTTGTAAATGAAAATCGATGTTCATCACTGCTCATTTTTGTCTATGTTGACACTTGACAGTGACAGAAGTCCCGTCTAAAATCAATCGACACGTCTTACACGTCTGACTATGGCTCGTTTTTTTGGATTTATTGACACCATGGATCATTGTGTGAACTGTGGTGTACCTAGTAATACTATCAACAAGTTTTAGATGATGCAATGACTTTGTCAGTGATTCGTCGATGGCGTGCACGGTGCACCACAGCCTGTAAGTACTCACTTATTTATTAGCTAACTGGCACCTACCATGCTAACCTATAGAAGATTCCTTACATTGTTTATTATCAACCTTATACTTAAAAGTGAATTATACTTTTTAAAAAGGTAGATAAAGATTGTTAACATTTTACTAAATACTGAAATCGATTGAGTAGCATCATCAGCCTATTAACATCCAATTGCTAGACGCAGGCCTAGGAGAGAGGGATTCCGAGCAAAGACCCACCAAACTGCTCCAATGTGGTTTGGCGAAAGTATATTTTTCAGTAGTCTTGATTTCATGAAATAAAAAACTTTTCATATTTCAGGTAAACAACTGTGACCATGTTTGCCAAGCTTTCTGGGACTTGGCACAAAGACCAACAGCTGTTGATCAACCAAGACAACTTGGCCACCGTAATGTTTGCCTCTGCTGTGGTCGCTCTCTTGCATCACAAGTCAGTCATCTGCTTGACACTGGCTCAACTCATAAACTGAGCACTTATAATGTAATACAAGAGTGGATTATACCTCGAATTGTAAGTTAAATCAATGTCATTGTTATATATGCATGCCACATAATTCAATATGTCCTGGGTTCAAGTCATGGGTTGGGCTGTGAAATGATACCTACTGAGTTTTTCTTTCTTCCAAGAATTTATCTATATGTAACAGTGTTGTATGTATATACATAAATATATGTATATATTCTTATAGCTATTTGTGTATTATTAGTATTGCCATGTAATACTATGTAAAATAGAATGTAGATTGTTAAGTAAGTTTATTTGCCGCACCAACCTGTGCTATTTTAATATTTCCTTTTTGCAAAGGTTGTCTGGGAGAGATCACTTTGGTGGTAAGACCGACTTATTCATAAGGTTCTTTTTTAATTTTACTTTGTATTTTTGTTTTTTAAGGGTGTGCAATAAAGTATTTTAAATAAATAGAATAAGAAAAGAACCTTACTCTTACCCTGGAATTAAGTTGTTTTATATCCCTGTTCCTCAGACAGCATGTTAAGGTGTCAGTCTCAATCATTATTACTAACATTTGATAGTGACCATTAAGTAATCAAACATTATTGCCGTAAGCCCACCAACTCGCATTGGAGCAGTGCAGTGGGTCTAAGCTCCATATAGGGGATTTATATAGAGCTTAGACTACTATAAGGAGGGTGGTCTGTCCCTGTAGTGGGCCGTCAATAGGTTGATAATGATGAGGTATGTTTATTGCAGATAGAACAACGGAGTCACAACAAGAGAGTGAACTTCTTATTATGGCGAGCATGTAAGGGGTAACAATGGCTATGTAATAGAAGTGTGCAGGGAGGTCAGCAGTAGCCTACTTCGAGAGCTTCAAATACCTTGTGGTTACTTCGGGGATGCATACAATCAAGACATACATTCTTAGACAATATTTTAATTATAATTGAAGAGGAATAAAAATCAATAAAAAAGTGTTTTCTATTTTACCACTTCTTTACCCTTGCTTATGATCTCATCAGTCATTTACGTTTTATCATCCTCCCATTCTAAAAGTTTTTTTTTTATTTACTACAAGTTAGTCGACACCAAGTGTGCTTGCAGTCAACACCTAATGGTAAGTGATGATGCAATCTAAGATGGAATCGGGCTAACTTGTTAGGCGTAGGATAAAATCGCCCTTTAGGTTTCTGCCCGACGTCGTACCAGTCTCTGGTAAAAAATCTCAATCGGCCCAGCCGGGAATCGCACCCAGAAACTCCGTCTTATAAATCCACCGCGCATACCGCTGTGCCACGGACGCCGTCAAAATATTAATGTTCTATGTTCAAGAATAAAATACTCGAACTTCAAAAATCAGCTGTTCAGTATTACATTGTCTTATATAACCTCACTTTTACTAAATCTCGTTTATCACTACTCCCAGATTGACAAATTCCGTTTTGTTTTCAATTATAGGTATAATAATATAATAGCTATTAATTGGCACTACTTTCATCTTTTTACAATCAGGGCCCAAGATTGTATGAAAGCGTACCAGTCTCCTTTATAACATAAGAACCCTAAGTCTATGAAGACCCGATTTTCGTCCCACTGTGCGCCGGCGAGTTTTCTGCTGTTGGTTATTATACCAGCAACAAAGTGTCCCTGGCTTCATTGAGCACGTCATCTGGACGGACGAGTCAACATTTACCAGAAACGGGCTGTGGAACCGAAGAAATACTCACGTGTATTCCGAGGTGAACCCGCACGCTGTTCTACAAACCTGGCACCAAACCCGATGGTCGGTTAACGTATGGGCAGGTTTAATTAAGGATCGCATACTAGGACCAGTGTTTCTGCCACAGCGACTTGACGGACAGCGATATTTAAACTTTATAAATGAACAGTTGGTGGACATTTTAGACAACCTATCATTGGCTGAATATCGCCGCACGACGGTACACCTCCACATGTGGTAAGGTTCGTCCGTGAGCACCTCACCGAGATGTTTGATGATCGCTGGATTGGCAGACTAGGACCACACGCTTGGCCACCTCGCTCACCCGATCTGACCCCGTTAGACTTCTTTCTGTGGCGGTATGTGAAAGAAAAGAGTTTTTAATCGTGAGCGTGATAGTGCAAACGAAATGCGCCAAAGGATCGTAAATGTTTTCGACAAACTACGTGCGGACTGTGTCGAAGACCCCACGATGATGCCCCGCCTGCATAAGGAGACGCAACGCCGAGCTCAAATCTGCCTCAAAATGAATGGGGCACAATTTGAGATCTCATAAGGCCACGGAGCCGATCACGAAGATCACGAAGGGCACGGGCCGATCTAAATGATCGGTAAGCTGTTTCATACCTATTTTTTTTATAACTTATTACTGAACTGATCTGAATAGATCGTACACAATTGAATAAATCAGAATACTAAATGAAGTATATTTAGTCACGATGGATTAAAAATCATGACTCTACCCTTGTTAAAACTTGTCTTTATTTAAGTAATTTGGGAAGGCACTAGGGCTTGTGGAACACAGTCTTAACTAGCACAAGTTCCAGGGTTACTATAATATTAGTCTGATTTACCAATACCAATATCATTTTTTTTTCTTAGTGAATTAAGCCATTTTTTATTTTAATTTTTTTTGTCTTAGTCCTTACAAGTTGTACTCTCACAGATAAAATACCTAGCTTCCTACTATTAATAGAAGTTATTTAAAATTAATGTCGAACATAAATAATTTGGGTTTGAGCGAATCAGAGTTCAATTTTGAAATTCAAATAAAAAAAAAGTTTCATGACTTTTAAGTAATTTTAAAAACTTCCTGAGACCCTCAGCTTTGATTATAATACAAAGAAAGTGGTACTTAATAGGCCTATTTTAGCCGTAAATCGCCTTTAAATGTACAGGGGCGTAAAATTTCCAAAATTAAATAATTATTTTAAAAGCACCTATCGTTCATTTCTAAGGTAAATTAGGTTGTTTATGTGTAATATAATTACCACTCCTCGGTAGTCCTGCTCTCTCCGTCGGATGTAATGCTGTAACCGAGGGTCCGAGGCGCATCCCGTTTCTTAGCCTCATTTGTTCTCAGCTTTCGCTCGTGTTACTACTACTGTTCCCACATTTGTTTTCGATATCGATTTGTCTCATTCCTTACGACTCTCGCTTGCTAACTGGACTCTGATTCGCCCTGTGACTGACCTGTGCTTGTATTTCGGACTTTGATTGCCCAGTGATTTGGATTTTTGTGTTGCAACATGAGCTATTCTTTGAGCGAATATGCAGAGATGCATTATTATTACGGTGTTGCCCAAGGAAATGGTCACTTAGCGGCAAGGCTTTATCGAGAGCAACTCAAACGGCGAGGACCGAGGAGAAGAACGGGAGCATTACCCGGATCACAGAGTGTTTATAAATGCGCATAATACCCTGATGGCCGGACGAGTTCCTGGACGCAGTTCTCACGAAGGAGTACCCAGAGTGGATCCAGATCTTAGGGATCAAGTCATTGAACAAGTGCAGAACGAACCTTCTACTAGCACCAGGACCATCTCAAGAAGGACCGGCATACCGCGAACCACAGTTATGAGGATACTGAAGTCCGGTGAATTAATTTTATTTTGTCTTTAAACCTTTTAATTACGCCACCGTGTTGTAGCATTTTGCTTACCGGTTTGTTTATTTATTTTTTATTTATTTATTTAGTTATTGTTAATTAGAACGACATGAATCACTTACACTAATTAATACGTCAATCATATTTAAATAATACAAAATGAATTGTTCGCGGTGCGCGATGGATTAATTTTATTATTATGACGAGCAATACGTACTATTTCGAGAGACGAAAAAATAATGTATCTAAACGATGCCTAGCATTACAATATGGTGTTTTTGTTGTTTTTTACAGAGGGATACCATCCGTTTCATATTCAACGGGTACAACAATTACTACCTGCGGATTATCCAAGGAGAGTGGCTTTCTGCCGAACAATGTTGGAAAGAACGGAGCGGGATCATAATTTTTTCGAAAAAATTCTGTGGACAGACGAATCGCGATTCGAAAGGACCGTAGTTTTTAATATCCACAATTACCATAGTTGGGCCATTGAAAACCCACACATGGCAAGATCATCAAACTTTCAAGTAAGATTTAGTGTAAATTTGTGGTCGGGAATTGTAAACGGGATACTTATAGGAAGGACCTTTCGAATTGCCAAGTAGATTAAATGGAGCCCAATATTTAGAGTTTTTACAAAACAATTTAGACGATTTGTTGGAGGATGTAGACTTACAAACTAGAAGGAAAATATTTTTTCAAAATGATGCCACTATCTCGCCACTACACCAGAACGGTACGAGAGCACCTGGATCAACGATTCCCCAGAAGGTGGATTGGGCATGGCGGGCCGATTCCTTGGTATCACGTTCACCAGATCTTAACCCCATCGACTTTTTTCTCTGGGGATATTATAAAGAGATGGTTTACGCACGCGAAATAAACACGGAAGCAGAGCTGCGTGAAAAACTAAGGCAGACCGCAACAAAAATCAGACAACAGACTAGTAGTTTTAGGAGACTGAAACGGATTTTTTTAAGACATTGTAGATTCAATACACAATTTATTCATTCAGTTTTCACAACAAGAAGTCCAGTCTCCACAACAGACAATCCAATCTGCACAACACACAATTCAGTTTTCACAACAATCATTCCAGTTGCCACAACAGTCAATCCAATCGCCACAACACATAATTCAATCACCACAACAAGAAGTTCAGTCGCCACAACAGACAATCCAATCGCCACAACACACAATTCAGTTTCCACAACAAGCATTCCAGTCGTCACAACAAGCAATCCAATCGCCACAACAGACAATCCAATCGCAACAACACATAATTCAATCACCACAACAAGCAATCCAGTCAGCACAACATTCATTTCACAACAACCCTGAAGATTTTCTAGAATACATTAAAAATGATTCAGGGTCTAATATTTCCCCGTCTATAGTAGAAGGGAGTGCCAATTTAATGAAAGATTTTTTGATATTCAAGCCGACAAAAAAATAATTTTCTATTTAATTTACTCATTGCTTTTATATTAATGTCCTTGATTTGGAAAATAAATGTGAAATTGAAAAATAATATAGTGTTTTTACTCACCTTGATCAAATGTTTTAAGCATTTGTAGATAGCTCGGCACGTTTCTGGTATAACTGACGATAAAAGAGGTTGAGATATCAAAGAGCTAAACCTTAGGTCTTGATAGGAGTTGCCTGTTGCCAGGAATCTTAAAGTAACTACCAATCTTTGTTTAGCACTGACACTTTGTCTAAGAACCGTATCTTCTTTTTGAATGTATGGAGTATCTAATTTCAATAGACATTCAAACTCGGCAACTCCTACTCTAAGGTAGTTTCTTAACTCACATGGTTCCAAAACACTCAGTATTTGCATATTTGATAATTTTTCTCGCAAAAGTAAATACTCTTTCACCCATATTTTTCTTTTCTTTTTTGTATTTAAATTAATAGACGCGGCAAGAGCTATAGAGATTTTCTGGTGCTTTGAAAGTTTTCCCATCGCGCGACAACCGTCACCGACTACGTGCGCTTTGCAAATGAGTTAGCATGCCAGTGCTGCCAGATCAAAATACTCATTTAGCGCTAACAGCGATTCAAAAAGCGCTAGATTTCTATAAATTCAGTGTATCTAAAAAGCGCTAGATTTCGCGCTAAATTTAAACGTTAATGGTAAAAAATAAAAACACGAGATGAAAAAAATAATAACTATCGTACTAAATCATCATTCACATTATATCTTTTCATTTAAAAAAAATCATATTTTATCTTCAACAGAACGCGAAGTCGAAGGGCCAGGTTGATCAATAGTAATGTCTATTTCATTTTTTTGTTTGTATTTTGCTGACTTTCCAATCATGTTTAGGACATCACTTGGAAGCTGATAATCATAGCAGGTGCTATTGACAGCAGTTAGCCCGGTTCTTATCAGCAGAATGGCGTTAATTGTTTTTAGTTGTATTGAATTTCGTAACTTAGTTTTGACAGCATTCATTAAGCTGAATACACGTTCGATATCAGCATTTGAATGAGGTATGCTCATTACTTTTGTTGCGATATCAAACAATTCCTTATATGGACAATTACCAGCTGCATCTTTTGACTTCTGAACCTCCACCCAAAATTTTACTGTGTCCTCAGTATTCTCCCACTCCTGCAGGATCACAGTTTGCCACTGCTGAATAATGGCATCCATATTGTTATTATATCCAATATTTTCTAGAACTTGTACAAAATTATCAATTTTTCTATTTGGCTTTAAAATCACTGACACAGATAGCGCCATAGTGTTTTTCAATAATTTTAAGTTTTCTGGCATTCTTTGTTGCAGTTCATTTATTAATTTTATAATAAATTCGACACACCTATTCTTGATTGCTTTTTTTTCTGCCTCAACTAACGTGGACTCGTTCAGCTCCTTTTCAAATACATAGCCGAGGTAAGGGCTCAAAGAAAGATGTTCTCTCACATTGATACTGTCAAATTGCATCCCTGATTTAGTTATAATAATTTTTGTGCACAAATTTTTTATTAAATCATAGAGCGTATTATATAACAAACAGGGATCTGAAGTTTTGCTTTCAAATATTTTTATTGCTCCCTGTACACTATTTAATATTCCACAAAGGAAATGTAAGTAAATTTTATTTCTTACGTCATCATACATTTTATAAAGTAATTCTGCCTGATAACAGTTTTCTTTATTTCTCATCAGTTGAAAATTTAATTTTAGTTCAATCCATTGGCTTAAGATTCTAGTAACAGCGGGTTCTATTGACAACCAGCGTGTGTCACATGTTTTAAGTATCCTTAATGGCTCTTCTCCGCAGTTTATGGTTTCGTATAATAGTTTATATTCACTTTGGCGTTTCGCTGAGAGCTTAAACCAATTATGAGTTTCTCGAATCATAAATTCAATGTTTCTTGGAATTGTATCACAGGAAGCGTGAGAAACTGCTAACTGGATTGAATGGCAAACACATCTAATCAGTACAAGATTAGGTAAAGAAAGCCTCTCTTGCAACAATTTGTAAACACCAGCGTTTACTCCAGTCATTACGGCGGCATTATCTGTCCCGATTCCGATCAATTTGCGTTTGTCTAGGTTAAACTTTTCAATCAAGGCTACTATTGCAGTAAATATACCTTCAGCATGTGCCGATTCCAATTCAACCAACGCTAAGAATGTTGAAACTATTTCACTGCGCATATTGCTGAAATATTTTATGACAACACCGAGATATTTTCGAACAGATACATCAGTAGACTCATCTAAGATTAAGCTGTACGAATTAGATCCGATATCTGTTCTTAGAGATTTTTCAAAATGGGGAGCCAATACTTCCTGAATAACAGCGGTACATTTAGTGCGGTGCATTTTCATTTCTAAAGTAGCTTTTGAATCCGAAAATTTATTTTTACATAATTCAGTCAAATGATCGATTGCTTGTATAGCCGTATGTTCAGCTACGTACATTGCTAGAGCCCCTTCAGCTTCCAAGCAGGTCTTTTCCATAGGTTTTTGTATCATGGATGTAATCTGTGTTTGTTTTTTGTCCAAAAAAGGTTTTGCCTGTTTTTTGTGACTTGCCGAATCACAATGTCTTCGTATGTCGCTTAATTTTGCAAGAAACTCCTTTTTGCAAAATGTACACATAGCTTTTGTGTCGTTCCCAGACACAGGTTTCAGCCACAGTTTAAATTCCGGTATTTTTTCCCACTCAACTTTATATCTTTGCTTATACACAGTTTGTTTAACTAATGGTACTTCCATCTTCTAAACTAAACGGTCTTCAAAAAATACTAGATACAAAATTCACACAACTGGTTGACACGACAAAATAACGGATTTCACTTTAACTTTAATTGTTCAGAGAACGGAATATTTATTTAATTAAAGCTCATAACTATAACATAACAAATTAATCTCGTATAAATCAAACCACTCGGAGAGAATGACATTGCCGGTATGAATAAAACCAAGTCGCAATTCGGCGCAAATGAAAATCTGAGAACTAAAGGGAATTCCCCTTGAGTAGGTAAGTATGTGTAGCCATTTCAGAAAATAAAGAATCATATATTATATTTTTGAATTGTAAAATATGTCCGTAAAACACTTTTTAAACGTGTTGACATTATAGTAATCATAAAGCGCTAAATTATCCGCTAGGCGCTAAAATTTTGAGTTCTGCGCTAGGCTCATCAAAAAAGCGCTAGATCTAGCGCCGAAAGCGCTAAAATGGCAGCACTGTAGCATGCTTTATTCAGCCCAGTGTAATAGCGAGCTTGCCTAGTTAGATTTTAAGACAGTCGTACTAAGACTGTCTGAATACCGCATAGTGTAATAACCCTTTTACCGGCGTGAACGGCTTACCGCTGTCACCCGATAATGCAGGTGGCCTTGGGCGTACGTAATCGAACGCGCTGAAATTAGCATTATTACTACAATTTAAGACAAGATTTATTCAGTTGAATTTGCTCTTCTTGCATCTTAATAGCAATCACTTCATATTTACGTTAAGTCAATTTATTTAGATTTTCTACAAAATTTATTTAGATTTTCTACAAAATCATTTTAATGATCTTTTGTCAGACGTGCCGTTGTCAACGAGACAGGGGATGTGGCTACAAAATGACGGGTGTCCAGCACATTACGCCGTGCAAGTACGGCGTCATTACACCAATTATTATCCGCGCCGGTGGATTGGACGCTTAGACCCGCTTCTGTATCACCCCCCCCCCCCCCCGTTCCCCAGATTTAAATCCTTTATTATTGAAGTTATACTTCTTTAGGCGCGTTATGAAAAAATGATGAGAGTGAAATTTTAATATGTGAAGTTGGCTGCGACACCTAAATTTAAGTTAGTTCTAGGTGGTATGAAAATTGATAACTATGTTCAAGTTGTATATTCTATGTTGAATTTTTGGGGTTCGTGGCATCATTAAATACTTAAAAAAACTTTTAAAAGAACATAAAATTTATTTTACTTCAATAACATATTTTTCAAGACAATTCTTCCTAATACATTTTTACACACTGTTCTATTTACTTCAATATTCAAATTACAATGTTTTCTTTTTTACCAACTGAGTTTTGGAGAGTGGCAGTATTGTCTAACTTCAACACTCTCCCTCAATACAACACTCTCCTAAACCCAACATGCCAACAAATTTAATGAACTTATCTTTTGATAAAGGCTTAGTCATTACATCAGCTAATTGTTCATTTGTCGCAATATAAATAACATTTATAATTCTTTGTTCTACCTTTTCTTTAATAAAATTATATTTTACATCTATATGTTTCAATCTCTTTTGATCCGGATTATTAACAGACTTAATTGTGCTTTGATTATCTTCAAATATAGTTACAGTATCAATTTTAACATTTACATCTCCTAATAACTTAATTAACCAACAAGCCTCTACAGAACATTCACACAATGCAACTAATTCTGCTTCGGTTGTACTCAATGCTACTACATTTTGTTTTTTAGATCTCCATGAAATAGTATTTCCAAAAAGTTTAAAAACATAACCACTATACTAGTTCCATTTCTTTATTTTCTCGATGACAGTTCTGTAGTAGTGTTGTGACCAAATAAGTAATGATATCGATCGCATATATTTATTATATTAAATTCATCAGATTTTGATTAAAATAAATAAACAAAGATTACCTGTCGTTATAATTATTACGTTTCATTGTCGAGTATCTACCTATACCTACTTATTTTACAACATCTTCGAAAATTTTAATAGAATAAATACGAATAAATACGAAATAAACAAGAATAAATACGTGTAACATCTTGTAATGAAATATAGTATAATATTAGTTAATAAATTGGTACAAAAGTATCCGGCAGCAATTAGTTTCTTACATTTTGTAAAAAAATATCGGGTCTGTTATCGTGTTACGTTTATCGATATAGCCCATCCCTATCAGTTTCTCCGAATCAGGTATAACCTTGTACGTATGTAAACGTCATATTTTTATAAAATAATGCATACATAATGTAAAAAAGACGCTCGTTCAAGTTTTCACAGGAGCTGTCATCGAGAAAATAAAGAAATGGAAATAGTATAGTTGACTTCCTATCAACGTCCCTAGCAAAATCTGAATCAGCATAACCTAACAAAATATTATCATTACTATTTACATTCCTATTTAAATATATTAACTGATAATTAACCGTTCGTTTGACATATCTAAGTACTCGCTTTAACGCCGTTATAAGTTTAACACTTGGTTTCCCCTGAAACCGACTCAAATACGAAACAGCTGTAGTTAAGTCTGGCCTTGTGTTAACCATGGCATACATCAATGATCCTATCATTGATCTGCAATATAATTCTAACGACATGTCTATATCATTGTTTTCTATTTCAAGTAGTATGTTAGGATCCATAGGAGTATCCATGCCTTTACAATCCTCCATTCCGTATTTAATTAAAACATTTTGTAAATATTTGGTCTGGTTAATATAAATCCGTCCATCTTCTTTTCTTATAGACATTCCCAAATAATTTAAATCATTACTTCCCATATCTTTCATTCTAAATTGTGTTGCCAAATAATTCTTTACTTTCTCTATTTCTTTCGTTTCTGATCTAAAAATCAATAAATCATCTACGTAAATTAATATGTATACAAGGTGGATACTATCATACGACATTAAATTTAACTGCATGTACCTATCCATCTTCCAAGTCTACAAACAAATTTTCAATCAAATATCTTCAATACTTTAGGCACAGGAATTTTTCTTCACTTTTGAAATTTTCTACACGCTGTGTCTAAAATCAGTCTATCATAAAAGTTTAATGACCCCAGACGGAACAAGCAAAGAAGGATGGCCAAATCGTACCCGACGACGAAACGATAGCGTCCCAATATGACATATATTTGAAAAATACCCTTATTTTTTAAGATCTTAAAAAACATAAGAAATATCTCTTTAAGTAGCCACAAAAAAAAGATTTTCATTTATTTTTGTTTGTGTAACTTTTCTTGGACTAACTTGTCTAGTTCAACTGCGTACAACGGAACGTCATCGTAGTGATTAAGTACTCTGTGAACGTCATTTGGCATCGACCCATCAGGCCATCGATCCGACCCAGTGTTGCCAGATACCACATAATTACGGTAGGTCTACCGTAAACGATGTTTAGTGTTTTAGTACATTTTACCGTATTTTGACCCACACAAAAACTGATTGCAATAGGGAAAACCTCAAATCTCATACAATACACCGTATTTTGTAGAATTAACGGTATTTCTAGTTTTTGCATCTGGAAACACTGATGCGACCCGATTATTAGTTTACTATTACTAGCATCATTGTGGCTTAAAACGCAGTTTTTGTGTCTAATCTATGTTTTATACTCTTTGGTGGCTTTATGGCTTTACTTCGACTTCTTCACTTCACCTTGTTCCTGTTAGAAATCGTGTAGTAAAATTGTCTATGTTACTCTATGTGTCTTGTCTATTAGTGAAAAAAAAAAAAAAGGAACATGTCATGGGAGTTATGGCGTCGGAATAAAATTGTCGGAATAAAGTTAATTGTTTATATTATTAAAATATTAAAAGGTTATGGGCTCCACGACTGTCTTGCCGCAATTGTCTGCGGACAATTTTAACAATTGGAAGTTCAGAGTAAGATGCATCCTTGAAGAAAAACAATTGTTGCACACATTGGACGAGGACGCCAAAAATATAGAAAGCAAAAATGACTCGAGAGCAAAATCACTGATTGTACAGTGCATCACGGACAAACATTTGGATTTAATAAAAGATGCGTCATCTGCAAAAGAAATGTTTGACACGCTGTGCCGTATTTTCGAGCGCAAATCAATGGTAAGCCGCATACACATAAGAAAAAAATTATTAACCCTTAAATTACAAACAAATGAAAGATTGGAGGACTATTTTTTGAAATTCGAGTCTAATATTAGAGAACTAGAAAACGCTGATAAAAAACTTGATGAAGAAGAAAAGATTACTTACCTCTTATTAGGGCTTACTGATAACTATAATACAGTGGTAACCGCACTGGAGACATTAAATGAAAAGTTGTCACTAGATTTTGTTAAAGCGAGATTGTTAGATGAAGAACTAAAATACATGAAACAAAATGAGCAAACTGATGGAATAGCATTCAAGTCTAGTACAATAATATGTTATAAGTGTAAAAAAGAAGGTCACAAAAGCTATGAATGTCAATCAAATGGTGGAAGAACAACAAATAGAAATTACAGAGGAAGAGGTTATAGAGGACGTAGCCGAGGCAGAGTGTATCATCAGAGCCAAAGTCATGCTGCAACTACAGAGACGGATCAATGGAAATTTTCTTTTCTGTCAAGAACAGACAACCAATGTAATTTATTCGAAGGGAATGACCAATATATAGAATGGATTATCGATTCTGGATGTACGGAACACCTTATTCAAGCTAAATATGAAAAATACATGAGAGAAATTGTTACACTACAACAAGAAATAAAGATATATATTGCAAATGGAGATTATGTGACAGCCAAGAAGCAAGGAACAATAAGATTGATGTGTAATGGACATGAGTTAACCTTAAGTGCTCTTATAATAGATAATTTGTCATTTAACCTTATCTCAGTTAAAAAGATTGTGCAAAATAATTGTAATGTTCAGTTTAATCAATATGAAGTAAAAATTCGTAAAAATAATTCAAAAGATTGTATTACAGGGTATTGTAAAGGAAAACTCTTTATCTTAAAAGCATCTTTATTTACAGAACATAATTTGTGTAGTCTTAGTACAGATTTTTTATGGCACAATAGATTAGGACATGTTAACAGGTACAGTCTAAAACTTATGAAGCTTCCTGTCTCTAAGAAGCAATGTGGACCATGTATGATTGGTAAGTCAACTCGACAGCCATTTCCGCACACTTCGAAGATGAGGTCATCTCGTATTGGTGAATTTCTTCATACTGATGTTGCCGGACCTGCGAACATAAAAGGGATCAATGAAGAACTATACTATCAGGTAATTGTTGATGATTTTTCACATTTTGTAGTAGTTTATTTACTCAAAAGTAAAGATGAAGCAACTCACAACTTAATTAAATACATTAAAAATATTGAAAATCAGCAGAACACTAAAGTGAAACGTATAAGATGTGACAATGGTGGGGAATTTAAAAATAAAGTGATAGAATCTTTTTGTATCGAGAAAGGAATAAATATTGAGTATACTCACCCCTATTCACCACAACAAAATGGAGTTTCTGAAAGAATGAACAGGACTTTGTATAATAAAGCAAGAACACAAATGTTAGAAACTAATCTTCCAAAATATTTATGGGGAGAGGCCATAGTCGCTTCAGCATATCAATTAAATAGATGTCCTTCATCAGCTATTAATTTTCAGATTCCAGCAGAAGTGATGTTTGGTACCTTGGACTTGAGCAGACTGCGTGTTTTCGGAAGCAAAGCATGGGCTGTTCAACTACCTAGAGGAAACAAATTTGATGAGAGAGCTCACGAAATGAGAATGGTAGGATATGCTCCCAATGGCTATCGACTGTGGAATCCAAAAGAAAACAAGATTGTAATATCAAGAGATGTAAGATTTGATGAGGAAGATATTAAGTATCAACCAATAAACGAAGAAACAAAGAAGGAACACATATATACTTATGATGAAGAAAATGAAAATGACATAAATACAGGATGTGACATGATTGGACAAAAAGATAGATTGGACAAAAATCAACAAAGAGAAAATACCGAAAGTAATTCACAAGCAAGACCGCAAAGAACAACTAGAAGACCAAACTACTTAGAAGACTATGAAACTAACTTAGATGATAATAATGAAACTGATTATGATAGTATTGAGTCAAACATAGCATACTGCTTAAATACCTACATAGACACTGAACCGATTACCTACAACGAAGCGATTAAAAATTCAGAATGGACAGCAGCAATAGAAAAAGAACTAGATGCTCACAAAAAACTACAAACATGGGAAACTTCTACATTACCAGATGGGCATAAAGCTATTGACACTAGATGGATTTTTAAGGAAAAGTCGGATGGCACAAAGAAAGCCAGATTAGTAGCTAAAGGCTATCAAGAAAATAATACATATGATGTTTATGCGCCAGTTGCTAGAATGTCTACTGTGAGACTGTTAATAAGTATATCACTACAAGAAAATAAACCAATAAGACAGATGGATATACCTACAGCTTTTCTAAATGGAAACTTGGAAAAAGAAATATTTATAAAATACCCAGAAGGAGTTAAAGAAGAGAAAGGAAAAGTATTGAAACTAAGAAAAGCACTTTACGGATTAAAAGGAGCGCCAAGATGTTGGAATGAAAGAGTACATAATTTTTTTATTGAAAATAACTTTGAGCAATCAAAGCATGATGTTTGTCTATACTTTAAGCCGGGAATTTGGGCACTAATTTTTGTCGATGATTTTCTTTTGATGGGTAATTTTGAAGCAATACAAGAAAAACTACAGATAGTATTAAAAGCAAAGATACTATATGTATAAAACAAGAAAAACTAATAAGAAAAATACTAAAGAAATTTGGAATGGAAGATAGCAAAGTAGTAAAAACACCTATGGAGAAAGAACCTATAACTACAGAAGAGGAAGAAATAGTTAATGTACCCTACAGGGAATTAATAGGAAGCCTTACTTACCTTTCAGTTACAAGTAGACCTGATATCACCTACGCCACTTCTTTCTTGAGTAGATACCTGGACAAGCCTACATCACAGCATTGGAAAGCAGCAAAAAGGATCTTAAGGTACTTAAAAAACACTATTAATAAAGGACTTACTTACTTCAAGACTGACAAACCGATACAGCTGATAACATATACAGATGCAGACTGGGGAAGTGATAAAACTGATCGCAAAAGTGTAAGTGGATCTGCAACTTATTTTGGTAAGAATTTAATATCTTGGTCGTCAAAGAAGCAGTGTACTGTCTCATTATCGTCTGCAGAGGCAGAATACATAGCAGCAGCTTCAGCCACAACAGAGCTCATCTATCTAAAAGGTATCTTGAATAATTTTTACAGTCATAATTTTGAATCTTTACTTTTAATAGATAATCAGAGTGCCATAAAAATAATAACTAATAGAGAAAATGGAAAAAGGACTAAACACATTGACATTAAATATCATTTCATTAAAGATGCAGTTAGGATCTATAAAATTAAGATTATATATGTACCAAGTGAACATAATATATCTGATATATTTACCAAACCGTTAAGTGAGATTAAACATAACTATTTTTCTTCTAAGTTGAATATTGTTTAGGTAATAATGTAAAAATAGAATATTTAAATATAATAAAATGTTTTGTCAGAATAATTTTATAAATTGTAAACTTAAAATAAACCTTAATAGTAAAATATGTACTTAGAATCTTTTGGTTGGTGTTATGAAGCATGTAATAGTTTAGCAACATTTATATTAGTAATTGTTTGCAATGTTTAAAAAAGGGTTTTCAACATTGAAGGGGGGTGTTAGAAATCGTGTAGTAAAATTGTCTATGTTACTCTATGTGTCTTGTCTATTAGTGAAAAAAAAAAAAAAGGAACATGTCATGGGAGTTATGGCGTCGGAATAAAATTGTCGGAATAAAGTTAATTGTTTATATTATTAAAATATTAAAAGTTCCTACCTAGTCTGTGACGTTGTTGTTGAATGTTGATTGTTGACGTTGTTGTGAATTGTGATACGAAGTGCGCTATTTGGATTTCCTTCTGTTGTTTTGACATTGGCATTGTTTTACGGACTGATAACGATACTTGTGACGATTACCTGTGCTTTTGACTTCTGGACACCGATTTTGATTTTTGGTTTTGGATTCGTGAGAGACCTGATATATCATGCAGACGCCACAACTAGCCCTGCGATTGCTGTGTGTTAATTGTAACATACGCATCGATACACTTCGCCGCCATCTCGTTTTTGAGCTTGATACGAGAGTAATTTCTAAGATCTGCGAGTGGAATTCTTCAATAGTAGTACGTATTTTAAAATACCTACTTATTTTAGTACTCAAACGTAACTAAACCATCACACACAATCATATATCATAATACAACTCTAATTCTTATTTTAGATTACTGAAGAAGATTACATATGTGATCCCTGTAAACAATTAACCTGGTGCTAATGAACCTGGTGCCTCATCTTCCCGTGGCCACATGCATGTTTGCGTACTTTGTGGAAGTTCTCTGCGAAAGCGTAAACGTGATCTTATTGTGAGAGAGAATCCATCTCAGTTACAACCAGCGATACATATTGAAGTTAAAAATAGAATTGCCCCACGGCAGGTAATTATGATTTATATATTATGCACTTTTTTCTTTGTTTTGTTATCAGTGTTATAGTGAATTCATCACTGCAACCTAATATTATTTTATATCAATGTCTTTATTTGCTTGGGTTCAATAATAATGAGCTGTAACATGTTAAGACAAGGCTGTATGTTGTTTCAGGCAACTCCATCAGACCATGTTTGTCATCCCTGTTGGCTGAGACTCAAGAGAGTTGCAATGCTTAATATGCAGCAAAATATTGAGCAGCAGGTCGAACCAGAGCCTGAGCCAGAGCGGGAACCGGAGCCAGAGCCAGAGCTTCAACCCCAAGAACCTACAAGCTCTACAAACACCAACGAGCATCCTGAAGAAGAATCCGATGTGATTACTTTATCGCAGTATAGACGAGCAGCTAATACTGCAGCACATTGTGTTTTTTCTGGTTGCCGGAACAGAGATTTACATAGGATTTCTGACCCATTAAGAGCAACAACTCTAAGCAGATACAAATATTACTTGCCTATAAATGCTCATATTTGTTTAGAATGCTTATAATACATTTCTGGATTTCTCAAGTATGGAAAGTGTTGGAAGAATTGATGAACATTTGTTTCAATATTGGCTTGGTATCCCGTGAACATTTGTTGCAACACAATTTAATCATTCCAAATGCTATTTATAATGAAAATAATAAAAATACGATAATTATATGTGATGGGACTTATATTTATATAAACAAAAGTTCCAATTATATGTTCCAAAAGGACACATATTCCCTTCATAAATATAAAAACTTGTTAAAACCATTTTTGCTGGTGACACCTGATGGCTACATTGTTGACTGCTTTGGCCCATACAAAGCTACCACATCTGATGCAGATATAATGAAGTCTCTTTTCTCTGAACTCTCACTGAAAACTCTCCTCTCAGACAATACTTTCAAAATAATGATATTTTTATTCTGGACAGGGGATTTAGAGACTTAATTAGTTTGTTAGAGGCTTGCAGCTACAAAACATATATGCCAGAATCCCTGCTTGAGGGTCAACATCAGCTCACCACCGAGCAAGCTAACAGGAGTTGTTGCGTTACAATATGCCGTTGGGTGGTGGAAGTCGCTAAAGGGTACTTCAAACGAGACTTTAAAATATTCAGCCAAATTTTTTTTAATAAAACCGTTCCACATATTATAATGCAAATGTTTACCATAGCTGCAAGCCTTTTAAATAAATTCCGTGTTCGGTTAAAAAATAGAAATGATGCTGAGCAAATCATAAATGTGATTAGGGAACGATTTCCATTAAATAATAATTTATCTCATTTTGTAAACGCAATGAATATGAATAGACGGACATCTGATTTTACTAGTATAACAGCTCATTCCAATACTAATATAATATTCCCCCATTTAGAATATAGTGAAGTTATATTATTTGCCCTAGGAACATATCAGATTCGACAGGCTAGGTCCTATTATAGTGAACATGTCAGGTTTCACGGAGGGTATCGCATTGAAATAAGCAGAGAAAACATTAATGTAAATGAGTATTGTTTGAGAGGAAGTGGAAATAATTCGCTAATAAGAGGCAAAATTAAATCCAGACACATTTCGAGAAAAGTATATTATGTTTATATATTAATTGAGAGTAATGTGTCTGGAAGGGAAGCTATAGTAGAATATTGTTGTAATTGCCTTGTTGGTAGAAGAACTGTTGGGTGCTGTGCACACGTTATGACACTTGTGTGGTACCTTGGGTGGGCCAGGCATCAGCCCACAATATCAGAACCAGCAGCATTCCTCGATGCTGTAGTTGTAAAAGAGGATGATGAATAAAAAGTATTTTTGTCAAGCCTATTTCTTTCATTTTAAGTACTCTTAAATCCTACCTTTACTACCTACCGATCTACCTACATTTATTCCTGTAAGCTACTACATTACTCGATTTGTCAATGTAAGTCCAACTTGAGCATTGAATACCGAAAGACAGTATGTATCTAGCGACTAACTCTCCTCAGGCAGAATTGATGGTGTCAAACCACAATAAAGCCTTGAAGTCTTTCAAGATAGGCTTCATGTGTGATGTTATGCCATCCTTATTTTCTAAACTACATGTTGTGCAAGTTAAAGCAATATAGAATTTCATTGAATTTATTGAGTCATATAGACAGACACGGGGTTAGTGTGCTTTGACAGATGTTCTATTTTTTTTGGTAATTCTCTGAGAAATCGAAACAAATAGAAACAAGATCGATAATTACCCTTCTCGCTTATCGCTAACTACACTTTTAGGCTACGCCACAGTCGGATAAAAGATACTTGTGGATTCTAACCTCAAAATTATTGTTGACTTTCAGACGTTATTATAAAAAATCGTGGCTATTTAGGAATGATTTTCAAACAGGATGGTGTTTAGAACATAAAAACAAACCGATCTAACTATAGCTTATTTTGGGACATCAAAAATAAAAGTCGAGTCCAGCTCCTATAGAAATTTGGCCATTGTTCTTTATCAAATTAAATACATAATGCACATTGAACCTTATAACAAAGTCATAAGAATCACATTGCGTCAATCAAAACAACAATCAAAAGATCACGTGACGAAAGTGCGCTGTTGCCGCTCTTATCAAAGGTTAGTGAACAGTGTTTACAAATGATGTTCTATTTTTTACCCCATTTTTTGCTATTAAGTTTGTTTGAAAATTTGTTTTTTTTTTAATTTGATGTTAACAGTTTTTTAATTGATGCAACATGTTCCTAGGAGGGAGTAGGGCTTGTGTTTTCATTTAATGTCGTATGATGGTATCCACCTTGTATATCCTTCTTGAAATACAGACAATAGTCATTTTTAGATCTTTCAAAGTCATATGCAGTAATAACTTCGTAAAACTTTTCATACCAATATTTAGGTGATTTCTTTAATCCATAAAGTGACTTCTTTAATTTCAATACTTGACCATCTGGTATGTTTAATCCCTGAGGGGGTTTCAAATATACATCTTCATCTATCCTTCCATAGAGAAATGCTCCTTTGACATCCATTTGATGAATATTATAATATCTATGTGCTGCAACTGACAACAATACCCTTAATGTTTGTAGCTTTAAAACAGGTGAATAAATGTCTTCTAAATTTTCTCGTTGCTGAAATCCTCGAACCACTAATCTAGCTTTACAAATTTCTTTATTTCCAACTTCTTTCCTGGTAAATATCCATTTTGTATATATTAATTTCTTATTAATCGGTGTTGGTTCTAATTTCCACGTTTCACTTTCCTCTAGGACTGATAATTCTTCTGCTACAGCTTTTTCCCATTGCTTTCTATCATCTCTGTTTTGAATTTCATCAAAATTACGCGGAGTATCTATTTGACTAGTCAGTAAAGCGTATAATATGTCTCCTGATTCTTCCTCATCATCTAACTGATAATCCATGTGCCATCTAGGCTTTTTAATATTTCTCCTTAGTCTCTCTTTCTTGCTATACTCTTTACCTATTTGACTATTTTAACATAACTTTATTGGGTTTGGGTTCCTCAGAATACAGTGTTGCATCACAAATTTAAACATTATTTTCTAACATAAAAGTTTACGCGGAAGATGGCGTTGCCGCTCGGATCGTCGGGTCACTGTACCACAGACTATACCATAGTTATTACGCGGCGCGCGGCTGTAGATAAGAGCGGGCTGGGGTTGCCGCGTTACATCCTCCCCCTCCAAGTCACTAATACGTCCCGTGTGTGACTTGGCTTCACAATCAACTGAAGTCACGTTACGATTCCTAGGTCGTCCCCGGTTACGACGGGGCTGCACGGGTAGTGAGACCTTCTCATTGCGGTTAACAAACATGGCTAGCTCAGAACTATGGAATTTACCTAGATTTTGGTTTGAACGCAAATCAGATATAATATAACTAGTAGGACTTACAACTTTAGAGATACGATACGGACCGTCGCGCTTAGGCATGAATTTATGAGTTATACCTTTAGAGGCATTACTAAGCGCGTGAGTTTTTACAAGAACTAAATTTCCAACCTCAAAAGCAGGAGCTTCTTTGCGGACTTTATCGGCAACATCTTTTCTAAAATCCTGACTCTTCTCGACACGCTCTCTAATCTCTTGCAGGGAATCAATAAAACGAGCTAAATACGGCGTAGCTTGCGGCACAAAGTTCTCTTTATTCAGTACAGCACGCAAATCATGTTGAGCATCGAATGGGGTACGCATTTCGCGCGCAAAGGTCATATACGCCGGTGTGCAACCGGTAGTGAGACAACGAGCACTATTCATGGCGAAGCGTACATGAGACAGAAACTTAGGCCAAGACCTATGTTCATTCTTCACTAACATGGAAAGATGTGTCTTCATATCTCTGTTCTTACGTTCCGCCGGATTCGCTTCCGGATGATACAATGGAATCAGAGATTGTTTAATCCCTAGTAAGAACATACACTGTTGCATTGCAGCGGAGACGAATTGTACGCCATTATCTGATATGACACGTCGAGGGAACCCATATCGTAGAAAATACTCCTCAATGAGTATCGGTGCACATACTTCTGCAGTGGCCTCCTTGAGTGCAAACAATTCCACCCACCTTGTTGCCGTATCTTCAACAAGTAACACCCACTTCTCCCCCTGCTCCCCTTCTGGGAGTGGGCCAAATAGATCGACGGCGAGGACCTCACCTCGTTGATTTAAAATAGGGGTTTGAAGGAGTCCTGCAGGCTTCTGATTCGATATCTTGTATCGTTGGCAATCTGCACAATCTTTAAGATAGGCTTCAACATAGCTACGCATCCCTGTAAAATAATAACGTTGCCTAATACGATTCAAGGTGCGCTCTACACCTTGATGTCCCGATGTTGGAGCATCGTGGAATTCACGAAGGACTGTCTCTCTCATAGTCACCGGCACAACTAGCTGTGGCTCTTCGGCGTCAGAATCTGGATTAAAACGATAGAGTACTCCTTGTGACATAACGTATCCTCTCTCTAACCAACGACAGGATATCATTGGATCTAAATTTTCAAGATCATTAACAATTTTACATACTTCTGGGTCTTCAAGTTGGGCTGCACGAATTTCTTTGGGGCTCAACTGAGGGACGTCCATAACGACGGTGCAAACATCACACGAGGCTTCATCACTGACCTCACATTGGGGACGACTCAATGTGTCCGCCAACGTGTTTGCTTTACCAGGAGTGTAACTGTACTCTATATCAAACGCCTGTAATTTCATCGCCCACCTAACGAGGCGACCACTAGGTGACTTGAGCGACATCAACCACCTCAAAGGTTGATGGTCAGTCTTCACAATTATCTTATGACCGTCAAGGTACCCACGGAATTTTTCAACGGCCCATACTACCGCGAGGGCCTCTCGTTCAGTCGTGGAATAATTCTTTTCAGCAGGCAGCAGTAATCGGCTGGCGTACTCGATGGGTCTCTCATCGTTCGCGTCGCCTTGGAGAAGAGCAGCTCCAAGAGCGTAACCACTGGCGTCGGTACGCAGTATAAACGGTTTACTGTAATCGGCCTGAATAAGTATTGGAGCAATAGTTAACTTTTCTTTCAAAGTATTGAAGGCGTGTTCTTGCTCAGTTGACCATTTCCAGCTTGCGCTTTTGCGAGTAAGCTGTGTCAAAGGTTGCGCAATATCAGAAAAGTTAGGAATAAATTTCCTAAACCAAGAACACGTTTGTAAAAAGGATCTTAAATGTTTAAGATTCCTGGGCTCTTTCATATTTATAATGGCATCCACTTTACCATCATCTGGACTTATGCCATTCGGCGTTATGACATGTCCAAGATATGTGACCTTCTGACGGACTAAGAAACATTTGGTTCGGTTAGCATACAGTCCGAACTGTCTGAGACGGTTAAACACCTTATCCAGGTCTTCGAGATGTTTCTCCCAGCTGTCCGAAATAATTAAGAGATCATCTAGGTAACTCAAAATAGTTACATCCTGTAAGCTGGCAGCAGATCGAAACCGATCCATCAACCTTTGGAAAGTTGACGGGGCGTTCTTGAGGCCGAACGGCATTCGGATGAAACGATAGGTTCCGAAAGGCGTAATAAAAGCCGTCTTGTCGCGATCTTCCTCCGCGACAGCTACCTGCCAGTATGATGACCGTAGGTCTAAAGTAGACATAAAACTATTACGCTTAGTAGATTGCACAAGCTCATCTATCAAAGGAATAGGGTAAGTATCCGTTTTCGTTATAGAATTGAGTCGTCGGTAATCGACGCAAAACCGGACCCCTCCGTCCTTTTTAGGTACGAGTATAGCAGGAGACGTCCACGCTGACTCACATTCCTCTATTATTCCGTCGCGTAACATTTTGTCAATTTCAGCACGCATCAACTCCTTTTTGGCTGGCGTCAACCGGTATGGCGGCACGGATACTGGTAAGTTATCCCCTGTATCAATCCTATGTACCGCATACGGAGTTGCCTCTCCCCCTGCACTGAAGATATCCTCATTACTATAAATAAAATTGGCTAACTTATTACATTCCGATTTCAAATGTCCGTACACTTTACAAAACACACAATAGGGTCGCTTATTAATTAAAGAGTTCGGTCTCGATGTAGTCGTAACACGCGTAGAAGAATCGGAGGCGTTCGACGGTCGCTCGGCGGTCGCGTTGTTTGTCGCAGCGCCGCCGCCGCTGGTACCCGTCAAGGCCGTGGGCCGCGTCGTGTGCGACGCGCGCGCCATCGTCGGTGGATCAGCTGGACTCGATTCGATAGAATGGGATTCTTTAAGCGAATCTTCTATGGCGCGGGCTTTGCTTAGTAATTGGTCGTAAGTATCAAAGTTGTCGCGACTTACTCTCTTCCTAATTCGTCGGTCGAGTAGTCCGTACAACATATCTAACTCGACTCTTTCGCAAAGATCACCATCTGGTAGGCACGCCAAAAGGGCACGAACTTCGGCAATAAATAAGTCAGTGTTTTTGTTACCTTGTTCCATTTTGAATAAGTCTTGGTAAACCTTAAAAGGCGGCCGACGCTCCCCGAAAGCGGCGCGGAGTCTCGCTGTGGCGTCGTCCCAATCCTTCACTGACTTCTTGATGCCCTGCCACCAAACTGCTGCGGTCCCCGCTAGCAGCATCGACATCCCCTTCACAGCATTATCATCCGTTATCTGCAAACACGATTTGTACACTTCCACGGCGTCGATAAAACTCCCGACGGAGGCGCCGACCTCGCCGTTGAAGCGCGCCGTGCACTGCGAGAAGTTGGCCGGAACCTGGTTCACGGCGGCAGTGGAGTTGAACAGTTCTGCAGCTGCCGGTGTCGAGGAACGAAATTCACGAAGTAGTCGTTCACAAAACTCCGCCTGTGACTGCTGGATCGTCGTAAGAAGACTCGTAAAACGGTCCGCCGACATCGTAACATTGTCTGTCGCGGAATCGAAATCTTCATCACTCGGTAGGGATTGTCGTTTTCGTGGCATGATTGCCGAAGTATTTTCTCGCGTAGGTGATGATACGAACAACTACACAACAACCTCGTAGGTAATGAAACAAACGAAAACTTTTCGCGCTATGTAATGGCGGTCGAGAGAAAACTTTTTCGTCGCCGGTTGTGTAGGTATACAGTTCACACTGTTCGTTCGCACTTTAAACACTGAATAACATAATATTCTGAGGCCTACTCGTTGGGCAGCCAGTTTTAACATAACTTTATTGGGTTTGGGTTCCTCAGAATACAGTGTTGCATCACAAATTTAAACATTATTTTCTAACATAAAAGTTTACGCGGAAGATGGCGTTGCCGCTCGGATCGTCGGGTCACTGTACCACAGACTATACCATAGTTATTACGCGGCGCGCGGCTGTAGATAAGAGCGGGCTGGGGTTGCCGCGTTACACTATCTAATATTTCTTCCTTTGCATCTTCAAAAATATCTTTAATTTCTTCGTTCTCTTGTACTGTCATCTTCTTTACTTCAACGTCCATTTCCTGTTCAGATGCTTTTGTTCCTTGTTCTAATTCAACTTCTTGTCCTCCGTCCACGCGAGGTAAGTATACTTTAGATTCATGATTGATTCTTGGCTTCTCATCAAATATAACATTTCTTCCATGTACTGTTTTATGTGTTTCAGGATCAAATAATATATATCCAGCTGAAGAATATCCTAACATTATCATTTTTCGTCCAGTATTGTCAAGCTTCTGCCTGCACTGTTTGGGTACATAATTATATGCAATACTCCCAAAAACTCTCATGTTTGATACATCCGGTTTTCTACCTTCCCACATCTCACTTGCAGTTTTCTGTCTTCCTGACGATGGGCTTCTGTTACTTACATACGCTGAATACAACACTGCATCTCCCCAAAATTCTTTCTCTAATTTTGAATCCAATAGAATTGTTCTCGTTTTCTCCATTAGCGTCCTATTCATCCTTTCTGCTACGCCATTCATTTCTGGATTATACGGGACAGTATATTGCATTATAATTCCTTTGTTACAACAAAAGTTTTGAAATTCTCTAGTTATATATTCTCTACCATTGTCAGATCTTAGTTTTAATAAATTTTGATTGAAATGATTTGTTACTTGATAATAATATTCTTTAAACTTGTCGAAAACTTCACCTTTATTTGTTAACAGGTATACCATTACAAAATGTGTATAATCGTCGATAAAAGTTAAAAAATAGCGATATCCATTTCTTGTTGGTGGATCAATTGGTCCACATACATCCGTATGAACCAATTCTAACGGTCTAGTTGCTCTACGTCCTTGGCTGGTAAACGGCTGTCTTGTCATCTTTCCGGTCAAACATTGCTCGCAAAGTGTATCATAATTACTTGTTTTAATCTCCCCTAATCCATCAACCATATTCATCTGCTTTAACAAATGTAAACTTTTTATTCCTAAATGGCCAAAACGTCTATGCCATAAATTTATATCTTCTGTATTTGCATAATCACATTCCAACATATTTACTAACAATTTTACAGTGTACAATGAGCCCTCTAGATTACCTATCATGGAAATTTTATTATATTTGTAAATTCTTACCTTACCATTAGAAAATTCTATTTTAAAACCAGCCTTTTCAATTTTTGATACTGACAATAAATTCTTTCTTAAATCTGGAACATAATATACATGTCGGAGAGTAAACACGTAGCGCCATCTATTAGTGTGTCGGAGAGTAAACACGTAGCGCCATCTATTAGTGAATAATGGAAGCGTCAAGTAGTTCACTTGAGCGAAGTCGGTAGCACGTTGTCACACTTTGACTTTGACTTTGACAGAACGACAGTGTGGACGGTAGCCATTGCGGCGATGGAGCATTCAGATTCGGAACCTCGGTGAGGTGAGGACGGTCGTGGCCACATGATATCGAAATCGCTGAGTTTCCAATATTGTTTCGTTAATTTGTAATCCGAGTATATCATTGCAATCAATTGTGATTTTGGGAAAGTAACTTGATAGGTTATTTGTAATCCGCGTGTATCTGTGCGATCCGTTCTTATTTTGCGACACACGCTCACCTACCCTCGAGATCAGAAGGTGTCTTCCCGCGTAAAGGGGATATCTTGAGAAGTTGTTATTATGTTATCTAAGACGCGTAGTCTCTGAAAGTTGTAATAAAAGGTGATATCGCGGATAGAGTGAGTGGTTCGATCGATAAAATCAATATTGCGTATCGCTAAGTAAATCAAATATGTTGAAGCGAAATACCGCGTAAATAACCAAACTAAAAGAGCGTTTATACCCGGTCGGACAGTGATCATTGAATAAACGTGTCCTTCATGAGTTTGTCCGGAATCCTGTGTTTTATTTGATATCCTAAGCTGAAGTCCCGACATGAAATGAGCCCACAATGGAAGTTATGTGAAGAATACCTACTTTCATGAAAATACATGCTAGACAGAGTAGAATTGAATGTAAAATCATACAAACACCCACACTCGGCATACCTGATGCCGATATCAGAAGTTGGGATAAAGAACGTATTTCAGCTTTTCAGGTTGTGGTAAGCCATAAGGATTTTCAAGTAAGACGTCGAGTATTGGTATGTCATAATTTTTATTTCCTTACATCTATTGTGATAGAAGAATCTTAATTAGATTTGTGGTTAACCGCCATAATTGACAACAATCTGTATTGGTCAGCCAATCCGCACTTGCCAGTGTGGTGGACTGTGGCTCGTAGGTCTCACATGAGCCCCGTGCCCAACAGTAGGACAGTAGTTGTAGATTGTGATACTGATGAAGTAATCGATAACAAAGGTATTAATTAAGAAATCTGTAGTTCCGATAGTAACTTAATTTAATGGCTTATTTTCCTTTTTCTCCTTTGCTGTAAAGAAAAGAATCATTCGAGACTTAAGTGGCATACATCGGAAATTACAATTAACTCTCGTTTTTAAGTTTGTTAAAGTTAATGTCAAATCTACCCTAGATTTGACTTTTCAGTAGTGTAGAAAAAGAAAACACTTTATTTAAAGTATTTTGTGGTTCGTTCAGATTTAGTTACGTTTTCGGGTAATAATGTGATGCAGTGCAGAGAAATAACTTTTATTTCACATGTTGCTTATTTTTATTTCTTTATTATTTTGTTTCTTGATTGCATCGGATTTGGTGAGCCGTCAGTATCTGACATATAACGGGAAATCCAATAGTGTTTTTCTAGTATTGGTGGCGTTCCAGCTACGGTTTAATGGAACCTTTAATATGGTATGGTATTACAATGGTAACTTCGTATTTGCGCTGAAAAGAAGAATTATTCAAGCCCTGTAAATTATGAATACCTCTAGAATAACAAATAAATTTGTTCGCGGTATTTATGCCCAGCTTTAGCAGGCATTTTACATGGTGAAATGAATTGACTAGTGTACGGGGATCGGTTAAACATTTGTTAGTAGATTTAGTGGTGTGGTACCCCGTTCGAGCTTCTTAATAACTTCATTAAGTGGTGTATTAAAAGTGCAATGCAATTATTTTATTTTAACTTTTATTTACCTTATAATGCCAATATGTTTTGAATATTTCTCACATATCGGCGCATATCGCGATGCAATGCTTATCTTATTCTGTATTCCAGTTAAGCTATTGAAGAAGTACAGGTCATTGGAAAAATCACATTGTTCTACATCTAAGGACATGGAACCTGCGATGACTACATGGGGAACAGTTAAATAGCCGTGTGTTATGTGGGACCGCATCGTCTGCCACGTACACATGCGAGGGTGACCAGGAAAAAAAAAAAAAAAAAAATTTTCTCGCACCTCTGGTATCATGGATTATAGCTACTAGTATGATGCAATATGGTGAGCTGTATCATTTTGTTTTCTTATCGCATTTTTACCGAAGAATAATTATTCTTTTGCAAATGAGCTTTATATCAAGCGGTTACACATTTGACAACTACCTGCTTGCATTCACATCCCATGACTATTTTGTTGAAAGTTAGTTTACAGCTTTATGTAGTAACTTGAGTTATCTTATGTGTGTTAAGTGCTTAATTAATGAGAGCTATGCGGAATATTTTGCTATTAGACTGAAGCAAAGTTAAGTGAATCTGTCCTCTATTATTTTGATAATATTCCTGATTTAGTGATGAAGAAGATGTAGAGTCCACTGACAAGCCTGTTCGACACTGACTAGCCTGTGTGGCACTGACGAGCCTGTGTGGCAGTGACGACCCTGCGTGACCTTGACTAGCCTCTGTGGCCTTGACTAGCCTGTGTGGCATTGACTAGCCTCTGTGGCCTTGACTAGCCTCTGTGGCCTTGACTAGCCTGTGTGGCATTGACCAGATACCCAATGACTAACCTTTAGCTCATATTTTGGAATTGACAACTTCAAACTGGACGACAGTTCAGCTTTCAAATTTTAATTTCAAGCGCCTACCTAATGGCGGCTCTACACTCCCGCGAGACTGCTACCCGAGTGCACTCGTACGAGAGTGTACAGCCGCTATAACCGTAACCTCGCTCCTCGCAGTTTGTTACTTGTAACATTTAAATTGATTTACTTTAATTAAGTATTCCTTTATTTTTTTTTAATAATAAAATCTATCCATCATAATAACAAGTAAAAACGAACAGAACCAAACCCTACGAATTTATAAAAGGTTTTAAATAAATATCAATGACGTTTAGAACGTCTATGTCGTCAGTGCACGCCTAATCGGTCGCTAAACTATGTAGCGACATTGACTATCTTTGATTCTGAGATACGACTTGGAGTAGCTTACTTCTTCGATACTACATGTTTATTAATAATGAATTTAATTAAATCTTATTTACGACAAGTTTTAAGGTTACTCTTGCTCTAGTCTATGTTTATTATGGCCGATAATGACTAACCTAATAAAATTCTGCCCTTTCTGTTCATGGGTGAACAAATTGTGTAAATACTGGTTTGATAATAGCTCAAAAATTTAGAATACTGTTCGATCATACTATATGAAGATTTTGATAATTTTTGAAACATAACAATGATTGGGTCTGACAGAGACTAGATTTTTGAAAATGACTATTGGTCAGGAAGAGCCGAGCTTGGAGAGATACTAGCGTTTGTGTTTTGATGTTACAGGTAATCTCGAATGCCAAGTACGTGTTGCCGCTGGTAGAGCGTTTGTGAAGATGGATCACGTGGAGACGCCGAATTGCGTAGATTTATACGGTGACGACGTACCGGTTAAAAGTTTACCATCGCGCAAATAATTGATTGCTAATTTTGTTCAAACATGTGTTGTAATGTTATGGAGTTTGTTCCGCTGCTTCTTCTCCATAGCGACACTTGGAAGCAGTGGTAGTTTACGGTAGTTAGGGATAAAAAAAAAAAAAAAAAATGCAATACAAAGTTAATTAAAATTTACTCGCACTAGTAGCCATTTTTCCTATGTCTTGAAAGCGCTAATAGTAATCCTGTGCCACGTTGACAGAGCGACTATCAGACGCCAGATGCAGGTTGTCTTGAGTCATTATCGGACGCCTGTGATAGGTTGTCCTGAGACTATCAGACGCCGGATGCTCATTATGTTTTGTTAGGCCTCTTTTCCATTACACGGTTTCTCGCCGTGAAAATCTACGGTTAATTCGCCGCGTGTAGGCACGGTCGTCAGTGTGGTATGGATCACTATATGAGCTTGTCGACATGCACGGTGGCGCCAAGGCACGGCGCCGCGGCCGCGTGCGCCGTGACTGCCCCTCGGCGCGCCGCGTCTACGCACGGCGTGATTTTCACCAGTGTTGTATGGCAGTCTATCGGGGTGTGTCGACGGTGCCGGACGTACGCACGGATTCGTGACCGCTTATATACGCTGTTTCGCGATTTTATTATAAAATGAACATAAATCAAGAATTATTAATTACGTTGATTCAAGAAAGGCCTGTAATATGGGATAAGACCATCGACGATTATAAAAATAAGCGGCTTAAATATGATTCCTGGAAAGAAATATTTATTCATTTCCAGCCCACATTTGAAGATTTAAGTGGTGATGAGAAAAACAAGTTTGGTAAGTTACAGATATTTAATTATTAACTTTTTACTTATGCATAGTTGTTTTGATAGGAGAGGCGACCTTCGTTAGATACAAAATATTGTGCAAATCTGTTGCGAACTTCAAAAGCCGCCAAACTTCCGCGAACTGCATTCGTGATAGGTAACTGGATTAGTTCCGATTCTGAATCAAGGGTGGACTCATTTTCACTCGCATTGTGAAACTGAAAGTTTTCCTGCTTATGTATAAAATTTTGCAAAACACAACATGTTTTCACAATATCAACTGCCAAATCGATGGACACATTCATTGGCCGGTGAAAAATTCGCCATTTATTGGATAAAATGCCAAACGCACATTCAACAAATCTTCGCGCTCTTGTGAGTCTGTAGTTAAATGTACGTTTTAATTGATCAAGCTGATGACCACCAAATGGACGAAGCAAGTGATAATGCAAAGCAAAGGCTTCGTCCGCAACGAACACATATGGCAAATCGTAGTCAATTCCAGGCAAACGTGTTGCATCGGGTAGATTTAATCCGTTGTTTGTTAAATTTTTCCAAAATGGGGTCTCTTTAAACACACTGGAATCACACTCCTTTCCGTAGGCGCCAACGTCAACAAATATAAAGTTGTAATCGCTATCTACTACTGCCATCAAAACTATAGAAAAAAAATGTTTGTAATTTAAAAACATCGAGCCACTATCAATTGGCTTAATAAGTCTGATGTGTTTTCCATCGACCGCTCCTAAGCACAGCGGGAAGTTGGAAGATTCTTGAAATTTGCTTGCAATGTGTAGCCAGTCTTCTTTAGATGGCATTTTCATATATTCTTTATACAGTTCTAACCAAATGTAGTGGCATACTTCACGTACGATGCAACTTATGGTTTTTATTCCAATTCTATAGCTGTAGTATAGGTCAGTAAAGGTATCTCCTGTTGCTAGATACCTGAAATATAAAACAAAACGGTTCAGGTTCAAATACTAAAACCCCATTTTAGGTCGGGGTCGATTCAGTTTAGGTCGGGGGTTTTCATAAATTTTGAATTTAATAATTATTATTTATTTATTTTCAGGGCAAATGGTGATGAAGAAGTGGACCAATATGAAAGATAGCTGGATAAAATATGACAAAAAAATTAATGAATGTAAGTCTGGTTCTTCAGCAAAAAAAATAAGAAAATATATGTTCTATGATGAAATGATGTTCCTAAAAAAAATGTTGAGCATCGCAAGACCGATTCTAACATGACTGAACATGTTCATGATTCTAGCCTCAGTAATGAAAATTTTGATAGTGCAGTCCCGAATCAATCAAGCTCGGGATACACTGAACGGAGTGAGACGCAAAGGGCTAAAAAAAAAAGAAAAAATGAACTAAGTGAAGTTGACATTAGGTTTATGAAGTTTATGGATTCAGCAGAACGAGATGAGAAAAAGAAAAGCCGTAGTATGAACTTTTTTATGGGAATCGCTGATACAGTTGACAAGTTCAGTGATGAAAATATGATAGACTTTCAGTTTCAAGTAATTTCAATAATTAAAAATATTCAACAAAGACAGTGTACTCAGTATATACCTACATCAAGAAACCAATGGGATCAAGGCCATCAAGGATATTTAAGTGGTACAGCATCCTCAAATGCGCAATCGTCAACATATGGATATTCTACAGCTGCTAGATCGAGCTATGGAATAAGTCGTCCACAGACGTCTTCTCATGATTTTGGACACGGTTCTGGTTTAGAGCCAATCCACTACCGACCCGAATCACAATTATCTGTACATAGTGTAAATGCGGAAAGTATCTCGGCAGATTCTCAAGTTTCTATTGAAGACGAATTCGATTTTAGTACCGCACTTGAGTAGCATTTTCAGCGTAGTGTATTTTTTGATTTACTTGTTCTTAAATTAATAATTATTAAAATTCAATTACATGTAATAATTTTGTTTGTGTGCAATAAACAATTTTAAACTAAAATATGTCATTTAATTTTGTACCTACTTACCTCAGAGTTACAGCCAATCTTTCTGCGGGCGATATACTCTCTCGCATAAAAGTATCTTGATGTTTTAGTTCCTGGGATAATTTTTGGAGCAAGTTGTCGAATGTAGTTTTCTGCATTCTAAAATAATTGTAAAACTTGTCTTCATCTTCTCTCAATTGATTCTTGACAAGTGTATGAAACGCGCCATATTCCTCCCTTTTTTCTAAAATCGGATGTATCCAAAACCTTACTTCCCTTTTTTTTTCTATTTTCTTTTTCCTATATATGTAATAAGCAACTATAATCTTTTTTTTCGTAAGAAAATTCATGACGCAGCACGTCCTACACAGCCCGAGTAAAAAGCGCTACTAGCCAGTACTTACCAATGTCTCGCGCCGTGATTTTGCCGTATCATGTACAAGCTAGCACGTTTTTTCAACCGTACGGCTTAGAGCCAGTCCACACGGCGCGTTGCGTCAGCGTTGCGTCGACGCAGCGCTACCACTGCGTTGTTTTACATACAAATAACCAAGGTGTTCACACGGCGCGCTGCGTCGTCGCAACGCACACATGACGGACAGCAGCCCCCGAGACGAAGCGGGAGGGGGTGTACTCGTGCGACGTCGGAGCGTCAGTTGCTTGTGCGTTGACAGAGAGGATACACGGAAGCTCATTTCGTTTTACGTTTACGTTTTTGTATTTAGTTTTATTTGCAGGGTAATTAGTTTTATTTGCAGGGTAAAATGAATACCATTGAAGAAATTGACATAGATTACTTGATTACATTGATACAGGAAAGGGAAATTATATGGGACAAGTCAAACGTAGATTTTAAAAATAAAAATTTAAAAACAAAAGCCTGGGAAGACATATCAAAAGTTTTATTTCCTGATTACGAGAATTTCACAGCTGAACGAAAAAATAAAGTTGGTGAGTTCACAGTACAGATATTTATGTTTTTTTTATTTAAGAGGGCTTTCAAGATTTTCTTGCACCGCCAATTCCGCGATCAGTACAAAATTAATATCTCGACACTCTAAAATTTTAAAACTTAGGGAATTTAGATTAGCGTGAGTACTATTTTATTACTTAGCTCAAAACTAACCTAGACTACGCTGAGTAGGTATAAAATATTATTTTTTTACTGATCGCGGAATTGGCGGTGCAAGAAAATCTTGAAAACCCTCATAATACAATTATACCTTATTTAGCTGCCAAGGCAGAGTTCCTCTAGTCATAAAATAGGTCGCATATTGCTGTCTTATGACATTCGGTGCTGTCTGTTCTTCATGTACGGGTTGTATTGGGAGAAATTCATCAACACTTATAGCAAATTTATCTCTTTGTCTAAAACCATCTCGATCAGCGACAAAATTGTGTAATACACAACATGCGTTTATAATGTCAGTAGCGAAGTCATAGGACACGTCTATCGGTCTGTGAAAAATGCGCCATTTGTTAGCCATAATCCCAAAAGCGCATTCGACATATCTTCTGGCTCTGCTTAGACGGTAATTGAAAACCTTTTGTTGTAAGTCGAGATTTTGACCGCCATATGGACGCATAATATGTTTGCTCAGTCCAAAAGCTTCGTCACCCACAAATACATACGGGGTTGGTATATTGCTACCAGAGAGTGGCTGGGGTTGAGGTAGTGGTAAGTTGTTGTTAATCATTAGCTCGTACAGTTTAGAATTTTGTAATATGGTTGAATCGCATTCTTTTCCGTATGCACCGATGTCGACAAATACGAATTTGTAATTTGAATCCACAATAGCTAGCAACACAATCGAAAAAAAGGCTTTATAATTAAAAAAAAGTGAGCCACTATTTGCAGGATTACACACGCGGATATGTTTGCCGTCGATGGCACCAACACATTGAGGAAAATTTGCCTTTACATCAAAACCCCTCGCTATTGTTTGGAAACTTTCAGTTGTCAGTTCAGGGATGTTGTCTCGAAGAAGATTGGTCCATATAGCACGACAAACTCTTTGTATTATATATGCAATAGTAGATTTTCCCCGTTTGAATTTGAAATGTAAATCAGTTATTGAATTTCCACTTCCTAGGTATCTGAAAAGAAAATAATTATTATAATATGCATTTATGAGATAGATAGATACCCGAAAAAAAATACTGACATATTCAGACATCGATAGCAAATAACTTTCTCTATGTAACCAATTAATTCTGGAATCGCGAAAAAAATAGCAGCTGTTGCATACATTTTGATTCAGTAGGTATTGCTTTTTGTATGTAACAGCTGTTATATTTTCACGATTCCAGAGTCGGTCACATAGTGTTTGTTAACGATATCTGAATATGTCATTAAATTTTATCGAGAAATTCACTATGTATAAATTATTAAATCATGTTTACTATTGGTTTTGCAGGTAATGATTTAATAAAAAAATGGAGAAGTGTAAAAGATAATTACTTCAGATATTCAAAAAAATTAAAAGAAGCATCAAAATCGGGCTCGGGCGCTACGAAACTGAAGAAGTATCATTTATACAATCAACTCCTTTTTTTGAGAAAAGTGGAACAAAATGCCACCGAATCTAGCTTAGACTCGCCTAGAGAAATCAACAATGAATCTACGTCTACAAATGATGACATTACCACAGACAACACTCCGCGCTATGTTCCAGTCGCGCGCAAAAGGGCAATGCAAATGGATGAGTTTGAAAGAGAAGGACTAAAACTTCTCAAGGAGCCGGAAAATCGCCATATGTCCTTTTTCAGAGCTATATTGCCATCTATTCAAGAATTTTCCGACCGAGAAACTCTCCGTTTCCAAAGTAAAGTTATACAAATTATAGATGAAATGCGGTATGGACAAACATCATCATATGTGAGTGGCCCATCAACGTCTCACCAACCACCATATGGGTATCAAACAGCAAATTTTCAAAGTACATACATTTCTGATTTTAATAATTCAATTACATCTCCAGAAACATCTCAAGCAAGTGAAGAAACTGAATACGATTTTTCTAATTTGTAATTACTGGATGATATCTCTCTTAAATAATGTCTAAATTTAAAATTATGACAATTGCTGATTATTTGTGAGTTGATTACTCTCTTAAATAATGTCTAAATTTAAAATTATGACAATTGCTGATTATTTGTGAGTTGATTACTAATTAAACAAACCAAAAAAACTGTTATATTTTTATTACTTAAATATATTTATATAGTTACCTTAAAGTGATTCCCAGCATTTCTACTGGTTCCACTGGATTCCTCATATTAGTATAGTTTTTTCGTATGTGTGGTTCTAAGGACTTCAATAAACATTCGAAGCTGGATACACTCATTCTAAAAAAATTATAAAACTTCTTTTCGTCTAATAGCAACTCCCGATATTCTAAAAAAAAAAACTGTCCATCACGATTTCTTAATGAAATGAAAGGACTGATCCAGTACCGTCTTGTGATCTTGCGTCGATTTCGGCGGTGACGTAGTAATAGGAGCAATGCTAGACGTCTTTTCCGATCCATGATTTGCTATAGACTGACTGCGAATTTTTTTCAAAATACTTGCCGCAACTGTGCGTCGCCGCTGCGCCGACGGAACGTTGACTGCGTCATAGTAACGCTGCAGCGCCCGTGTGGCCGGCTATGCGTCAAAATATTTGCGTTGCGACGACGCAACGCAACGCAACGCGCCGTGTGGACACGCTCTTACACACCGTACGTTTGAACAACCGTGTAATGGAAAAGATGCCTTAAGTATTCCTAAGATTGGTCAGGTTGACCGAGCGACTGTTTTGTGAACTATGACTTTTGCACTTTGCGCACGTATCTCGCACGAGGACGTGCGAAAGGTCAGGACGGCCGTGTCGGAGAGTAAACACGTAGCGCCATCTATTAGTGTGTCGGAGAGTAAACACGTAGCGCCATCTATTAGTGAATAATGGAAGCGTCAAGTAGTTCACTTGAGCGACTTTGACTTTGACAGAACGACAGTGTGGACGGTAGCCATTGCGGCGATGGAGCATTCAGATTCGGAACCTCGGTGAGGTGAGGACGGTCGTGGCCACATGATATCGAAATCGCTGAGTTTCCAATATTGTTTCGTTAATTTGTAATCCGAGTATATCATTGCAATCAATTGTGATTTTGGGAAAGTAACTTGATAGGTTATTTGTAATCCGCGTGTATCTGTGCGATCCGTTCTTATTTTGCGACACACGCTCACCTACCCTCGAGATCAGAAGGTGTCTTCCCGCGTAAGGGTCCGTTCACACAGACCGGCTCGGAGAGGAGAGCAGATTTTTATCACGTTGGAAACAGTGTTTTGAGTGATTGTAGTAAAGTTTATTTTTGCATTTGCACCTTTTTTGTCATTAAAAATGCCTGAACGCGCTTCGTGTGAAGTAATAAAAGGAGCCGACCGGCTCCGCTTGCGTGCTCTTTCTCGCTCGCGCAGCCGATCGGCTCTGATTGCGTGCTCTTTCTCGCTTGCGCAGCCTGTCGGCTCCGATTGCGTGCTCTTTCTCGCTCGCGCAGCCGATGGGCTCCGATTGCGTGCTCTTTCTCTATCGCGTAGCCGATCGGCTCCGATTGCGTGCCCGCTGCGGCCGCGCCGACCGCCATTTTGATAGCAACATTTGAACGTAATAGTTGTGCGTACTTGTACGAAAAGATGAATGATGAAAAATTAATAATACTCGTGTCAAAATATGAGTGTTTATTTGACATAACCAAGCCATCATATAGCGATCGGATAATGAAAGACAATGCATGGGAGGAAATTAGCAAATGTCTCGGAATAAGTGGTAAGTAAGGTTTTCATTGTTTTACACCTACCCCCAGATACTCAAACGAATTTTAAAGCAAGGGCTTCTTAAACTCGTGCTGCGACGTGTTAGATTCAAAGTCAAAATAGGAATAACATGAGTTTAAATGCGCCCTTACTTTAAAAACTCGTTTGAGTATCTGATCGTTAGAATATACTTATGTAGTAGACAATTTTTATTAAATATAACTTAAGAAACTCGCGTAGCCACTTGATCTTGCCAATCTAAAGCACCACTTGATGAAAAATAATCCTTAAATTTATTCCTTGTGGTTAGAACTGCGTCGCTATTAGAACTGTTTTCATTATTATTGTCTGTTATTGCTGTTAATAAATTTATATTGCTGTGAAATTCATTCTCTTGTCCTGGCGTCCGATTTTCTATTAAAAAATTATGTAAACATGTAGTTGCTAATATAATTAAATCACAGTACTTCGGCTGAATTTTCATTCGTTTTTGATAAATTTCAAATCTTTGAGTTAGCATTCCAAATGCACATTCTACGACTTTTCTTGCCCTGCTTAAACGCAGATTAAATACTTTTTTTGATAATTCTGTTCTTGCTTGTTCTCTTGGATACGGCCGCAATATATTATTGCTCAAAGGAAATGCCTCGTCTCCTATAAAAACATGTGGTAAGCTTTCAGTGGTACTAGGTAGAGGTTTATTTGGGGGCAGCTTTAACTTATTGGTGTTGAGTTTTTTCCAAAATTTTGAATTCTGTAAAATTCCGCCGTCGCTATTTTTACCATATGATCCGACATCAACAATTAAAAAACTGTATTTCGCGTCGACCACAGCTAGTAACACTGTACTGAAAAAGTTTTTATAATTATAGTATAAGCTTCCACTATTATCTGGTGCCTGTATATTGACATGCTTTCCGTCTATAGCGCCCAAACAGTTAGGAAAATTCCAAATATTAAAGAAATCACGTGAAACCTTTTCCCACATTTCTTCATCTGGCATCTGCATAACTATGGGCATCAAAACATCACAAATTACTCTGATTGTCTCATGAATAATTGAATGAACTGTAGAAATTCCCATTCGAAAATTAAATGACAAGTTTTTGAAACTGCAACCAGTGATGAGGAATCTGTAAAAATAAAACAAACACACAAAATAGAAATATAAGACTGCCGTACCAAAACGAACTATAAAATAAAAAAGAGTTATGTTATTAATTTTTCATTTCTGTTCTTTCCAGTGACGCAGTGCCAGGATCGTTGGAAGAAACTGCGAGATAACTTCAGAAAAGCCTATTATAACCGAAAAGGCAAGAGTGGCGATGGTGCAACTACGTCCAAATTGATAAAATTTGAAAAAGAACTTTCTTTTATAATACCATTTTTTCGCAATCGAAACCAAATATCTAATGTAACATTATCATCGGATGATTCAGAGCCTGGCACACCAATACCACCACCATCGACATCATCTAAACGTTCTGACCATTCTGAAGTTGAATCGCTTGCAAGTACTTCTGGCTCGAAAAAGAGACCACGCTTAAGCAAAGATGTTGCTACGGTTTTCGAAGAGTATCTTGAAGAAAAAAGAAATACTACACCCCGTGACAAGGCATTACGTAATTTTTTTTTGTCTATGTCAGATACAGTGGAAACATTCCCAAAAGAAGTCCAAGCACGAATTAAAAGGCGCGTGTTTAACATTGTTAATGAAGCTGAATTAAGTCTGTATGAAAATAGTACAGATTTGAATTATTCTTTGTCTATAAATTCACCGCCATCGACTAATCAATCTACTTACCTAGTGTCAAACGAAACCTATATTCCTCAAAACTATCCAGATCAGACTACTTACGGGTACAATACCAGCACACAAAATACAAAATAATAAACATTCAAAAACAATAATAATTATAATAATAATAATTAAACACACACAAATCTGTACTATTTAATTACATTTCATTAACGTAAATAATGCTTAATAAATGGAGGGCTGTGATTTTGTGATCTATTTAGATGTTTGTGTTATTTAACATGATTAGTATAAGTAATTTACATTTCATTAACGTAAACAATGCTTAATAAATGGAGGGCTGTGATTTTGTGATCTAAATAACATGATTAGTATAAATAATTGTTTTTTATTTACCTTAAAGTTACCGTTAACCTTTCTTCGGCTGTAATGGTGCAACGATAATTTGTAGTCTTTTTTGTTATATGTACTCTTAACAAATCTGTCAATTTCAAAAATTGCCAATATTCCATACGATAATACTCATAAAATTTTAGGCTATCTCTCTTCAATTCCTCGAAAATGGTGTGAAACTCCCCATGGATTAGTCTGTTTTTCCAAATATGTTTTACCCATATTTGTTTCCGCTTGCGCTTACGTTTCCTATGTTCTATTTCAAGTAATCTTGCTAACAAATATATTTCTTCGTCGGAGCTATCTAAGGGCCGAAACACATAAGCGCGTTGCGGCGCCGCGCCGCTGAAATCGGCAGTGCGCTATAGCGGTGCGGCGCCGCAACGCACGACGTGAATTCCAGCGTTATGACGTCATACTTGTTGACAAGGATGCAGTTTGTTTCTAACACTCTTGCAAACAACACGTGTCAACCGAGAAGCAGTTTTAAAATTAAAATGTCTGACGTTGACGTCGATCTATTTATATCTTCGGTTCAGGAACACCGTTGTTTGTGGGATACTAGTGACGAAACCTATAAAGACAAATTTATAAAACAAGAAGCATGGAAAAGCATTTGTGAGATCGTTTATGTTGATTACAAGGAAAAAAACTCAACCGAAAAATCAAAACTGGGTAAGTAGTAACATATAGTAACTTTAACTGTAGGCATTTAAGCTAACATCAATATTTCATTCTGCACTAACTAATCTATGTCGCAGCGCACGCATCCTTATCGCTCTAGCGTCAAAACTAGATCGCTTTCTCTTTCTTCACCTGAACATGGCGTCTTGCGTTAGTTACTAGATAATTTGCAAAAATAATTGAAATATACTAAAATATTCTAAGTTTCTTTGCATATTCACATGTGGTAAGAGATCCCTTGTATTTTGTTTACTTTAGAGTCATAATTGGTACACTTCCGAAACACAAACGATGGCATTTTTTATTTATTTTTGGTAAGTACACAGAGACCTACAATGCGGTACGCTTGTGATAGAGCTCAATGCAGACTAATTACAAGACGTCCCAATTGGGACGTATTTGAATCTTCACAGCGCGCGCGCTTATAACATATCTGCTACTTGTTTTATTTAATATCATTGGTCTTAGGTTTACGCGATCACTATTCACAATAAAACTACAATTTTTACTGTAGTAAAAACGTAAAAATCTGATCCGCGGTTTAAATTGTAGTTTAATGTAAGTAGCATGTATCTTTTTTTTTTAATCATATGAAATACACCATTTATTTTAATGCCCTATGCAAAAGATTTTCTCTAAGTTAAAATTATATTTTTTTCTCGCGCTCTTATTCAAAAAGGTAAACAAATACTATAAATAAAACCAAATTGCCATTTAAATTGTTTATTCGCAGTTCACAACATGTTAAATAGTTTGAATCAAATGTATTAAGGTATTATTTGTATTTTGAACTGAGTAGGTATACGAACATTCATATTTTGTTTAATTGCCAACTTAGGGCGCCAACATCACTGGAAAAGTAATTACAAAAATCATTCCGTATTAGATGTGGGCTTAAATTATTTTCATTTGCTGTGGGCAAATGCAACATTTGCAGATCAGAATCATCAAAGATAATGTCATCGGTCGCTTGTACTCCATCTCGATTCAAAACAAAGTTGTGCATTACACAACATGCCTTGATAATGTCTGTCGCAAATTCGTATTGCACATTCATAGATCGATGAAATATGCGCCATTTATTGGCTAGGATGCCAAAAGCGCACTCGACATATCTTCGGGCACGACTCAGTCGATAATTGTAAACTCTTTGTTGTACCGACAAATGTTTTCCTGAGTAAGGGCGCATGACGTTATTCGAAATTGAGAATGCTTCATCTCCTACAAAAACAAATGGAGTTTCATTTTGAGAACCTGGTAAAGGCTTTGGTACAGGAATAGGTAATTTGCGTGTCATAATCAAATCATAAAGTTTAGAGTTCTGGAAAACGGTGGAGTCACTTTCCTTGCCATACGCTCCTATATCGACAAAAATGAATCTATATCTAGAATCTACAAGAGCTAATAAAACTATTGAATTATAGCCCTTATAATTGTAAAACAGTGATCCACTGTGCGCAGGACATGTAATACGGACATGTTTACCATCAAGAGCTCCTATGCAGTTAGGAAAATTTGCTTTCTTGTCAAACTCAATAGCGACATCTTCTAGAACCTGTTTTGTTATAGGAGGTATATTTTGACTTGATAGATGTTTCCATATGGCGCGACAAACTGTCCTTACAATTTTTGCTATTGTACTTGCTCCTCGGAAGTAATTCGTATGCATGGTTTTAAAGTCACTGCCGGTTGCTAGAAATCTAAAATGAAATAATAATTAGTAGGCAAATAATAAAATAATACAAATGTAGGTATAATCAAACTCAAACCGCGCAGGTAATAGTGTTGCTAAAGGAATAGATTTTCAAAGATAGACAGGTAGTTTTTCAAAGAAGTACTCAATAAATATTTTACATTATGGTTGTTCTAGGCAAAGTCAATCAGTTTTTAACTTGCCTAAGTCAAGAAAAAGCAGAAAATTATTCTTTTTCGGCGGCCAGCCATTTATATGAAATTGGATGGACCGAAAGTACTTATGAAAGTTATATCAAATTTTATATGTAGTATAAATGGAATCTAGGGAATTTTAGTCTTTATTACTATTTTTCACTTGTGAAGTTTTTTGTTGCAGGTAATGATTTAGTCAAGAAGTGGAAGGCCATAAAAGATAATTTTGCTAAATATCAAAAAAAACTAAAAGATGCCAATCGATCAGGAGCTGGAGCTGCAAAAATTAAAGAATATCACTTGAATAAACAATTACAGTTTTTGAAAAAGGTTTCACAAAATGCAACTGATTCCAGTTTATGCGTAGCGGAAGGAGATATTGAGAATGAAATAACGGCATTGCCTCGTTATAAAAGTCAACCACGAAAACGAAAGGCAGATGATAAGGATGATATTGAAGAAGATTTATTGGCAATATTAAAAACACCGGAGAATAGACATTTGCATTTTTTCAAGGGGATTTTACCATCTCTACAATCGTTAAATGAGAATCAAACATTGATATTTCAAAGTCGGGTGCTTCAAATATTAACCGACATTCTTCAACCTTCAATTCATCAAAATACACATCACGGCTATAATCAAGAATATCAGCATCAGGGTTACAATCAAGGATATTCAACTATGAGATACGATAATACGGTTCAGAGTGGCTACCACACTTCTACTCCTGGAAGTTCGATTACTGAACAGAGGACTACCTCATCATCAAACCAACAACGTCCAATAAATTCACCATTTTTACTGGACGAAACGTCAGCTACTTCCTATGTTTCACAAGATGAGGAGTTTGATTTTTCTTAAATTGATCATTACATTTTTTAAGGCCTATTAAAGTATTCTTAAAGTAAGAAAATTGTATAATGCAAAAAGCTTAATTTGATTCTGTCTTGTTTCATTTGAACCTGGCTTTGTACCACTAGGTACCCCCAAACCATGAACACTAGTGATGCAAAATTTTTATCGACACCCCGCTAGTACCACAGGTGTATAAAGCCAGGGGTACAAATAAAACTAAACATTTGATTCCGAGTGCCATAAACATCAATAAAAAAAAATAAGAAACCTATTTGTTTTACCTTATGGTGCTCCCACATTGCCGTTATAAAATGTTTAATAACGTTAGTAAACATTTGTTAGCAAACATTTAATCACAAATAAATTTTCATGTTAGAAAATGTTTAGTAATGTTAGTAAACATTTTATAACAAAACAAATTATAACAAAATAAAACATGTGTTATCTTTTGTTTGTAAACATTTTATAAGGGTGATGGCGGGATAGGCGGTGCGGTGCGGTGGGGGTTAGAGTACGCAGGTCGCTGCGCGTGGTGTCTCGCTTGTCAGTTCCTTTGTGTCAGCGTGCATCGCTGTGCGTGTGTATTAGTGGTTGCGCGTGCGCCAAGCAATAAAATATGTCCGGTAATTGGAATAACGATGATGTTTACAAACTGATTGAAATGTTTCAAGCAAGAGAAGTACTATGGAACACGATGTCAGAGAGCTACAAAGACCGAAATAAAAAACACGATGCTTGGATGGAAATTGCCAGTGAATTTAATATGGATAAAAAAGTAATTGAAAAAAAGATTCGATCACTCGTAGGTCAATTTAACCGAGAATGTAAATCTAATAAATCTGGTGCAGGAGCTAATGAGTCAAGTAAATGGTTTGCATTTAAAAAACTCATGTTCCTTAAAGGCAAAAATATTACAAGTTTAACTGTCGATGGAGGGTTGCAGGTGAGTTTTATTTTAACGTCTTTTAATAATATTTAGATGCCCAGTCCAAAAACCCTTCATTTGAAAAATATTCTGCGAATTCTTTTCTTATTTCTTTCCCATCATCTGTCAGGGATTCACATGCTTCAAGTGGTGTTAATTGCTGCTGTTCTAATCTCCATTGTCCATCGATACGTGTACCAGTTACTATGTCATCTCCATCATAGTATTGAGATGGAGCGTAAATCATGCTCGATTCAGTTTTTCTTATAAAATTATGCAGTAGCACGCATGTCATAATTAAAGTAGTAGTTTTTTCTGGATCTAATAATATTGTAGTTCGTAAAACTCTAAATCTGGCTGACAAAATCCCAAATGCGTTCTCTACTGTTCTCCTCGCACGACTCAGTCTATAACTGAAGATTCTTTCCTTAGAATTGCTATCCTGTGGTCCTGGAAAAGGTTTTAATAAGTGTTTTTGTAAAGGGAACGCATCATCTGTTACGAACACATAAGGAAGAGGTTTGTTTCTGCCTGGTAGTGAGCTGTCACTGGGTATTTTTAAACTATTGTCGTTAATTTTATTTCGAAATTTTGTGTTTGCGAAAACTCCGCCATCACTTATGCGTCCTTGGCAGCCAATATTCACGTACAGAAAGTTGTATTCTGCGTCCACTATCGCTAAAAGTACAACGCTGTAAAATCCTTTATAGTTGTAATATTCACTGCCGCTATCAATTGGCTTTTGTATGGCTACGTGCTTTCCATCGATACTTCCTAAGCAATTTGGGAAATTCCATTTTTCTTCAAATGAATTTGCCACGTGTAGCCACTCTTGAGGTGTTGTTGGTATCTGGAACAAAAATAGAAGATTAAGAAATAGGCGCGAAAAATAAATTTATAACTCGTTATTCTAACAAATTTTATTGGATATTTTTATTAAGTATGAAATATTAATAGAATACACTATAAAAAAATATGATTTCAGTTAAGGGTTGTTAAGTAATAGAAAAAGAAAATCGCGGTTATAGATTTTTTTACAATTTTAGCTAATTTGACGCGCCTATAACTTGAAATTATCGTTTAGTTCTATTCTTTCAGGGTAACGAAGAAAACAGAATTGCTTCAGAAAACACTCTCAGTTTGAACGAAACAGGAAATACTGTCACTGATGAAACTACGGGCACGCCTTTCGCCACCCCAAAACCATTTCGGAAAAGAAGACGGCCTGAAGTAGAACAAGATCCAACACAACAAGAAGCTGTAAATATTTTACAAAGAATGTACGAATCTAGAAAAAGCAGGGATGAAAATGACGCATTTGGAGAGTATGTCTCGATGAAACTGAAACAAATAAAAAACAGTCATGCTAAGAATACTGCTCAACATCACATTAACAATATTTTGTACAATGCGACAATGGGACAATATGATTTTCCAACAACCTTTACAGACCCAACCGCTAGTAGTTCCTGGGGATACAACTCTGAACCAAATCTATCCACTTTTTCGGAAAATAATGCTGACTGTAGCTCGAGAGGATACTACACCGCACCGAGTCCCTCGGCTTCATTTGAAACCAGTTCTTCGGATAACTCCAGGACACATACTCGTACCAGCGCAAGAACACAGAGTCCGTCTAATTTATCGGAATCAAGCCAAGATTCGACCCAATCATTAAACGATTTGTTGGAATCAATCAAAAATTAAAAAATACATGTTTGGTTTGTTAAGTATTAAAAAAATTATTAGTAAGGTAAGATAGGTACCTACCTAAAGTATGATTAGATTAGATCATATTAAAAGTAAATAAAAAAATAATTAAAAATGTTGTTTGACTTACCTGTATGTATTCCTTTAAAACCTCATTGAGAGCCTCGCACACTTCTGGTACGATAATAGATATCACTTGGTCTGACAACTTGAACACATTTCCAAGACTTTTATAACTGCTACCAGTTGCCAAAAATCTTAACGTTACCGCAAGTCTTTCCGTCACACTTACAGATTTTCTAAATGTAGTGTCTCGTTTGCCTATTTTTGCCCCAATTAAATTTTGTAGATATTCAAATTCGGAACTGTTCATTCTTATAAAATCTTTTAAGCAACCATCAATACCTAAATCCTTGAGATAGTCTGTGGCACTATATTTTCCTCTAGCTTTTAGCGTTTGGCGCATCCAATAAGAGCGCTTTTTCTTCTTTTTTAAACAAAAAATAAAAGCTATTCCAATGAGCAAATCTTCTTCCATTTTCGTGTAGACGTCCTCAGCCCTCAGAAGGCGAAACCAAACTGCGAGCCAATACTAGATGTTATAAAATGTTTAAACATTTTCCATCAATGTAGGAGCACTTATAACATGTAACAGTTTCTAACAAAGTGCAACAATTGTTAACATTTGTTAGTAAATGTTTTGGTGTTATAAAATGTTTACAAACATTTTATAACGGCAATGTGGGAGCACCATTAAAGTTAAGCCCAGCATTTCCAAAGCAGTAACTGGTTTTCTTCCTTTATTTTTTTTCTTCTGTATATATTTTGATAACTCGCTTAATAGCTCTTCAAATGATGATATACTCATTCTAAAGTAGGCAACAAATTTTTTTTCGTCTATCTTTAATGCTTCGTATTTTTTAGAAAAGAACTCGCCATTTGGATTCATACCCTTACTTAATGGATGTATCCAGTATCTTCTTTGCCGTATTTTTAAGATAGAATAATGTCTTCTTAAGCCCGGCGCCCACTATCGGTAGGCATCGGTGCGGCTCGGTACAGCTCGAGCGCTTTACGCCGGCTTCGGGAGCCTTCGGGCGCCTTCGGGCGTCATCGGGCGTCTGAGTGCGGCGTCGGGCGGCATAGGCAGCCGTAAGGATGCCGAGGCGGTCTTCGGGTTGCTCGGGTGGCATTTTCGAATCAGACACGTCTCAGAACAGTCATTTCGATCACCGCACGCGCCTCTATTATCGTATTTTCAGTTTGTTTTATTTGAGAATGACAGAAGAAAAGTTGATTATTCTTGTGCAAGCTCACGAATGTTTGTATGACATAACATCGCGATACTATAGTGATCAACAAATTAAACAGAATGCATGGAGCGAAATAAGCAGGGAGATGAATAAAACTCGTAAGTAATTATTATTTTCAGAATCAATTTTATTATGTAGGTACTATTAAGATCTATTGATAATGTCGTTCTGCCAATAAACTGCGCCATTTTCCGAGTTAAAATATTGTTTGAATTGATCTCTAATGGCCATCCCCTCTGTCTGTACAATGTTATCGTAATCACCAACTTCGTTATCATGCCTGATGGTATTTTCTAAAACGTTCGTTTGCTCCATCGAGCTTGTACTATTGTTAATTATGTAATTGTGTAAACAAGTGCAGGCTAAAATAATATTATCGATGTAATTAGCTTGGACTTGTATTCTTCTTTGAAATATTTCAAATCTTAACTGAAGGATGCCAAATGCATTCTCCACAATACGCCTTGCTCGACTAAGTCTATAATTAAAAACTCTTTTTTCTTGATCTACCAGTTGATTCGCAGGGTATGGTCGCATTATATTATTTGTAAGGGGGAAGGCTTCATCGGCAACAAAAACATAGGGTAATTTTTGAGTTGTATCTGGTAAATATTCATTTGGAGGTATATTTAAGGTGTCACTTTGTAGTTTTGAACCCAATTTTGAATGTTGTAATATACCGCCATCGCTATTTTTGCCGTAAGCACCTACGTCAACAATCACAAATCTGTATTTAGCGTCTGCTACCGCTAGTAAAACGATACTAAAATATTTCTTATAATTAAAATATAAACTGCCACTTTTATTTGGAGCTCGTATTCTAAAATGTTTGCCATCCATGGCACCGATACAGTTTGGAAAATTCCATATTCTTTCAAAGTCTTTAGCAATTATCTTCCATTGGGCTGTTGTTGGTTTTGGGAGAACAATACGACCCAAAACTTTCCATATTATTGAGCAGGTTTCGTGGATTATACGACGAACTGTAGTAAATCCCATCCGGTAATTGAAGGCTAAAGTCTTGAAACTGGATCCTGTAATTAGAAACCTGAAAGTAAAAAGATTAATTATAATAATATAACATGAACACTGACGAGGAACAGACCTCCCACCTCTTTCTTATGGGTACTAGACAACTGATAAACATACTTATGAGTATATTTCTAAATACATAAATATTCTAATACATATAATAACGTTTACCATATTAAGGATTAATTGTCCAGAACTACCAACATTCGTAAATATTTTTATTTCTTTAACTAGCAACCGCCCGTGATAATCTAGAACACACAATTTTTTTTTCAGCTGGCGAATGTCTAAAGATGTGGACGAAAATCCGAAGCAATTACAGAAAATCACTAAAAAATAGAACATACAAAAGTGGCGATGCAGCAACAAATCAGCGGCCAATAAAATTTGAAAAGGAACTCCAATTCTTAAATTCATTTTTAGAAAATAGATCTCAAATATCCAATTTAGATTCACCTACGGATGACACACAAGATTCTTTTACTAATTCACCTCCTCCATCACGTCCGGATTCACAAGTGTCTTCACATTCAGAATTACAAATGCCACAACGAAAAACACAAAAGGCGCTTTCACGATCACAAAAATCACATCCACAATCACAAAGAAGTACAACAGCTGATATTTTAAAAGAATACATAGACTCTAAAAAAAATGAAGAGGAGCATCCCGTCGATATATTTTTTAAATCCATGGCTGTCACCTTAAAAACATTACCATTACGCATTCAGGCTGAAGTAAAACAAAATGTTTTACGAATTGTTAATGAAGCTGAAATAGCCTATTTAAGTAACACAAATCAGGGAACTACAGGGATCATGCTATCGGAACAACAGTCAACAGCAAGAGGATATATGTATGAACCATCAACATCAACAAATTCTCCTCTTCTTAATCAAGCAAACTATCCATCAACATCAACATCTACAAGATCACGGTCACCACTGACATATACACCTACACCCATATCTAGAAACCATGAAGTCGAAGAAGAAGGTCTCGAAGGGAGTGAATTTGATTATGAGAATCTATAAAGATTTTTTTTACCTGTGCTAATATGCTTATTATCTACAATTAATATAATTAAAAGTGTGAATATGATTATTATGAGAAGATGTACAAATTTAATTTTTACCTGTGAAATGTTATAATAATACATGCATATTATCTATAATTAAAATAATGATCGTTTTTCCAGCTCCAATTGTGACTAGTTAATACTAATATTTACAATTGACAATACGTTATGGTTTGATAGATCGAAAAAAATGGAAAAGCGCTCATTCAAGCTGACAATAAGCAGAATTAAAAGTGTTGTTGATTAAAGCTGAATAAATAATTAAATCTAAGTAAAAAAAAAAATATTATTATTTACCTTAAGCACACAGATAATCTTTCTTCAACAGATATACATGAACGGAAAGTGGATGGTTTTTTCATTATGTAAGGACGGAGCAGAGCAACCAAGGCTTCGAAGTTTTCATAATCCATTCTATAGTAGTCGTAAAATTTGCGAACGTCATATCGTAAGTCATTAAACAAGAGAAATTCACCGAAAGTACATCTTTGCTTCCAAAGCTTATTCACCCAAAATCTTCTTCTTTGCCTTAAGGCTCCAAGTTTCTCTTCTTCTTCTTCTTCAGCAAGATGAACAATGAGAACTAAGTCCCAATCTACCATTATAAATACACACACACACAACTGTTTTCATGTAACTTTACGACTGATCTGCGATGTTTCTGCCGCCCGAACTATTCTGAGTGTGCTTACGACTGCCGAGGCAGCTCTCAGGCGGGTGAAGCCGCCCGACGCAGCTCTAACCGTACGTTCACACGGCGTCGAGTGTTTCTCTACCGAATCGGTTTTTTGCAGGATTCGGTTTAGTGGCATAAGTATTTCAATGAAGGAGTTCACACATGCATTCGGTTTCAAGACACGACAAAAAAGCCGAATCTTGCTGAAGTTGACATCCGATTTTGCGACTACAAACCGATCCGGCGATACTGCAAAATGCAGATCCGATACAGTGGTATAGGGCATTCAATACATGCGTTCATACGATACACGCAGGGGTAGATTCGGTTTTTTGTCGGATCTTGAAACCGAATGCGTCGCACAAGCTGGGAAGGAGGGGTGGGCGGGAGGGACACACTGCACGTGCGCTTGCCAGTCGCCAGTTCTTTTCGCCCGCTTTGACTGACCGCTCGCTATGACGACGAAAAATATAAACGTTGAAAATTTAATTTCTCTTGTCCAAAATCGGCCAGTTTTATGGGACAAAACTCTCGAAATATACAAGGATAAAAACTTGAGAACTGCTGGCTGGCGAGAAATATGTATAAATTTGAATGAAGATTTTGAAGAAATGGAGGAGAAAAACAGGCAGGATTATGGTAAGTTTGTAATTTTTTAAAGTAAAAAAGTTAAACAGGTTAAGTATTTGTACATTAGCAGTGTGTTACAAAATTAACGTTAGATTGATTCGTCTTGCCAAGGCACAGCTCCTGCTGTAGAAATAAAATAATTTGTGAATTCAGATCGTATAACATTAGCACATCGTCCACCTCGTGTACTATTTTGTTCATTGGCTGCATCTGTGAACACGTTAACCACTGATGATACATTGCTTGTTGTTTCTATGTTCGACTGTACACCTTCCATATCTATTATAAAATTATGAAGTACAGTGCAAGCCTTTACAATCGATATTGCTGTGCTGGTATCAACATCCATTGGACGATGAAATATTCGCCACTTGTTAGCTAATATCCCAAAGGCGCACTCAACATAGCGTCGAGCTCTGGTTAATCTGTAGTTATATATTCTTTTGTTTCTATCCAAATGGTTTCCGCCGTAAGGTCTCATCAAATGTTGATGCAAGCCAAAACCTTCATCGCCTATTACTACAAACGGAATCGATAAATCGGAATCGTTTGTCAGTGGACATGCTGCCGGTAATTGCAAATCACCATCTATTAGTTTTTTCCAAAAAGTACACTCCTTGAATATTGTCGAATCGCATTCTTTTCCATACGAGCCCACACAGATGTATGTAAATTTATAATATGAATCAACCACTGCTAATAATACGATGGAAAAGAAATCTTTGTAATTCATAAACATGGAACCACTGTTGTTTGGCTTTTTTATCCTAATATGTTTACCGTCCACTGCACCAATGCAATGGGGAAAGTTTGCTCTAGTATTAAATCCATTGGCGATATATTCCCAGTCAGATATTGTGTTGGGTAATGTCATAAACTCCCCATGCAAATTGTTCCAAATAGCATTCGTTACTTCCTTAATAATGTTACTGATCGTAGACACTCCGACTCGGTAGGCGTAATGTAAATCCTTGTATGAACACCCAGAAGCCATATATCTGCAAGTAAATTTAATTATATTTTTCAGCTAAATCGATCGTAAAGAAGTGGACTAATATTAGAGACAGCTGGATGAGGAGTATTAATGAGAAAAAGAAATCAAAAAAATCAGGATCGTCTGCGACATGTCCGAGAGCCTACGTTTATCATCGTCAAATGTTGTTCTTAAAAAAAATTGTGTCGCCAGCTGACACACATGATAGTGCAACTATTGTTACACCAAACCCAGCAGACGATAGTACAGCCGCTACAGTTACATCAGATGTTACCCATGACAGTGCGATGGCTCTGGACAATTTATTCGGTGAAGATGTCGCAAATAATCAAGATGCTACAGATGAAAGTCAACAAGAAAGTAATAATGAAAATTTAGTAGGTGGTTCGAAAAGAAAAAAAAGCAGACCATCGAGGCAGAATTTAAACGTGTTTGATAAGAAAATGAGTGAGTTTATAGATTAGGCGCGTCCACACAGAGCGAGCAGCCTCGCGAGGCATTTGCCGCGCGAAGCAGCTCGGTTAGTGTGGACGTGCCTCGGCCGAGGCAAGCGCGCGCGCTGCCGCGGGCGAGCGTCCGAGCGCCGAGCCATTCAGTGTCGGCTTTTTGTTTTGCTCAAAGGCGCCTCAGTCGTTTGCCGCGCGCACTCTGGACGCTCGCGTATATTCTTTCGTGCCTCGCTCGAGTAGAGTAAAACATGAATAAAGATCAGTGTTTAAAATTAATATCTCTCTATGGTGTAAACACCTGGCTATGGAATGCAAGTGATCCTAATTATACAAATAGAGGACTTAGGGAAGACGCCTGGTTAAATATTAGCCGCGAGATGAATGTACCGGTTCCTGATTTAAAAAAGAAAATGGAGTCATTAATGGGATCCTTCCGGCGGGAAAAATCACGAGTAAAGAAAAGTCGTTTAACAGGATCAGGTGAGATATATATTTATTAATTGCTTTCACAGTTACTACTAAGAACTATTTATCTATTATAAAAACTTGTAACTTTTATTTTCCAGGTCGTGATGAGGTTTACAGATCTAGCTGGTTTGCATATAATGCCTTTGCATTTATGTCTGATAGGAACGAGCCAGGTACCACGCGGGATACTATGGAGAATGTAAGTACTTATTATAGTTTTTATTGATAGTCATCTTGCCATGAGACAGTTCCATTCGTAATAAAATGTCTTGCTAGGTGGTCACGTATCTCTTTAGCATTATTTCCTCCACGTCGTGGTATTTGTTGTATTGATAATAATGATGTTGGTTCTGATTCATTTCGCCAACTTCCTTCTACGATTTCCCCGTCATTTCCCACCGCATCAAAAAAGCCGGGAGCTGCAAAGCTATTAGAACATGTTCTCCGTAAATAGTTGTACAAATGTATTGATGCTAAGACTACTTTTGTTGCTTGTTCGGGTTCCAATAAAATTGGTTTACGCAAAACTCTATAAACAGAACTTAACACTCCGAAAGCATTTTCTACAACTCTTCGTGCTCTGGAGAGTCTATAATTAAAAATTCTTTCCTTTGAACCTCTTTCTGGATTACCCTCGTAAGGTCTCATGGTGTATTCATTTAGCTGAAAAGCTTTGTCACCTAATACAAGGTGTCTCAAAAGTAAGTTCACATTTGCTTATCTTATTACGCGAAAGCAACTATTCTGAGGGGCGCGGGGGGTATGTCAGTCGGTAGTCTGGCTCTTGGGAATTTAGTCGCTATGGAGCGTTTCTCTGGTGCGGACCGTGCGTTGTGCGTACGTGAGTTTTACAAAAACGGTAATTCGGCGACTGTAGCGCGTAGAAAATTCTGCAGTATTCGACATATTCGTCACTTAAATGATGCGCCTAGCACTCGTCTCATTGCAAAATGGGTTGAGAAGTTTGAAGAGACTGGGTCAACTCTGGAGAAACCAAAATCTGGGCGACCAAGAACATCAAGAACAGCCGAAAACGTGGACAGTGTTACTCAGTCTATTCGAGATGATCCAAACCTCTCGATTCGGAAGCGTGCTGTTGCTTTAAATGTGCACAGATCTTCATTATGCCGCATTTTACACAAAGATTTAAAGCTGCACCCGTACAAAATTCAGTTAGTGCAAGAACTGAAGCCTCAAGATGCTGGTCAGAGGCTTGCCTTTGTAAATCAGATGATTGAGCGCTTTCCAACGTTCACCAACATCTTGTTTTCCGATGAAGCCCATTTTCACCTGAATGGGCATGTAAACAAGCAAAATTGTCGTTACTGGAGTGCAACCAACCCAAAACAAAAACATCAGAAACCGCTACATTCACCCAAAGTCACCGTATGGGCAGCGATGTCGGCGCGAGGAATTATCGGCCCTTACTTTTTTGAAGATGGAAGGGGACGCACACTCACAGTGAATTCAGAGCGTTATGTGGAGATGTTAGACGAGTTTTTCGTACCCCAACTGCAAAACTTTCCTAGTTACAACCAAAGAACATGGTTCCAGCAGGATGGAGCAACTTCACACACGTCCAACAGATCTCTGCCTCGAGTTCGAGAAATTTTTCCGAACAAATTAATCTCCAGGCGAGGTGACATAAATTGGCCTCCACGGAGTCCCGATTTAACGCCTATGGATTTTTTCCTGTGGGGTTATGTCAAATCAAAAGTTTACGCTAATAAACCGACTTCCCTGGCACAATTAAAAGAAAATATCCGTCATGAAATGGCAGCCATCACGGAGACTACCTGCCGAGCTGTCATAGGCAATTTTAGTGCCCGACTAAATGAATGCCGAGAGCGCAACGGTTTACATTTGGACGATGTTATTTTTAAAAAATAAATTCCCAAACAGTGTACTTCAATATAAAATAAACATTTTTTCAATAAAGCTAAGACTTTTCTTTTAAAAAAAGATTTAAATGTGAACTTTCTTTTGAGACACCTTGTATATAAAATGGTACTTTGGGATAGTACGGTATTTGCAAAATTGTGGGTGATGGGATGTTAAGTTCCCTTTTTTCAAGTTGTTGGTATAATTTTGTATTTTTAAATACACCTCCATCAGAAATCCGTCCTTTACTCCCAACGTTTACATATAAAAACTTGTAATTATCATCTACTAAGGCAAACAAAACAATACTTGAAAATGATTTATAATTATCGTAGTCATTGCCACTGTTTATGGGAGACTGTAAAACAACATGCTTTCCATCCATCGCCGCCACAGCATGTGGGAAATTCCATTTATTTAGGAAACCGTTTGAAATTGCAAGCCACTCTTGTTCTGTACCTGGTACCTAAAACAGATATAAAATAATATATACATATTATTTTACAGAATGAAACCGATACTAACGATAAAACACTAAGCGCAACTCAAGTCGCTCAAGACCCTTCACTTGACAACGACAACATTCAAGTTATGGAAAATCAGCAACAACAACAAGATGGCACCAATAACACACAATCTAGAGTTGGAACACAAGACCAGAGATCCAGAAAACGAAGCAAAAGAAGACCAGCGAAAGACACAGACGATTTATCAGACAAAACTCTTTCTGAAGCTTTCAGGATTCTCCAGCAGTGCACAGAACCACAGTCAACCCCACTGCCTTGTGACTCATACTCGACATTTGGACAATACATAGCCAACGAATTGAGAAAATATGATCCAGTAACTCTAGCACACGTAAAAAAAGATATATGCGGAATAATATTTCAAGCCGACACAGGAGCTTATCAACAATATGGCTATTATACACAAAGCTATGCTGGGTCTATGCAACGTCCAAGCACTCATGCTTCATCTTATAACGATCCGACGTCCCCCTCACCACTAACTCCTCAACCATCTATTACCACCGTTCCAATGACTTCTCCAATTCAATCAGAGATTCCACCTCTCCCTTCCCCTCCGATGACTTCTCAAAATTCATCAGACATTCCTGCTCCCCCTTCCCCTCCGATGACTTTTCAAAATCTATCAGACATTCCTCCTCTCCCTCGGCCTCCTGCCTCCTAATTATACTAAAACATAATGCGAGCCACTAATTAAAATTAATTTCACCTTTCTTTCTTTTTATGGTTATTTTAAAGTTCTATTAAAGTGATTGGACTAAATTGACAAGATATTGTTTTTTTTTTACTTACCTTTACATGATCCTTTAAATGTTCGATGATGGCATCGCAAACTTCAGGGACAATCTTCGAAATAGATTGTTTGGAAATGCGAAAGAGATACTGCAAACTGGTATAAGAATCTCCTGTCGCTAAGAACCGTAATGTCAAAAGTATCTTTTCTCTCACGGTTATCGCTCGACGCCAGTTCGTATCATTTCTTCGAAGTCTGCTTTGCAAGTTTGAACACAATAGATCCAACTCCTCTGTAGTAATGCGTGCAAAATTTTTCTCCACTCCATCATTTATCAATTCTTGGTACAGTTTGTTCCCATTATATAATAATCTGTTTTTGTATAAAGTCTGGATCCAATATCGTCTTCGTTTAAGTTTTTGTTGTCTTCTCTTTTTTATAATCCTATTTATAAGGATAAAAGCAACAGCTGCCACCGCAACACGTACGTGTGGTGCCATGATGTTTTAATTCTCAACTGAACGAACGAACATAATGGCTCGGGTTTGCCGCGCGCGGCAGCCTCGCGATGATACCGAGGCTGCCGCGCTCGTTTGGGGATAGTTTCCTCGCGCGGCAAATGCCTCGCGAGGCTGCTCGCTCTGTGTGGACGCGCCTATTATCAAATGGAATGCAAGAAGAAAGAAGAAATGAAAGAAGACCGTAATTTGTTTTTCTTTAAAAGTCTACTTCCATCATTGGCAACGCTAAACGATAATCAAACATTAGAATTTCAATCAGGCGTCTTAAATTTATTGCAAAATATAAAGAACCGAAATGAATGGTCTCCTGCACACTCATCAACATACAACTATCAACCAAATGTGGCACAATCACAAGGCTATTTTACATCGCAGTACCAAGCATCACCAGAGTCTCAAAGTATTCAATCGAATGCTTCTGATTTACCAGACTTTCATAATATGTAGTTGGGAAACTTCAAACTGTGTACCTACCAAGCGATTGTCTATAATATCTTAATCATATTTTTAATAAATAATTTAATTATAATAAAATACAGTATTTCAATCTTACCTTATACATATCGCTAATTTTTCTTCTGGTCTAATGCTTTTCCTCATATTTGTATCACGCTTTTTCAAATCTTTTTCCACTTTTTTCAAAAGATTATCAAATGTAGGTATAGTCATTCTAAAGTAGTTAAAAAATTTTTGTGGATCATTTCTTAACTGCTGCATTAGAGTTGTAAAGGCACCAACTGTTGATCTTCTTTGTACTATTGGGTTTAACCACAATCTTTTTCTACGACGCTGACGGCGATAATACCAGTATAGTATAGCAAGACTGTTCACGTCCATCGCTTCCAAATCAACGTGAGGAACTGTGCGCGCTCTTGCTAATAAAAGCCGGATGGTGAGTTCACACGAGATCCCGATACGAGGCCGTCGGATACGGCCAAGCAAGATGTGCTGTGTGAATACAACATTCGGTTTTTCCAGATCCGATGAAAATAAGATTCGGCAAATCGTGTCTCCGTGTGAACGTACCGTAAGACGCCTTAGGGCGCCCAGAACCGATGTAAAGCGCTCGAAGCCGGCGTAAGGCGCTCGAGCTGTACCGAGCCGCACCGATGCCTACCGATAGTGGGCGCCGGGCCTTAATAACAAATAAGCAATAAGTTTATTACGATCCATCGCAGAGAGACGTCTATCCACACTCAAAAATCACGAGAAAATGGTTGCCCTACCATAATGCCCTGTTTCGCGACGCCGCAACGCGGCAACGCAACTGCCGATTTTGGCGTTGCGGCGCCGCAAAAATAAGCAGTTTGCGTTATGTGTTTCGGCCCTAAATCCATGTTTCGAAAAGCACACGTTAACACACCGAAAACAAAACTTAGGCCCCTCGCCCACGGCGACTTTTTGTAGCGATGCTGTCGCGCGTTTCGTAAACGCGCGACAGCATCGCTACTAACGCTTGTTAGTCGCATTTGCAACGCGCTACAGAAGCGATGCCAACGCGCTACTAACGCGCTACAGCATCGCGACTGTATCGATGCAACGCGCGACCGTGTCGGACGACATCGGGGAGAGAACGGAGGGAGGGTGGCGCGTGAGTGGAGAACCGAGCAATCAGTGCAACACAGACAGGTCGAGAGTGCTGTTGTCTGTCAAATGCGCAAAATGGAGTCGTTCGACACTGAAACATTTATTATGGCAATTCAGAACCGTCCTGTAATATGGGACTCTCGTCTTCCTGAGTATTCGAATAAGATTGCAAAAAGAAAGGCATGGGAAGAGATAAATGAAATATTTAATTCAGAATTTGGAGAAAAAACAAATAAAGAAAACAATGCTTGTGGTAAGTTATTTAATTGTAGATGAGCGGTGAGAATAATGAGATGTTCTAGAATGAACGAATCAAGTTACGTTTACAGCTCTTTCTAGTTACTTATAGCCATTTTAGGTTACATTATTTCAAATTTTTGAATCTTGCCACGGTACAGAACCTACACCGGTGAAATAGTCAGTATATATGTTTCGAATTGCAGTACCACTTAGTTCTGAACCTCGTCTTCTAATTAAATGTAAATTTTCACTGGCAGGTGGATCTTGGAATCCGACTATACTCAAAGTGTGATCAAATTTGTACCCATCTCGCTTACGTATAAAATTGTGCAATACGCAACACGCTTTAACAATATTCGTAGCAAAATCAACATTAACGTTTATGGGCCGGTTGAAAATTTTAAATTTGTTACTCAATATACCAAACGTACATTCAATATAACGCCGTGCGCGCGTCAAGCGGTAATTATATATTCTCTTATTTCGTGGTAAATGTTTACCAGCGTATGGTCTTTGCAAGTGTTGTGATAAGGCAAATCCTTCATCGCCAATAAACGAAAACGGTATAGGTATTCCATTGTTAGATATAGGTCTTGATTGAGGTATATTATAATTTCCTTGTCGTAACTTTTTTATCCATTCGCTGCTGTCATGTATTGTTGAATCTGAGCTCTTTCCATAGCATCCGACATCTATATCTATGAAATTGTAATTAGCGTCACATATTGCTAGCAACACGATGGAAAAAAAATGTTTATAATTGTAATATTCTGAGCCGGTATGACATGGTTTTATAATTCTTATATGTTTTCCATCTATTGCTCCAATTAAGTTAGGAAAATTTGCATGTTTCATAAATCCTTCAGCGGTTTCTAAATGTAATTCTTCTGTTGGTTCTGGCATGGAGATGTCTTTTAATTTTTTCCATATTACTTCCACAGTTTCCTTCACAATCGTACGTGCAGTAGTATGTCCACATTTAAAATCCAAATGAAGATCTGTGAAATTACATCCAGTTGCTAAGTACCTGTAAAAAAAGAAAATAAATTATTATAAAATACATACATATATATACAACGTGTTACAAAATACCCCGTAAAAAATATAATTAATTATCAAAGCCAAAAATTTTGTCAACCCTAGTAAGCTGTCATGTCAGGGAACCAGATTATTTAACAGAAAGGCCTACGTACCTATTTTATCTAATAATTGTCTACTTTAAACTTTAACTTTAAACTTTAAACTGGTATATGTTTTTTCAGCTATTGAACTCCAGAAAAAATGGAAAAGTTTAAAAGATTGCTTTAACAGAGAACGGCTAAAGGAAAAAAACTCTCCCAGTGGGTCCGGGGCTAAACCCAGAAAACAATATGTTTATTATAAATTATTGACATTTTTACAACCTTTGACCGAAATCAGACCGCCAAGTCGACCTACAGTTACTGAGGAGGAGGAAAACGACTCCGAAGGCTGTCTGGAATCTTTTGTTATTCCAAAATCAAAGAAGCTTAAAAAAAGTGATGGCGATGATGATGCACAAAACAAATTGTACGAAATTCTAACTGAGAAATTGAACAAAGTCACGCCTACCATTCAACATCCAGATCAACATTTTTTACTTTCGCTTTTTCCACATTTTAATTCCATAAAGGAAGAATATAAACTCGATGCGAAAGCTGAAATGATAAATTTGCTTCGCAAATATAACAATATGGCACAAACGTCTGCATACACCAGTCACTATGGATATCAGTCTGGATACCAAAGCTACGACACAACTACTGCTCGTACAAGTACTGAAAGTAGCGTGTCGCAACTAATAAATAGCTACCCCTCGCCGCCAACGCCTGCTGGTGCCAATGTCAATACTGCAGGTAGTTCATTGCAACATAATGATAATGAAAATGAATATAATTACAGTAATGATAATTCTACACAAGATTCTATTATCACAAACATATATTCGCCGTAAAGTAAAAAGTAAGAAATTACAAACCTGTTTATGATTAATATAGAATTATTAATAAGTATTTTTTAGTTGTGATTAAAAATGTGCAAAATCTATTATAAGATAATTAACATAATATTTGGTTTTTCTTACCTTAAAGTTATTGTTAGTCGTTCTTCAGCTGATATACATTGTCTCATCACTGTATTTTTGCGTGTCAACTCTGGTTTTACAATGGAAAGCAATTCACAAAACGTCGAATAAGACATTCTATAACAACTTCTGAATTTGAGATCATAGTTTTTTAGTATTTTAAACGTTGTTACATGATGTCCACAGAGTAATCTTTCTTTATTAAATGGGTGCATCCAATATTGACGCTGCTTTCGTTGCCTACGCTTCGGCTGCTTACGTAAAAGCAGCACTAAAGACAACGTGACTAATGTTGCTTCAACGGAGTCCATCTTGCAACTGTAGCTATCGCAGGTATTTTTGTGCCGTTACTGAATCGCGTTTGCATCGCGACAGAAGCGCGAAAGTATCGCTTTTGTATCGCGACTGAGGCCGGGACTCCACCAAAGCGGAGACGAGACGAGCGGAGAGGAGATGTTTTTTAAACAACCAATAGGCCGGGACTCCACCAAAGCGGAGATGAGACGAGCGGAGAGGAGATGTTTTTTAAACAACCGATAGAATTGTGTTATTAACACATCTCCTCTCCGCTCAGCTTCAGTGGAGATCGCTGTGCGGAGATGTGTAATATTTGTATGGCACGATGGAAGCGGAGATGTGAGATGTGCGCGGACGACGCGCAGTGGAGACGAGAGATATGAGCGGCGTGCAGTCAGCAGTGAGCGAAGTCACCCTCCCCCCTCGCAACTCCTCGCACCCGAGCTAAAAAACATCTCTTCTCGTACAGCACAGAGCACACCGCATACATCTCTGCTTTGGTGGAGTCCCCGAGCTGAAAAACATCTCTTCTCGTACAGCACACAGCACACCGCACACATCTCCGCTTTGGTGGAGTCCCGGCCATAGAGTTGTGTTATTGACACATCTCCTCTCCGCTCAGCTTCAGGCCGGGACTCCACCAAAGCGGAGACGAGACGAGCGGAGAGGAGATGTTTTTTAAACAACCAATAGAATTGAGTTATTGACACGTCTCCTCTCCGCTCAGCTTCAGTGGAGATCGCTGTGCGGAGATGTGTAATATTTGTATGTCGCGATGGAAGCGGAGATGTGAGCTGTGCGCGGACGACGCGCAGTGGAGACGAGAGATGTGAGCGGCGTGCAGTGAGCGATGTCACCCTCCCCCCTCTCGCCCGCTAGCAACCCGCAGAACCCCGCGCGCGCGCCGGCCGGCCATCTTGCTAGTACCGTGCGCGCGAGCACACGCTTTTATCGTGAATAATTTGTGCAGTTTGTATTTTTCAACGTAAACAATTAGTTAATTTAAATAAAACGTAATGGATGAACAATTTATTGAATCAGTAAAAAAATATCCATGTCTATGGAACACATCAATAGATACCTATAAACTTACTGACGTCAAAGATGCAGCTTGGGAGAACGTTTTGAAAGAAACTCAATTATCTGACGGTAAGTGCAATTTATTATATTAAGTATTTCGTTCAAGTAATATTGTAATACGAGTGTCTTGCCATGGAACGGCGCCCTCGTTGTTGAAATAACTACAGAATTTTTCTCGAACTTGATAGGCATCCATATTGTCATTCGATAATAGATTTTCCACGTTTGTGTCGTTAAACATAGTCGTGGCCAAACCCGTTTCATTATTATCTAGATAGCCAGGCATCTTGTCAATTAAAAAGTTGTGTAGAACACACGTTGCTTTTATCACTTTTTCCACTGTTTCTATTTTACATTCAAATTCTTTACGGTATACGTACCATTTCCGTGATAATACACCAAATGTAGCTTCCACAATACGACGAGCTCTTGAAAGTCTATAATTGTATGTTCGTTTTTCGTTATTTAAATTATCGCGTGGATATGGTCTCATTAAGTTAGTCATCAAAGGGAAAGCTTCGTCTCCAATAAAAACAAACGGTACAGGTTCTCCATTTTGGTACAAGGGTTGTGGCTGTGGTAGATTTAGTCTGTTTTCTCTCAAACGAATTCCGAATATACTATCAGCAAAAATACCACCATCGCTGAACCTTCCCATTGAACCTATATCTACCATAATTATTCTTCGGGTAGCGTCGGCTACGCACATCATTACAGTTGAAAACCTGTGTTTATAACAGTAATATGAGGACCCAGATTTTGGGGGTGCAAACATGTACACATGCTTGCCATCAATGGCCCCGACGCAGTTTTTGAATTGCCAGATTTCTTCAAATTGCTTTGAAATTTTTTTCCAATCATTTTCGTTAAGTTCTGGCATAACCAAAGGTTGTAATACTGTCCACAAGGCATCGCAGACATCTTCTATAATTCTTGGAACAGTCGATTTTCCAATCCTAAAATTTTCAGCTATTTGTGAAAATTTTGAACCAGTCGCCAAATACCTGTAATAATTATAATATAGATTTATATTTATGTGTCGTGGTTTCAGTTAGAATAGAAGGGTCATTTCAAAATAATATCTTAATCAGTGTCGTGTTGTTTCCGGAACTATAAAAGATTAGGCATTACTGAAATTATGTATTTACAGAATTTTCACTCGTTCAAAAGTTATAGCCATTTTTAAATAATAGAAAAGAAACAATTAAAAGTCTAAGATTCACACGAGCACAATACATTGAAATCAAACAAATAAAATGGATTTATCACTCGTTATTTATTAACATTTCAAATTTCGACGCCGCCGTCTGCCGCGACCACGTACGAGAGATACAATCCGTTTTGTTTGTTTGATTTCAGATATTTTTTTTTATAAATTGGTTTCCCTTGAAACTCTGGTATTTTTTAAATATTTATAATGGTTATAAATTCTGCATGAGTGATAATGCGGTAAGTATATTTTGACTATGGCAATGTCAACATTTAATATTTATAATGATTTCAATTATTTTTATTTCAGTAAAAACGGCTAAATCTAAGTGGAAAAAGTTGAGAGACAGCCACCGGGACGCATTAAAAAGGAAGAATGCCACTAGAAGTGGACAGAGTGGTAAACAAATTCGTGAATGGAAATATGAGAAGGTAATGGAATTTTTGATACCATATATGACGAATAGAAACAGGACTACAAATTATACCTCACAAACAAATATAAATGAACAGGAAACAAATTCATTGGAAAGTAATGTAACCGATGAGTTTTTTGAAACATCAAGCAATCATACAAGAAGCACTCCAGAAGATCGTCCATCTGTACAACATTCGCCGTCACCGACATCAAGCGTCTCAGCCTCGACATGCAGAAATGCAACAAGAAAATCGGATGAAATAAGTAATTTACTTATACAGCACCATGCAAACCGTGAAAGAATACGCCAAGAAAAACTAGAAATACAATCATTGATAGAGAAAAATAATACCCTTGACGAAATGGACACTTTTTTTCTGTCGATATCAAAAAGTGTAAAAAAACTTTCTCAATATATGCAGCTTCAGGCTAAACGTAAAATTTTCAATGTTCTTTTAGAATTGGAAGAACTTGAGCTACAAAACACATGGTATAACACAAATGAAAATAATTGGTATTCCCCCGGTTACACTTCAGCACCGGGTCCAAGTTCGACACCGGGTCCTAGCTCAACACAGGCACCGGTTCTTACATCAACACAGGCCGGTGGTCCTAACTCAACACAGGCACCGGTTCCTAGCTCAACACAAATACCGGGTCCAAGTTCGACACAGGCACCTGTTCCAAGCTTGGAAGATACGCACATGACCGATGAACAGATAGAAGCATTCAGAAACGAAGAAGACACATATGATAATTTGTAACTATATGGAAAAGAAAGCAATATGTCTCATGTGATTTACTGTTATAATTTTTTTGTACGTTATCTATACTAATATTATAAAGCTGTAGAGTTTGTTTGTTTGTTTGTTTGTTTGTTTGAACGCGATAATCTCAGGAACTACTGGATCGATTTCAAAAATTCTTTCACCAATGGATAGCTAAGATGTGCCCGAGTGCTATAGGCTATGTATGTACCACGGGCGAAGCCGGGGCAGACCGCTAGTGTTTCTAATATAACCTTACGTTTTTTTTGCTACTGCCAGAAAGGCAGTTGGTTTTTTTGTTTTCTTTATGAATAAATAAGATAATATAAAAATATATTTGGTTTTTACATAATATGCATCACTCCAGTCTCCCGGAGGGGTAGAAAGAGACAACGGATCTCGATTTCTCGTAATCCTTACATACCTCAGTTTACATAATATTTTTCATGTATTCTCGTACTTCTTGATTCTCGTTTTGAGTACTTCTCACTTAGCCCTTTTACACAAAAAAAAACAAACACTCAAAAAAGACTGATCACATTCAAACGCAGATAACACACATAAACACAAACACACATTAACAAAAACATAATTAGGTAGGTACTTACTTCAAACATACTGCTAGCCGCTCTTGGGTACAGATAGATCTCCTGTAGTTAGTATCTTGCTTAAATATATGTGGTTTAATTAAGTTATGTAGTTCGTAGAATATATTCCTCGGTAGTCTGTAGGACTTGGTAAAACTTTCATCATCTAACTCATTAAACAGAGTAAAAAATTCTCCATGACTGGTATGGTAATACAAGTGACTTCTTTTCCAAAACCGATGTTTTCTTTTGTTTAGGTAGTATAAAGCTATCAATTCTGCTTCTTCAGACTGTAGTTCTTCTTCAAGTAAAAGAAGATACTTTTTTTGTAATAATAGCGACATCGTCTACCTTTCGTGTCAGAATGCGTACTGAGCACTCAACGCCCCGCACCCGAGCTGAAAAACATCTCTTCTCGCACAGCACACAGCACACCGCACACATCTCTGCTTTGGTGGAGTCCCGCGAGCTGAAAAACATCTCTTCTCGCACAGCACACAGCACACCGCACACATCTCTGCTTTGGTGGAGTCCCGGCCTCAGTGGAGATCGCTGTGCGGAGATGTGTAATATTTGTATGGCGCGACGGAAGCGGAGATGTGAACATTGCGCGGACGACGCGCAGTGGAGACGAGAGATATGAGCGGCGTGCAGTCAGCAGTGACCTTTCGTGTCCGAATCCGAATGCGTACTGAACACTTCAACGCCTCGCACGGCTCGCACCCGAGCTGAAAAACATTTCACACAGCACACCGCACACATCTCCGCTTTGGTGGAGTCCCCCGAGCTGAAAAACATCTCTTCTCGCATAGCACACAGCACACCGCACACATCTCCGCTTTGGTGGAGTCCCGGCCTGAATCTGGGCCCGTGGGCGAGGGCACACAGCTAGCGACTGCTTCGCTACTGTATCGATGTGGACGCGCGACACCATCGCGACAGCATCGCTACAAAAAGTCGCCGTGGGCGAGGGGCCTTCGCGGAATACTGGCACTGCCTTTGTAGTGTATCCACCCGACTCCGAGCGCATCCGACCGGCTCCGAGCACATCCAACCGCACCCGCTTTCAGATCTCTTCCAGCCGGTCGATGTGAAATAGTTGGCGGCTCCGCTCCGGCCAATTCCAAGCGTATACGACCCGGTCTGTGTGAAAAGAAAAAAGCAGGCCGATGCTCTCCGAGCCGGTCTGTGTGAACGGACCCTAAAGGGGATATCTTGAGAAGTTGTTATTATGTTATCTAAGACGCGTAGTCTCTGAAAGTTGTAATAAAAGGTGATATCGCGGATAGAGTGAGTGGTTCGATCGATAAAATCAATATTGCGTATCGCTAAGTAAATCAAATATGTTGAAGCGAAATACCGCGTAAATAACCAAACTAAAAGAGCGTTTATACCCGGTCGGACAGTGATCATTGAATAAACGTGTCCTTCATGAGTTTGTCCGGAATCCTGTGTTTTATTTGATATCCTAAGCTGAAGTCCCGACATGAAATGAGCCCACAATGGAAGTTATGTGAAGAATACCTACTTTCATGAAAATACATGCTAGACAGAGTAGAATTGAATGTAAAATCATACAAACACCCACACTCGGCATACCTGATGCCGATATACATTTTTAATATTAAAATGTGACTCCTTTCTACCAACAAAACATTTAACATTAATATTGCCAATACCTACAGCTTGTAACATAACACCATTTTTAGCTGCTGCAATAATCTTAGGTTTACTTAACTGAATATAGTCCATAAAAAAACTTTTATTATTTGTAAGATGATCAGAACACCCTGAGTCAATACACCATGTAGTAAAATCACTTTTATCTTCGCTCATTAGTACCTCATTGTCAACTTCGTTACATGCCTCATCTGTATTACCATTCTCAAATGTAGATAGAAATCCTCTCCCAGTTACGTGTCCTCCTCTGCCAGTTGAATATCTGCCTCTTCCACGAAAATCTCTCCCTTGATGTGAGCACTCGAACTTTTTGTGACCAGGTAAACCGCAGTTATAACATAAGAAAGCATTATTTATAAATTCATCAGATTTTCCTTTCTTTCTTTTTTCTTCTTCGCCCAATAATCTTTCCTTTACAAAATCAACTTTCAGATCACACATAGTTTCTAAACTTGTAATCACCATCTCATAGGATTTGGGCATACTTAATAAAATATAATTTACCTTTTCTTCGTCAGTTAATGGAGAACCTGAATTTTTCAACTGTGTAAATATATCTTCAAATTTTGTGAAATGCGATTGTAAATCATATTTCTCATTAAATTTCATATCCATAAGCTGGCGTCTCATAAAGAGTCTACTTCTTGTGTTCTTTTTCATAAAATTCTCCTGCAGCTTATTAATCATTCCAAATGCCGTTTTCTCTTCTTTGATATACTCAATGTGAGTATCTGCCACGGAACTTACAATTACACTTACGGCTTTTGCTTCGTGTTTTTTATTTTCTTTGATAATTGCAAAATTCTCTTCTTCTATCGCTCGCAAGCATTCTTGTTCATTTAATATTATCTTTAACCTGTATAGCCATGTATCAAAATTGTCCCCGCTAAACGGTTTTAGTTTGTATTGCTCCGATGATGCCATTTTGTTTTTAATATATATGAACACTCCAAAATATTATAAATACCACAAATAATCACGAAGACTTGAGCCGTAACCACGCTCTGCTACCACTGTTGAATTTTTGGGGTTCGTGGCATCATTAAATACTTAAAAAAACTTTTAAAAGAACATAAAATTTATTTTACTTCAATAACATATTTTTCATGAAAATTCTTCCTAATACATTTTTACACACTGTTCTATTTACTTCAATATTCAAATTACAATGTTTTCTTTTTTACCAACTGAGTTTTGGAGAGTGGCAGTATTGTCTAACTTCAACATTCTAGTATTTTTTAGTTTGATTTGATACACATATAATTTATTTAATTGCAATATCACAGTTCATAAATTATAACTATTTAAAGATAATTTAGAATGAAAATACTACATTGATTGTTTTATTCCAAGCGGGTTTTAAGCACAGCGCCATCTAGGGGTGAACCTTCCTAACTTAAAGAATACGAACGCCATCGGCCTAGCGCCATCTAGTAAATAATAGTAGAATAATAGAACTCGTTAGTATGGATTAAGTAGATAGTTGGCGGTATATTAATAATAGATACAAATAAAATAATAATAATATTTCTCATTATATTATTATAATAAATGAAATTTTTGAAAAGATTTTTATCTTGTTACGCCAAAGAAGTATAACTTCTAAAGCGTGTACATAAGTACACACACATTAATTTTTTTTTATTGAGGCTATCTGAAGGATTTAGTCTATAGCGCTCCAATTACGTCTGTTGATCTACTGCGACGTCGCATTAACTTTGCGGCAGAACGAGTTCGCACCAAGGGCTACGCAAGGTACAGATTATGCATTACAGAACAGGGATTTTCATCATCACTTTGAACACAATATTCATTTTCATCGTCATTTTGAAGATAATAATAAAGTAACTGTTAACATTTAACATTGTTTTTTTTATCCATAGCATATCAACTATGGAAATGTTCTTTTACTTACTTTCGCAAAACACCTTTCGTGATTCAAATTATAATAACGTATAAGTATCAAAGCATAAATGTTTTTCGCCACTGCTAGGTACTCAAAGTTAAGGTTTGTAAAACATGTAGGCCTAAAAGTTTGTATTGAAATTACTTTTATGTTTTGGTAATTATTATTATTATACTATTTCTATTTCTTTAGTTTCTCGATGACAGTTGTAATTTGATAGTTGTAGTGTTGTGACCAAATAAGTAATGATATCGATCGTATTATATTTTAAACAAAGACAAATACAACAAAAACATTCAAATATATTTTTTCAAGGTAACACTTAATGGCCCACCACCATTTTGTGTTTGTTTTAATCTGTCACTCGCAACAAGACGGTAGTGCTAGTCACTACAATTCTGTTCGCTGAGTTTTTTCACATTATCCATACGTTACGTTGTGTATTTTGTGTTCCTCGGTGTTGAATGCTGCCCAGCTGTCAAATATCAAAATGCCGAAAGGATCTGTTCTGAAAAGGCAGGCGAGAGAACTGGTGATTAAGGTTCGTAATTACTTTGAAGCAGAGTATCAAAATGGTGGCCCGCTATTACCACTGTCGCAAGTGCGAGAGCGTGTTGCGGCCGCATTAGGAATTTGTGGACCTACTGTTTCAAATATTACTACCGAAGCTTACGGTACAAGCGGCATGCAGGAAAATAAGCTTCGTATGCCGAAGAAAAAACGCCAACCACGTCGTGTGACATCGGTTGACAACTTCGACGCTGATGCTATTCGCCGTCATATACAAGGTGTAACATATTAAACGCAAATCCTGAAAGTAGTTTGCTCAGAATCGTTAACTGAATCGATATCAGGCAATTTTAAGGTAGGTAATTTTTTGTCCCAAGAATAATTAAAATTAAGTAAACGAATGTCACTCAATTCTTTAAACAGTCGAAACTAACAAAAATGAACTTTAAGTCAATGCTATAAGGCTTTCTCAATGCAAATTTCATGAAATTTCATTGCAAATATCCTACTAATATGGACGTATGAATATCTGTTTTTACTCTTAACCCTTTTCAAGGTAGAGGCAGTATACATGCCACCAAAAAAAATTTTTTTTTATTCTCGACTGTATCGTTCAATGTGATTTTATTTTTTATTGATGGCAACATCAATAATTTTTACGTCAAAAATGAGCGTCCTTTTGACAAATGCTTGACAACTGTCAATTTGAAGTCGTCCATTATCACTTGAAAGTTGTGATTTTCGGTTAGAATTTTTCATCCAGTTGCATCGTCTAAGATTTTGGCTAAAATGGTAAGAAAAGTAATTTATTTTATTCATTTGTTTTTATTTATTACGTTTTACGTGTAATTTTGGCTATGAATGTGTTGAAATTTTTTTTATTGTAAATTTTATTGGTGGCCGTATCTATGCCACTGCCTGCTCGCTGACATGTTTTGGTGGCAGTATAAATGCCATTGCCTGTTTGTATTGTAGGTGCGTAGGTACTTGCGTGATGAAGATATTGAAAATGAACTTGAGCAGATGTTTGGACTTCCTGAAGATCCTGACAACTCAGAAGATGAGTACGAGGGCGAAGATGGTATAGAAACCAATTTTGATATTCGTACGATGTTAGAGGACCAAGATATTGTTCAAAGTCAAGGAAGTCCAACACCTGGACCATCAAGACGGAGTCCAGAAGATGTGGGTTTGCTTTCTACTAATGCAGGTGAAGTAGAAAATATTGATCCTAACATAGGAGTACCTGATATTGCAAATAGCGAAGACGAAGAAATATTGCGACCAGTCAGGCCTTCACGAGTATCGAATCTGCGCTCTCGGCATATTTTGGAGTCTTCTCCGGAATCTTCTGCAGACTCTTCCTCAGAAGATGAGGACGACAATGACTGGAAAAAAGGTATGTGGTCGGACAGGCCAAGTGCTGATAAATTTGACGAAGCCACCTTGAGACCTAAAGTTTTCTTTCCGAGCAGGACTTCTCCAGTGGCTTATTTTTCAAGGTATTTTTCTGAAGAAGTAATTGATCACATAATTGAGCAAACTAATTTGTATGCCTCTCAAAAACAGACCCAAAATTGGGAACCTGTTAGAAAATCGGATATTGATGCGTTTTTGGGAATCATCATTCTGATGGGTATACATGTTTTACCATCTATAGACCTATATTGGTCTAGTGACCCATTTTTTAGAGTGAACGAAATTGCGCAAGTAATGACATGTAAAAGGTTCAAAAAAATTTTAGAAAATCTTCATCTGAATGATAATTCCAAGACTCCTGCAAAAACAAGTCAGGAATATGACAAATTATACAAAGTTCGCCCTGTCTTGGAATTATTGAATTGTGCATGCCAAAGAGAAGCGAAACAAACTACTTCTCAGAGCATCGATGAAGCTATGATACGGTTCAAAGGCGTATCATCTCTAAAACAGTACATGCCAGCTAAACCCATAAAAAGGGGATTCAAGGTTTGGGTTCGCGCAGATAGTGTAACTGGTTATGTATATGAATTTCAAGTTTACACCGGTAAAAATGACAATAATACACCGGAGTTAGGTTTGGGTGCCAATGTTGTCAAAGCCCTGACAAAATCTCTGATTGACGAGAAAGTTCAAGCTCATGTTGCTTTCGACAATTTTTTTTCCTCATATCCTTTGATGGAATACCTTTATGAACATGGTATTTACTCCACTGCCACCGTAAATGTAAATAGAGCAGACTTACCGAAATTCGTAAAAGGGAAAAAAGGGAAAGTAAAGCTTGACCGAGGAAACTACAAATGGAGAGTGAAGAATAATGTTGGATTCATGATTTGGAAGGATACAAAAAACGTCACAGTGTTGAGTACAGCTTTCCATCCTATGGAAAAAACTTTTTGTATACGAACGATGAAGGATGGCACAAAGAAGAGTTTTCCTTGCCCTTTGGCTATCACTGAATACACCAAGAGGATGGGAGGAGTCGATAGGTTCGATCAAAAAAGAGGCACATATGAGGTTGGACGACGGAATAGGCGTTGGTGGTGCCGAATTTTTTATTTCCTAATCGATCTAGCTATCACAAATGCTTTCATATTACAATCGGTTTCACCGCGAAATCATGGACCCTCATCGAATCTTCAGTTTCGCATCTCGATTGCTAGATCGCTTATCGGAAACTACACATCGAGAAAGAGGAGCCTGTCTAGCGAACCCAATTTTATTGCAAAGAAGAAGAGAGCTACAGGCAGTACCAACTACCAGAAAGTCGTAGGAGTGCATGACGACATTCGTTTCCAAGATGTTGGAAAACATTTGATAGACAAGTCTGACACACCGCGCAGATGCCGTTTGTGTAGTACAAAGACAAATAACGTAAGAACCAAGTTGTCATGTACGACTTGTAAAGTATTTCTTTGTGCTTTCCCTTGTTTTACTCAATTTCACCAAAAGAATTGAAGATTGAAAAAGCGTCTACAAATAAATCTTTTTGTGTGGATAATTATAACATGGTTTTATTTCTAATTTCATAAAATGTACAGATTGAAAAAAAAATGGAATTTACTTAATTTACAGAAATATTACCCTCATAGTATGGGCAGTGGCACATATACTGCCACCAAATTTTCCACACATTTCCCAACAGTTTTCCGATTTAAAAAAAATCTTAAAAATCATATAAAAATACCCACATTAACATACCAAAATTTCATTTCTGTACTACTTCTAGTTTTCTCTGCCTTATAAAGGGTTAAACGCAAAAACTATCGAATGGATTTTGTTGAAACTTTATAATAATATAGCTTATACATCAGAATAACATATAGGCTATAATTTATAAAGATATAGAGTGAATTATCGAAAGTTTCCCGAAGCGAAGCGAGGGCGGGTCACTAGTTTGATATAAATGTTGTCGCGGTTTTAGTCAATAAGAGTTTTTTCAAATAAATGTTTTTTTCTCCCATTGTAAATTTTGATTTTGATGTTTTGATAAAACGTAGAAAAAATATTAAATATGTTTAATTTTAGAGACATTTCTGGTCGCTTCCATTCATCCCGCCTAGTATTTCGCCATTGTCCAAATAAACTATCAAAGCTATTTTTTTCAACGATAATCAGTGTTGCCAACTTGCCATGCGTCGTTTTTTTTAATTTGCCGCATTTTTTCTAGTTTCAGAGATTGTAAAACTGTAAACAAAATATAATTAATTGTGAAATTCAACATTATGAAACGAGAATCCTCCAGTGAGTCTGAGCTGCTGGCAATATCCCACAACAGAATCTCGTCTGATCGAGAGCTGTCAGCTTCAAATACCTCGTGTTTACTTCGGGGACGCATACAATCAAGACATATAAGTCGAAAAACTTATTTTGTTTATATTTTAGTTGACAGCTCTCGCAGAGTTAGAGAAGCAATACTCAAATATTGTTGTAACTGCATTGTAGGCAAACGAACTGTAGGCAGCTGCGCACATGTAATGTCTATTATATGGTACCTTAGTTGGGCTAGGTACCAAGAAAATATAGTACCACCTGCACAATTCTTTGACGATATTTTAATTATAATTGAAGAGGAATAAAAATCAATAAAAAAAAGTGTTTTTTATTTTACCACTTCTTTACCCTTACTTATGATCTCATCAGTCATTTACGTTTTATCATCCTCCCATTCTAAAAGTTTTTTTTTTATTTACTATGCAATCTAAGATGGAAGCGGGCTATCTTGTTAGGCGTAGGATGAAATCGCCCTTATATTGTCTATATAACCTCACTTTTACTAAATCTCGTTTATCACTACTCCCAGATTGACAAATTCCATTTTATTTTCAAATATAGGTTAATAATATAATAGCTATTAATTGGCACTACTTTCATCTTTTTACAACCAGGGCCATGATTGTATGAAAGCGTACCAGTCTCCTTTAATGTTTATGATACCTTTGAGAAGAAAAGGTTGATCAAGACAGACGAGGACTCTGATTACCAAAAATGTTTCGACGGAAAACATTTTTTGGATTTTGATAACGTAAGATTTGAAAAAAAATCCTAATCCGCGTCTAATAGACCAGCCATACTCTAAGTATGTTCCGCGGAACCCTAGGGTTCCGCGATACCTCTGCAGGGGTTCCGCAAGAAATTAGGAAAAAAAAATTCATAACACCTCTCTCTGGTCGAGCTTTCTGACGCGGCGTATCACGAGGCGCAGCCGCAGCCGAACTTAGTCGCCTCGTACAAATTTACTACGAGAATACCGCCACCGCCGATATCTACTTGTGAGCGCGCAGTCCCTTTGATAAAAGCCGCCTCTGAGATTAGACGCTATAATTGTGAAGCGACTTTCGGCTCTAAGTTCAAAACGTTAAGTCGAAAATTGTTTACAATGCATTTTTTGTATTTCCATTTTTATTTCGGCGATCGCGTGTATAGTATACAAGCGATGATTGCGACTTAGTCAGTCGACGATTAGGATTTTTCAGCGATAAGTACCTCTGCTAGAAACAAAGTATTTACTGTTTTACTGCTGTATTCTGATTCTATCAGTTTTGGACATTTCTTCTTTGAACTAACTACGCAGTAAGGCTCGTGTATTATTAATAAAGAAGTATGGAACGTTGGCTTAACCCTAGAGTGGTCGCGCGGATGATATTAGTCATCCACGTTGACTTAACCGGTGGTAATTTTAGATTTTTATTTGGAAAAAAATTGCTGGCGCCGATTTTATTATTGTTTATGGTATGCTACATAGCGTCAGTGACAGCCATGCCTTTGAGTGGTTCGGTTCAGTAAAGAGAGCTTCTACTTAGTAGATGGATGACACATGTCATCCGCGCGATCTGTTACGTAAGTTTTTTTGACTATTATATTTTTTTATGATTATATACTTTCGTGTATTTATATAACTACTCATAATACATATATAAATTCACATGAAATACATATTTTTAGCCTAGAAATTTATAATAAATCATTATTTTACACCGAAAATGGCAAATCAGGACCAGCATGTCGAATTGTGGATATCGGAAGAAGATGAAGAAGATTTGGACGCTTATTTATGCTCTGATGACGAAGAGTTAGATCACGTAGAGATTTAGATTGAAATTCGGACTCTGAAGAAGATGGTGATCAAGACTTAGGCGGTCATTCCGCAAGCCCTGTAATTGTTCCCACGGATGAGGACTAGGTACCACTATCAGATTTATTATTTTTTGTCAAATTGAAAGTTGTCACTTGAAAATTTACTTGTCCTGATCATTGCAAAGTACACGTGCCTTAGTTATAAAAAAACCACACATAATTTTTACTTTTTGTAATTTTAATGTTACTTTATGTGAAACATGGATCTCAGAAACGGAGAATTCATAAAGATTAATATTTATGTACCAAATTTCTTAAATAATTAAAATACTGTTAATTTTTTTGTTCCATTATGAAAGTTATTTAATTTTTATTATTGTGAAATAAAAAATATACACTAAACACTGGCTTTATTATTTTTTGCAAATGGATGACTATTCATCATAGTCATCCACGCGACCTCATATGTTATGTTTACAGGCGCGACCACCCTAGGGTTAAAGGCGTTAAACGTGTTGCAACAACATCTTCTAACGAAGCCGAATGTTCAAAAGCAGTACGCGCGGAGTGTACAGCAATTACCCATCCAGACGATGATGCAACGACGTCAAGTTCCACGGTTTCAAACGCGAAAAAAAGGAAGTATGATGAATCATATATCAGTTTCGGATTTGTTGATTCCAATGGCTCACCTCTCTGCATGTTATGTAGTAAATTGCTTCCTAATAATTCCATGGCACCTGCTAAGTTGCACGGACATTTAGAAACTGTACACCCCGAGTCTAAAGACAAGAATAAAGAATTTTTTGCACGTAAAAAAGAACAGTTATTGGAAACTCAAAAAACTATGATGCATGTTACCCAAACTATCAATGAAAAGGCCACGGAGGCATCATATTTAGTTAGCTATCGCATTGCACAAGCAGGTGAAACGCACACTATCGCTGAGAATTTAATAAAACCATGTGTGTCAGATATAACAAAATGTATGCTCGATGAAAAATCTGAAAAACATCTTTCTACTGTGCCGCTATCAAACGATACTGTTTCACGGCGAATTCATGATCTCGCAAGCTACGTCAAACAAGAACTAGTTACACGTCTACAAAAAACACGATTCGTCTTGCAAATAGATGAGTCGACTGATGTCGCTGGTCTGGCTATCTTACAGGTTATCGTGAGATATTCATATGAAAGTTCTTTTGAAGAAGACATGCTTATGTGTTCACCGCTACCCACAAACACTGCCGGAGAAGAAATTTTTAATAAAATAAACATATTTTTTGAGGAAAATAATCTCAGTTAGACCGATTGCATTGAAATTTGTACAGATGGGGCCAAGGCGATGACGGGTAATACAGCAGGAGTAGTGTCACGAATAAAAAATACTCCTAATAAAGTTCATAATAAAATTCTGAATCAAATTACACTATATCTAAGCCCATGCCTTCAAAGCCACAAAATGTAAAGCTCGCGGTTCGCGGCCGAGACCGAGACAAGCGGCCGAGACAGGAGACCGCGACCGTGTCTCGGTCTGTTCTGTATGTACTGTAGGACGAGACCGCGACCAGAGACAGAGAGGACCGACAGCTTATTAAAAGGGCAAAATGGAAATGAATCGACGTACCTATGTACCAGAATTTGCTGGTCTTTTTCTAAGTCACTGACATTTCAAAATTAGACTTTTCTTTTTCAGGAAGTTTCATCAAAATGCAACCTTATTACATTTTCGATTAAACTAAAATGCTTAATGCTGACCGGTTGGCTTAAAGAGAAGAATTTCGTTAATAATGAATACTTATGTCCTTTACTTTATTATTCATATTTCCATAACTAGCTGTTGATAACACAGGTCAACAAAAACAAAAAAAATTTTTGCGCATGGGTTTTACTTAATATATTCTGATTATATAAGCACATATATTAAAAAAAATGTGATTACAAATCGAAAATATTTGCTTTTTAAGAACTTGCAGCGATTTGACCATTTTTGATTTTTACGCCCAATGAATATCGGTCTTTACGCTCTATCGGTGTAAAAATAGAGATAAGATGGCGTGTAGGGTTTCTTGCGTCGCTCTTTTTGTACGACCGACACTACCGACAGTATGTGTTTGACTATTACAGAGAAATAACGTGTTTCATATCTTTTTTCGCTGTATCGAACTGTACAAAATGGCTACGAGAAGTTGTAAACGAGACGCTGACTCGTTTTGCTATATTTGCGGCCAATTTATTAAAGTGAGAGAGAAAAAGTATCATTTGAGTACAAATTTAAAGATTTGCAAGGCATAATATGAAGCTTACTTTAATCTACCAGTCAAAAATCAAGACAGAAAATGGGCTCTACATGTGTCATGTAAGTCTTGCAGATACAGTAAGTTTATTTTCTCTTTTTTATTTTATTTACTATTTTATTATAATGTTAATTAGGTTTACATTACGTTACGTTTTATTGTAGGTTGGTTCCGAGGTGAAACCGTAGAGCTGAAAATTACGACGAGCTGAACACTGAAATGATCACGAATTTTCCCATCATCGGATGTAGAATGTCTCTAAAGATGCATATGTTACATTCTCATTTAGATAAATTTAAAGATAATATGGGAGCTTATTCGGAAGAACAAGGAGAACGCTTCCATCAAGATATTATGGAATTTGAGAGACGTTACCAAGGCCAGTATACTGAAAGCATGATGGGAGACTATATTTGGGGGTTAATAAGAGAAACCTCTACTGAACATGACAGGAAAAGTAGAACTGTTCATTTTTAAAAAATATTACTCTATTTTAAACTTCTAATGTAAGAAAAAATCATAAATTTATGTTCGGTATCTTTTATTAAATCATCTCTATGTCAATTTTTTACGTATTTCATTGATTTTAATTTTACCATATTTTACTCATAAAAGCAAATTCAGAACCATTTTTTTTTTTTATTCTTATTTCTAGTTATATAAGCAATAAAAATAAATTATGTATAACCCGTGCGCAAAAATGCTGTAGACCGGTGTAATTAGGGATCCAACACTGGATTATTACTGTCCATTGATGGCTGTTCATAATTAGGTAATGTCTATAATTGGGGGTCCTACACTGGATTATTCATTAATGGTGTCTAAGTAGGAGTGTTGTTTATTTATAATATTTTATTGTATTGAGTACTAAACTGAAATTAAACATTGAATACTGATTGAGAAAAGAGCTTTTCATTTACCTCCAAAGTCCAAAGAATGTATGGTGAAAAATGAAGAAATTATAAGGCAAATACAAAAAAATATCGCTTATACTGTCCATGACTGGTGACTTTACCTTACTGTCTTACTCCAGGATTCAAATTAACTTGAAGCAACGTTCGACGCGACTTCAAAATATACTAGTTTTTCATTACCTAAAATTGATATGATAGTCGGTGTTTTCGGATGTGGGAAGACAACATTTATCATAAATGAACATAATCAAGGGTCACTGGTACTGACATCCTCTAGTGAAGGAGCTGCGGATATTAGAGAAAGGATAAGTAAGAAATATCGCAAAGAACCAAACGAGTTCAAATCAAATTACAAGACAATTGATTCTTACCTGTTAAATTCATGAGAACCTTACGACAGTGTATGGATCGATGAAGCGTTAATGAAACACCTCGGGGAGATATTTCTGGTGTCTCTATTCGGGATGTAAAATCATCAATCATCGCGCTTAATAAAAGAAACATGGCAGTGCCCGAGCTTGATGGACTCGTGGATCCTCACGCTTTGGGTGAGAGATTAGTGACCCAATTCGTAAATTCTTATATTGCTGAGGATAAAAAATGGTTGTTAAATGAATTTAAACTGACACCAATTAGACCAAATCATGAAATTGTTGAAAGATGGTTGGAGACTCAAACACCCTCTGTTCGAAAATTGATTGAATGTTCAGACTCTGACATTTCCGAGTAGAAATGGAGCACTTACAAATTCATGATAAAACCGACAGTCAAACCGACTTTGGACGCAACTGCACCTTACGTGAACAACGCATTACAAACGATTGCTTGCCAAGAAAAATACCAAAACGCGATATTTTGTCCCATCTTTAAGGATCTGGACCGTAGAATGGAGGTGTTTTATGTTGGAAGATTTAAATTGTTTACACGCACAACGAATGAAGATTTCGAGAAAGATATGAGTGAAATCCTTAGTCCAGCGATTTTCAAGGATTTAATCAGCAAAGGTGCAAAAGTTTTAGAAATTGACATCTCTAAATACGCCAAGAGTCAAGGTTTGGCGACTTTAATTTTCGATTGCTTACTGATGGAAGTTCTTGGCGTAGAAAAATTTTACATCGATATATGGTATTTATTTATCTCATGCACATACATTAGTCAAAGATAATGAAAACGGTGTCAGTTATAGAGTCAATTACCAACGGAAGACTGGTGATGCGTCGACTTTTTGTCAAAACACAAAAAGGGAAAAATGGCAAGACTAATGCCAGGGCAACAAGACCCAAAACCAAGGCACCAAAGGCGGCTGAAGGACAACAGCTTCAAACAAACCTCAATCCCATCACAGGGGACGGCGGGCCAGAAAAACGCTTGGCCCGCAGCGAAAAGGCCGCGCGCCGCCGAGAAAAGCGCAGGGCCGCAAGGGCGGCAGCCACAACACCAAATTTGGCTGCGTGCCAGCCCTACAGCGTGGAAGCAGCAATGCATCCAGCATCCATTCACTTGGGTGCTCCTCAACCACAACGACGTGGTGCACGGGCCAAGATGGCGGGGGAAGTGATTGATTCAGTGCAATACACGGGATCTTGGGCAAAATCAGGGGCTGAACAAGCCATCCTTAGACGACTCACAGCTCTTGAACGCAAAGTTGGAGAGCTTGTCGATCAGCTCAGCAAAACGGAGGCGAGAGCGAAGAAAGCGGAAGAAGCTCTCGCCGCCATGCGAGCACAGCCCGAGAATAGTGTTGTTGCGGGAAAAACAGTTCCCCCAACCGCTTGCGGTGGTAGGGATTCACCTAAGATACCTCCTGAAGTGAAGGGAGAGGAGAAGGTGAACAAAGTGATATGGGAGGAAACAGCAGATGAGCGCAAGGACAAATTGGAACAACTCAAACAAGAGTCGGAACAAATCGAAGCCGAGCGGAACCTGCGGGAACTCAAATCACCTGATGCTTACAAAGCACTCTGCCATTTGTACACTAAGACCCGGGGACTTAATATCGATGATAAAACCGAAGCATACTGTTCCAGCGTTATCACAGAGTATCTCAATAAAACCAAAGTGTCGGACGCCGTTGAGAGGAAAGACATTATGAAGTACGCTTTGGAATGGTTCTTTGAAGACGAATTGGCTATGAAGACGTCGTTGACAGCAAAGGCCGTGCAAATTGCCAACCGCACCAATCTTGAGAAAGCTGGTGTGTTCGTTAAGAAACGGTGGTACTGGTTCAACAAGACAGTCAAACTGAAGTCAAAAAACGAACTGTTGGCAATAACACGACCTGCGTTGTGAGGTCGAGGTTAGTTCAGAGTGTTGGACGCGAGGACTGCAGCATAGAACTTGGGCGGGCACCATACGGCAGACAAATAGTTTACGCAATACCTGTAATAGCACCTGAGCGGGGAGACCCTGCTTACTACTATTATCCAGTTGGGCGCGAAACGGTTTACGCCGCATATGCCAATCGTCATAAGCCTGAGCTGCTGGCTGAATATGATCCAGTGGTGACAAGGAAACTCTACAGATATATCCGCGATCTAAAAGTTGAGGTACCTCCATGGACCTACAACAAATACGTTAATGATATACGTTAATGATATATACGTATATGAGGGAGCCAAACGAACATTTTATCGTGCGGCCCTGGAGACTTATTATCGTAATGGGAAGATACCCACAGTGATTACTCCTTTCACTAAGATCGAGAAGATGTCTGCTAGTAAATACAAGGCACCTAGGATGATTCAAGCTAGAAATCCCGTGTTCAACATACATCTGGGCAGATATGTGAAGCCAATTGAGACAGAAGTTACAAAACATCATTCTCCATTGAATTTAGGCAAGGGCAATTATGATTAGGTTGACAGACGAGTTTACACAATGGCTTCACAATACGCCTGGTATGTAGGGGGTGACCATAAGGCATTTGACGCTCATGTTACGGTGGAAATGCTCAAAGTTGAAGGCGAACACTATTTACAATGTTGCAACACACCAGAACTGCGTGCATTGCTGAGAAAACAACACAGAAACAACTGTGTCACACGAACTGGAGCCAGATATTCTGTCAAAGGCACCAGAATGTCAGGGGATGTAAACACATCTTATGGCAATTGTGTGATCAACTTGGCTATACTTAGAGCAGTTTCAAGAAGATGCAACCTTAAACGTGATGCCATAGTAAACGGAGACGATTTCATTTTGTTCACGAGCACTAAACCTGATAATGGGAAGTTAAGGAAAGTCACCTAAATTGCAGACAAGATGGGAAGGCCCGTACAAAGTGGTTACACGAATAAATGATGTCACATACCGGATCCAACGACATCCGAGGGGAGCACTAAAGGTGGTTCACATCGACCGCTTGGCACGTTATCACGGTGATAACGATGATGCTCGGGACGAGCATCTCTAAGAGGAGGGCAGTGTTGCGGACGCGGTCGCGGAAGTTTCCAGAACCGACGGGTCAAAACAACAAACATCAATAAATAACATCAAAAGCAAAGAACATCAAAGAGACCGCCGTGAGATCTAGGTTCAAGCGACACCGAACCTTATGTCCATACCGTAAGGTACAAAGTGGCATGGCAAATAACTTGTTTACAAGTAATACCGATTCTTTTGTGGGCTTGCGAACAAAGGAAAAGCTCTCGAAGCCTGTCACCATAAATTACTTTATTGAAGTACAATGAGGAATATTCTAGTATCTAAGGCCGAGAGATATAAAAGGGGCACAGTGAGGCCGCGAAGGCAGTTCAGTTTGAGCTTTCGAAGCGATAACAGTGCGAAGCGATCAAGTACGAAGAAACCTGCGACTCCTGCGATACCAACGGACATCGGAACAACTCTGCAACTTGGATATAGCGTGTTTTGAATCTACGACTCCAGCGACCAACGGACTAGGATTTACTCTGTGATTTGGCTACGGTTATTGTGTCTACGTGTTCATCGCCTAATAAATCTTTCAAAAAGAAGTCAGCAGTGTTTACTCCAAATCCCAAACCCCGCGTTCGTAACAATATTAACACAATGACCAGATAAATAATTTCAATGGCAGACCCAATGCTATGGATACTATCTTCAACAGACTAAGATTGACTGCAGCAACCCTCGGAAATGTAACTCTTATCTATCCTTCAGCGACAAATGACAAATATCAACCGCTAGCCTAGTTGGTAGTGGCCCTGCCTGCAAAGTGTAGGGTGCTGGGTTTTATTCCGGGCTAATGCAGATATTTATGTGACAGATAAATGTCCGTTCTAGGGTTGTGGGTGTTAGTGATGATATTTGTAATGTTCACACCATCACAACACAAAGAAAAACAAAATAGTCCCGATCTTGTTGCCTAATATCTCCTAAACTGCTTTTTGAACCTTTCATAATGGTAATCGTCAGTTGCTCTTTCCCCTTTAGCTTTCTTGACTATTTTATCCACACCATCATCTATAGCAATTTCCTCAGTCTTTGCTATTTCTGGTTTATCCACTTTACGTTTCTTAGAATTGGTGTTGTCCAGATTGAACCTGTTATGCTGAACAAAGTTCACTGCCATGTTAGTTGGGACAAACTGTGAAGGCCCATCCTTTTTATTATGCCTCTCCCAAAGTAATTTCATTTTGGCCTCTTCAGTAGCTTCTATATTTTTTATTTTAGCATCAATACCAAGATCAACCTCCGGAATGCCACTAAGCATCTGGTTTGATAACATCTCCTCAGACCTGGGTGCTGAAGAGGATCTCAAATGTTCTGGCAATGATAATAAAGCAGCTTCTTCAGGTGCTAAATATTTTAGTGTTTCATGCTCATCCATGTCTTTTTTATCTTCATTACAGCCCTCTGTAAAGAATAACATTTATATAAATAATTTTATTAATAAACACAAAAACCCATAGAACAGTACATTAATAGAATGTGAAAATCAGTTGAACAGCTTCTAAGGTTCTGAAATACCTTATCGTCAGAACATACATGTTGGGTTTACTATCAAACTTAATCACAGTAGCTAGTTTATGAAGTATCACAAACCAAGAACAATTTAGATATATTTATGTACATATTGGATGTTGATGGGGGTGCACCACACTGGCCAAGTACAGATATTCACCTCACATACCTTTGAGAACCCTTTTCGAACCCAGGGTCAGAAGTCCAACGTTCAAAGCACTCGGTTATCACCGCTTCATTACATTAATAATAATTACTTAATACGAAATATAAAAATATTTGGTTTATTTCTAAACATCACCTACAATACCAAAACTTGGGTGACTCACCTTTTCGTTTCGCAAGCTGCTCCTCTATATACTTCATCATTTCTTCATCTTCATCACGTTTGTTAGTTTCAGCTGAAAACTGAGTACCAATACCGGTGTCGTAAGCGTCGTCTACCTGCTTAACCTTCCCGCTCTTTAATGCCTGCATGTTAATCATTCCCCCTGTTTTCACTTTGAACGGGTCTTTACAAGTGATTTCTTCTTCGATAGTAGTTTTCTGGCCAGTCGCTAGAGCAATCACGCTGACGCCATTAGGCCGTTCTCGAAGCTTCTGAATTTCCTTCGCCTCCTCTAACTTTGCCAATATATGCTCTTCGTCGTCCGATTCTTCTTCTTCGACCTTAACTCGTTGTCTGAGATTCCTTTTCTTTATTGGTTTGAACTTTATTTCTTCTTTTATTTGGTTCTCAGCAGACGCTAAATTACATAGAGCATCCTGCTCCATGTTGTCGATGTCGCGTTCGGAAGATTGTCAAAAAATCCTTTCTGTCTGCCTGTTCAGCCAAGGGCGCCTAGGCGCTAAACTGATCTTTCTCTACGTCCAAAATTCTTACACATGTAACTCGTAGACTTTTATCGATACCGAGAACCAGAAGAACTATTAAGAATTAAGTTATGCGTTCGTAATTATTGTTTGTTATCTATTGTAAATTGTACAAAACAAACCATAACCTTCCCCATATGAGAACACAGGTACTAGCTAGAACAGAATTCTAGCATTTCTAGATTTTCTAGCAAAAATCAAAATCACTAAATCACGTTCATTCACAATCACTTAGGCGAACACGGGAACAGCGAAGACGAAGAGTAAGACCACAGACCAATGACAAAAAGATCACAGATAGCACAGATTAAAAGAGATGCTTTGGTTTATGTTACCTATGGATTGTAGAATTATTCTCCATCGGTGCGTTCCAGTAAGCGACAACAACGCTCAAAACGTCTCTTTTTCTGCAGAAAAATGAATGTTTCTAACGATTTTATTGCTTTGTGGAACACACGGCATTATTTTAGTGTTTCTTTTATATTTTCTGTAGAAAAGGCGTGCTGTTAAAAAGCTTGCTCAAAACATGCTCGTAGACAACACTTATAGTTCAAGTTGTCAGTAGCATGTAGGATTAAGCATGCTTTCGTGCTTAAAATAAGCATCAATTAACTGTATAATCTGTACCATTATTGACACACGAATATCCGTAACTTGTATTATCAATGGCAATGGAAAATAAGAGTTGACCTAAAGGTTTTAAATACCAGTTTTTAATAATGTCCTGCTATAATGTTACCCTATGTTATTTATATGTGTGTACATAAATAATAAAATAAATAAATAAAATAAATACCAGGTCATAAAATCCCAAAAAAAAATCAATGACAATTGACAATTTTAAACGACATTAATTGAATTTTAAAGAGATAGGTAGGTACCTACCTACCTACCTAATTAGGAAGGATAAATATTGAATTATTGACGTTGACATTTGACAATGACATCAAACATTAATTAATTACCTAATTTAGAGAGTTAATTAACTAGTAACATAGGATAAATATTGAATTATTGACGTTGACATTTGACAATGACATCAAACATTCCGTCCAGCAACAATAGCAACATTGATTGATTGATTGAAGTTGAACATTCAATTCAATTGATAATTGATTCAATATTTCATTAAATAATAACAAAACAAAATGTATGATTAATTTATTAAGTTTAATCAATACGATACATCACAGCCAAGTCAGCCAACAGCCAAGTCAATTTATTTATTACTCAACAAGTGGCTATTTTATTAAAGTGTAGATAAGCTTCTGAACCAGAAATCAATAAACCAATCAAATGCTAAAGTAACTCAGCAGGTTCAAACTTCATAGAATACATGATAAACAATGTAGTTTATCCAATATTACCTCAGAGATAACATTTCTGTACTCGGCTACTCGGACGCGTGTTTATTCGTTGTTTCGAGCTATGGCTGATATATTATTCTTGCAATCACCACCGCCAAAATTGGAAGAGATTCAAAAAAAGATATTTAGCAAGGGTGCTATAGAATTTTTGTGGAGATTACACCGACAATTTGATGTTGATATCGAAAAACTTTATAACAACCGGCAAGTGCGTGATGTTGAACTACAAACTCGGAGTTTGGAGTTTAAGAAGTCACCGGAACGGGATGATAAGACATGGAAGATTGGCCCACTACCTATACGACTTCAGTATGTATAACATTGGTAAGATAAGCTATGCTTTATCTTGGTATTTGAACTTTCAAAAATGTCACAACTTATTTTTGCTGCCTTACAAGTAAACTGAAATACAAATTTCTACTACTAATTTCACTACTGCTTTATAACTTTGTGTGTTTTAACTACAAGGAGAAGAAGCGCCGAAAGAAACTTCTCAGCACATCTTTTTAATGAATACACATCGCAATGGTTACATTATACAATTTCTAAATTAAAACTGGATGCAACATTGTTGTTTCTAATCATTAATTGATTTTAATTATAGACTCAATTGTATAACATGGCTTATTTAATTCGTAATAAAATAAATTATGCATATTATAAATAAAATGTATAATGAAGTCAGCCAAATCCAGCTTAGGATAAGTATGAGACAGGTTTTTTCTTACTGTAATTAATAAATTGCTCGTATTTGCTTTTGAATAATATACATATATTTTTTTTTATTTAATTGAATATCTTTTAGAAATCGTCACTTAGACCTGGGTGATGTGTCACCCACTAATTCTGCCCACTTCATAGCAGCATTGAATTCAGATGTCCAAGGAATTCAGGTGGATTTTGATGATGGACACTGCCCCACATGGAGAAACCAGTTGCTTGCTCATCATAATGTGAATTTGGCTGTGAGGGGGAAGCTTCCCGGAGCTCCTATGAGTGTTATGACATGCCCTGTCCTAATGCTGAGACCACGAGCGTGGAATATGATTGAGCATGACATATTGGTAAGGAGTTTTTATAAGATATTGATTTGTTTGTACATTGAACATCAGGGTGTAAGGGTCATCCATCTTTGAGTCTAACTCAACTCAAGTGTAATAACCCTATGAAAATTCCTTAAGAGGAATTGTTTTTCAAATAGTATTAGGTAGTCCTTATTGTTAAGAACTAAGTGTTGCTGTTGTAAATCCTGCCTGTAGGTAAGTGGCAATGAAGTGTTGTTGTGTTGATGATTAGTTAGCATATTGCTAAGTATTGGGAGATCTTGTGGCTTTTTGCTTTAAATTAATTTGAACTTTATCAATATTGAGTAAGGTTTCAAAATGCTTTGGATATACTTTGCACTGAAAAACCGCTGTCCGCTGCTCTTTCAGTGGGAAGTAACATTTATTCATTATTTTCAGATTGATGGAAAAGAAGCTATCGGCCCACTAGTAGATTTTGGCTTGCTTATGTATCACAATGGCAAGAAGCTCTTCCAAGCCAACAGTGGACCATATTTTTATTTATCAAAACTCGAAGGTGCTTCTGAAGCTAAACTATGGAATGACATCTTCGTATGGACTCAAGATGAGCTAGACTTACCCCAAGGAACTATAAAAGCGTGTGTTCTTATAGAAAATATAGTATCTACATTTGAAATGGATGAAATATTGTATGCATTGAAGGATCATTCCCTGGGTCTCAATTGTGGGATATGGGATTACTGTGCTTCTATTATAGCCAAGTTTGGTAAGTGTGTGGTTTTTTACCTAGTACATCCTTCTTTCAAATCAATCAGTTGAAAAGCAGGTTCTTTGTAAAATGAGTTACAAAAAAAATTGTGCAGTAGGTACATATTGACAACATTCAAAGCCCTTTTTCTATGGTTTTAATTAATCTGTCTAGAAGTTGGCCTGCTCGTCAGGCCGTAACGTTTTGTTGGTTACCGGCTAGCAACATAACAACTCCTCTCCTCTCCTCTCCTCTCGTATCAACTCTCCTTTCCTTTCCTCAACTCACCAACTCCTGCTCCTCTATTTTTTTATGTTTAGGTATAAATCTTGGTGAGATATTTATGTATCTGTTGCATTTTTAATTTTTTGGCACTAAGAACATTTCTGGTGACTGATGAATGTCACTAAATTTCACCGCTTACGATAGGTCATCGCGAGGATTTCCTTCTACCGGACAGGAACAAATACGTGAACATGGATCGGAAGTTCCTGAACAGTTACATGAAGCTGGTAGTGAGCACCTGCCACGCGCGGGGCGCTCCGGCCACTGGAGGGATGGCGGCCGCCATGATGAAACCCGGAACCGATGGCACGGATACTGGGTATGTTTTTGAAGTGAAAACTTCTTTAGCAACGTTGTGATTTGAAAGTCGATGAAACGGAAATGACGCGCAATTGACACGAAACTGTAACGAAACAGAGACAGGCACATTTTAATGTTAACGTGGGTGAAAATGAGATAGGAAGCATCGTCAAAATGGTGGCTTACGTAAGCAAAGCAACACATCAATATATTGACTGACAGTATTCGTTTTTTTATAAGCTTTCACATGTATGTAGCACGTGTGAATTGCACACGTTTTGTTTTTTTCTAAGGTTCCGTACCTCAAAAGAATAAACATGACTCTTGTAGGATTACTTTGTTGTAGGAGTACTTTGTTGTACTGTGTTTGTATGTCTGTCTGTCTGTCTGAAAAAGTTTAACTGAAATAATTTCTTATGAATAATATACCTACTTGTTAGTGCATTGTAGAATTCCGTGATAACTTTGTTGATACATGACCTCCACCCTGACCTTTCATTACAAATCGGCGCGCGTCGATACAATTACGACATATTGTAGGTATTCAAAGTTATGCGACTGTCCCTCTGTCTGTTGTGAGAACTTGCTGTTGTCTTTTTAACAGACTTCAAAAATAGGGGGAGGTTTCTGTATAGTTTTAATTCTTATTACTTTACATATTAACTTATCTAGAGGTTGCGGATAGATAGATTATTAAAAATAGCCCATATAATATGTATAATGTATGGTACTACGTTTACATAAACTTTAAAATTGGGTCTAAAAATGTGTTTTAAATAATTTCCGATTCAAAATACTTACTGATTTTGATGTCTGAAGGTTGCTGAAAATAGTAAAGAATAATTATGGCAACGGGGCAGTTTGAGGCGAGAGAAAAAAGTAACCCAAGTATGAACATCTTTCTTTTTTACTTTTGAGCCATTGCTAAACGACTTGGTCGCGATGGCTCGCGGCTTCAGAGCCATTGATAAACATCCATCGGTCCCTGCAGAACTTAACTACTTATGATAATTGAACAAACATTAATATTGGAAACATCTCAATCGTTCGCGGCTATATGACGTCATACTAAATTAATTATAATTAATATTAATATAATATAATATTGATATAATTATAACGCCCTCTAGCTAGAAGACATAAGGTCATAAATTTAAAATTATAATTCTAAAGATGTCATTTTGGGTATTAAATAAAATAAATAGCATATTACAGGAATAGTAAGCACATTTAAAATTTGATCTCGCTAACTTCAGCACCTTTCAAATGTTATGTTGTATGTGTATTTCTATGTAGTCGATATTTAATTAGTTTTTAACATTCCTCAATGGTTGTAGGTCGAAGGGAATAGTGAATAAGGTGTTGGAAGCTAAATTGAAAGAGATCGAACTTGGTGTTGATGGTTTTATGGTGTACGACACGCGGCTCGTACCTTATGTTAATGAGGTGAGTGTTTTCAGAACTACAATATCACATAAATCACTGCTCCGGCCGGGAATCGAACTCGGCATTTTACAGGTGATTTCTGATTATTTGAGCTCTCATTATTTTACTCCAAGGTCATTGACAAACTATGAGAATTTGAACTACATAGTTAACAGTACAAAAGTTGCAATCTCATAAGCAAAACCAAACGAAGGTTCATTAACAAGAAATTGTAAGTAAGGTCAGGTACGACATTGTCCAAATGGGTTTTACGTAATCAATTGTACTGCATCGATTGTGAATTGGGTGTAAAAAGTTAATTGGAAGCAACGAAATCTATTTCTTGCAATGTATTTGTTTCGATGCCGATAATGGCGTGGAAAATTTTGGTATGATAAGGAAGATAAATGCCATACTCAATGGCAATAAGACAGGTACCACCAACCGCTTGGGGTGTAAGGAGTCCATCGTTAAGTCCAAGCTTTATGCTCGTGGTTTACCTTGCAGCACAACAAATGGGTTCTGAACGACCTGGTTCGATCCAGCCACCAACCACACAGCCAATAGACACCTAATGTTTGATTTTCCGTATTGAATGCATTCTGGTAACTAGCTGAGGTAACACGTTAAGACTGGCTAATTCAACGCTGTGATTGGCTAATTCAAGGCCACACGAAACGTTGGAAAAAAAATAGATTAATTTAAGCAACGGGAAAGAATGTGACGGCACGAATTTATGTCGTTACTATAAGTAAGGCAGATGTGTTGACAGAAGCCATTCGCCTGTTATTAGGAGTCTATTGGCTGTGTGGTCGGTGGATCCAGCAGTCAGTCATAGTATTTTCACCCGCCTGGCTAGCGACGCATTGGTGATGCCTGTTGAGGTCCATCCTCAACTTCGCAACCCATAAATGTCCACTGCTGGGCTCGCGTTTCCTCGCACAATTTGAGGGGTACAAGCCGGAGTCAACCACGCTGGCCGATTATTGACAAATTTCACATGCCTTAGAGAGCTTTATGGAGAATTCTCAGATGTGCAGGTTTCCTCACAATGATTTCCTCCTAATTCGCACATAATTTCTGAAAATTAGATTAGAGAGAGATTAGAGGTGCGTGCAGGTTTCGAATCCAGACCCCCTTGTTCGGGAGTCCAATGTACAAAAGTACAAACCACTTGGCTGTGACTACACTGGATTGTCTTTTGAAATGACTGACCTCCAGAGCGGTCACCACTTACCATCAAGTCCTACTATCATAACCATCCATCCCAGCTTCAGTTGGTGCCACGCTCACAAGCTCCTTGAAATTCTAGCTATGGAAGAAGACAGGTACTTCAGTGAACCAGATCCACAGGATAATGGAAGTATACGTAACGGCAGAGGATCTATTATCGATCCCTAGCGGCGGCGTGACGCTGGCCGGCCTGAGACACAACGTAGCAGTGTGCATACAGTTCGTGTACCACTGGCTGGCCGGGAACGGTCACTTCTTTTATAGTGGAAATGTTGAAGACTCGGCCACGGCGGAAATATCGCGCGCTCAGATATGGCAGTGGATTAGGTTTGGGGTGAGTACCTATTCTAATATCAATACTAGCTTTCTTGGCCGACAGCTCATTGGTGTTCCGTTCCGATGCCTTATAGATAAACGTCCGAATATTTGGTTGACAATGCTCACTTTCTAAACTGTTCGCATAATTGTACAAGATCGTGAACAGCTGGAGCTCGGCCGCTCCCCAGGCATGATCTTGGCCGGGCCGGAGATCTGTGTATTCTCAAAATATATCGCCGGCCTACCATTTTGGAGGTCTCCCTCTTCGTTTCCTCATCTCACCCCGCCTCTCCTCTTAGCTTTCCTCCTCTCACCTCTCCTTACTCCCCTGTTTTATGGCGCGGACCCGCCTGCACCGTCCTCTTGCTCTTCCGCGTATTTCGACTCGCTCTAGCCCGGGCGCGAGTCTATTGGTTACTTGCCGCATCAACGGTGCGCACTTTTGCTCCATGCCAAACCCCCCGACCCCGTAGCTTAGTTGGTAGTGACCCTGCCTGCGAAGCGAGGGTTCCCGGGTTCGATTCCCGGCCGGGGTAGATGTTTATGTGGCAGATAAATGTTTGTTCTCGGCTCATGGGTGTTAGTGATGTGTTATTTGTGTCCATGCCACCCGCGACACAGGGAATCCTAGTGCGGAGGTATGAGTGTGTTAACGTTTAAAAATAAAAATAAGCTGACAACGGACGGATCGTGCAACGATGCGCGCGCCGGGTTTTTAGCTGATTGAACCTGACCCCATTCCGCCGCCCCCCAGCCGGCGCTGGAGGACGAGCCGGCGCGGCGGGTGACCGCGCGGCTGGTGGAGCGCGCCGCGGGCGAGTTCGCCGCGCACGCGCACCGCGCGCTCTGCCGCTCGGGCGCCGAGCGCAAGCGGCTCTCGGCCGCGCGCCACATGAGCGTGGAGCTGTTCCTCGCGCGCCGCCCGCCGCCCTTCATCACCAGCTACCTCGCGGACAACCACAAGTTCCGCACGCTGCACAACAAGGCGCTGCTCAGCAACCTCTAGCGGGTGCTTACGATTGCGGTACTCACGATTGTTTAGTTTGTTTTGTTTTACTGATGTCTTAGGTCTGCTAACTTCACATCTTCCGCACCACTTTCTAGAGGGTACTCACGATTGTTTAAATATGTTATTCTATTGTCTATGCTCGCTTCTTATGACGTAACAGGGCGTTGTTGAAAAACTTTGCAGGGTACTCACGATTATTACGGATACGCTACTTGTCACGGAAAAAGTACTTATGTACTGCTAACGTTTTAACTACCTAAGGTTATATCAATTTGTTTATTGTTTTATAGTTACTGTTGGCAAGGCACGTTTATAGTAATTACTCACGATTAACGTGTTATATGAAATAATATGTATACTATCAATAGTCGGTACGAATATAGTGATATTATTGGACCAAAATATTGTATATAAGAACCTGAAATGAAATTTAACTATTTTAATTTTCATTGTAAATAATAAAACATTTTATCAAGATGATGAATTAATAAATGTACGTTATCAAATTATTTTTCGATGTTTACATACTTATTGTATACCGATCGATTAATGTTTATAGCAATTATTTCCATGTAAACAATACCAAATAATACCAATGAAAGTACTTCCCTGTGTTTTTCCAGTGATGTGTATTGTAATAGTTATGTTTATTTAAATGTTATTAAAATATTGTCAAATAAAACTATATTTTTGTTGGGAATTTTATTATTGATTTATTTAAACTTCTCCAAAATACTTTCATATAAACATACAAAATGTGAACACAAGCAGAAGCAATGTGGTATTATAACGATACACTTAAAATATTAATTCATTTATATCATAATTATATCTCAATTTACAACAAACAGTTTATTTTGGACATGTTGATAATAGAAATTTAACAATTATTCGATAGTTCAATTTATCATAAATTAAATTATCATAAATTTCAAGGCAGCTTGAAACAGTTTTACATTCGAAGAATATTGGTTGACAAGTAGGTACGTCTATCGAGACATTACGTATTAATTATAATTACCATAAAATTAGCAACAAATTTCTAAATCGATAATTAATTTTCAGGTAATTTAATGTATAATTGTCAATGTTTTGATAAATTCTGACATTCGTTAGGTAATTTGTAAGTTCCCTAAATGAAATAAAAGATTTGAATTTGACAGCAATTATAATAACATTTTTTTAGTATGGTAAAAACGTACTTTAGATTGTCATGACTTTTGATTAAAATAAAAATCACATCTATATCATCAACAAGTTTACAATAATTGCATATAAAAATGTGTATATTTCAAAGAAATTTTATTATAATTTAACTATAACCCAATATTAAATAAATAGATATAATAATAATTAATTACAATTAACAAATGACTCTTGGCTATTCTTAATAGAAACAAAACATGCTATAATTTACGATCGGAAATATAGTACTAACATTCATGATATAATAAAAATAAGACGTAAATAATGTACCTAATATTCAATAACATTATTATAATAATTAACGTGATTTAAAATATTAAAAATCGCTGCAATATTGTGCGCATAGGATGTGATGTGCTTTGAATTCTATTGTGTTGTTTAGTTCACAAAAAAAATTAAATTCTCGCTATAGGATTCAACTTCAAAGGCTGTTCGCCGCTTGAAAAAAAATACATATGAACCAAATAGACAACTTGCACCATTGTTCGCTAAAAATATAGTTAAACATTAATAACTAAATTGGTTAATTACAAACGGTTGCTTTTTATGACTTAAAAAGGCATGTCAAATTTTTATAGTTTTCCCCTTTAACAAAATTCAATTACAATCATTATTGAAAACGGTTCATATACATTACTCAGTTGTATATTTCTGAGACCGTACACTTAAATGAGTATTTACAATGCAAAACAGTTCAGCACCAAAAAATCAAAATATGCACACATTTCGATTTTTTCACAAGTGCTAGAAGTGAAAACTTCAAAAAATAGTTTGGTTAGATGTCATAACTATTGTTTTAGCGCTGCAGCGAACTTTAGTTCTAACTCTTGCTAATGTTCCTATCTCATTTTCTCCCACGTTAAAATAAAAATAAAATTTGACTACACAATTAACGGTATCCCCCTAACGAGAGTTAACACTATAAGGGACCTAGGTGTAACATTCGATGCGAAGCTTCTTTTTGACACACATATTAATAACATAGTAAGTAAAGCCTCGAAAGCTCTAGGGTTTATAATACGCGTGTCACAAGAATTTAAAAACATCAAAACACTTAAAATCTTGTATTGTACGTTTGTCCGCTGTCACCTCGAATACGCATCACAGGTTTGGAACCCTAATTATCACACCTACATCAATCGTATTGAAGCCATTCAAAAACGATTCCTTAGGTATTTACAATATCGAAGCAAACAATATATCAAGGGGTATAAAAATCAATGCCTTAAGCATCATATACTCCCTTTACAAGAACGTAGACAAATAGCTGACATGACATATCTGTTTAATATTGTTAACGGTTCTGTAGATTCGCCCGAGTTGCTAGGCAATATTACATTCAGAGTACCGAGGTTAAGTAGCAGAAATCCTGCTCCACTTTGTGTTCCTTCAGCTGACACCAAATACAGACAAAACTCATTCTTTATTAGGGCCAGCAAGAGTCTAAATGCTATAACTAAAGAATGTAATATTGACCTATTCAACACAAATGTGCGTAAATTAAAACGGGACTTAACAGAACATTTTCTTTTCAATAATAATTTGTAACATTAGATAATAACCAAATAAATTATAATTAAAACAAATTTAAATATCAACGTTTACAAGAAAGGAGTATTAGCCTCTAAGAGTATTTAATTGTAATGTTAACCTGTTAATCATGTCACTATCTATCGGTGAAAACTTGTAATTGGCTTTCTTTTATCTATTACTTTCTACTTATATATTAAATCTAGCTGTAAGTTTTCCATAAAAGATAAATAAATAAATAAATAAATAAATTAAAATGTGTCTGTTTTGGTCGCTTCCGATTCGTTTCATTTGCGCGTCATTTCCGTTTCATCCAATTCCAAATCACAACGATACTATAGAAGTTTTCACTTCAAAAACACATTTTTCAATAACAAAACACTAATAAATAAATTCGGTTGACAGACATACAGACAACAGAGAATATAGTTCTGAACTGTTTTATCCTAACCTATTATAGATTCTTACAATTATCAATATGAAATAATTAAAGCAGTTACATTAAAATGAGGTCCCAAAACCATGTCGCACATAGTAGATATTGGTATTAGTAAATCAGACGAGTGTGCTATGCAAATGTGCATCACAATTGACAATATTTCGGCTCTAGTTTCAGTAATAAGGCATTAATAATAGTAAATATAGTTCTGCTATAGTACTTTTGTGTCAATTTGAAATTAAAATAGTATTTTGCCAGCTTATACATAATTAAATAAAGTCATACCCATATTATTACAAAAAAGGATAACAATTTTATTATCATATATGAAATTAAATTGATTAATTTAAAATACTACCCATAAAGAAAATGAAAATTTATTTGTAAGTAAGATTTTTCGCAATTTCATGGTATAAGTCTGCAGTTAAAGTAATAAAATAAGAAATGGAACACTGATTAATATAAAAAATATGTTTACATGAAATACCTACATAACTCGTTACTTGTATATTTTCATATTTCCTGGACTTCTGAACATATTAGAATGTATTTTTACCAATTTGAATAAGAATTGCCCGTATTAATTTTACAAAATGAATGTTATGCTGATTCAATTATGTCATAAAAAATGACATGTGACATTAACCAGCTAAGTGTCAATTGAGTAGTGGCAAAAATGTCATCAATTAATATAAGATGTTTAACTATTTATTGTGACACATTATTGTGTTTAGTCAATAACAAATAAAAATCAATCATAAAATTAATACCTACCTACAATTAAGTTTTTGTGGCAATACATTAATTATTAAGAACAAGGAAAGAATGGTGAAAAATTAGCTAATTGTAAGAATTAATCTAATGTCATCAGACATAGGTAGACAGACATGCGTTAATATAAAATGACAGTATATCCTCAAATAAGAATTGACAGATGATATGTCAATGTCAGTTTCACTATACAAACGTTCCACTAAGCTATATTTATGAGCAATCAAAATCGTCATTACATATTTAGTCAGTACTTATGTCATACTACATTTAAGAAAATATCAGGGATTTCCTGAAACACTTAGAGCTTTCTTATCTTCTTACTGAATATATCTTGTGATATGACAAAATACTGTCATATTATCATCATACATCATACGATAAATATTTCTCTAGTGTAGATTGTAGTCACAGTGAAATCCTCAGGGATTTGACATATACAAGAGTATGTATTGTGTGATAAGTATACCAGTTTATTCTATACAGCAACGTTGCATTCTGCTAAGAAACAGAACATCTTGGGTTCTGCTCGCCCCCCACCCGCTGCCTTGGGATAGATCTCTCTACGCCGGGGCCGGGCAATCTTGGTTCGTGGTCTTGCAGTGACAGTGCTAATGCATGAGCCAACGCCTCATCTTCAGTCTGAAATCAACATAATTCAAATGTGTGAGAATAATGCTTATATTGAGGATCTTGAAGTTATTGAGGATATTGAAAGTTATGTCAGTTTAAGTAAAGTAAAAAAGTATATAAATTACGTTGCCATACAAATATTTACTAGTCAATATTGTTAATATATAAAAATGAATTGCTGTGCATTAGTCTAAAAATCAAAAACGGCTGGACCGATTTGATTGTTTTTTTTTGTGTGTTCAAGTGGATTCGAGGATGGTTTAGATTCACAATTGGACCCGATATCATACGGCAACGCCACCTGCGTTGCTGTTGATATATCACCAAAACATTTTTTAATTATAAAGCGGTACGAAGTACGCTGGGATAACTAGTTGTTAATAAATAATACTGGGCCTGATTTAATCGTATTTACAAGCATTGCCCAATAAAATAAAAGGTTGCTGTATTGTTCTTTTGCATGGTCAATCATGCTTGTAAATGATCAAGAGAGGTGTTGCTTAGAATAGTTAGAATCTAAGAATGAATAAATAACCTAGGTATATACATAGTATTTGGGACCATAATGTTTGGCACATGTGGAGTAAACTCAAAAATATTCCCATACTTATGTGGGATAAACTTACCATGTTTCCTTGAACATCCGTGAACGAGCGGACAGGTGCAGTGGTGGGACTACTGGTTGGCATATTTCTTTCGTTCGCTTTCATACGAGCCATTGCAGCCGCACTGGAAAATAAAATGTAGCTTATATATTATATTTTATTATATATCCTGACAGTGGTGAATGGCAATACATTGCTTGACCCACCGACATGGCTTAACACCTGCTACTTAATGATAACAACCGGGGCCAATTTATTTTTGGCCCTCTGAAGTACGGAAGTGGACATGATTAGTGATAGAATACTTACGCAGCCTGTCGTTTCTTCGCACCGAGCTTCCCTATACAGCCATGGTCAGTGGTGTGCCGATGTCGCAAGCAAAAGTTCATAGAACATTCACCACAAACTAGCGGCACCATTTCTTTCGTCTTACATCCTTTCAGTGAACATTTATTCGTAAAGACCTGAAAACCAAAGGGATAACTAAACTTTTTGCAAATGAGCCACCCTGTGGTAAGTGGTCACTGTTACTCATTAATAAAATAAAAATAAAAATAGTCTTTATTTCTACTACAACTTATACTTTTATAACTTATTTTATTTTTATTGCATGAACATTGTTTTAATGTTTATTATTTATTGCTTTAATAATAATTTTAATATTTATTAATTATTTTAATGTTTAGTTTTGGAAGAATCCCCTACTTCTTTAGCAGGGATGCTTCCAAAACTAAAAATTCAAATAATTTTATGGTATAATTATTCAGAAGGAGGAAGATGGCAAGGGCAATAAGAAAATCCTATCACTCACATCCTATTATACATTGAGTACCATCGCCATTAAGAATGAAACAACTTTATTTGACTATTTTTTGTTAATATAGACTATAAATCCCTCTATCTATGTCATAAATATAATATTAAGGATTAATATTAATAGTATAATAGTAAGAATTACCTTTTTCCTTCTCTCCCTTGCCGGATCAGAGGTACATTGGTTGTCGATATGAGCACCTACTGCTACATCTGGAGGCTCTCCCCGTTTGCCTGGCACGGGCGCCCCACACAATGGACATACAGGAACTTGAACATCACGGGCTTTTGACTCTTTGCATGCGTGATTTGTGTACGAAAAGTGGTCAGAACTGTAAAATGTACAATTTATTTGCTTACCAAAGGATACTATATTACAAGTTATTGTTATTCTAAATTTTGAGGATCATACTAACACAATCGAACATGACATCAGTTTACTGTAACGAAAGCATGTTCAAGGCTTATAACATTGAAGTAATAAATTAAGTCATGTAAAATACACAACATGACTTCAATAAACTATTGCACTGTGCACTTTTTTGTGCAGCAATTTATAGGAAATGAAATGAGCCCATGATTAAAGATGTGATTTATAAATATTTATATAGATTAATAGTATACATCAAAATGGATACCTAGTTTATGACAGATGTTTTTTAAGCTTTTACATTTTTTTCAGGTACTTAGCAGAGATTAATTAAAAATTATGAAGGTCCAGCACTTACCAGTATACTTCTTTACAAGCATCACATTTCATTGGCAGGAAGTCTGAAAGAAATTTCACATATTTTTTAAATATAAAAAGCAACAGAATAGTAACTATTTCAAGAATAATTCAATAAAAATAATTTAGGCTTCACAATATTTCGTTTCCATTAAGAAATACATAATTTAAAGGCTCAATTTGAAAAGAGCAAGTCATCTTTACAATCATCTACCCACATATTATTATAAAATAAATTTACAACAGAATCTTTGACTTTCAATGAACAGAATGCACAATCTGTTATTGAACTCAATCTATATGATTCATTTGGTAAACCCACAGAACACTATCTCCTAGGTAAAGCATGTAAAACGCTTATAGGCTACAACAAAGAATAAAAATACAGGAAGAAAGATACAGTACTATTGTTATTTACCTAATTTATTGCAGGATGTGTAGGAACAATTTCTTCCAAGATGTGGAAATTCCATTTTCGAGTCTTTTATATATAAATGTGGTCGTCACTCTGCAGGGTTCCGAACTATAAATGACGAATTAATCGAAAACGACACTTTTATACAAAGAGAGGATCAACATTCGTCATCTGATTTGATGAATGATGATGAAATCATGAATAAAATAAATTGTCATTTGCATTTGGCATTTTTTTCGTTTATAGATGTGTCAATGTCATTCTACTGTCATAAATTGACAATACTAAATAGTATCAATTCTGAAAGTGACTATTTAACGTTTACATACACTTCATATTCATTTAATATTTTACAGGTTAACGATTACTTTTAAGAATCAATTAATTATTCCAACACCAGATACGAAACAATATTAGAAAGGAGAAAGATCTACAAATAGATCTATCGTTGATTTCCAAAATAGGTATATTTTCATTTTTTTGAACGTGTTGATATGACCTTGAATGTGACCTTTCGTCCTAATGACACCTGTCTTATGAATATGACGTTTGTTGTCTGTCCTTTACGTCACAAAAAAAAGACAAACGTTTGGGGTTCGGGGTCGTCGGCTACTAAATTTTAGTTATATTGAACTTATTTTTATTTGAAAGTGGTCCTTGTAAAGGATCACTAGACAAATCTGGGCTTCTTAGAAAGATTAGTAGCCGAAATGAGTAAAATCTTCCCTTCCGCCGCTAAGCTACTTGGTGGTTCAGTCACGGTGGGTCCCAATACTGGTTTTAGGAGAATACTGGCATATGTGACCAGATTTGGTAAACAAGGACCTTTAAAGATTTTCTTTCGTGTTTTAGAAAGCTGCAGCCCCAGTCGTAACCACCTCCAATGCGAAATATAGCACAAAATCTGAGGCTACATTCGAAATTAAGGTAATTAATTTTAATGGTCTAAATAGTGAACATATTGATGTGTTGGTTATCCTCAGTGGTAATTCAAAAGGTAAGGTGTATGTCTAATGTAGTGTAGTAAGTGTAATGGAAAATTTCACTTGTATGTAGATTTAAATCACAGAGCTAGATTGGTATAATTATGTAACCTAACCTTCAAAGTGTCAAGTGTAAGATTGTTTTGATGGATACTTTTGTCCATTTTATCTCTATTATAGAATTGAAAATACTTATTAAGCAATTGGAATGCAAATTGAGGAAATAGGAACCAAAATAGTTTTTTACTTTATATTTTTTATTTTAATAACTTACGTACTGGTAGCTAATAAAAACAACTCATACGCTAGTTTAATGTTTAAAATAATAATGAAGAAATCCATGTTTTTCATTTCAAGCCATACAAACTCCACAAATTGGATAAAGGCCCGGCCACATCAGCTTCACTGACCTCTCAAGATGCACTTCAAATGTATGAAAAGCTGGCGGTACTGCGGCGCATTGAAACAGCCTCTGGCAACTTGTATAAGGAGAAAATCATCAGAGGCTTCTGTCATTTGTATTCAGGTTTGCTTATTTTGTTTGCATTAAAAAATAATACTGGTTGATTTCAAAACACAGACATTCAATATTCAGTTTTTTACTGTTAATTCATTCCTTTAATATCCTCAACCTTATTATTCTATTTTTTTTGTTTTGTGCTCGGCACATCGCTAGTAGTTACTATGCAAATGTCATGTTTAGTTTAATAACTAAAATTGATTGTATCCGTTATCTACAGGACAAGAGGCAGTGGCCGTGGGCATGCGCTCCGCGATGCGTGACGTAGACACGGTGATCACGGCATACCGTTGCCACGGGTGGACTCACCTGATGGGCGTGAGCATTCTAGGTGTACTCTCCGAGCTTACAGGCCGCCGCACAGGTTGCTCCCGCGGCAAGGGCGGCTCCATGCACTTGTATGGGAGAAACTTCTTTGGAGGGAATGGTATCGTTGGTGCGCAGGTGAGTTTGAGTCATCGTATATTGATAGACAGAACAGATATTGAAATACAGATATGTAAGAGATATGGTGATGATGAATGCTAGTCGCAAATTGCTTAGGAGTTTACATCCTTTAGCTTAACATTAAGATTCCGGTTGTTATTGTAGATAGTAAAAAGAGTAGAAATAGCTCTTCTTCAGGGTTGGTGATGCATTGATGATTCCTCAGGCTATAAAAAAGACTTGACTCTAGTGTTGTGTTTTAAGGAACATTTATAACAATACATGATAAATGTGATGATACTAGGTACCATTGGGAGCGGGCGTGGCGTTAGCCCACAAATACCGCGGTGACGGTGGCGTGACGTTCGCGTTGTACGGTGACGGGGCGGCCAATCAGGGACAACTCTTTGAGGCGTACAATATGGCGAAGCTATGGGACTTGCCTTGTGTGTTCGTTTGCGAGAATAACGGATATGGTGAGTTAACGTGAAAAACATTTGAAATGTGATGTACTACACTTTGCTAGCGGCTTCACCCTCGACAAGCTTACAAGAGTAACAAACATACATTCATACATCCACGCAAACTTTCGCATTTATAATATTAGTAGGATTTATTGCGTCCAAATTGTTATTAATGAGGCTCAACAGCGCCACTTTTTCGATTTCCCTGACCATTTTGTATGTAGTATAACTTGTATATCACTTGTTGTGGTAATTGTATGTAATCTAAGTTAACCCTAAATCCTGTTATCCATTGTCCAGGCATGGGCACAAGCGTGGACCGTTCGTCGGCCAGCACAGACTACTACTCCCGAGGGGACTACGTGCCGGGCATCTGGGTGGACGGTATGGACGTCATCGCTACTAGGGAGGCCACTCGCTTCGCTATCGACTACTGCTCTAGCGGAAAAGGTAACTATCGCCCACTCTCAGTGACCAATATCTATCATTCATTCATTCAGAGCCCTAGCACAGAAATGCTCAAGAATTTTTTGCCCATAGCGGTTACCAAATGGCTTAGGATCGACACAAGCGGTCGTGCTATAAGCCCGTGCTATCCCAAGTAGTTCTGTTAAAACATAACTTGTTAATTAATCCTACATTTAAGCAATGGTTAAACCGATTGTTTTCTAGTTGCCGGTAACAAGTCGTTAAAGTTTTTCTTTATAATATTAAAAAATTACTTTTTAGGTGTGCCTCGTGGAGAGTTCTATGAGTAACCGTGATGATTTGACCCCAGGTCCACTGGTGATGGAGATGGAGACGTACCGCTACTCCGGGCACTCGATGTCCGACCCCGGCACGTCGTACCGCACGCGTGACGAGGTCCAGGAGGTGCGCCAGACCAGGGACCCCATCACCTCGTTCAAGGAGAAGCTGATCAACACCGAGCTGGCCACACCTGACCAACTCAAGGTAAACTACAACTACAAGATAACCTACACTTACACTTTTTAGAGGCGACATCTTAGTCCTCACTAAGACTTTACTGACTTACACTGTCTTAGTCATCAATATATTGAAATATAAATATTAATAATATTATATGTATTTTATAAGCAGTGATAGCCAAGTAGTTTGAACGTTAGACTCTCGAACCGTGGGGCCCGCGTTCAAATTATGCACGCACCTCTAATTTCCAAAGAATATATGCGTATTAGAATTCAATTATCACTTGTTACGTTGAAGCAAAACATCATGAGGAACATGCACACCTAAGAGTTCTCCTTGATCCTTAAATGTGTGAAGTCCGCCAATGCTCACTTGGCCAGCATGGTGGACTATGACCTGTACCCCTCACATTCTGAGAGCCGTGTCCAGCAGTGGGACAGTTATGGGTTGCGATGATGACGGAGACGGTTGACGGTTTTTGTGGAGCCGGCTACACTTTTTAGAGGCGACCATCTCAGTCCTCAAGGGTAGCAACACATCTGTGACCGAATTATAACGAGACTCTTACTAACATTTACTATCTGGACTATTACTAACAATAACTAACAGGACTAACATTCACTAACAGTCCTTGTCTCAGTCCTCATACTTACAAACTAACCAACTAATGTTCTAACACCGTCACCTAACCGGACTAACTATCCCAATCCCCATATGAGTCTTGTTCTAAGTCGGTCACAGTTGTCATGGGCGGCAGCGGAAGGTGGTGCGGCATGCACGTTTGCTGCCTTAAATCAATAAAAAAAAACGATATTTAATCTGCAGGAGATCGACGCCAAAGTCCGCAAGGAGGTGGACGAGGCAACGAAACAAGCGAAGGCGGAGCCCGAGATCGGTGTCGAGGAGCTGACGGCGGACATATACTGCAACAACATCGAGCCGCTCGTGAGGGGCGTGCGCCCCGACGCGCCGTTGCAGCACATCTCCGTCGCTCAGCGCAATTAGATCTTGTTACCTGAGGTTGCCTGAGATTACCTACGGTTGCCGAGGGTATCTTAAGGTAACTTAAGGGTGCTTAAGTTTATCTTGGGTAACTTAAGATTGCTTTAGGTCACCTTAGGTAACTCAAAATTAACTTAGGTAACTTAAGGTTCCCTTAGGTAACTAAAGGTTGCTTAAGTTTTCCTTGGGTAACTTGAGATTGCTTAAGGTCACCTTAGGTAACTTAAAATTAATTTAGGTAACTTAGGTTCCCTTAGGTAACTAATGGTTGCTTAAGTTTTCCTTGGGTAACTTGAGATTGCTTAAGGTCACCTTAGGTAACTTAAAATTAATTTAGGTAACTTAGGTTCCCTTTGGTAACTAAAGGTTGCTTAAGTTTGCCTTAGGTTCTTATTAAGGTGTTGAATGTAAACGAAGATGTACCTACAGTACCAATTAAGCTGAATTAATGTGTTAATTAAAACCAGTATGAACTGCCTTACCGTTGCCATGGTAACGTGCGGTTTGGATAAACGCTTATTAGCTAAATTATCCATAATCTATCCTCTATTAAGTTACCTAAGAACTGTCAATATGTTGCATACGTTATAGTGTTAGTATAGCTATTAAGTTTAACAGATATAGAGAATCGGCCGTTAGTTAAAAGTGAATGTATGTATAACTTTTAAATAGAACAATTGTTTTAAAAAGAGTTTATGTTGTTATAGACATACTATATTATGTCTTTGTTTACATTTTATACCTTTGATAGTGAATCGTAAAAGTGATATTATTCCACTCGCTGAAGTGGCACTTTAGATTGGAGGTTGCCATGTATGAAGTTTAGCTAGATTAAGTGTTGCCTTTCGAATGGTGCAAACGCTGTTATCTGATAAATTAATGAGAATGAACGCAATTTTTTAAATACTACCGACGTGCCCGCGATGCCAGGTTAGTTAGTAAATTAACGAAGTATGAAGTCATTCCCTTTTGCACTTTTGAAAAATATCGTTTTATTTATCTGTATTTCATTTTGTTGTGGCGGGAAATTGATATTTTATAAGGAAGTAATGACTTTGATAATCTTTGTGATTTTATTATTGTTCTTTGGTTAGAAACGAAAGGCGGTTTAAAAATATGAGATTATTTCAAATTTTTTAAAATTCGAATCTTATACGACTTGGGATTGACTTTTATTTTAGTAGTTTAATTATATAATATTATTTTTACTTGTTTTTCTTTTACGATGTAAGCAAAACTGCCAATCATTCTTTGAAATCATTTATTTTTATTTTCGCACATTTGTTGTGTTATGTGGGGAGATAATATTTATTAAAAAAAAGTTAAAATGTTACAATCATGAGTTTCATTTTACCTGAACTACTGAGCGTTAAAATGGAGCAAAATATCCGCAATGGAGAAATTTAAAGTACATTATTATAAAAATAATGCAGAACCACAACTTTACTGACACTTTTCTGTTAATATAAGGAATAAATTTCATTATAGAGGTGATCAATTTTTTAACTTATAATGTCAGTCTCCATAAAGCGCACAACACAGAGTTGTAGTGCATATAGGAAAATAGGGGAAAGTGCAATGATTTTAATTGTGTATTTTTTTTTACATTTTATAATATTTCTATATCGAAGCCGTTTTTCGTAAATTCAATACTACAAAAGACCTTCGCTTCACTTCGGGAAACTTGTACAAACCGCGCCCAAATCGGTGAAGTCGTTTCTGAGATTAGCGCGTTCAAAATCATAGACAAAAATTCTAAAAATCATTGTTTTTGGTTCTATTGCGTACAGACATACCGATCAGTGCATTATATGTATAGATTTGATTTAATTATACAGGATGACATTATATTTTTGGACAAGAAAACAATGATTTCAAGTTCGTTGTTTATTCGATAACTATCTACAATCCCACCTCCTTTAATTAAATACACATGATTTGCAAAACACACGTTTATTTATACAAAAATATCATTTTGATCATCACAAACACCATTGAGCACGATTTATAGAATTAACTTTAATTCCTAAAACTAGAAATGCTAGTTACAATAGGGTGTAGCACATTCGTGCATTACAGAAGGTTTTTATTAAAAATATATTTTTAACAATTTATTGCGTGTAATTTGTTTTTAATTTTAAGTCTTTTATTAATTTTTGTATCAGGTAATATTAATTTTCATTCGGCAAAATAAAAAAAAATATTTGACAATGTGCTACCCCTCTAAAGCATATTGTATTTTCGCTTTTACTAAATACTACATTGTAATACATCACGGTAAGTAGGCATTTAAGGCACAACGTTAAGCAGATAAAGCTTTTAAAGCAAATAAAACAATAATAATAAAATATTTTACTACCTACATACGTATAAATAAATCATTTGTGTCTGCGAAATTGACAACAGATTAGGGATGATTGTTTTGAATTTATTCTTTTTAATCATCTGCACACATTTTATTAATAGGTAATAAAAATATATATACCTATTTAGCTACGAAAACATTTTGTTAAAAAAAATCTCACAACTTCCTGTCAAAAACTTACTCTCAAAATATTTATAGTTAAACACTTGCAGCTACCAGTGTTAACGGAGTTATTAAAATACATATTTAAGGAGTATAATTATCGGTAGGTAACACGTTTAAAATTAATAACATAAATAAATAATCTTTTTAACAACATAAGTTTCTAGTAAGTATCATAATAATAATTTTAATATGGAATCACATTATTTAGGCAAAATAAATAAAAATCTTTAAAAAATATAGTCATTTTGTTCTGTTACATAAAAAAATAGAATTATTTTGTTAAGAATATATATTTCTTGTAGTTAGTGCATACGTACGTAATATCATTTAGATAGTATTTTTTATACGACGCTAAGTAAAAAAAGAAAAGATGAATAGAAATAGATAATATATTAATAAGATAGTAGGTATACGAGTTTAATATATTAGGCATTCTTGATACATACATAGTACATTATTACATAGTACATTACATAGTACATTTATCTTGAAACAAGGGAGTGAATATGGGTAAAGACGAAGGTATCTAATATTAAGGAATGTTTAGGGTACCTATTTATTGTTAGCAGGAATGTCTAAACAAATTTAGAGAATATAAAATTAGTAGGTATAAAAACTATATTTTGATTAAATTATTATTTACAAATCTAATTAACTTATGTGCCTATTTTGCATAATTTTCTTTCTAAAATATAGGTACCTAGGTATGACTCAAAGATAATAGGCAGGTAAATTTAGGATAACATTGGACATATTCCACTTTTTAAAGGTACCTACGGAACTGACTAAGCAGAATGTTGCAAGGAACACGCAACTATAGGTAATACTTAACTACACGATTTTTAATATACCTACAGGTACATATATTAGGTGTCTTATATTTAGGTATAAATAAACATTTGGTACAGGTAGGTTTTATTAGAAAGGCATTTAAAAGGTAGGCTCAATAGGAATTTAGGTATGGGAATGTTTTATGATAATTATGAGGAATGTTTTGTGCTAGGTATAGACAAGGAAGAATGCCGCTATCTATCTTTAGGAAGACGCAAGTAACTTATGATTATTATGTAAGTAGGTAGGTAGTGTTTGAGATATTTCAACATTGGGAATACCTACTTATAGGTACTAATTTCAACAAATCGTAAGTAGGTAGATCTTATATTTTAATCGTAGAGATGTACACAGATTCGAGTGATAAACAAACTTAATTAAATGTAAGTAAGTATAATATAATAAGTATACTGCTGATATTACTTGAAAGTATCATGAATCGGAATACTAGGAATTTACCGAATGAAACTAGACTTTTCAACCCAATGCATCGGGCATTAATTATAATACGAGTAACTGGGATAGCAGAAACACTAACACACTTTTTTATGAGCCACTTTTCCCTCCCATATCCTACCCTACATTATAGTTATTAAGGTTCTGCTATTTTCCGCTTAACTCGTTTGCCACTTCCCACCGACCACACAGCCCATAGACGCTCATTTTTGATGTTCCGTATTGAATACATTCTGGCATATATTTTGCAATGTCGTGATTGGCCACACGAAACGTTGGAAAGAAATATTTTAATTTACGCAACGGGAAAGAATGAGACGGCACGATAGTTTGATATTTATTCCGGAACTATAAGCCAGATGTGTCGACAGGAACATTCGCCTGCTATTAGGCGTCTATGGGCTGTGTGGTCGGTGCCACTTCCATACCCTACGATTGCTAAGTATAACATATTCTCCTAACATTGTGAGAGGAGATCCGAGCTTAACATTGAGACAATTATGGGTTGCGATGATGTTTTACTTAATAAGTTAATGCTTGATTACAATCCTACTTGAAGGTAAGTGGCGATGTAGCCTAAGGTGCTAACACGCTTACTTAGAGAAGCCTATTCACCAGACTCGAAGGTGATGATGTAACTACTCCTGAGTCTCATCAGCCTCCGGTATGTTGCCCTCGCTCTCATCAACCACGCCGCACTGCAGCTCGTACAGACGCGCGTAGATTTTCTTCAGCGCCATGAGCTCACGATGCGTGCCCATCTCGGCGACCACGCCCTTGTCGATGACGCAGATCATGTCCGCGTTTTGGATGGTCGCAAGACGGTGAGCGATGATCAGGCAGGTGCGGCCCTGGCTGGCGCGGTCTAGGGCCTCTTGTACCACCTGGAAAAGATATGGGAAACTTCATCTTATCTGGCTAGTTGTAAGATTCAAAGGTACTTTTCTAAAAGTTCTCTAGAACAGTCACAAATTATAGAGGTTTTAGAAGTTGGGAAATTTACTTAATGTTCTAGAGATAGGGTTCAAAATAATAGGTAGTTCAGAAAAGATGGAGATTATAGAAATGGGGAAATCGATTCTAGGTTCTAAGTAGTAACAACAAGGTTTAAAGTTAGGTTTATTCAAGTAAGTAGGTACATAACACTTGATGGAGGTTGTAACAGGAAATAACATTATGTTCCAGGGACAATATTCGAAATTAAAATTACTTTTATTCGAGTACAAAAGCTTTGATTGTACCTACTGATGAAGATGAATACCAAGATCGAATGATGAAGTGTAAGGGCAAAAGACAGAAATAAGCTTTTGTATCTGTTGTAGCATACCTAATATTTAAGTAGGAACCTCTTGTTACGGACTGTAACTACATATTGACTATTGGGAACTCTCACCTAATCAATATTTCTATTCCTAACAGTCAATATTAAGTGAGGGTTATGTTCTTTGCGGCTATTAAGACCACAATCTCCATTGTCCAAGAGCTCACCCTTTCGCTATGCGTGTCCAGCGCGGAGGTGGCCTCGTCCAGCAGCAGCACGCGCGGGTTGCGGACCAGCGCGCGGGCGATCGCAATCCGCTGCTTCTGACCACCCGACAGCTGGGATGCGCGCGCGCCGATCCGCGTCTCGTAGCCCTGGGTGACAGGATATTGTGATGAACTTTTGATCTAGATAATCACTTGTTCAGTTCACCCCCACTTTTTTCTCTGTATGTAACATTCTCTGCCCAAAGGTTGCTTGGATCGAAGAAAAGAATTCGCTTCTTAAACGATAAGGTCGCCTTGCTGCCTATTGTACCGTGTAATTTACGTAATACCTACTTTGTTTCTGCTGTTTGTTTATTGGTGTACAATAAAGAGTTTTGTTGTAAATAATTAATCACTAGAATAAGGTGCAATTGAACATAACTTTTGTCATAAATGGGCAAACCTGTCACCTGATTGCCGTAACTCCGGCCGTAACTGACGGCGTGACGGCAGTTTGGTTAAAGAAATAACACAATTAAGTAGCTGAAAAAGAAGTAAGGAAAGTGTCCTAACCCTATATTGCACTGGGATTATGTTATGGAAATACTAGCCATAGTTATGGAAACCTAGCTAAGAAAGAAATGAAAAAGGCTCCGGTTCTTAAAGGACCCTTTAGCAAAGGGAGATCTCCTATCAGGATAGCGATGCCACAATCACATCCTGTGCTTATGTTACAACTCACAGCAGGCAGTGCCGCGATGAAGGAGTGCACATTAGCCTGTTTGGCGGCGGAGACGATCTCCTCGATAGCGACGACGCGGGTGTTGTCGCCGTACGCGATGTTCTCGGCGATGGAGCGGTCGAAGAGCACGGGCTCCTGCGACACGATGCCCAGGTTGCGGCGCAGCGTCGTCAGCCGCATGTCCCCCACAATGCTGTGGTCGTCCAGGTACTGGAGACATGATAGAACGGGTTTTGTGGTTACAAAACATTTTTATAATGCTGCACATTAAACGCTAAACGCTAATAAACACTTACATACTTTACACTGCACTGGCATTCCCTGTGTCGCGGGTGGCCAGGACAAAACGAAACATAAATATCTGCCCAGGCCGGGAATCGAAGCCGGGACCCCTCCCTTTGTAGACAAGATCACTAACTATCTCTCATATACTCACTAACTAGGCTGTGACACTGGGAATCCTAGTGCGGGGGTATGAGTGTGTATGCGTTTCTTATTATTATTAATACTGACAACATGGCCATCATCAGGGTCGTAGAGCCGCTGCAGCAGCTGGATGAGGGTGGACTTGCCGCAGCCGCTGGGCCCCACCAGCGCCACGCGCAGCCCGCTCGGGACCACCAGCGACAGCCCCCGGAGCACCTCTACCTCGCGCCGCGTCGGGTACCGGAACTTCACGTTCTTGTACTGGATCTTGCCTTTTGCGACCTGGATGGCATTAAAGTTAGGGGAATATTTGTGGTAAACGGGTTCCATTCGTGCTTTTGATTTGTCCTTGCTAAAAGACAAATATACATAGCTGACAAACAAGAAAACGATAACGTCTGCCGATGAGTCTGCCGCCTGAATCTTCAAGAAATCTTCGAGAAAAGAATGAAGAATAAGCTTTCATAATATTAATGACTTTACCATTCTGAATTTCATCGTCATTTACCAAGTGGATTTGTTTTCCAGAACAACTTACGTAGTTCTCCTGAACAGAAGGCGCGTGCGTGCTCTCGACAGCTGGTCTTCTCTCCAACAGCGTCATCACTCGACCTGCAGCCGACACCGCGGCGCCGAAGTTAGGTGCGAACGCCAGAGCCTGACCCATCATCCACGCACCGAAAATCAGCGCTTCCGATACTCTGGGGAACGGTTAGGTATACTTTATCTCGTAGTAAGTTTGGTGTTATGAATATGAATGTTTTAGGACGGATAGAATTATTTTTATACCGGGCCTACGTCTAACATTTAGTGTACTGGGGCTAATTTATCATTGAATTCGATGAAATCTCTCCCATGCCAGATGAGGGTAACCAAAAAGGCACTTAATTAGGGACTCGACTTCCACGCAGCGCTAAATGCGGTTTCCAAAGTCATAAATAAATTTGCAACATTTTTGCCTTTTTAACAAAAATTACAAATTGCCTGAACGTGAAAAACCACATGCCAAACTTCTTTACAAAAAAGAAATAACAATAGATTGGTTTACTTCTCGAGGCATTAAGTCATACTAACTTGATGACATCCTTGTACGGCACTTGTTTGTCAGCGACCAGCACTCCGCCGTACCATAGCGAGAGGGCGTACCCTGCCACCGGCGCCGTCTGCCCGAACGCGTACACCGAGCCTCGCCAGCGGAGACTCTGCTGCGCGGTCTTCCGGGCGTCCATCCCCGCCGCACGGTAACGTGCCATCACACCCTCTTCCCCACCTGAACCAAAAAATATTATAACTGTAACGGCAATTGTCTCTGTCACAGTCCTCATATTTATTATAATCTAACCAACGAATGTTTTAACAACGTCTCTTTAAGGGACTGAATATCCTAGTCCTCATTTCAGTGTTGTTCTAGGTCGGTCACAGTTGTCATGGGCGGCAGCTAAACGGTGGTGATGTATGCTCGTTTGCTACGAGACTAACCCTGACCATGATCATCATGTTAGCTCGTCACTCCTGTCTCTCTACCGTCCACCATTCCCTTAAAAACAAATGAATTAAAGCTCGTTTTATTATCCAGCATACTTCAGTAAGATACTTACAAAACGCGGAAACAGTCCGGATATTGGTGATAGCCTCAGTCGCTATTGTAGTGGCCTTGTTGGACGCCACCCTCACAGTGGCGGCGCCTTCCGCTAACACGCGACCCTCCAGCACCACGGCCGCGATCACCATCGGCACTGACACCAGAGACACTAGTGTCATCTTCCACGTGAAATACATCGACAGCGCTATTCCTATCACAATGGTCGCTGAAGCCTGCATTAATGCGCCGATTCTTGTTCCTGTCGCCTGTTGAGAGGAAATTGGGGTCGATGAAAAAGGATTGTGTGGATTGATAAGGAATGACTCGATAGCATCATCTAATATCTCACAATGCGAATGGTAACCTGAAGCTAAGCTAAGTAAAGCTTTAAATCACGCTGGCAGTGCAGTGCAGATTAGTGCACTTGTAAGAATATCTTGGAGAATTTCTCAGAATTTCAGAAATTGGAGCCGCATGCATTCCCTGTGGACGATCGACGTTCAAACTGCCTTTCTATTTCTAGCTCAGGCGAAATTATTTCTCAGCACAAACACATAATTATATGGAATATATGAAGATGTTGTAAGAATTAATTTCGTAAAGCAATATTAAACTGAATGCCACCAAAAGACATTCTAAGAATACCTTAATCTATTTGAGAAATATCCATTTAAATCATTTCTCACCCCTTGCACAGCTGCGGCATCTGCTGCCAGTCTCGCGCACAGAGCACCAACACCATTCTTCGCGTCGTCGAACCAACCGATCTCTTGCTTCAACATTGATCTATATGCACCTACCCTGTTGGAATCAATTAATTTGATCGTATTTATGATTTTTTTTCAAATTTACAATCTAGGAAAAGAAATATATGCTGAGTCAATCGACAGCCGGAAATGAAATTCACTACATTTAATTTCAACCCAGAATTAAATGAAAATCACAATAACTGCATAGCTGTTTATAAAACAAACGCTGTTTTTATTTTTGTGATTCCTGATTTCATAAATATTTAACACCTTACCTAAGTCTTGCTGTTAGTCTCACTCCAGTTAAGTTGAAAATGTATATTTGAAAGAAAATTCCGATTCCTGTATACACTCCGACTATGAGGAATAGAACTGCTATCATGTTAGTACCACCTTGAACGTAGGCTTCATCTTTACTCTCAAGCAGCTGCAAGACACAAAAAACTTACTTAAATAAATTAATATAACTGTATAATGTTCTAAGTTAAGTAACAGATAATCTTAAGTATATAACGTCCAGTTTAGATACTCGGCGAGAAAGGAGGAGAACGCACGAATACGAGTGTGGAAACTGCCTATTCGGTCATCCCCGATATTCGCTACGAGTATTCGGTCGTTCTCGGGTGGGTGTAAGTATTTTGGCGCGAATCAAAGGATTTCTTGTCTGTATTTGCGCGCGCATTATCCTTATTTAGATATTCTATGAGAGAGAAAGATAGATAATAAAATGTTTAATAATGCCGATCCCTTCGTTGGTAGTAAACAGGAGTTCCTCTCGTTTGTCAAATCATTATTACTTAGTTAAGTTTTATAGCTAAATATATTTTTGTTATTATGTCTAATTATAAGGTTGGTAATTTCGAATCGAAACATTTCAGCTTATTTTTCTTCGATTCAAGTGTCACCGAATCGTCATCTTATACCTTTTGTTATGATTAACTAATAAACATTTTATTTAAGAATAAGCTGAAACGTCTCGTCCAAAAATCTTTTATACGTGAACTCTAAAAAAAAAAAAAACTATGTTTTTGAATTTAGTCCATTATATCACTAATGGTGCGATATTATTCTCACTTAAGTAAATTTCATGTAGTTAATAAGTTTTGTTAAATTGTTGATCACTATTCTAATATAGCTTAGTACACTAAAATTAAAGATTAGTAGATAACTATTATTGGCCTAATTTGTTATACAATACAACTCATGTAACAATTACATTATGTATGGCTGTTGTTATCTCAAATAAATAAATAAATAAATAAATAAATAAATATGAATAGATAGTCACGAATATTTGAACGGTTGTATTCGTGGTTGTTCACGTGCCCGAATTTTCATAGAGAAAGTTGACAGAATATTTGGGCAAGAACCTAAATGAGACGTAAGCGATAATGTTGACGATGTACTTACACCATAAGTCTCACCGAATAATATGGCGAAACACGGGAAAGATGACCCAACAGCAACAGCGGCAAATATCCCTATAACCATCAACCATTTCTCCGGCTCGCAAAGTTTCATTATTTGCCATGTAGTCGGCTTGAATTCTTCCTCTTTATCTTGTAACACTACGCTGTCTTCCGAGACTGAATCCGCTTCACTAGAAGAACTCTTTATGGACTCGACCGATGCAAGCTTCTGTAGCTTCGGTCTACGTAACTTCGCATCTGCGATTGGATCAGAATTATGGGCTGTGAAATTGGAACAAGAAGACACGTTAGCTACGAGAGATACCCGACTACCTGGAACGAAATATCACATCCAATTCACAGAAGTTGCGTTAGCACATCACAAATGAACATAAATTTTGTTAATGCAGCATGCATTGTTGGCGGTGTTTCGGGTACCTCTGTTTCTTCATATATCTAGAGAGAAAACCGTGTAGGCAATATCACCCAAGAGTGTCACTAACCTGCAATTGAACTACATTAAAAATTACTCTGCTTATCAAAACTGTCGTCGAAATTTCAACCCGGCCTGTATATTTTGTAATGATATGACTAGAATTATACATTTGCACAACATGCTTCTTATATTACGACAATGTCAAAATATTTGTACGAGTATAATTCGAAATTTACATTTATGTTACCTTTGATAATTTCGTTACCTTGAATATATCTTAAAAAATATTGTCCTAGATGAACTGTCTAGTGTACCCGAAGCATGTAACAGTTTGCTGAGCGACACAAATTTTTATGTTATTATTCAACAGATCACATAAACACAAGCAGTTCTAACACAAATTTTAACATATAAATTTAGATACATTTAGCACAAGACGGAAACAATGCAACAAAAGAACATATACTTAAATAAGAGCGCGGCAATCGCGGGTAAGACAAAGTTAGTGACGATTTACCGAATTTGCAGAAAGCTGAACATCGCTTAAAAATCTCATCATAACTCGTAAACCAAACGTTTATGGAGCCGTTTTAAATGGTATCTGCATTCTATAAACTATAGAATTATCTAACTAACACTATATTCTGATTCAATAAAGAGATTTTATTTTAATTACTAGGCATTTCTTCAAACATGTTTGGCGAAATTTACATACATGTCCATAGAATGCAGCTACCAACTTCCTCAAAAAAAGAAGATTCTATAGCACTTACGTTTCTCGGTTCCCTCCGGGGATTCGGTGTCAGGTGCCATGCTAGGCTCATTCTCTAAAACCAGCTGGTAATAACGACCTTTGAGGTTTAGCAACTCTTCGTGAGTTCCCTCTTCTATAACTTCTCCCTTATCAATGAACACGATGCGATTCGCATTAAGGACTGTCGCTAACCTGTGAAGAAAATATTAATCTCTCATTATTTCATAACTGAAAAAATAAAGAAATTTTAAGCATATACTTATACATAGGTATTTCAAATGTTCTAATTTAATAGTTGTACAAAACTGATCGTAAATATTTACGAGCTAATTATTAATACTCTAAGTACTGCAATCAAAAACCAGATAAATGAGACCATAATGTATAATTATGTTTGTGGGTAAAAGGACAATGGATTCCAATGCAAGATTCCCAGAATCATGACAAATCATAATGATTGTAATCATTAAACTATTATATAAGAATATTTCTCCAGTCCTACCCTAACCACACTGTAGTCCTAACCACACTGCACTTATGGTAGCTACCTGTGGCTCACCATGACGGTGGTTCTGCCGTGGGCAGCGGCGTCCAGAGCCCGCTGGACCTTGGCCTCGCTGTGCGAGTCCAGCGCCGACGTGGCCTCGTCCAGGAGTAGGATCTTCGGTCGCCGGACCAGTGCTCTCGCGATGGCTATGCGCTGTTTCTGACCCCCGGATAACTGGGCTCCTCTCTCCCCGATCATTGTATCGTATCCCTAATAATTGCGAGAATTGCTCAGATGATTCAAGTAAACAAATGTTGGTTTGGTATCGGATGTCGTGAATGTCTAATAATAGTTGGCACTTCTTTAATACTTTAATTTAAAGCTGATCTTAACATAATTACATACAAATCATACAATACTTATTCATCATCAATATCGTTATTAATTGAATATCTTTATCTATGGATGAAGTCCATGGGCTTTCCTCCATTCCGCAAAGATTTGGACGTAATTAGAGCTTTAATTTTATAATCCGTTTCAAACTTACCTCTGGCAAATTCTTTATGAAATGGTGACAGTATGCCTGTTTGGCAGCAACTATGATTTCTGCATCAGTACACGATGGATTACTCATTCTGAAACCAGTATCATGTAGTAAAGCTAGATTACTTTGTTACCCATAAACCTCAAAAAATATTACAAAATGTGATCCAATCTTACCTAATACAAGTTGAGTTCGAAAAATTTTGGCTAAAGAAATTAGTGTTCGGCAAAATCTCATGGGATATAATTTTGAACTAGAGCAACGCAAACTTATGTACTACGACGTTCCCGCTAAAGTTAAGCTCAACACAAAGACTTTGAACACAAATGTTAATAAAGTTTAAAACAGACACTTACCGAATATTTTCTTTGATGCTCCCAGCGAAGAGAACGGGTTCTTGGCCGACGACAGCAATGTGGTTACGCAGGTGCCTCACGTTGAGGTTCCGGAGGTCGTGGCCAGATGCGGTCACTGAGCCCATATCGGGGTCGTACATCCTCTGCAGCAGCTGCAGGACGGTGGACTTCCCGCAGCCGCTGGATCCAACCAGCGCTACCGTCTCATTGCGGTTGATTTTCAGATTTATGCCGTTTAATACCTAAAGGTAAAATGCAATATTTATTATTATTTTAATTTTATTAGTACCTGGGTACTTAACTGCTATACAAATACTTGGTAATTCTTTTGTACGATTTTTTGAGATGAGATCGGCATAATATGTTGAGAAGGAACTTGTTTTAGGAAACTTTAATGGTATGAGTAAAGAAATTACAAGTAAAGAAATTTTTTGTTTTTTTTTTCATAGGCTGCATCAGAGCATAAAGCGAAGGTAACATACTGTTGTATCTTAAAAAATATTCAATTAATCTGTTTACTTGAACATCAGGCCTTGCAGGATACTTGAAGTAGACGTCCGACAATTTCAAATTGCCGTCCAATTCAGGGCACTGGCCTTCCTTGGAGAGGCTGTCGATGGCCGGTTTACGGTCTAGAACTTCGAATATCGCACCAGCAGAGGCGCGAGCATTCGCCATTGCTTCCAGATGAGGCGACGTCAAACCCACATTCTGAGCCCCTTGCAACACGCTGAAGAAGATCTGAATCAATTGACGATGATTTAAAAATGTCAGATAATTTGGTTACCAAATTTATATTTAAGCATAGCAGTCAGGTCTAAATCTGCTAAAGTAATGTTTATCATATAAATTATTTTCGTCTCAATATGGAAAATATGTCATTAAATTATAATGTTGTTATTCAGAAGTCCAAAATTAAACTTCTGGCCATCAAAAGTAGGGCAAAATTGTGTAAATTAAATTGCTAAAATAAAATAAAACTCAGCTCACAATCATGAGCACCGCAGGCGTGTAAATAGGTTTCTCCTCGTGTCTGCTTTCGAGGATTAGGCTGACTCCGTACCAGAACGAGAGAGCGTAGGTCGCGTAAATAATGAGCCACATCACGCCGCTGCCCACACCGGCCCAAATTCCCTTCCTTGCCCCCGTCTTGTTAGCCGGTTCTAAGCGTACTCTATATCTGTTTAGGAAAATATTTGAACGTCAGGTAAGCAGGTACTTAGTGTCAGAATACTGTTATTAACAGCAATAGCAACAGATTAACATCTTGCCGTACCAAATTCGAAATGTTGTGAATTCAGTATACCTAACTGATGATGATTCAGTGACGTCGAAATGAGCGTCTAATGATTAAGCTCACACTGGTCTGATGGAAGATGTTACGTTTAATTTAAGCTCGTCGCTACTGGACTACGGTCTGATACTTTCGATTTCGAGTAAGAAAATTATTTGCTTAAGAGAAAAGGGTAGGCGTTATTGCTGCTGTCCCTCAAATATTTCGCGCGTACCTTTCTATTTCTTTTTCTTCACCACCAAAAGCAACCACCGTTCGTATCGATGCGAGTACCTCTTCAGCCGCCACTCCGGCTATGCTGTAAGCTTTTAGTTCCTTTGTTGTCAGAGATGATTGGATCTGAAAATCAAGTGATACTGTTTAATAATACCGAAAGTAAAAACGTTACAACAGCAACTAATGAACTATTGCATCAGCTCTTTAAGCCTCTTCTTTCTTTCCTCTTCCTTCTTCAGTATCGATGATGCTTTTGATATAGTTAATGTCCATGGGCGACGGTAACCGCCATCGGGCGACTCCTTTGTCCTTCTGCCGATTATTAACATAAAAAGTCTTCCAGAGATTGCATTGGTTTAAGGTCATTGTCCGACAAAAATACAAAGTTTTATATCAGTACCTACATATTGCTTCTTCGGAGTATGTAGTATAATTTGTAGTGAACATTCGACTAATCTATAAAAAAAATTAAAAATCTAAGATTGGAGCCAGACAAATAAAGTTGGGTGTTGGATTTGAAATAATTTAGAGTAATCTAAGGATATCAATAACAAATGTAACGTGTGGAATATTTTTGGCGTTACCAAAAGCAGAATAAACCATAGATGTGTCGACCAACCTTAGCCACAACAGCAGTAGTGGCGATGATGACAGGAGCACAGGAGAGGATGACGAGCGTCAACTCCCAACCATACGCGAAGGAAATGATGACCGCGGTGACGAAAGACATAATCAGGTATACTAACATCGGTACCTTCTCCCCTATGCCTTCTCGATACTTCTCCACATCACTGGAATATTCGTTGTATTGTTAAACATTTGAAATATAAGTATGATTGATGAAGCAACGTTGGTGTCATTGCGTTTTACAAAAACTTTAAAATATATTTTTTTCCTGATGGCAAATTAATATTTAGGTAATAGGGCATAAAGAAAAACAAATAAGTACATTGCAAGTGAACAAACTGCACCTATTAGAAGTATTAAAAACAAAATTGTTTAGCGATACGCTCAAAATGACATATTAAGTAAAATAAATGTGTAAAAGTGTTAGTTTTGAAAACGCCTACTAATACTCACTCTGAAACTTTTGTTGCAAAGTTCATGGTAGTGTTTAGATCATACCATGTGATGTCTTGTCGCAGCACAGCACGTAGGAATCTTTCTTTAACTCTATCAATCTGGTGAATTGTTTAAGAATTTCATAAATCAGTAATTGGAGGGGTATGAGTTTGTAAAGCTGTATGTAAAACTGTATGTTTAACATAATAAAACATAAAAAGATTTTACCATATCTATGTCCAAGTAATAAAAGTCCAGTTTCTACTTAACGTTAAAAAGAAAAGGACAGACAATCTACAACAAAACCTTCTGTCAACAATAAATTCTGTCGTCAGAATTAAAGTACCTTTGACTTCAAACCGGCAAGACACGTACCTGCTTGAGGGCTGTGTAGTTGAAAAGATCGACGCTGATAGCGCACACAATGAATTGCAACACAGAGAACACGGTGCATCCTATGCCGAATGCTTGCGAGTCTTCAATCAACGCCAATCGATTCTCTTCGGCGCTTGCATTCGTTCTAAAAGATTGAAAAAGATAGCATTTATTACCTATAGTTGCTATCCCATTTATGTTGACTGATCTTAGTTGAATTTTATGATTTTTAGGGCGAAGAGCGTATCTCAAAACAACAACTTGCATGTTGCAAAATAATTACTTTGATATATTCACCTGCCCCAAGAACAAACATTAAATTTATTTAACACGAGCAGTGCCCGCGACTTCGTCCGCGTGGAATTTAACAATAAAAATTAATATAAAAGTAGCCTAAGTTATTCCATAAGACATCAGTAATCTGCCAGTGAAAGTCCCGTCAAAATCGGTCCAGCCGTTCCAGAGATTAGTCGGAACAAACAGACAGACAGACAAAAATTGTAAAAAATGTTATTTTGGTGTAGGCATCGTGTATACACCCATATGCATTTAATAAAAAGCGGTTATTTTAATATTACAAACAGACACTCCAATTTTATTTATTGGTATAGAATATCTGCTTCTCCGGTAATTGTACCCGGGGCTCGGCCGTCGGTAAACAATACAGTAAACAAGCAAATAATGAGGTACTAACAGTATCCGGCCTCCTCCGAACCAGGCGATGGTGAGGGTCTCGGCGGAGGTGCCCGTCATGACAGTCCGGTCGATCAGCAGCGAGGTGAATTCTCCGTAAATGATTACGCCCACCGGTACGAACAATCCGTTCAGAGTCGCGAGCACAATGCCCAGGAACAACAACAGTAACTCCCATGGCTTCGCGAATCTAAACTGGAATGAGGTTTTTTTCAACAATTTAACATAATATTGTATAATTAGGCTGCCAGTCAACCGGAGCGGAGCGACGCTGCGGAGCGAAGAAACGGAGAAATATACACCAATATTCTCCCTTTCTCCGCTCCGCAGCCTCGCCCCGCTCCGGTGGACTGGCAGCCTTACTCTCTGTTGAAGTTTTAATGATACTCGTAACTTCTCAATTTGTTATGCTTAAGTTATATAGTACGTAACATCACCGACTGTATTATAATATCAGCGAAAAATGCAATACCCATCTGCGGTTACCATAATAACTCAACTGTTGCATATGCTACCAGATCCGAATAGGGTTCTTTATGACATAATCAGAATAATATTAGGACATCCTAAAATCATGTTTGTTATTTCTAAAAAACAGTAAGTTTTATCTGTTATTTTGAACGAGGCATAATTAATTTAATTAAATATACATAGTGCATATCGTAGCTTATTTAAATATCATACGCTCAGCATTATGTAACTACTTAAAAATAGGAGAATCTTTTAAAACTTTAAACAGATGCCCTGAACAAAATGTTTTGGGTTTTATAAGAGCAAATGAATTTGTATGATTCATAAAAGACGTGAATATGTTTTAGAAAGGCGTCGTAATTAATGTTTTGCTTAAATACTTACGAGTCTGAACCAAGAAACAGCAGGAGCTTGAAGACTTGGGTCCTCACTGAAAGCAGAGAAAATAATAATAATTAATATGATATTTGAAAAATGTGAAACAGACGATGTGTTCTAAGAAATGTAGAATAAGTATGGGTAAGAATGAGGCGCCACTATCGCGTAATAAGCTGCTAGATGGATAAGCTGTCCCCTAGCCAGAGAACTGTTCTAATAGAATAGAGTGAATATGTATGAAATTGACGTAAGTTCACGAGATGTAACATGGTCTAGCGTAATCCCGGCTCCACTTGTTGTTCCAAACATTAAAGACGCTATAATTAGTATTAGCTCCAAAGTCAGTGCCGAAGTGGAGTCGGACTTACAAAGAAAGTCTAGTTTTTTAAAGGTAAGCGTCTTTTCCTTGGCTAGAGGCGCTGGATGGAAGCTAGTTCGTACCGTTTCCTTGGTGCCATTCCCAGCGGCAACGCTACAAAATATCCGGTTGCCGCTAAACAAAGTTAAGCATCAATTTTATGAAATTCGATTTTAAACACCACCATTTAATTTATTAATAAAACCATTCTTAATTTTAATACAAATAAATAATATTTTAATTATCCCACAAGTAATTAAATAACCACTTCATCATCACGAACCAACCATGGTCTAGGTCATTCGGATTGCATGCATTAGGATGCTTATAATGCTCTTTAGGGTAAGACTGCATTCCTACGAGATTCCGGAATTATACGCGTTGTAAGACTACTGCATAAATTTAAGAGAGAAACAATCAAATGCACTCCTAAAATTTCTAGAAGATATATTCCGAAACCAGAAAGGGAGGTCAAGCTAAGAAATTGCTAGGAAAGAAGTACATACGATTCCTCTTTGAGCGCCTTTTCAGTGAGAAACGCTGACTGCTGCGCGAGTGTGCTGATGGTGATGGAGTTCTGGCGCGTGAAGCCGAGCGTGAGCGCCGGCCGCTGCTCGCTGAGCCGCCGCCCGAACCTGGTGATGCTCTTCACCGACTCATCGCGTTTCATTCTCGGGTCAACCGATCTAGAACAGAATGAGGTTACAGGTCTGAATTTAGGGCTCTTCAAAATAGGTGGTTTTTATTAAGCTGGTACACGAACAGACGCGCGAAATTAAAGTTGGCACTTTTTGAACAAAATATTGAAAATCAAGCACAAAGCACCGTCGACACCGAACCAAAATCGAGCAGATGCTACGTGTGATGGTAAGTCGTTCTACAGCTCATGGACTTAAGGAATTGATTAGAAAATAGGAACCTAAATAACTGGAATTAATTATCTGTTAAGGACTTAGAAATCAGGCTACAAAGAAAAGGCAACATAGACTCATTAGAAAGCCTTTGTTATTTCTAAAAACCTACACATTAGGTATATTGAATAGTTTTTAACCATTTTTACCTTAAAATTCATCGCGATGATTTAGTTTAAGATCGTTACCGGTTAGACGAAGATGAAGACGAGAAATTGCTGTATCAATTATGAGTTTCTTACAATTTTCTTGCTAGTCAGAGATCCTTTGCATAATGGCCGGCACCTGCCGGGCATTAATTTTCACTGTAAGATACATTAAGTTTATGTATTTACACTCGAAATTTTGACGCTTTCGCAAACAGTTATAGACGTTTCAAGATGACAAAAGTATGACAGAAGTTTGGCTTCATTCTCAATTTTGCTTGCAAACTTTTTATCTTTTCAACTTCATTCTTAATCGTTTTTCATATTCATAATTTCGTCTTTTATTCATTCATTGTTCACCTGTTGAACTTCATTCATAACATTTAAACTTCATCTTTCATTGTTTATTCTCCACTGTACATCTTAATTAACTTTCTTCGTCTTCCGTGATTCAGTTTTTATTAATTGTGGAGATTTTAGCGTCATCTTTCAACAATCGACGTTTCATCGTCGTCATAAAAAGATATAACATATCTATATATAATTCCAATCCCGTAGTCAAATGGCATGTTATTGGCATTTCTTTTATTCCTTATGGCAATGATATCCTAAAATTTTGTTTTTTCATGTCAACATGTTGTAAAACTATTGCGGGATTATAAACTCAAGTAGTCAAGTAGTTTACATGACCTCTAACAGACGGACCTATGACTACATAGTAGAAACACAAACGCTCACACACTCAGAACCCCTCAAAAGGACTTTGTGTGGTGCAGGTAGCATGCCTTCGGTGCACAGTTCTCTTCACAAAACTGAGCAGGCCTAGAGTACTCCACTACGCTGCTACAGTGGGTTAGTGGCAATCCAAGTCTAAAGAATTAATTCCGCCTCGAAGGCCTCCGACAGTTAATGATGTTAATAATGATAATGTTATCTAATATTAATAGCCGGAACCGACTGGTTTACGTGCCCTACGAAGCACGGAGCCTTTAAGAAATTATGCCACTAGCGGTCATCAATAACTACGGACACTTACATAGGATCGACGTAAGCCGAAAGGCTATGAAACCCTATGGCGCAATGGTTACCATACCGAACTGCCGTCCGAAGGGTCCAAGGTATAATTATCAGAAAGGCAGTAGTTTGAATGATGCCTGAGCATGGACACACAAAGGATACATCACAAACAATTACGACTTGGGATCAAAAATTTGTCTGACACATTAACATAACGATGCCAAAGCGTAGTTGGTAGTGGCCCTGCCTGTGAAGCGAGAAATCCCGGGTTTGATTCCCGGCCGGGGCAAACACGGATGTGGAGTATTTGTTCTCAGGTCATAGGTGTTAGTGATATGTTATTTGAGTAGTCTATGCCACCCGCGACACAATGAACCCTATTGCGGGGTATGAGCGTCTAAGCGTTTAGTTATCTATTATGTTTGGCAAGTATCTCATTAACTAAACGAAATATATCTTAGTCAAATTCATTAAAGAAAGTCGGAAGGTTAAGTAAAGTTTCGTTATAGTTTCAAGATATATACTTAGGCACTAGGCAGCTTAGGCAGCAACCCATGTGATACGCAGTCATCGATTTAAGCTGGCTCGGCCACTGCATTGCGGAGCCTAACAGACGAGCCTTAAATTTTGCAGATCCACGGTGTGGCTACAGTTTTATAAGAATTATATTAAGTTCTACTTAGTTATATTAAGTTAAGGGTTGACTGGTAGAGAATGCCATTAGGCAATTGTAATTTCTAGCTTTTGGTTTTTCAATAAAGAGTGAATATTCTCCATTACACATTCAGTATAGCGTGATGTTTTACTATTTAATAACGTTTAAGGACCAGACTGAAATGTTTAATGAATACGCAACTAACGAGACTAGAAAGACTACGAGAGTAAGAAAAGCGTGGTCGCCGTCGCCCATGGATATTAGTAATAAGTTACTCTACGATTAGTAACACCAAAGGCGGCACCGATGCGAGGACTGTTAAAGATTTTATTATGTGAATTTTATTTTACTCATACACTTCGTAGAGATAATTAGGTGGTCACGGATTTCAGGTCGTCTTCCAAACATCATTTGATATTAAAATCTATACATCTTCTTCTATACAAATTAATAAAATGGGAGTGTCTGTTTGTAATATTAAAATTACCGCTTTTACTAAATGTGTACTTCGTGGGATGTATACACAGTAAATATACCAAAATAACATTTTTTACAATTTTGTCTGTCTGTCTGTCTGTCTGTCGGGCTAACCGTCTCTCTGTTTGTTTTGGCTAATCTCTGGAACCGCTGGACCGATTTTGACGGGACTTTCACTGGCAGATAGCTGATGTAATAAGGAGTAACTTAGGCTACTTATTTTAGAAAATTTTAAAATTAAATTCCACGCGGACGAAGTCGCGGGCACAGCTAATCATGACTAAAAATATTAATGAAACATCTGGAACAACATCCCCAGCTGTAATATAATGAATGACTTTGACCTTTGAACTTCATCGTCTTCCACTTCCACCAACCTTGATCATTACGCCTACGTGTTTAATTATGAAACATCTTTTCGATGAAAAAGCTTTTATATTGGGTAGAGTTGAGTTGTGTAGCTCTTTTATTATCATAACTTATTACCATCAAACATAGAGAGTAATATTACGCAACATAAGGGGTACAGGGGTATAGTCCGTCACGCTGGCCAAATGCATATTGACAGACTTCACACACCTTTGAGAATATTATGAAGAACTCTGACTCTGAGGTGTGCAGGTTTCCTTACAATGTTTTCCTTCAGCGATACCAGTTAATGCACTCATCTAACGGCCACCACTGGTGGATGTTTTAGTGGTGGCCGTTGGGAGTAAACCAGTATTATTGGCTCTACAGCCGCTCAGCCGAACAGTGACCCTACCACCAATGAAAATTCTAACAATTCTGATGAATGAAAAGCTATCAAAGTAAATTGAAACCATCGATGGCTTATCTATAAGCATAAGCATATCTAATATATAAATGCAAGCAATATTCAACAGTTTTTACAAGTCTCCGCGTGTGGTATTGACAGAGTGACAATTAATGGTATTTCCACGTCTAACGATCGCGTGTAGAACATTATATGTGTGAATACTATGTATAGAAGAAGATGCACTCACTAGCGCGCCATTTCCAATATTTACTGATCATTCAGAACTCGTGCTTGTTATCAGTCAAACGCAATGTGATTATGGATGCCCTGATCAAATATTATGTCCTTAATCTTTAATGGTATCGATCAGAAATTAAATGAGAAGTTTGGTTTTTGTTTTTGGTATTCTACGCTTATTGGAACGAAGTTCCTTACGGCAGGCTTGGAGGGGATAGGTTTTGCTGCGGCGACCGAACTGAAAAATATGTGATAGTAAAACCGTAAGAAAAAATGCGTGGAATAAAAGCGTTAAATGAGACGTGCGCAAGCGCGACAGTCGCATACACAAGCGAGTAGTGTATAATACCTTTCTCTTTCTCCCTCTTTCTTTTCGTTCGCCGTTGCCTTCATTAGCCGAAGGAACTTCGTTCCTACCTGGTGTCCCACGACACCACATAATTTTTTTCTTGATATATTTTTATGATAAGTGATAATTCGGTTGGTATTGATAGTAAGATACCACCTACCGACCGACCCTACCGACTTTCGGAACTCTTCTGTTCTCAGGTTGGGTCAGCAAACTTTGTTTTTAAGTTACGTACAAAGTGATAACTGTACAATACTAGTATTTGCTCCGCTTGCTTTGTCCGCGTGGAAATCGGAAAACGACAAAATACTGTTTAAATTATCCAAGGGAACGTGTTATCGGGCTAAAAACTATCCTATATCCTTCCCCAGGTCCTTAACTATCTCCATACCAAATTTCATCTAAATCAGTTCAGCAGCTTAAGCGTGAAAAGGACAGATAGAGTTACTTTCGCATTTATTATATTAGTCAGGATTGTGTAGTCTTTGTGATGTCAGGATTTGTGTATTAGTCAGGATGTTACCAGTCACAAGAGCGAGGATGTCATTTGGTGAGCGTTTAGCCGTTTAGGCTTATAAGGGCCATAACCTAATATTCAATCTTGTTCGACAAACTTCACATATCAAATTATTGTTTTTATCATACATTATAATAACGCGAATTCATAACGGCCACTTTGTGTATGACACTTAGCTGCCCCCGCCCTGCTATTTCCATGAACTGATTTACCTACATTTATGTCGACGGTGTGAGTACCTAAAGCCTTCACGTATTTTATACACAAGTCTGTATGTAGGTATGCCACGAGCACACAGAGGTGTAAACTGTAGTAGATACAAAAAAAAATCAAGAGTGACTAGGCTGCTACTACGTTAGTGCGCTCTACCACCCAAGACCACATCACCACTTACCATCAGGTGGGATTGTGGTCAAGCATTAACTTACATTTCATAAAAAAATGGAATCAGAAAATGTTGGCTTAATTGTAGGTACTACATGGCATGCGATAATTATATTTCATACTAGATGATTTACTACATAACGAATTACGCAATGGCTGGACCGTTGTACGATGGGTCCTGGGTTCGATTTCCATCGAGGCGGGAAGTTGAATGATGAGATAAGTTTGGTTTTTCGGTCTGGGTGTGTGTGTTCTTGTCTTTGTGTCGACCAAGGCACTCACAACACAGATAATCCTACTGTGAGGCTAATTAGTGTGTAGTTTCATTATGGATTTAATATAACAAATGCTAAACTCATTTTGAAACAACGCCATGCATGCGCAGACACTAGACGCTCTAATTTAGTTAGATTTGATTTAGATCAAGGGCTTGCCAAATCTGTATGGTACCTGTTATAATAGTAGCCCGTCACCAGCCAAGTGTTCTTGCCAGTGCTATGCTATTATTATGATAGTTGATACTTGTCACGGAAATCTGAACTCTATTCGTTTGCTGTTAACACTGTTTCGGACACCGATATCCGAGACTACGTTACATGGTACAGTCAGGTGCACATTGTGCAACCCTCGTTCACGCGGTTGTTACGTAAGGGTTTCCGTCGTGACGTCATTGGTTTTTCATTGCGCAGTTGTTTTCTAGCTTTTTAGGGCTGACTTTGCCGGTCGATAGCTATGCCGTTTGAGAGCAAATCGCGTTTGCTTTTGCGTAGGCTTAGTACGTAGGCTTAGATTTTTTGTAAAACATTTATTTGATTTACATAATAGAAGGGGAGGTTACATTTTCATATTTAAGAAGACCTGCAACATTATCCTACCTATACTACCGAAAGGAATCAAATAGATAAATATATAATAAATAACGCTACACACTCATAGCCCCACACTAGGATTCCCTGTGTCCTGTGTGCCATGACTGCCATGGACAGCACACAAGACAAGAACACACACACCCAGACCAAAAACAGAAATTTAAACTCATCATTCAAATTTCCACCTTGCTGAGAATCGAACCCAGGACCCTTGGAACGGCGATCCGGCGTGTTATCCATTGCATCCAGGTCGTCGACCTTTGACTTGGTTTACGAAGGAATTAGAGTTTTAATCTTTATCTATAAAATAGTAAGGTGTCAAATCTGTACATTTGAGGTTACCTGAAAATTTGAATTTAAGTAGGTTTTAGGACCTAAGTTTTGTTATCGCTATAAACTAAAATATTTTTTGAGTACATTTTCTGTCTGTCCATTGAACCACAGAACAAATATAGGTAGATGATGCTTATAATATTAGTAGTTGATAGCACGGATATCCCTGGAATAACATTTGTAAGCCCGAAAAGATTAGTAGGTACTTGATTAATATTTTGCCAGCATTTGCGAAATGAAAATCGTTCCTAATTATAGAGTGCTAGATTTTGCCCTTTAATTTAATTATCACTTGCTTCGGTGAAGGAAAACATCGTGAGGAAACCAGCGCTCCTGAGAGTTCTCCATAATGTTCTCAAAGGTATGTGAAGTCCACTAATCCGCACTTGGCCAGCGTGGTGGAATATGGCCTATACCCCTCGCACTGTGAGAGGAGACCCGTGCCCAGCAGTAAGACAGTTATGGGTTGTGATGATGATGATGATGAGATTTTGCCCGCGGATTCGCCCGCATGGGAGTCGGAAATCGACAAAATGCCGCTAAAATGATCCCAACGTATTTCCGGGATAAAAACTTTTTAGGGTCTCAAACTATCTCCATACCAACTTTAATTAATTAAGCGGATTAAGCGGTTACAGACACACAGACAGAGTTACTTTTGCATTTATAACATTAGTATGGACTAACAATTGCCCCCTAGTGCCCGGTTTCTGTATTTAACCAATCGTTAAATCGATTGTTAAAGTCGTCCTTATACGTAATCTTTTCTTATAGGACCACTTTTTAGTTACGCCTCGTAGATATCTAAATGAAAAGTGAGCAAAACGAATCGTTTTTCTAATATAGCATCGGGGCATAGCTCGATAAATCTTAATATATATAATTCGAGTGTGAGTGTGTATGTCACTGAATTCCTCCTAAACGGCTTGACCGATTTGGTTGAAATTTTTTGTGTGTCTTCAGGTGGATCCGAGAATGGTTTAGATTCACAATTGGACCCGGTAGGTGGCGTTGCTGTCGATATATCACCAAAACATTTTTTAATTATAAAGCGGTACGAAGTACGCTGGGACAACTAGTATTAATTAAACTTGATAATGCCTGAACTGAACAGAAATTTAATATGCCTGTACATAGGTCTATTATGTCTATCCATAGGTCTATTGAAGTATTGAAGTGAACCGAGATTGGACTGTATTACTAAGTATTCGTTTTCTTTTATCACGAATCCGTAACCCAGTTTTTCCGTTCCCAATCTGCAGTCTAGATATAGGTAAGAGTCGATTGTTGCCCGAGTAGAAATTGAGAAATGATACCTACGTGTATGAGTTTGTCTGTTTCAACTTTCAAATGCTACGGTTCATAAATAACAAAGAGATTCGCGAACTATTTTTCAGTGCAGGTACTAAGGGACAAGTTACCCGAAGTACGAAGACGGGATACTGGTCTATAAATATGTCGTAGACATAATGAAACATCTCGTGCTACAAACAACAACACATTTTATATTGTAGCGGTAGGTATATGACGCGGCATTACATTCCAAAGATGCAATGAGTTAGTGTAATTTAATGATGTAATGACAGACATTGTATCGAGATTCAAGATCATACTCTCTTTCAGTTTCAAAAATTATGCTCGTAGACATCGATTTCCTTATGACGTAACGACGACTCTTGGACTGTTGATTTAGAATCTACTTCCGCGAGATACTCTCACTGACAGCCAAGTTTCACAAATGTTTAGTTCTGGTGAAATAGTTTGGCCCAGGGCCGGTAGAAATGTCGCCAATTAAGGGAGGTCTGTCCAGTGGTAGATTTTTAATTATAGTAGACCAGATTGTACTCGCGACTTCCACCGTGGAAATATTGGACTTTCAAAACGGAATTACTTATACCCCTTACGAGCAGTAATTTTCATGATGATTAAAAGTATCTTTGCCGTGCATCCTCTCTTATTTAGACCAAGATCCCACATTTATATAAAATGATATAGATATTTATAAACTTCAGTTGTTTGGTTGGAATGATAGAATTATGTAGGTGCAGATGTCGTGTATTTAACTTGGTATCGGAGCCAAATATGTGCTCTGATTGACAATCGCGACATCTTGGGACGGCGAGACAAACTGTGTTTTGAAAATAGAACCAAATGATATATTGAATCTATCTCTGCGGCATCTCTTTAACTGTGCTTTTTTTGTTAATAGCTCGCCTCCTGATTGTGAGTGATCACCGTTGCGTGAGAAACGCCATCATCGATGCGTTATGCGTTGCCGATGACAATGGTAGTAAGGGTCATTACCAAGCTAGCCAGTGAAGCGAAGGGTCCAGGGTTCGTTTCCCGACAAAGGCAGATATTTATGATTTTTTTTTACTTTGTGTAAATTGGCGTTAAGTTCTCGTTTGATTGTGAATGGCAACCTAGCCCTCACATGGTAAAGTCAGCTATCTTCGAAAAAAATGTATTCGCTCATGACTTTAAAAAGTAATACAAAAATGTTTGATTAGGGTTTAGGTTAGGAAAAAGATTAAGGTGTTAGTGACAATGTCTGATTTGTATTGTACCATCCGCCACCATGAAATCATTTTATGGGAAAAACAGATGTAAATAATCCTAACTGAGTGTGGGCAGAGATGGGAAAAATGTAATCATGATTAAAGATTACAATTACATCAGGAGGCCTGCCGCGAGCGCCTTTCAAGAAAAGGTAGTTAGAGCGTCCTCGGCGGGGACATTTTTGCGCCTCTAAGAGAGTGCGCGCACGGGGGACCTTTGTCGCCGTGACTGTTTCGTCGCTCTTATCAAGTCCTTGGATATGTGTGGAGGTGCGCGCACGTTGCGACGCGACAAATGGGTGACTTTTATGGCCGCATCAAAAAAGTTTTGTCACTGTCGCCCTCGTGAGCGCACCCCACTTTAGAAACGCGACGCGACGAAGACAAAAACTTTTATGTCACGCAAACACAAGTCCTCCGTGCCGGCACTCTCTAAATGTAATCGTAAGTAATGTAAAAGAAATTGGTATCTGACATCATTACTACATTTTGCCCAAACACAGAAACAAGGGCAGTTATTATGGTAATAAATAATGTCATCGATGGTTTCCATCCATGTCAATAAATAAGATGACGTAGCCAAGAAGATAATTCCGCCATAAATCTGGAGGGCGAAGCGTCGCGTCGGCGCCTCGCCGACCCATTTCACCCCCAGAGCCTTAACCCCTTGGACTCATTAGTATTGGCATATTTTAACAAGTGTTTAGGTTAAGTTAAGGGAAGATTTTGTAACGGATCATGAATTAAATCATTGTGAAGTTTGTTTTTTACTCGATGACCTTGTTGGGGTTTTCTTGAAGAAAAGATTTTTTTATTCTTGAAATGTAACTGTATTTCCAGACTTACACAGGTAGCAAAACTTATTACATTACTAGTAAACACGCCCACGCTTCGCTTCGGGAAACATGTCCCTCATTCGAAAATTGTTAGCGAATTCTAGTGTGTTACTTAATTCTTTGAGTGTTTTAGCGATTATTTTATTTATCAGTATTGTGTTTCAGTTCTAAGCAGGAGGACCCCTCCTTAAACTTTTTAAACGTACCGTTCCAAACGTTTGAAAAATAAATTCTTCACCAATCTACACTGGAGCAGCAAGGTAGGATACCCTCTAATGTTCCTCAGTTGTGAGTGTGTTCCTCAGGTGTGTGTGACTTTATAAATAGAATCATCACGTGTACTCATCGGGAACTGAACCAGGAAGGCTAAAGCAATTCCCAAGTAGTTCACACACGAGCGCATTTCGTTAACCCGTGCATTAACCCCATCACTATATTGACGTCATCGGCATGCAACTATTGGATTTTATTTCATGCAAAATCATTTACAGATATATTGTAGAGTTTGTCGATATTGAAGTCTATATTAAAGCAAACAGTCGAAATGCTATTGTTTTTAACCCACAAAATAGAAAATATTCACCAGAGCCGATAAAAATTAGAGATTTCAGAAGACAATGTATAGAAATAGGGTTAATTTCAATGCAGTAGGTACAAAATTTTCTACTGGTCATAGAGCCATGACATCTGGAACATTTGACGCAAAAAATATCTGATTCCGAATCACTACATAGTATAAAACAAAGTCGCTTTCTCTGTCCCTATGTATGCTTAGATCTTTAAAACTACGCAACAGATTTATATGCGGATTTTTTTTAATAGATAGAATGATCCAAGAGGAAAGTTTATATGTATAATTATAATAAAGTTTTTCGCAAAATGAAAAATAACGCGCGTGAAAATAAATTCGTGCGCTGGTTACGTTTAACAATTTTGGACTTGGCTACTAAGGGTCAGGTTTCCCGAAGCGAAGCGAGGGCGGGTTTACTAGTCTACAATAAAAAAAATTGTCATAGGTGTTACGTACGAGGTTTCCTTTTTTTGCGTCGATATATCTACCTACTATTAGAGCTTAGGTTCTGAAACTTTTTTGGCGACGGCACCGTTTAGGAAATGTAAATAAGTTTTACGTATGTAATCTGAATTTTTAATCATATTATTACTGTCAATTCGATTTTTTATTGATAATTGAATATTTCGTTTCTTTTCCTCTTCAACCATAGTACCTAGGTGGTTTTTTCATGATGGCCAATATCTTCGGAGCCTCCAACGGGGCTTTGCTGAGGTCTAGCGATTTGCAGAACACACTATAAGTATGTATGTAGAAGAGCGAAGGATTAGCTTTGTAAAATCATTATGAGCCTACTTTCACAAACAGTCACCGCCCTCGACACTTTATCTCTGAAAATCACTCGTCTGAAGCAAATCATGGTTGTGGAGAGCAGGTAAACGGTAAGCCTATCCATACATGCATTATTATCGAAAACCATCATGTAAAATTTCAGCTCGTTAACCAAAAGTGATGATATGCGGATATAAACAACCTGATAACCAAAAGATTGTAAAAGCAGAAGAAAGTTTGACTTTGAGGGTAAAACGATACTGTCATTTTGTAAAACACGGTTTTAGAACCGTGTTTTACAAAACTACATCACGAAATCATATAGGTATTTTCCATTCCAACTTCAATCGGATTTATATAACCCGAAGAAAACAATGCACATAACCGGCGGTAACAGATGTAGGCAAATTATAGGAAAGGCCAATGGTTACTTGCTGGAATACAGCCAAAGCTTTCAGTAGGTTGTGCATGCCCTGTTCTCTACAGAATAATGGCATTTACAACTTAATCATAGCAAACGATTTACAGTGTGCTAATTTAATAAAAAAAGTATTTTCACAAATAATTATTAAAAATATAAATACGCACCTATTATCCTATAAAAATTATTATCACGATAACACGTTAAGATGGTTGTTAGCTCACTGTGAATATCCTCGAATGTTACTTCCTTCATAAGGACACTGCTAGTTTCCGAACGTTTTTCGCGGGAAAATGTTGGAAGAAGCGCGGGAAAGGGAGGGAAAATGGCGCACGTGAAGCCCGCGCGACTCTTGGCAGAATACTGGGTGGTTTTTGGCAATAGAGTGACTTATCAAGCCGGCCTGTGCAGTTGTTTTTAATCGATGTGGAGACTTCTCAGGGTGCATGTCACGGGAAACGGGAAATATTTGTCCTGGCCGTGCCCACGTCATTTTGGCGCAGTAAGTAAGCATTACGGGTGTTCGTGAATTATAACGTTTTCCTTAAGCGTTTCGCGTTCTAACTTTTTAACTGAGTACCTACCTATTCTGATGATTACTTTTAATATTTATCGTAAGGTTAACCAACTCCTGTTTAAAGTCTTTAGCTTATATTATTTTCACTGCTATAAAAAAAAGAATATAAGTAAGTAATCATTGAATGCACAATAATTCGTAAATAATATGGATATTTGTTGATGGAAACTGTCTCTTGATTTCTTTTAGTGTTTGTACGGCCTTTGTTTCTAGGTACATAAGTAATTCATAATTCTTTATTGCGTTAAATATGATACAATTTTGATGGTAACAAGAACATTATCAGCATATTTGATTGAATGCAGCATGCAATGTCGTAAATATCGATCGTAGATCGTAAATGTCGACGTAAATATCGATTGTTTAAGCTGCTAAACATGTTCAATATTTTTGGAAATTAAAGGATTATTGTTCTTATTCATTATTTATTTTGGCTATGGCCAAATTGGGCTCATAAATACCGCGTCTTATTTCTAATGTTACCTTGACACATGAATCTTACAAATGACTGAAAGAGGCGTCCTATCGTCGTCCCCACTTAAGCCTTAATTAAACACAAAAAAGCTTCCTTGCTTCCTAAAACTTAAAAAGCTACCTAAGTACCCACAATGAAATTAGGATTGGGGTTACGGAAAACAATGACCTTCATCAGCTAAAAGCTCGTCGGATGCATAAAAGTAAATCTGGTAGTTAGTAACTTAGACAGCGTATGAAAAATTACGTAGGTAACACGCTAGATACAAATTAGAGGGATAGCTAGTCTTCCTACTAATTGATATTAAAACAGACTAAGGTCGTATTTTAGACATAGAAGCTTTGGTATCTATAGGTACCTACTTCACCAGCGAAAAATAGCTCGTTGTTCCAAAGTCGCTGTGTGTCTTGTGTTATGTATCCTTAGATCTTTAAAACTACGCAACGGATTTTGATGCGCATTTCAGGCACATTATGAATAAGCCTTTACACCATATAATTTAAACTTTCATTTTCGCAAAATGAAAAATAACGCGAGTGAAAATAAATTCGTGCGCGGGTTACGTTTAACAATTTTGGAGTGAGGGAACCTTTACCTACGTGGAAGGGACAGCTAAGTTTCCCGAAGCTAAGCGAGGGCGGGTTTAATAATTAATTATAAAACGAAGTCCCGCACCGTGTCTGTCTGTTTGCGATAAACGCCAAAATTACTGAACGGATTTCCATGTTATTTTCACCAATAGACAGAGGGATTCGTGAGGAAGGTTTAAGATGTAAAAGTTTTCTGCAAAATAGTTGAAATATGATGATAACTATTGAGAAAGTCGGAAAAATGAAGGCGTCCTGGGAGCTTTCAGCGACAACGCTGCTCTGAGATATGTAAGTACCTACCTATAACAAAACAATGTACTATGGGTGGAATATTCCTCTTTTGAAGGTCTACAATAAAGTCCGCGATGGCATATAGGTACTAAACACATAGTATCTCAATGTTTTCGAGATGGTTCTGGTCGAGAGCAATAAAATCTTCACCTAAAGAAATAGGCATGGGAAATTATCTTTCGATGTACTTCACTTTCAAATACACACACACACACACAGGATGACACACATTAGGAGCTCCTATTAGGTACCTACCTGCTAGCTCTCATTGCGCTGGTGCTCTCCCCTGTGCCATGAATTACAGAATACTAGTGCTAAATGCTTATAGTTTTATACTTAGATCTATTTTCCATTTGGCTACGAAACCCTAAAATATCACTCACTTCAGGACCTTTTCGTTTCGCTAGTTACAGCGTGTAATTTTTTTATTGAATATTATTTGTTATTTATGAAATCATAATTAAACAAAACAAGATTAATATTGAAAGGCAAATTAATCTATAAGAAAAACTTATTCCAATAAAAATACCTTTAGCATTTTCAATAAATATTATCTCGATGCACTAATTAGTGCACGTGTTGGGAAATTAAAATAAGTACCTACTTAATTGCGCAATTGCAATACAATAAGGTAAGATCCATTCTATTACCTACTTAGTCATCGTTTCATTAATTGTTAGTTATGTATTCCTATTAGGTATCACTTACTTCACTTCATCATTACTTCCTAAAGCGAAATACCCGCATGAAGGCTTGCGTAGGTACATCGAATCAACTCCAACTCGGCTCCGATTCAACTCAAAGGAAAGCATTGAATGGTGAGCTTTATTCAATTTTCGGTCGGATCGGAGTTGGCGGCAGGTACGAGGCCAGCAATACGGCGTTGAAAATTCATGGTCGGTCTTAAATGGGGATGGTAGGTAGCTATCCAGGCGGGTAAACCAAACTCTACTACTAATTTTTTTTTATTGATTTAAGGCAGCAAACGAGCATGCAGCACCACCTTCCGCTGCCGCCCATGACAACTGTGACAGACTTAGAACAAGACTCATATGTGGACTGGGATAGTTAGTCCGGTTAGGTGACGGTGTTAGAACATTAGTTGGTTAGTTTGTAAGTATGAGGACTGGGACAGGGACTGTTAGTCCTGTTAGTTATAGTCCAGTTAGTAAATGTTAGTAAGAGTCTCGTTATAATTCGGTCACAGATGTGTTGCTACCCTTGAGGACTGAGATGGTCGCCTCTAAAATGTGTAGCCGGCTCCACACCTTTCTATCCGGAACACAATTGCTGTTAAAACAATTATTACACGGTAGAAATGGTACTAAACTACTAAGTACCGTTGCGGGCGGTAGTAGGTACTACCCCGGGCGAACTCTATGCTCTACTACCTTCCAAAAAAATATTTTGTGCATCTAGAAACTTCATCGTTGCACTGCTGACGAAATGCTTATGGGAATAGGGACGTGAAAATAAGAGACGATTGTAGCAGTTAATATCTGTTTATTCACAATGAAATAATAATTGAGCAATAATAGCGTACAGGTGTAATAAAAGTGTACAGGTGTTAATCTGCGTCTGCATAGTAATTGCAGGAGAAAAATTAAAATGATCTTTCGTTCGTTATAAATTCTGTAACATGACCATTGCTGTATTTATTAGCCATTGAAATAATGTTATAAGCATTTTCCATTGCACGTGATTTCAGAGACCCCATCAGAATCACTTATCACTGTTAACTTAATGGCGTTGCAATTCTGTATTTTCATACGTCAAACTCAAAGCATTTTCTGCAAGATCATTATTATAAATTAATAAACAGGGAACGGACGAAAAGAGTTTGCTTGAGAATGTACAACTCACGGTTATGATTTATATGCAATAAGCACGTTGTCTTAAAAGAACGTCTTCAATAATAATGCAGCTATTTTTATTTAACAAAAGATTGGGCGTAAGCTCACACGGGAGTCTATAAAATCGCGTGCCACGGCATAACATCACGTTTTAAAACGTGACGTGACGAATTCAGAACCAAATTTAATGTCGCTAAAGCATTGACTTATTATTACTATGGACATCCAATCTCATACTAAAATCGCGAAAAAAATGTCCCAGTCAGTTATGTCATGTCATGTCATGCAGTTAACAAGGTAATTTAAACACTAAGATCATTACATTACTGTTTTATTTCGATTGCAGTCGTGAACGTCAGCCATTGCAAGGATAGAAATGTTAACAAGGTAATTTAAACACTAAAATCATTCCGTCAGGGTTTAACTTCGATTGCAGTCGTGAACGCGGAATTGTTGCTCTCCTTGCGTTTTGTTGCTCATTTGGCTCGGACATTTTTTAGCGCGGACCCGACGTCTATAGTAATAATGAGTCAATGCGCTATAAAACTCAAATTTCTCAAAAACTTTGAAATTTACTTACGCAAAATTAACCTTATACCCGAGTGACGCCATCTGTTGACGAAACAATACATTATTCATCAAATGAGTTCGCGTTACAACTGCGAGATGGCACTGCACTGTCTATGGTTATATGTATTTTGAACTTCTTAATGTGCGTGCTCGCATTCTGCACAAAACCTCAGTCCATAGACATCCAGTTTCTCAAACGGTTAACTGGGTTATAGGGGGTTGCAATATATAGATTATAAGTTGCAATATTAATAAGAACAAAAGAGAAATATTTTTAAAAATAATCAACGGCTAGCGAATTTAAAACTAAACGTTAAATTTTCATGATCATGAAAGTGTGTAATGCATCACGCAAGGTCACCATTTTTCATATTATTTACATTTTAGTGGATTGCGACTCAGAAAAGGTTGAGAAACATTGGGTCTACTCTAGATATTTCAAACAAACTCAATTTCACTCCCACTAGAGGCTACATGAAGTCAGATGGACAAAATTTAATCATGATTACAGATTACAATATCATGTATTTTGACCAAAACGTAATCATGATTACAGATTACAATATCATGTATTTTAACCAAAACGTAATCATGATTACAGATTACAATATCATGTATTTTGACCAAAAAGTAATCATGTACGGATTACACTTGGAGACACGTAAATGCCCCCGGCAAGAACGCTCTACTTTTTCTGGAAAGGGGGCATTTTCGGGCCTCCAAATGATTTGTAATCTGTAATCATGATTATATTTTGCCCCTCTGCACGACGTCATGAAGTAAAACGCTAACTCTAATCAAGAAACATAGTATATTACTTCTATACTTCTAACTTTGACAACTAGAACATTATTGCACTAAGTTTGCTCCTAGGTGTTACGTCTAGATCATTTTAAAACTTCGTGCACATATTGTGTAAATTTAAATGTTACATTTAAGTGATTTAAGTGTTCTCGCTCAGCGTACTAACATTGCTATACGAGAGAATGTTGCCAGCATTTTGGGTACTGCACGGACACATGTACATACATTTATTTTAATTTTTTAATTTATAATTTTTACGTTCTTTATTTTTGATTTTTTTTTTATATATAGTATTCAAACTGGTTTAAATATTTATCTCATGAAATAAAATTTATATCTATGTTCGGAGTTGGAACATAATTTTGTTTGAGAATGCGATTCCAGTCCAAGAATTTTATATTTATTTTATTGTAATGAACTTTCTAATTATAAAACCATTGCAGATAATCTATATGAGCCAGATGCCAATATACGTAAATAGATGTTTTGGTTCAGAAACTATATTATTTTCATTTAATGAAAACTTTCATAACTATAATTAAGATTATCGTTTATAACACACAGGCATGTAAGTGAGATTTGCAAAGTTAAAGTTCACATGTATATAAAAGAGCTAAATTTTATTTCAAACTACAAACAAAATTTCAAACATTCATTTACGTTCACAGTATCAATGTCAATTAATAAATCTTTCATCTTTTACGTGATAAATTCCAGTTTTGCTCTCTATGCTATAATACCCACTTAACACTTGCAATGACCTCATAACGTCAAATTGGTACTGATTTTAACAACAACAAAACTACAGACTGAACATTTTTAACTGTTCTGAATATCTCGATATTATTTCATGTTCAAACACAGTTACAAGTTTTAATAAAATATTTGATTACAACTGGTACCCACGACTTGTGTATTTTATACGGATGTTTCCATATTCGATTCTATAGTAAATTCAAGACTAAACTATAGTAAAACTTTTTACAGGTTGACATTAGACAGTATGACAGCTGAAACTGTCTACACTGTCAACCTTTGTCTAGCCCGACTTATCGGTTTACAATCCGTATAGTAAATGTCAATTACGTTTCAACTGAACAATATTTGGATAAGACAAGTGGATAATATTTGCGATTACGTATTTAAAAAAATGTATAAACAATTCTTGTAATTCAAATAAATATATTACAAAAAATGTTTCACTCACATACATATGAATAAAACAAGAAAAAATCAAGTTTAAAAACACAATAAACAGGGAAAGCACCCGTTAAAAATAAAATTCAAGATCATTTAATAAAAATATAAATGAAATAATATTTACAAAATGAATTATAATAATAATATGCTATGTTAATAAGTAGTAAAAATATGAACCTCCTTAAAAACTAATTATAATAAAATAATCAATGGCCCAATAAAACGAAAACACTAGATAGTTAAACACTACAATCAGCTTAGTATTACAAAACGTATGTATTTAAAATTTATATAATATTATCCATATAATAATAATGATAAACGTAGTCAACGTATTATTACATAAATAATAATATAACGCATGTCTAATAAATTGTGCAAATCGATCATAACTGGAAAATAATGAAAAACACATTTGAATTTCTAAGATAACCACAATTTTATCAACATTTCATCACCATAACTCACAGGGTAGACTTCGACTAAGAAAAAATACTCAATATAGTTATGTACTTAAAAGGTTTTTAGTAATATAATGGCGTAACTCAAAAAGTAGTTTTTTTCGAAGCTCACGTTTTAAACGTTCTGGACGAGACATTTCAGCTTATTTTCGTATAAAATGTTTGTTAGTTAAGGAATAAGGTACGAGATAACATTTTATACGAAAAATAAGTCTCGTCCAGAACGTTAAAACGTGAGCTTCGAAAAAAACTACTTTTTTTGAATTAAGCCATTATATTACTAAAGTTGCGATATACACAACTATAAAACTAATCGGTCCATTTTGTAGTTGGAAGGTATCAATTAATTAGGTACCTTAATAAATTCTAAATTAATGATTTATTAAATCTTTTGACTTTTATTTTATTAGTTTGTTTCTAATCTCAGAAACACGTTAACCGATTTCGACGCGCAATTGATTCAGAAAAAAAACAAAATATGTGCAATTCACACGTGCTAGAAATGCTTAAAAAAACGAATAATGTCAGATATTTCAGTAAAGATATTTTTTGCCAAATGCGCAGTCTAAGGATCGATTCTCGGTCTGAGCAGGCGTTTGACAGATGTATTACAGGGTTACGAGTGTTTGTGACGTCTCATATATGCCTGTTACCCGCAACACAGGAAATCTGTGTGCGAGGGTATTTATACCATCGTAAGAGCTTTTAAAAATATTATTAAGAGGAAATGCTACGGGTCATTTTTCCATACAAACGTTCTCGACTAATCCCTCGCTGGTTTTTGACTCTAGATCAATAATTTATTCACACAAGAATAATATCATCATTATCTATGTCGGTACGTTTTGATTTTTTTGATATTTTTGTTTTCAAAAGTTTTAGGCTACTTCAAACAGCGCTTTAAACGGCCAAATAAATATGCCGCAAACAAACGCCTAGTACACAAATTTTATAAAAATTAGCACAAAAAGCTAAACGGTCCGACACAGAATATCTCCTTTCCATTCAATTTACAAAATTTCGTTAAGATTGCTTTAGTTTTGGCGGGGGGATTAGTCGAGAACGGAACCTCGATTTTGATGATTTTTGCCTCGGGTTTTTACACGGAGCTGCAGTTGTCCCTATCGCACTGACATACACGCCGCTCGCAAGCGCGACAGAGATATTGAGTGAAAAAATCCCAAATTTGAAAAAGGGTTTGCGTGGTATTTCTTCTTACAGAATCGAAATTTAAAAAGCCTAACGCAGTGAATTAAAGTGATAAAATGTACTCACGTTGTCTTCGAAATATTTTGTTAACCACATTTTAAATTTGACACAAATATAACAATAGATCTACAAAGTAACATCTGATAGTATGAACTACCCTCCAATTTTCTACAAAATAAGTTTTCAGAAAATTGCATATTTTTATGTAAATATCTATTATTATAGATGAAATCATCGATTATATCCAATAATACTCAAACGACATCGACTACAATTTCCAACTACCCACAATAAATAAGCGTTACATCTAAAAATATTGCCGTCTTTATAACATCTTTTGGTTATTATCAACAATTTGTACATATCATTGGTATATCTTTTCACGTTTCACAATTCAAAAAAAGCAGTTTCATTTATTAAGAATAGAAAAAAACGTTTTATGCACAGCAACACCAAGAGTTTCAAGATTAACAAACAGCATATTCAAGCAATAATACGCTTTATACCTCTAGACATCTAGGGCTAAGTTCAAAATCTTTTAAGAAAACCTTAGTGTTTTAAGAGTAGCTCAATTGACTGAACGTCTGGTACGAACTTCGTACGGTACAATCAAACATACATCCATCCTTCTCACACGTAGGGTGTGTGCGGGTGCGAGTGAGATAGCTGAAGGGAAGCTAATAGAAGAATAGCAGTCGCTCCTGAGCGGTCCCCGAGAGCAGACGCCAGCCTCGCTTGATGTTCAAATACTGAATCACGGCGCGGACGCAGATTAAAATGCCTGTAATAACATTACAAAATATAAAATTTAAGATATCATAATTGATCTGCCCACGAAGCTCCTAAATCAATCACAATGTATGTTTAGATACCTATTGCTACATTTTTTTTATCAGAAGCTAAGAGGTCATTCAAGTATTACGTAAGCACAACAGGGGGGCGGGGGGTCTTTGCTTTGCTTATTTTTGATGCCATGGGGGGTGGGGAGTGTAGATGGTGATTACGTCAGCAGTATTAATATATATTTTTTCACTTTTCAGATTTCCCACCAAATTTTTTTTTTCAAAATTCGCTTGAATCAATAAAGGAACCATTGAATGCAAGTACTAATGTTTACGTACTAAAGCATGGGGGGGAGGGGTAAGAGATTTGCTAACTTTTGCTGAAAAATTGCAAAAAATCTGCTTACGTAATACTTGAACGGCCCCTAAGGACAAACAATTTAATTATAATAAAATAAATTTAGTTTTTGGTATTTTTAAGGTAGGGCATTGCCCCACAATGCCCATCCTGGCGGGGAGGGGGGGTATAGTTAAACCCTTACCCCCTTTACTTACCTTTACTCCTCTGCTCTTTCTCTTATTTATTAACTTTACTTTAATTACATACTGCGAGAGACCAGATCCTACACACCAACTGTTGAATCTCAAGTTTAACATACATTGTAAACACGCAACGTACCAAAAGCCATGATGAGCCACCAGAGCCACGAGTTCTCGTGGCTGGCGAGCTCGGTGGAGTGCTTCACGATGAGCGTCCACTTGGCCAGCGACAGCCCGAAGCCGGCCAGCGCGCCGTAGCGGCTCGCCACCGTGTGACAGAAGCACATCAGCAGCAGAAACCCGATCCAGTTGAACAGGAACGCCACTGTAAGCCAGCGAAAGTGATACCTACAAGTGTTACTACCGATCAAAGATTAAAGATTTTTATTGAACAAACTAGTTAACCCGCCCTCGCTTCGCTTCGGGAAACCTGTCCCTTAGTGCCCAAGTCCAAAATTGTAAAACGTAACCAGCGCACGAATTTATTTTCACGCGTGTTATTTTTCATTTTGCGAAAAACTTTAATATTTTATACATATACACTTTCCACTTGAATCATTCTATCTATTAAAAAAACCCCATCAAAATCCGTTGCGTAGTTTTAAAGATCTAAGCATACACAGGGACAGAGAAAGCGACTTTGTTTTATACTATGTAGTGATGGTGATAACACAATGCACAAAAAATGAAATTTTCGTAAACAACTGCAATAGTTGAGACTGTGTCTACTACCAAACTACTACCGAACGCAAGCTGATCATACCGAAAAATGAAGTGAGAAACATGACGTCGGTCCCGAGAAGACTGTTCTCGGGGTCGAGCTGGTCCGCGGTCGCCTCGGTCGGCTCCACCGTCACGAACGCGGCGAACGTGGGGTGCCCGGGCGGCGGCAGCTGGAATGGACACGTTCACATTAGCACGGTAATACGAGGGGCGATCAAAAAGTAGTGAGAATGAGATACTCCTTGGTAAGAAAAAAAAAAAATACTGGCAGGCATAGCTCAGATACATATTTGTAATATTAATAAAGAAAAAAATCTTCGATTCTCTTTTGTTTTTTTCTGAATGTAGTCATTTGTTTGCTTCGTGTCGGAACGTGTTCTCGAAAATGGAGAAAAACGTAGTGCGAGCCGTTATTAAATACCTCTGTTTAAAAAAGTTAACTACGCAAGAGATTATTTGCGATTTGGAGGCAACATTAGGAGAGTCTGCTCCGCCGTATTCCACTGTCGCAAGATGGGCTTCTCAATTTAGAGTAGGGAGAACGAGCACGGAAGACGAACATCGTTGCGGCCGTCCATCGACGTCAGTCACCCAAGAAAATGTTGCGAAAGTCGAGAAAATTGTATTGAGCGATCGAAGAGTTACCATCCAATACTTAATTCAAGAAACGGGCATTTCATATGGAAGTATTCAATCCATATTGAAACAATCTTTGAATATGAGAAAAGTCTCCGCAAGATGGGTGCCGAGAATGTTAACCGACGGTCAGAAACAAAATCGACTTGACATTTCGAAGTTATTGTTGGACAAGTTTCAAGGAGATTCTGAAAACTTTTTGTCTCGTTTCGTAACAATGGACGAAACATGGGTCCATCATTTTGATCCCGAGACAAAACAGCAATCTTCGCAATGGAAAAGGCCATCATCACCGACCCCGAAGAAGTTTCGTGCCGTGGCATCGGCTGGCAAGGTTATGTGCTCAATATTTTGGGACTCAGAAGGGATATTGTTGGCTGATTACCTGGAGCGTGGAACCACTATTACAGGCCAATATTATGCAGCATTAATTCCTAAGTTGAGGAATGCCATCAAAGAAAAAAGGAGAGGGAAACTTCGAAGGGGCGTACTGTTTCATCACGATAACGCACCCGCGCACAGGTCGGCAGTTGCGATGGCTGCTATTCAGAAAGCTGGCTTCGAATTGGTTGACCACCCCCCTTATTCACCAGATCTGGCGCCTAGCGATTTTTATCTGTTCCCCAAATTGAAAGAATACTTAAGGGGAAACAGGTACGAAGACGATAACGAGGTGATAGATGCCGTGGAGAGCTTTTTGCAGGACCAAGACAAAACTTTTTTTTTTAAAGGGATTGAAGCCTTGGAAAAGCGCTGGACTCGGTGTGTAGAAAGACTCGGAGACTATGTAGAAAAATAAATTATTAAGTTATCAATAGTCATTATATTCTATCTCATTCTCATTACTTTTTGATCCCCCCTAGTAGTACCTATCATACAGTATTGTGACTCGGCCCTGTAAATAAATAAATAAATAACGCTATACACTCATAGCCCCACACTAGGATTCCCTGTTTCGTGTGTGCCATGGACAACACACAAGACAAGAACACACACACCCAGACCAAGAACGGAAATTTAAATTCATCATTCAAATTTCCGCCTCGCTGGGAATTGAACCCAGGACCCTCGGAACGGCGATCCGGCGTGTTAACCATTGCGCCATCCGGGTCTGTCCTTCAAATAAATGCCTACAGCCCAGCGCACTAAGGCTGCCTCTTTCTATTTGTAGTAAATGTAAGTAGGTAGGTAAATCGCACGCTTCCTGATTACAAACCCACACGTTCGTTCGTCCCTATGGCGCTTCCGCGGCTGTTGTGTACCAAGTGTGTACTAAACTCCGTGTGTACTAAAGGCGCGTAGGTATGATTCGCATTCCGATCGTTTGTATGAAGATGGAATACTGTATGATACTATTACCGTGACATTAGTGACGGAGTGGACGAGCGCTACGTTCGGCCATTTTATTAGGAACAACTTGCCCGTTTCGATTATAATGTAGGGTGAGAGTAAATAGGTTTTTTCCAAGTTAATGCGCTTCACCACCTAAGGGCTACGTTGGCACTTAACATCAGGTTTGATCGTGGTCAAGCAGTATAATTACATGCTTATACAAAGTAAAGAAAATAATATCGCTAGTTTGCTTCACCGCCAAAGTGGATAAGGAATATTAATAAATAGCTTATGCTCATTGATATAACTGAGACACGTATAAGTTATTGACGCGATAACGTCTTATATAAATCGATGAACGCCGGCTGCACGCACGCATCGATTGATGCGAATGCGATTGTCGATACGAATAACTAAAATGGTGCGAGAATCATTCGCAATTTCGAATGCGAATATTCGTGACATCCCTAGTTCAAATGCCAGCGAGGGCGATGCAGAATTTCAGTGATGAGTTTAAATTTCTGTTCGCGGTCTGGGTGTGTTTTTGTCTTGTGTGTTATCCATGGCGTCCATCACACAGAACCCTAGTGTGAAGCTTTGAGTGTGTAGCGTTATTTATTTATCTGTAAAAATGACTGGCCTGACTGACATTGACTCGTATATTATACACAATAGGTACTTAATATGTTAATAGTAGGTATAATTTGTTATGCGCGATAGGTGTGGTCCCTGTATTTAGGTATACATAGTTACATAGTAAAGAAAGCGTGTATAAAAAAATAGACAATATTGTATACATCAAACAATAATATCATAAAACAAATTAAGAGTTCATTTCAAATGTTCTGTGCCACGAGCGTTTACCTCTAGATTTCCTTCATCATGCGACACGTTATCTTATAAACAAGATGTGTTCTATAAACCTTATTAATGTAATTACATTAAATTAAACAAACCTACATATATTCATATACACACTAGTAACTCGCTCTGCGGTCGAAATTCGACCGTAATTCATTTTGTGAATTATGTTATAGGATTACTTAATGGCTACAACCCATTAATGGCCCACTACTGAGCACGGGTCTCTCCTCGTACCTGAGGAGGCCTAGAGCATACTCCACCACGCTGCTCCAGTGCGGATTGGTGGAGGGGTTAGTGGCCAACCCAAGTGTCGGAAATTTTAAGCCGCCCGAAGGTATCCGACATGGCTTAACGACTGCTACCAAATGATAACAACCGGGACCGACGGCTTTACGTGCCCTCCGAAGCACGGAAGCGCTCAAGATATTTAGCCACTGGCGGTCACAATTACTGGGGAATTAATAATTAGGGATTACTTAATATCAACGAGCTATTTTTCGCTGCTTAACATTGGACTCTATGAACGATGGCCCTATGACACATTTCAAACGTATTTTTAAAAGCGTGTATGGCAGTGTGATTAGAGTAACTTATATTGTGTGTAATGTTTTATTTATTCATTTCATGTATTTTTACGCATTATTTTTTAAAAAATCATTCTGCACTCTCTATAAAATAAACTTTAAGTGTGCCAAATTTCATACTCCTCCGTCCGCACAATTTTCGTAAAAAGGGGTAAAAAATTTTTGCTTCACGCATTAATACAATGATGACGAAACTGTTACTGACCGATGTCTGTACATGGGAGATATTTGAGAAAAACTATTAGTAGATTTATATTTTATTTAAATTACCAACTAACGACCAGACTAGACACCAGACGGTGTGTATAAAGGCTTCAAAGTTTTTTTTGCATATTTTATCCCTTTAACCTCAGAAACGACTTAACCGATTCGGATGCAGTTTTCACTGATATGTATGTATATGTACACAAGTACATAATTATAATAAGTACTAGTAAGCTTGGGATAACATATACATAGCGTTTGTTTTATTTAAAACAGTTCACAATGAAATGTTCACAATCCTGTCTTAAAAATTTTCAATGACATACAGACAAGATATAAATTATAAGTATAGACATAGGTTCACCAAAGCGAATTGTGCTTACAGTTAAAAATTCATGACATGTAACAATTATATCGAGGTTATCTTATCCGGCGAAAATTCTTTCCGTTTCGGTATAAAAATTTCAAACCAGACCTTATAAATATTACTATAACGATAACACTCAGTCAACATGCCCAAACCTAACTTATTAGATGTGTCACGACCCGACGAACGAATTCGTGCAGGTTTCAATGTGTTTCCAGTTATATACGCACAAACAAACAAATAAAATAAACTCATTAACAGTTATCGTCATATTTGATCAAAATTATACAAAACGTTAATGAACAACATACCTAAATTTTCCACACGAATCCCTCTGTCGGTTTTGTGATAACCGCATGAAAATCCGTTCAGCAGTTTTGAGTTTATTGCGAACAGACAGACAGATGCGGCGGCGGGGGACTTTGTTTAAGAATATTTTAAGATGTAGAAATAGATCTACATACAATTATTTGTTCTCTATTGTCTCTGAAATGACGTGGTAATTAAAGAATTTATTGGTATACATACGACTATTTACGTAACTCATTAGTGTCTTTCCATAAACCAAGGCTATACGACTTTTAGCACGATCGAACCCCTTTTATTTTATAAGCGATGACGTCAATTTACTGCTGCTATCAACTTCGCTACATAACATACATAGGTTGATCACGTTTGATATTAAAACGAGAATTTCAACTTCGTTAACATTGCGTTTAATTTGTTCTCGACGAATTCGAGTCTTGTTTTTTATGGAAGGCTGAATCTCCTAAGTCATAACTTTTATGCGATAACTTTTTTTAATGTCGACAAAGCGATTGACAATGGTACCAAAAGTTGTTTGTCAATATCCTTCCGTGCCGACCCTGTCAGTTGACGTAATCCTATTGAATGGCATCAACTATCAACAATGCACGTTTAACGATTGTGTCACAGGAAGTGCCTAAACACGCACAATCCTCAACCAATTGATTGACCAACAAATTCAACAATACGAAAAACATTTCATTATTATATGGGTGCTCCCGATATGTAATTTGTACTCTGATATTTTGCACGAATCGTAGTCACGACTGATCTTATCTATATCATAACAAAATGTGTACGAATGTTTTAAATACATACGAGAAATGCAAATGCCCCCACAACCAGAGATAATTATGGCCGAACACCGAATTTTCGACAATGCTCTAGCTAGGCTAAATCGCCTTTTATGGTAACTACTAATTGGAAAAGAGAGAGAGAATAATGATAGCTCACTGGATGAGGCCCCTCTCCTTCCATCTGCTTCTCACGCTGCACCTCCTCATAAGTGGGCAGCTTCGAGTTGGCGGCGATGTCGTATGGCGGGGGAGCTGAGAAGTCAGCTTGCGGGGGCGGAATATCCCCTAGGCTATCTGGAAAAAGCACATAGTATATTGGCTTCAACCCATTAATGGCCCACTACAAAGCACGGGGTCTCCTCTTACTAGAGGAGGCCTAGAGCATACTCCACGCTGCTCCAATGTGGATTGGTGGAGGGGTTAGTGGCCAAGCCATGTGTCAGAATTTTTTAATGCCGCCAGAAGGCATCCGACATGGCATAACGACTGCTACCAAATGGTAACAACCGGGACCGACGGTTTTAAGTGCCCTCCGCGGCACGGAAGCGCCCAAGAGTTTTGCCACTAGCGGTCACCCATCCAACAACCGACCGCGCCCGGTTTTGCTTAACTTTGTCGATCACTGAAGATCGACGCAAGCCGCCGGGCTTTAAGTATAATAACAAATATTCATAGTACCCCTCCCTGATGAATGGCTGCTAAGATAGATATCTGATCAAGAGAATAATTATGATAAAAAAGAAAGAAAAGCAAAACAAACAATTGTTTTCAAATTATGTTTGTGATGATTGTATGTATGTTCCTGCATATGATTAATTTTTAATGTCATGTGTGTCTTATTACACGACATCGAGAAAGAGAGAGAGAGAGAGAATCCGAGTTAAAGCTGAGATAGCAACACTTTTTCTCTTGTAAAATTGTGTATTTTAGGACAATATTTATTAACTAATGTAGTATTTTAATGTAATAAGGAGTGGATATCTGTATAATTATAATGTCCTTATGGTTGATTCATTGCCCCCACATTGCGTATATTGTCTTGCCTACACAAGGAGTAACTTCAGTGTTTCATTTCAACAAACCTGAACAAACATGAAATTTAAATTTATTAAATTTGTATCTTTGCATGTAAATTCTTGTATTTGAAACAGTTTATTTTGAACAGATTCAAATATATGCATTCAATTTATTCGTGGCCTTGTGATTAAGGATGTCTGGAATATAGTATTTCACTACCCTGGATCAGTGAGGTTTGGTAGGGTTTTTGCTTGTCAAACAATACATTGAAAGTTGTAAGCCATGTGAAGGTTTTTGATAATAATATGGCTTAAAAAAAACTTAGTACCAAAGATATTATAACTATAGATAGGTAAAAAAATACAATAATGAGCCGAATTTGACTGCTTCATTTGTCATGTGCCACTGGCATATCTATTTCTTTTTTACGATTGCTTAATACATCATTAATGGACACTCATAACACACAACCTTTATTTCAATTAGTTATTTATAAACTCATTATTATTAAAGATTAATGAATAACAAGTCTAATACACAAACAAGCCATTCACAAATGATGTATTTTGTTATGATTCATAATGGTAGTAAGATAAAACTAAATGTTTATCACATTTGGGTATGAATGAATCATTAATGTTTAAAAAACAAACATTAGATGCAAACATTGATATTAATTTATTTAATATGCTGCCAGATATTGTGGATTAATTATAAGAGATTATTTTTTTATTTTTTGGGGTATGCCACCACAGATCGTGGACAGTGGCACATTGTGGCTACATTAAGAGGACAACATGTATACATAATAATACATACCAAAAATAAATTATGTAATGAATTATGTAATGTATATTTCCTTAAATATTCTAGTAATTAATAAGGAAACAATGATAATAACAATTAAAATTATACTTGTATATAATGTAATTACAACATACTGAGATTTTCTTTTACACAAGTCCGTAAATTGAAATAATCTGACTATTAGTGGAGTTGGGAAGTGGTTAAGTTAGACATTTAATGCCTCTGTAATGGGTTAATGTGAGTCACCGTTATGGAAAGGATGGCATGTATTTTAAAATTACGTTGAATAAAAACGTACATATTACTTACTTTAAAAAATTAATTCAAATATAATCATATCCACGTTTGAATTTCATAGTTTAAAGTTTCACATCATCTGCACATATTCATTATGAATTTTATTTGCATATAATTTACTACCAAACAAAACTATGACAGTGATATATCAAGGCACAGATACATTTACAAAGCTATGATGTATTTTGTTTACAATTGGCTATTATACCTTATCTACTAAAGCCATGGAACACAAAGATGTGAAACGAAAAACTCACTTAGAAATGAAGGCGGAAAGTTGTTCTCCATCGAGGTTGGAAGAATGACCGTTAGGTGCGTTGTTGGTATATTGTCACAGGATGGATTCTGCAACAATAGAAAAACACTTTCACACCCTCCAAGCAGGCAATTACATAAATAAATAAACAATTAGCCACTGTCACAGCACCACATACCATGTTTTATAACGTCACTACAATCCTGTTCACCTGTGTTCTGCAATGTCTGAATGTTTTATCACCCACGGGTTTACAAAAATATTTATCTACACACAATAAGTACGTCCGCACATTACTTCAAGGTTACTATTTTATTTTATCAGTAGTCAATTCGTGTCGCATTCGCACATACAATTTCTGACAAATTGACAATTTCACTCTTGCTTTGCTTGATTAATATGGCCTTCTTGAAAATATTGAAATTCTCGAACTCGAAGTACTTAATCGAAACTCGAACAGACAAGACAAGATGACAAGAACGTCAACAACTCAACAAGAACTCAAGAACAACATAGTCCACAGAGTACTTACAAGAACAGACATACTTTAATCTATGGAACAGACTGAACAGAGAGTCAAGTTACTCAAGTTGAGTCAACTCAAGTCAACAGAGCGCAGCAACAGACTAAAGAGTAACTACACTTATAGAGATACAGAGTCGGAATGACCATGGACGTATTATGATTAACAATACGTCCATAGAGATTTAAAGTAATTTTGCAGTAATCTGTGAATATGGCAATCTATGCTTGATTGAGGCCTGGACGAGTGTCAAAATGACAATTGACAAATTGGCATGATATGACACTGACAGTTATGAGGCAGCAGGCAGGAAGGAAAGGACATAAACTTATTTGGAATCCAATTATTGGATTAATTGGATAGACTTATTAATTTATTATTTCTTATTGTAATAAATCGTAGGCTTGTCGGCAGAGTTATATTAATTTTTGTTATTAATGTATCAATAATATTGATACTTAGATCGCTCACAAAAATAATTAATGAGTTGAACAGGATATAGGTTGAACTGAATATAAACAAATAGGCAAGTACCATCATGAAGACCGCACTGATGGTTGCCGAAAAACCTTCTCTATCGTTAAATCTCGCTAATATCCTGAGCAATAACAAATGTACTGGCAGCAAAGGTACATATTTTAACATCTTCAAACTGAAGTGAATTTTAGATAACGATAAACTTTATATTAATCAATTGTTTTCACAGGATCGTCGACAGCTTGCCCTGTCCACGAATGGACTGGAACGTTTAGGAGCGAGCCAGTTCGATTTAAAATGACATCGGTGTGCGGTCATGTCATGTCTTTAGACTTCACGGGGAAGTACAACAATTGGGACAAGGTCGACCCTGCAGAGTTATTCAGCTGCCCAACTGAGAAGAAGGAAGCCATGCCGCGGCTTCGGATACCAGCGCACTTGGCCCAAGAGGCGCGGGGAGCCGATTACCTCATCCTGTGGTTGGATTGTGATAAGGAAGGCGAAAACATCTGCTTTGAAGTAGGTTGCCGCCTTAGAATAATTACACTATAGAAACGAAGTCCGCGCGGCCGAATTGAAGCACCTTAATTGGAGTCAGAAAAAAAGAATTATGACGATTTGTCCAGTTAAATTGTGTCACAAAATATCTGAAAAGCTATTTATGTATTATTGCTAAAGCCGAATCATTCCCCACTTTCAGGAAAGTTTCGGTTTAGTGCTTCACTTTAGACCGAGCGCTTGTATGAGGACTGTCTTTCTATAGTGTTATTATTCTAAGGTAATAATAACTTTAAAGATTTTTAGATTCTACTGTGTGTATTGTAGTTCATGTACCTTCTCTGTTATCATGTAACCCATGTGTTAATCAACTGAATTTAACACATTATAATTAAAAATCAGTGATTGCCAAGTGTTTTGAACATAGACTCTCAAACAGGGGGCCCTGTGTTCTAATCCTGCATGCGACTTTAATCTTTAAATATGATGTGCATATTAGAATATATTGATCACTTGGTTCAGTGATGGTAACATCATGGGTTTTCCTGCACACCTGAGAGAGTTGTATCCAAAGGGAAAAAGTATTTGCAAAATTGTTATAGCTATATTTTAATTAAATTGTAATAGAACTTTGTATAAAGCATGGAAGAGATTAGTTTGTTTCTTAATTTTTTCCTATTAATTTCAGGTCATGCACTGTGTTGCTCCTTACATGAAAGGCGATGTTAATTCTCCACTAGTGACCTTCCGAGCACATTTCTCTGCGATAACAGAGAAGGACATCAAAGCTGCGATGGCTAACTTAGGCAGACCCAATGAGAATCAGTCGCGGTGTGTGGACGCGAGACAGGAACTGGATCTGAGGATTGGTTGTGCTTTTACACGCTTTCAGACCAAATATTTTCAAGGTGAGTGTATTTGAATCAAAGCATTCATAGTGTGGGGGCATGATTTTTATGGATTTAAGACAGTAATTGAGCATACCGCACCACACTTCTGCTGTGTCATATGACCACAGTGACCGACTCAAATCGGGGGACTCATTCATATGATGGTTTGTCCAATTAGCCGAGTGTGTTACACATTAATGTCTATTGAATGAACCATCTGCTGTTAACACATTCACTGTGCCGATCGTAGTTTTCTATGGAAAAACGACCTATATGTGCTCTATTGTTGGATATTACATTAATATATTACTGCAGTAATTAATGCCACCAGCTTCATATCTTCTGTATTTATCATCAGGTCGATATGGGGATCTCGATGCGTCTTTGATCTCGTATGGACCGTGCCAGACACCTACATTGGGCTTCTGCGTGCAACGTCACGATGAGATCCAGACTTTTAAACCGGAATCATACTGGGTGTTACGAGTAACAGCTTCAACGGCGGAAGGCACGGAACTGCCGCTAGAGTGGAAGAGAGTCAGGTGCTTTGAAAAGGATATCGCGAACACATTCCTCGCTCATATTAAGGAAATAAAGGAGACCACGTAAGTTTTTTTCATAGTGGACAAAAGAGCTATCGAGTTGGTGCAATACAGTCGAAGAAGTGTGTTAAGATGGAAGCGTCGTAGACAGTATTGAGTTTTCTTTGCTTCTGAGAACCTATTCTGTACGTTTACTTATGTTGTATGTATGATAATGATGTATGTAGTATTAGAGCCTAGGCTCTACTACCTATGTAAAATAATTAATTTTAATTGTTTTACATAGGTAGTAGAGCCTAGAGTTCACCCGGAGTTGTACCACCGCCCGCCACGGTACTTAACAACTGAACTATTACTAACAACAACTAAAAGGACTAACATTCGCTAACAGTCCCTGTCCCAGTCTAACTTTTCTTAAATAGGTTAAATTTTTCTGCATACCAAATTGCAACTTTATAGGTGTGAATTGACAGTTGAGTAAGTCAGTGACAAATTTCGACATTTTAGGTGTTAATAAAATCTATTTAAAGTGTAGAAGCTACACAAATGAAACTAATGAGTTAGCTAGCTATATTGGATTCTGAAAAAACAATGTTTTGAAAAAGGTAGTTGAGCGTTCTTGGAGGGGCATATCTGTGCCTCCAGGTTTAATCGTAATTTGTAATCATTTGACCCATCTCTGTGTGAGAGATTGATGAAGACTAACTGACCGGGCAATGTACTGGCCACATACACTTTAACACGAACAATGTAAATAAAAAAATAAAATAAAAAAATACAATAAATGTTGCAGGGTGGTGAACATCCAAGCGAAGGAGAAAGTGAAGTCTCGTCCGGTGGCGCTGAACACGGTGGAGCTGATGCGGGTCGCCAGCGCCGGCCTGGGCATGTCTCCGCATCAGGCCATGCAGGTATATGGGAAACCAGTCAACAGCCCATGCTTCGCTTCGGGTAACCTGGCCCTTAGTACCCACACTTGAAAATTATTACACGTGATACATTGAACTGATGCAAATTTTTGAAGGGGAAACTTCTATAGTATCGTTGTGATTTGGAATTCGATGAAACGGAAATGACACGCAATTGAAATGAAACGGAAACGAAAAAGAGACACACATATTAACGTGGGAGAAAATGTGATAGGAAGCATCGGCAAAAAGGCCACATTTTTTGTTTATGATTGATTAAAATAAATCAAAAAACGTTTTAAGTAAAGTTTACAAACAGTGCATTAGTGAAAACTGTATCCAAATCAGGACCCAAAGTCCTGTAATAGGAGCACCCGTTCTCAATAGTAACCTTGTTGGACTCAAAGATGGATAGGGCCCATCACATTTTAAATACATTTAAATTTTGTACTATTTATTACAATTTTCAACAGATAGCCGAGCGACTGTACACGCAGGGCTACATTTCCTACCCCCGGACGGAGACGACCAACTACCCAGAGAACTTCGATCTCACGTAAATATAACTTTTTCTAATTTGTATAAATCATGTCGACATTTTTCAAATCTCTGAATCGATATGTCCATGAATGGTGTTGTCCATGAAACTCGCGACACGAAGCCGTAGGGCGGGGTATGAGCGTATAGCGTTATTTATTTGACATATTTTAAATTATAAATTATATAATAATAAATTTATATTTTATTTATATACCCGTGTCTCCAGGGGCGCGCTCCGCCAGCAGCAGTCGTCGAGCAAGTGGGGCTCGGAGGTGCGCGCGCTGCTCTCGCACGGGATCAACAAGCCCAAGCGCGGCCACGACGCCGGCGACCACCCGCCCATCACGCCCATGAGGGCCGCCTGTGAGTCCTCACCGGCCCACTGCTGGGCTTCTTACGAACTGAGGCTGGCTTCCACTAATTAATGGCCCACTGCTGAGCACGGGTCGGTCATGCCTGAAGCGGCTTAGAGCATGCTGCTATGCTGCTCCAGTGCGGATTGGTGGCCAACCCAGGTGTTGGAAGTTTTTTTTCCACGAGAAGGCCTCCGATATGGCTGACTGAGCAGTGGTAACAACCGGGACCGACGGCTTTACGTGCCCTTCGGAGCACGGAAGCGCTCAAGTAATTTTCCCACTAGCGGTCACCCATCCAACTACCGACCGCGCCCGCTGTTGCTTAACTTTGTCGATCACTTAAGATTGACGCAAGCCGCCGGGCTATGAGCGCTTCGTGTCAATGTCATATGGTAGTGTGCAGCGAGTAACAAACATTTAGTGTGTGCGTAATTTTATATTTATCAATTTCATGTATTTTTTGTATTATTTTTAAAAATTAATTAGCATTCTGCAGTCATATATTAACTATAAGTGTGTCAAATTTCATACTCCTCCATCGCAACTTTCGTAAAAGCGATACAAATTTTTCGCTCCACGCATTAATATAACGGTACTCTAATGACATTATTATGCACCCAAAGCGGAGTCGGAACTGGAAGGCGACATGTGGCGTATATACGACTACGTGACGCGCCACTTCATAGCGACGCTGTCGCGCGACTGCCGCTACCTGTGCACCACGCTCACCTTCCAGATCGGCTCGGAGACGTTCTACTACGCGGGCAACACGCTCGTCGACGCCGGCTACACGGAGATCATGCATTGGCAGGTGTGTGTGTGCGTGCGGGTATGTATGTGCGTGTACGTGCGTGTATGTTCGTGATTATGCGTGTACGTGCGTGTATGTGCGTGTATGTGCGTGTTGGTGCGTGTATGTTCGTGTGTATGCGTGTACGTGCGTGTATGTGCGTGTATGTTCGTGTATGTGCCTGTACGTGCGTGTACGTGCGTGTAGGTGCGTGTATGTCCGTGTATGTGCCTGTACGTGCGTGTATGTTCGTGTATATGCGTGTACGTGCGTGTATGTGCATGTATGTGCGTGTAGGTGCGTGTATGTTCGTGTATATGCGTGTATGTTCGTCATTATCCGTTTAAGTGTCCGCGACGGTATAAGTTCGAAATGATATAACGTTTGTCTCCAGGCGCTCGGCAAGGACGAGTTCGTGCCGGCGCTGAGCGTGGACACGGTGCTGCGCGCGCACGACCACCGGCTGGTCGAGTGCCAGACGTCGCCGCCCGACTACCTCACCGAGTCCGAGGCGAGTCTCTTTGTTTGTTCTCTCTCTCTCTCTCTCTCTCTCTCTCTCTCTCTCTCTCTCTCTGAACACACAGCCAATAGACACCTAATGTTTGATTTTCCGTATTGAATGCATTCTGGCGACTAGCTGAGGTGAGACGAAGCGGGGTGACTGGCTAATTCAACGCTGTGATTGGCTAATTCAAGGCCACACGAAACGTTGGAAAAAAATAAATTAATTTTAGCAACGGGAAAGAATGAGACGGGGCGAATTTATATCGGTACTATAGCCAGATGTCTTGGCAAAGCCATTCGCCTGTTATTAGGAGTCTATTGGCTGTGTGGTTGGTGGTGTGTCGTATATTATGAAATTTATAGGTAGCCCCTTATTCGACCCTCTTATGAGTTCGTTATCTTAATAGTTAACACCGTTTAGTCGGATTGACAGATCAAAGCCAGTAGGTTCCTTGTATTCTATATGTCTGTAATCTTGAAGACTTCAATGCCGTTATCCTTTACGATACAACGTTAACAATCACTCAATCAATCCAATCACACACATTAACAATAACGTCCAACAATATGGCGGCCGCAGGTGATAACCCTGATGGAGAAGCACGGCATCGGGACGGACGCGTCCATCCCGGTGCACATCAACAACATCTGCCAGCGGAACTACGTGGCGGTGGGCAGCGGGCGCCGGCTCGTGCCCACCGGGCTGGGCGTCGTGCTCGTGCACGGCTACCAGAAGGTGAGGAGGTGGCGGGGTAGGGGTGGCGGGGTAGGGGTCGCCATGAAAAAAGTTGTCATCGGAAGCAGCGGTGGGATGCTCGTTAACAAACGAGCGTCCCACCGCTGCTTCCAAATTGCCGCTAATTCCAAGCAGATTAATCTACTCTGCAACGATCCGTGAGTAAACACGTATTTGCGATCGAATTATTTGCGATTGCTTTGCGATTAACAACTAGAGTCTACGTACTCAGATGATGATGTTTTGTTTACGTTTGTGTACCCTTGTTTTGGGTCGAAACACGTGTTGGTGGTGGAATGTATATACATAATTATGTTGGTGTACATTTTCTTCGTTTCATTGCATGCTCCTATGTGGGAGGGAGGGTCTTTGCTCGCGGATTGTTGCAAACTAGATTAATCTTTAGTAATATAATATAATATGTATGTAATAATGGAGTTCCGGAAAAGTAACGTCTGATACAATGAATTACCTTATTTCCATAAAAAAAGCTTGTGTGTGTGTGTGTGTTAGGCTAGTTGACTAATTTTGAAAAACTAAATCATAGTTGGCCAAATGGTCTAATTTAACTGAAATATCAATATTAACTATTATATTATTAATAATAACTGAAATATGAATATTTCAGTAAAATACCAACTGTAACATATTTTATTTTATATTTTTATAAACTATTTGACGTTTCCCCCAAAAAACGCGTCAAACTGTCATGGCGACTCGTGTGACGTCGTATGTTGCAAAACGAAGAGCCGTTTGGTTGAGCGGAAAGATCAAAATGTTATGTCAAGTTTGTTTAGTTTTGTAACATGTGACGTCACGCGTCGTATTGGCGTTCGCTGTCACGTGACTAGTGAATGTAGTTTCGGAATTTTATTTCTCAAAAATATTAAATAATCATGATTTATTTAATGAATGAGATCGATTTTTCACATTTGTATACATATATTAAGCTGCCATAAAAAATAGAAATCATCAAAATATTTTCTTACTGTCAACTGCGCTATTGTGTTTCCAGATCGACCCCGAGCTGGTGCTGCCAACGATGCGGTCGGCGGTGGAGGAGCAGTTGAACCTGATAGCGGTGGGCCAGGCGGACTTCCAGGCGGTTTTGGCGCACACCACGGAGATATTCCGCAGGAAGTTCCAGTACTTCGTGAGGTCCATCGACGCCATGGACCAGCTGTTCGAGGTCAGCTTCTCCTCGCTGAAGGCCAGCGGGAAGGCGCTGTCGCGGTGCGGGAAGTGTCGGCGGTACATGAAGTATATACAGGTGATGAAATGTAATGACTACCGCCCGCCACGGTACTTAGTACCATTTCTACCGTGTAATAATTGTTTTAACAGCTAATGTGTTCCGGTTAGAAAGGTGTGGAGCCGGCTACACTTTATTACACTTTTTTTAGAGGCGACCGTCTCAGTCCTCAAGGGTAGCAACACATCTGTGACCGAATTATAACGAGAAACTTTCCTCTTGAATCATTCTATCTATTTAAAAAATCCCATCAAAATCTGTTGCGTAGTTTCAAAGATCTAAGCATACACAGGGGCAGAGAAAGCGACTTTGTTTTATACTATGTAGTGATTAGTACATTAAAATTATTTTACTGTCAAACATAAGAATACGAAGCCGAGTAATCGAGCGACGCAATCGTGTCCGCAGGCGAAGCCGGCGCGTCTCCACTGCTCGCACTGCGACGACACGTACTCGCTGCCGCAGAACGGCACGGTGCGCATCTACCGCGAGCTCAAGTGTCCGCTGGACGACTTCGAGCTGCTGTCCTGGTCCTCCGGGCCCAAGGGGAAGAGCTTCCCGCTGTGCCCGCACTGCTACAACCACCCGCCCTTCAGGTCAGCCGGACGGCGTTGAACCGAGGAGTTCAATTTGGGATTTTGTGATGAATCGTTAAAAAATTACTAGTACTATATTTAAATTTTATCCATCTTTAAAATATTTAATGTGGTGAATGTGTGTTTTTGACGCTCTATATAAAATTGTCTCCGTTATGTTATTCAGTATATACATAATAATTTAATTTATAACCCTTCACCCTCAAACTACTTATTTTCAAGGAACAAAGTATTAAAATTACTTTTGGTAGATATTAAGGTATTAAAGTAGTAATTTTTAAATCAAATTCCATGTCATACATGTCGAGATCAAATTAGTATTGAAATTTTGCTAATATTTTCTCGTTACAATTTCTATACCAAGCCAAACCGAAGGTTTGATAAATTGTTCTAGTCATGTATATACATATTTCCATAACCATATCGGCTCGTCTGTCCGTCTGTCGTGTGCTGACGCAAGGTGTGCGCAGGGACATGAAGAAGGGGTTCGGGTGCAACTCGTGCACGCACCCGACGTGCGCGTACGGCGTCAACTCGACGGGCGTCTCCGGCTGCTGCGACTGCGACGGCGTGCTCGTGCTCGACCCCTCCGCGCCCAAGTGGAAGCTCGCCTGCAACCGGTATGTCGCTCTGTGTGTCATTCGGCGGTTTTGAACGAATAAATAAACAGTGTGTTTATTTGCTCTCATATATGTATATTATAGTACAGAATACAAGGTGTTACAAATACAAGTGTTTATTAGGTAATATTATATAATATCCTAAATAGTGCTTGTGGTACAGGTCACCAATGGTTGGGATGTGGACGTCATTAAAAGATACGAATTCTGAAAACACGTAATTTTATGTTTTTTTTTAATTAAAATGTACACACCTACAAACATGTAATGAAGCACATGATTCCAGTTGCGACGTGATAATAAACATATTCGAGGACGCGACGCGCGTGGCGGTGTGCGAGCAGCCGTGCGCGGCGTGCGGCGCGCAGCTGGTGAGCGTGGAGTACCGCGCGGAGCGCACGCGCCTGCCCGCCGCGCTCACCGAGATGACCGCCTGCCTCTACTGCGAGCCCAGCTTCAGCGCCCTGGTGAGACCGTCACACACACACACACACACACACACACACACACACACACACACACACACACACAAATTCACTACAACTAGAAAGAGGCGGCCCTAGCGCGCGGGGCAGTAGGCGTTTATTTCAAGGACAGGGCCGAGTCACAATACTGTATGATATTATTACCGTGCCAGTAGGCTCGTGAACTTAGACACGATGTGGGGGTATCCCGGGAGCCGACGAACGCCATCTGAATGTGTAACTAACGATCGATCTACTTTTTGTAACTAAAGTGATAGATTGATTGACGACCCGGACGGTGCAATGGTTAACACGCCGGATCGCTGTTCCGAGGGTCCTGGGTTCGATTCCCAGCGAGGCGGAAATGTGAATGATGAATTTAAATTTCCGTTCTTGGTCTGGGTGTGTGTGTTCTCGTCTTGTGTGTTGTCCATGGCACACACGACACAGGGAATCCTAGTGTGGGGCTGTGAGTGTGTAGCGTTATTGATTGTAACTTACGATATAACTGATTTATCTTACTAACGACAATCGATTGATCGATTGGTACGAAGAGCAATCGAACTAGTCGCTTGTTCAATTAATACTGTAGTCGGTGACAACATAATTATATTTATGTATATACATATATCGTGTTTTTTGAAGGCTTCAATTTTTGTTACATTTTTTTGCATTTATCATTATTTTGCGTTTATCAGACTCGTCTCTTTCGATAAATCTTTATCTAATCCTAGGTAGAGAAACATCGCGCGGTGTCGTCTAGGGGCGGCGGGGGGCGGTCGCGCGGGACGAGGGCGGCGCGCTCCAGCAAACATCGCAACAAACCGCCCAAGGACAAGATGGCGCAACTTGCTGCGTACTTCGTTTAGAACTATGTGCAGCATTACAGTAGTCTTCACGGAATACAGAAAGAAGTGGAAATGGTACAGGTGTTGATTAATAAGAAAACCACGGTAGCAAAATAAACACAAGTAAATCTCTAATCGTATTATTCACACTAAGAAACTTACATTTTTATTGGTTGGTACTTGTCAACTTCAAATAGTCTATCAAACCGGCTCATTATAGTTGAAAATGCACCTTAACGATTTATCTTAATTTTTATTTTTCCTTGCTATATTTGGTGTCTTATTACCTTTATCAATTAAGAACATAACAGTTGTAAAGATTTTCTTTCCACCGCTAGATGTCAAAATTTTACGTAACAACTAATTTTATATACTTAAAACTGTAACAAATAAAGTTGCCATTGTGTTGTCCGGCAATTACGCGGAGCTCCGCGCAACCTTAGTCCGTGTGCCACGCCTACTTCGCACTTCCACTTCTTTCTGTATTCCGTGGTAGTCTTAATATGTCCGTCTCGTTCGCTCACAGAGTGTTGGTATGAGATAGGTGGGTTCGCTATCGATTGAAGTTAAATTAAATTATTGATCTGTTTATGGAACGTAAATTATAGTTAAAATAAGTGTCTGTAAATATGTGTATAGTTTACAGTGTGTTGGTCTGTGTACCAGTGTTACGGAATAAGGAAATTTGAATTAATCAATTATACTGCTAATCTTAATGATCCCTGGCTGGAGACTATTAATTGCTTTTATTTGATACTGATTAAGAGCATAGAGTTAAAAAAAAATCAAATTTCACCCGCGGGCCATGCCGTAAATCGTAACTGGTAGGTGGAACAAAACATGCCGAAAACCTAGAGCGAGGTGAGAAAGACGATTAGCTTATTGCAAGGTACAGGAATGTCGTAAGCGACAAATACATTTTATTTTAATTGTTAGTAAATTACAGATTTGATTTCAAAATCGCCTGTTTTATCCGTTCATGATATTAATTAGAGTTATAGGTATATTAAAAATTTGGCTCATATATTCACCATATTGAAAATAAATTGATTTTCTTACAAATACGTTCAATAGGGATGATTTAAACGCTATTTTGTCGCTTTTCGAATTCCACGCGGGCGGATATTTATATAGATCAATTTTTCAAAAACAAATCCCTACGTATGTTTAAATGTCTATGTTCATGTTTATCCCTCGTGTTGTATACAAACAGACAGACAGACATACTGATATTTTTTTAGGTTTGTTTGTGTCTTGGTACCTTGTAAAGAAAACACAGTTATTTTGAAATCACAGACAGACACTTCAATTTCATATATTATATGTATAGACGCAATAAGGCGCTGCATCTTATTTCTACTTATACAATGAAGTTTATAAAAACAGATTTTTGTATTTATTCTCAGTAGAAAATATAAGTTTTTATTAATCAATCCATTGCTTCATTTCTTTTTTCCTATCCTGATTCGTTCTTTGGGCTCGCTATTATATCAGAGACATAAATACATACATACATACACATTTTTATATCAGTATCCGACAAACATAGGCTATAGCCCATGAATAGCTCATAGCCCGGCGGCTTTCGTCGATCCCAAGAGATCGACCGAGAAAAAGTGGAAGTGGAAAAAGTGGCAAAATATCTTAACACTTTCGTTGCGGCGGTCGTAATTTTCTATGGAAAAACACGACGTGTACGTGCTCCGCATTGAACGTGTTAAGCGCTTTCGTGTTTCGGAGGGCACGTAAAGCAATCGGCACCGGTTGTTATCATTAGATAGCAGTCGTTAAGACATGTCGGGCAGCATAATAACTCCCAACACTTGGACTAGCCACTAACCACCAGTCTGGATTGGAGCAACGTGGTAGAGTATGCTCTAAGCCTCCTCAGATATGAAGAGAGACCCGTGGCCTGTAGTGGGTCAATAATGGCTCCTAATAATTAGCACACTTGGGCCTTATTTTTAGCATAAATTAGCAGCTAAGACACAATATGGCTAATTATTCCGACACAATGCAATTGAAGCATTCATAAATTAGAAGACTGTGGCCCCAGGCCGGCAGGAAATTATTTTTATGCATTTTAGACTGCATATGTACCTGCCGGCGCAGCGGCGTGTACGTAAGCAAGCCTCGTTGGTACCTCTGTCGTACCTACTAAACTTGTTTAAATATACTGTGCTAATAGTTTACAGATAAATAAAACAAAAGAGTAATTTAAGTCTTCATTTTATTGTGAAGGTTGTCACCTAATATAATGTATAGGTAGGTACAGTTATAAGCTTATAATGTATTGCTTTGTTCGTTCAGTATTCGCAGTAGAGGCGAATAGTACCCACAATATCGTCGAAACACGTGGTAAAGGTAACCCGAGGTATAGATTTGTAAAAGATATATAACAAAAATATATATATAAATTTGTGCGTTCAAGCTTTCTTGTAATTTGATTTGCGCACAAAAATAATATAACTAAGAAAATGCGATGAAATAAGTCATAAGCTTTATTTTTTCAGCAAATATAAATTTGTTACATAGGCTTTATAATTTTTAAAATAAAAGCACTTTTGTGCTTTGTAATTTTAATTTGTAGATGTATTAAGTAGTATAACAATATATTTTTCTTTGACTTCATTATATATTTCAAATCAATAGACAATAGAATGATGATTTAAATCTTTGTGATTTTTAAATACTTTGCTTTTAAAACTCTGTTTGAAAGACATAAGTAACGAGCAAATCTCCATTTGCCAAGTTACCTTTGTTGAAGTTACCTCTTTTGAAGATAGATACCTTTGTCGATGTTACCATTGTCGAAGTTACCATTTACCTCGTGTTCATTGACTTATAAAAACTTGGATCTAACTGGCTAGTCGTATCTGAAGGCAGCCCGATGTACTCGTACGTAATCTGTACGGCTATTACAAGTTAATATCATATTACTGTAACTTAAATATATCTTTATCTGTGCCATGAAATTGAGCGCGGAATTTGAACTATACTTTTCTTTGCATTAAAATATAATTTCTTAATTACATATATATCATAATATCTATTGATATCAAGTAATATTTATAGGTTGCAAAATTAAAGTTGAATGTTAGACTAATAATAGATACATAATTATTTATATAATCTTGTTACTTTATCATCACCATAAATAACTATTTCAGTGTACCTTACTAAATTACATAATTTAGTTTACTAAATTAAACTTGAGTAAAACAAAATATTGTAAGTAAAGAATTACAATGAATTCGAGAAAAAAATGCATAACCGAATATTTGAAATTACATTTGAAATGATTGTTTCAATCCTGAATTAGTGAAGTATTCCAGCTAGATTAATACCTACTAACGTCCAAAAAACAAAAATAATTGACAAAAGTAACAAAATACTTCATTGATAATGATAAAGTGTTACTTCAGCGAGCCGTACGATAAATGAAAATAATAATTAACTGAGTACATGTCTTAAAAATGAAATAAGGGAAAAAATCATCCGCAAAGCTATTCGGAGGGATTTTCAAATAATACGGTTGTGTAATTTTTCTATCATATATCACAGACAAGCCAACATGAAATTCAGCAATCCAAAAGACGTATTTACACAGCGGATATCCGTCTTAAAAATTATTTAGTATAATTAGTGATTAACAGAGAATGTTAGAGATTATGTAGCCCGAACATTTGGTTGTAATAGCTATATAATTTATTATATCGAATGCTCGCTCATAAAATGGACAAAATCAGATACACTCTTATTTAATAAAAAATATTTTTTGTGATTTCTTGACTTGGCACACTTTGTCAGCGAGCGCGCAATATGATCTCGATTTGGTCACTTGGAGAATAAGATAAGTTTAATATCTATTTTATTTCTCTACGTGCAAAATGTTTTGATAACATCTTTTAACGTTCACTGTGAGTGACACCCTGTTTGAAATAATTATGAAATAATATTTTATTATGCGGTATACAAAAATAGGAAAAATTATATTTTGTCTACACTTAACCAGCACTGATATGCGTCAAAATTTCACAACATTTAACTAAATTAATTTAACGCCTCTCGGGCCCACGTCAGCTTCGAAACTAATAATTGTCATCATACAAAACTTATACAATTGATTGCATAATATAATATTGTGAATGGTGTGTTTCTTAATGTGTCAGCGAACGGCACTTGGTGAACCTCAATGATAAATATTTTTTGGTCCTTCGAGCCGGATAGAATATAAGAATCTGCTTTATATTTTTGTTGGGAACGCAAAAAAATTACAGAACACAAAATAGAAAAATAAATGTTATTTAAATCGTACAAAAACCGATTTATTAATTAGGCAAAGTTGTCTTAAACGATACCGATGAATGGATAGTCGAGATCGTTCGATCTGTACACCGGTTCACCAAGTGACGTCACCAGATGTTGGTGGTTGAATCACAATGAAGACTTACGTAGAGGTTAAGTTAAGTTTGTATCTTGTGCAATTTACATATTATTTTTCCTATTTACTACAGCTTCAGTAAGTAGTTTATCTAATTGCATATTATCCTATGACAATGTTGACTACGAACCCTGTACATTTAAATTTTACATATTTTTTGAGATTCTTTTTTTAAATTTACATTTGATTTTTCACAAATAAATGTACAGGCCGCGTTCATGTCACTATTCTAATTAATTTTAATCTCACTTTTGATTATATAATTACATTCTAATAGCTTTATATCCTTATAGCAATTGTTCATTACATTAATGGTAATCATTCAACATTAATAATATAATTTTATCGCGAAAGCAAACCCAAATTAATTATTGTTCTCTGTAAGTTGCCAAGGCAACAGCTTGCTCCGTACGAGGTACTTATTTTCGACAGCCAATCCTGCTCATTTAAGTCGCGATATTTTGTTTTACCTAACTTACCTACATACTTATTTTAAGGAACTAATAAATCATCGACAAAAGAAATTGAAAATTCGTTATTTTTACTTACAATAAGTAATAAGTTTATGGCGAATTGTGATGCAACTTATTTTCGTACAAAGAATTCATTTGTTGATTAACTTAAAACAATGGGCTCTTTGTAACTTACCCTAAATGGTAAACCTACAAAAGGTAGCCCAATTACGTTATATTGAGTATTGAACAAGAATTACTATGAATTTGTACTTTCAAGTATCATAGAATAGGCAAGGGCATATGGTAGCTATGATACTACGACTTCTAACCTCTAAACTACATGGTCCGTCTTAGTACGAGTCGATACAAACTGATGTTTAGTGTGAAATAATTACATGGACCCATACACGATAAACTCATTAACGACGAGGCCAGCTCATTTCGAATATCTTGAATATTAATACTGAAACAAAGTACTGAGTTCCAAAAGATTTATACCATGGTCCAAAACCGTTCGAATTGCGGTAAGTAGGTTACGGTTGGTTTTGGATCGTAAAACAACAATTATTTTCCTTTGCGCGTTATTGTCATATAATATATTTTATAATTTAACAATAAAAAACTATTCAGTAAATTGTAACTTAATATTTTGGTCTTGGAGAATGGTATAAACTAGACATCAGTGAAATGGTTAGATTACAGTAAGTTTATAATACAACGGTATACATGAATGATGAATACAATAGTAAATAAGCTATTCATAGCTTATATTATACTTGAGCCACAGAAGTATATAATATATTATATTAATATTTTCATTTCTATTTAAAGCTCTTAGATTTCATTTCATGCGAGTTTATCATCCGCATCGAATATCGCCCGTGAAACGGAACGCAGTTACCTCAACTGGCGTTCGAGGGTGACTAAATATTGATTTTTAATAAAGTTAACAACTATTAATCCATTAAAGTATAATTTTATATTATGTTTAAAAACAAAAGCCTCGCTTTTGCCTATTTGCACAGTTCCCGACTAAATCCGATATCATGAACATGCCTTAACACTCATCTTAACGAGTTCGTTAGGAAGGTCACTTGGTTTATTAACAGCACTTAGATCTTTAAAATGTTATTGTTGTGATGTCTATAAAATTAAAAGTCGATGCGTATAGGCCAACGGAGGCCAGTGAAATTCAAGTTCAAAACTGTATTTTATATAGTCCACACTTGAACCTTTTCCGCGATAACACACCAGCTGGCTTGGTCATAATAGGACGATACCACGTGAAGACTTTCGACGTACTTTTCGATGAGTTGGTCGAGTTCTCCCCGCTTGAAGACATGGTAGTATCTGTGGTAGGTGACGGCGCCACCCTCTGATGGGAGACTGTCTGACCCGTCACTAAGAGAGGGTAGGAGAGGGGCGTGAGGGATGGCCCGCGCGGGCACGGCTGGCGCGGCTGGCGCGGTCGTCGTCTCCTCGGAGCAGGACCGGGTCTCTAACAGTTTTCTGTCCTTTGAGCATTCGCTGCACGAAGGCAAAGAAGCCAAGCTAGCGCAGCCCAACGAAGCCGTGCTACCAGTCTTATCGCGTCTACTCCAATCGCTACCCGCGGATGTATCGCTGGATTCGATCGAGAAACCAGATTTTAAAGGAGCCGTGCTCGTACTCGATCGTGAAGTTATCGATTCGGGACTGATCTCCATTTTATCTAAATCACTAGAGTCCGTAGACTGGCCCACTTTGAGCGAAGATCGTTTGTCTGTGCTCGTGCAGAGCGAGTCAACGCTTATTTCGGATTCTAAAGAGTAACCCGTTTCGAGAGATTGACTTGTATCGTAGTTACCGGAGTCGATCGTGATTTCTGGATTCCCATTGCTTGACGATATAGCGCTGTCGTCGTCTGGGTTTTTAGTGTCTAAGTCTGGTATTTTGTCGTCCGTTATTGGTTTTACATTGTACTGGATATTGGCACAATTGTTGAGGTAGATGTCCTCGTCGTTAGTGACTTTCAAAGACTTCTTTAATTCTCTAAATTTTAAAATGACAGGATCAACGTCTTTTGACTTCTTTTTGCTTTTGGTCTTAGAGCCGCACTTAGGAAACAGTTTGTTTATTTCAGTCTCATGCGTGTCGTGTATCGACACAAATGAATTTTTATCGCTTAACTTGTCTATTTGTGTATCGTTGTTCTTTCTTAACGGCTCTTCAAGGTATTGCAAACTATCTGATAACTCATCTAATATTTTTTGTGTATTGCGATCTTCTTCTTCACGCTTTAACCTCAGTGAAATACTTTTTTCACTGCTACTGCTGCTTGGCAGATCAAAATCTTCTTCATTTATCCTCTTAGAATATTGATCGATTTCCTGTAAGAGTTTCTCGCTTAATTTTTCAGCGAATTCTGTCAAATGTTGGCCTCCTGGCTCCTCTACCCAATCATCATCTTTAGCAAGCATGTCGGATTTGCAAGTCACTAACGGTTCATTTGCTTGTATTCTATTAAAACTTTCCGATTTAGATATAGACTTCTCCGAATCAGTGCTTGACATAGAAATTGAATCGTACGGTAGTCTCGTAGGACTTCTGTGGCTTTTACTTAGATTTTCATCAAGAGACCTACCTTCGGGCCTATTCGGAGATAACCTGTTTAAACTCCAGGTTGAGTTACTGGTACTGCCCTGCTTTGGTGAACGATCTTTTGATCTTCGGCCTGGAGAAAGCCGTTCCAAGCTCGAGGAACTCCCACTTGAGCTCGTATGTGATTGAGATCGAGATCGATCTTCTAAGATCCGAAGATCCCCTGGTGACAATTTATTAAGACTCCAATTGCTACTGCTACTACTACTTGAAGCACCTTGAACAATAGCCATTGCTTCAGCACTTTCAATTTTTTCGAGATGCTTTCTTTTGGACCTTGGACTACTTTGTATGACAGTTTCGCAAGTCTCATCTAATGAATGTGCAACTTCAGCGACGGCCTCGATTAGAGCTTGGGAAGCGGCAGGTGAAGGTGATTTTTCAGACGCCGTTGTCTCTTCTTTTTTTACTTGTGTCGGTGGATTCGGGAGGTCTGAAACATAAAAAGCAATGTAAGGTGCATATCTTAAAGTTGAAGTTTTGAAGCTGTTGTCCAGCAGTCCGTTGAAAAGGTTCCATTCAAATACATATGAAAACATTATGACAACAGTAAATATATCTAGTGTTGTTTAAAGTTGGTTATAGACGAAATGTCTACACAAACTTGTAGCGTCGCTGCTTTGTAGGTGGTTTCACTACCATCTTCTCTACATGTTACACTCATAATTTCCCATAATTGTTCTACTACTAGGTTGGGGTCTACTCTCATAATATTATTATGAGGTGTAAAAGTAACCAAGTGTGGATTGATAAAAGTTTGAGGACACAGCCTCGAGATCATTTGTGTAGGTTTCAGTAAAAGATAATGGTAGGTGTCAAACTCGAACTTGACCCTCTCCGTGCAAAGATCAACGTTGTTATCACTGCTATGTATGCAACGAGCTTTAAAGTAAAACCTATTTATAAAATAAATAAATTATACCTTTTTCTATGGCACATTTTCGCAATTCTTCTGGTACCACGCTGATGACACTGTCTACTGAATCTGGCGAAGATACGCCACTCGAATCACTATCCATATCATCTGTAGCTGGATTAAATAATTCTAAGGTCATCAATTTAGGGTGGCTTTTGGCTATCGGGTCAGATTTATTAGTGCCTCGTACTATAGGAAAAGGTGGTCGTCTACTATAATTTACTGCAGGTATTCCTTTGTTAAGCATTTCTTTTATTTGTCGAATTCTTTCTTTCCTTTTTCTTTCTGCACTCCTAGAATCAAGAGCATCGGTCGATGGTGACTTATTAGTGTCTTTAGGCTTAAATTGTGGAATTTCTGGTAGTTCTGCAACTGTTTGCAAGGTGATTTTTGGGTAAGGTTTAACATCTTGTATTACACGTGTTTTTAAGTCATTTGTTTCTGCTGTTAATTTATGTATTTCTTCGATGTCTTTATTTATTTCTGCAAGAAGTTCTTTAGTTACTTCTGAAGGAGTTTCTTCTTCCTCTTCCTCGATAGGTGGTATTGGGTCTATTTTTTCGTATATATCTATTGGTATAGGTTTATTAATAAGCGGTGGTGGCGCCGGCGGTGGTGCCGGTGGTGGCGGTGGTACTGGTTGTATTACTATTTTCTCAGTCTCTGCCTTTGGTGGGGAATTAGGTTGACTTTTTGACTGAGGTTTGATTGGCGCTGTAGTTACAGTGTTTGACGTAGAATAGTTTTTCAAGCTATATTGAGCTACAAGGATCTTATTCACTGATCCCGGCGTTTGGACAGCGTTAGGTGATGAAGGTGGTCTGATTAAAGGAAACGATTGCTTTATCCTTGGTGAGGGTAACCCGGGTGAACTTTTCATCCTAGGTGATGTTGGAACCGAGGATACTTTGAGCCTTGGAGAAGTAGGCCCCGGAGATAATGGTGTTGGTGATAAGGGATCTAACGGATCCGGTTTTGGAACGTATATTACTGAAGCGAAGCTATCTTCTGAATCTACACTAGTGTCACTTTGAAGACTACTATCTTTAGATGAATCTGAACCATCTTCCCGAGAATGTCGTCTTTCAGGATAATTCTTATCATTGTTTGCATTATTGTCACTCGGCGTAGGAACTTCTGGTACAGGTCCGTGGCTCTTCCAGCCTTGAAGCATTCTCACAAATACGGTTACTTTGTCTATATTCGTTGTTGACGTTTTGAACTTATTAGTGAGGCCATTTTTGAGGGATTGAAATTTTTTAGCGGTAGTCGCTGAGGTAGAGAAAATTGAATCGCGTATTGAATCCAAAGCACCCGGTCTTCGGTATAAATACTCCTCGTTTAGCGAAGCTTGTTTTTGAATGTTTCTTCTCAATCGTTCCTTTTCTCGCAATCGCTCTGCAGACATCAATTCTTCATTTAGTGATGTCTGCTTGAATACACCCGGTTTCTTAGACGCCGCTTTGTGAGTATGAATTTTAAAATTGGGCATTTCTTCAACCATACTTTTCATATCAGTCGGCTTGTCGAGGTCTTCTTCTGCATCGTCTTCGTTTATAGACTTCTTCTGTTTAACTAATTTAGGTTTTTTACGTTGTTCGGGAACTTCGGCCGGAGGCGGATCTGGGTGAGGTGGTTCGTTGTCATCCCCACCAAGGCTGGGGAGGCTAGAACGAGACCTTACAAGGGCTCGTCGCTCAATATCAGCAATGTCGGTGAGACTTCGCGATTTTAGCGTGGACGTTTCCGAGGGTTGGGAGATCAGTCTGGGTGGGAGGACTTCATCGAGGCGTCGTAGTTCGATTGGGAGGTCAGCGGCGGGAGGCTCCGGGCGCAAGACGCACGGCCGAGGTGTGACCCTGGTGGTGAGGCCCCAGGAGGGCAGGAACGACCGACGACCAGCCAGTCGCTGTAAAGCTCGCCGTACGAACGAATAGCAAGTTTCGTTGGGTGATGAAAGCGATGAGGAGCCTGGTGACCCGTCGCGACTTTTCCATGGTTCAGAAATGCTGGAAAAAGAAGATAAAATTAGTTTTATATATATCTGTCATTTTATTTGTGATAAAGCCCTATTCGGGATCTTTTTTATGTAATAGCCGACAAATGACCAGACGGTCTCACCAACGCTTTGCCGGCTTAGAAAGAAGGAAGAGAAGAAATAATTGATTGCCAAAATCGTCTAATTCTAAATCATGGCATTGTTCATTTAAATATAGACTTAATATAGGATACAGGTGAAGTTTGAATGTAACTTACTGATCGTTGTCGACGGAGAGGAATCGGGGCGCCGGCGTCGGTGGGCAGAGCGTCGCTGGCCGGTGCCAGGGGATGAGAACATCCTGAAAAACATCCTGATATGTAGTAGTTGTTCGGCAGTCCATCTAGTAAGTTAAAACGTTATTAACGTTGATTACGTTATTACGTTATATTCAAAGCAACGTGGATGTAGCTTACTATGCCTTACTTATATTAATTACTAGCGACCCGCCCTCGCTTCGCTTCGGGAAACTTATTATCAAGTGCTTAAATATAAAGTTTCATTGTTCTTTAAGAGATGGCGCTAGGCGTTCTTATTCTTTAAGTTAGGAAGGTTCACCCCTAGATGGCGCTGTGCTTAAAACCCGAAGAAATCCCATACAAACTTTCAACCTTTATTTCAACCTCTTCATCCCTTTTTGTCGCAATAAAAGGTAGCCTATGTCCTTTCTCAGGGTCTAAAGATTGTCTGTGTCAAATTTCATCAAAATCGGTTGAGAGGTTTAAGCGGGAAAGCGACACAGACAGACAGACAGACAGAGTTACTTTCGCATTTATAATATTAGTAGGGATAAGTCGATCAAAAGAACACAAGCCGCGAGTTGGATGGATGCTTGTGGCAATCAGGGTTGTCTGTTATACCAGTAATAATATACAAAATTTTGTTTTAAAAATTAATACCTTGTCAATGCTACTTAACGAATATTTTGTACAATAAAATGACTGGCAGTGAATCTTTATTCGGAGTAGCTCAAAATCGCCTGTAAAGTTTCGGTACGGTTGGCTTCAACTCATTAATAGCCCACTACCGAACAAGGGTCTCTCCTCATAACCTCACATGGTCCTCAAAGCATACTCCACCACGGTGTAAGTTGCGGTACACCAAACTCAAAACGAGAAGTTCAGCTCTCGTGTCCAAGAGTAAGTTACCTGTGAATGGAAGTTCCTCCCTTCATGCTCCATAGCCCACACGGTGAGGAGCAGCCGGCCCCCGATCCTGGTGACCCTCGCCAGCTCGCGCAGCGCCATCGCGCGTCGCTCCACCGTCGCGAAGTGGTGGATGACCGCTATCGACAGCACCGCGTCGAACGACTCGTCGCGGAACGGGAGACATAGGTTGTCGCATACGACCACCTAGACATACGTTAACACACTCATACCCCCGCACTGGGATTACCTGTGTCGCGGGCGGTATGGACAACTCAAATTGCACATCCTAACACCCATGACCCGAGAACAAACATTTATCTGTGACATAAACATCTGCCCCGGCCGGGAATCGAACCCGGGACCCCTCGCTTCGCAGGCAGGGCCACTACCAACTAGGCTACGGGGTCGTCATAATAATATTAATATATAAATATATTTCTTCTGTGACCGACCTAGAACTGGGGACTAGGTTTACCGGTAGAGGATTACCAATATATTTGAAATTCTACGTCCCCTATTTCAGTCAATCTATCATATCATATCTATCAATGTCTATCATTAACCAAAACCTTCGGTATAAATGATAGAGTAACTTATTAATAAATTCAATTTGCTGTGCTTATACCTAATTTATGATATTTATTATGACACTACATATGACATGTACTTATTACGTATAAACATGACTTATATTACTTATAAACATGACTTATATTACTTATGTTGGCTTAGGTAAGTTAAATGCCCAACTGCACAATTCTCTGTTCCAGAAGGGATTATTGATACCGAGTTGTTACGGCTTCGTGTTAGCTCGTGTAATACAACATTTTATATACTTTGACTCAATGGATTAAAGTATTTCTTAGAATCGGGTTATTGGAGCAATGAGTTATTATTTAATTATTATTCACTACATAACTACCTATATATAGTGAATACGCTTTTACTAAGTTTTGTTCGATCAACATGAGAATAGCAGGGGGTAAAGAGCACAATTGTCAATGGAAGATTCCTTGTTTAAAGTAGTAGATTAAGTTTTGATAACCTGAATAAAACATGGTGATATTACATAATACTAAGTATCAGGGGATTAAACAGAGCAAAAACAGGAGTAGTAACATTTATCAATAAAAAATTATCTAAGTTAGGTATAATTTGAGAATAGGTGAAGGTGATGGTGAAGGTGAGGGTGGTGGTGAAGGTGAAGATAAAGATGATGAAGATTACCTCGTTGTTGTGATGGTGCGCGTGGGCGGCGAGCCTCGTGCACCGGTCGCCGCCCACCGCGAACACGGACGGATTCACGCTCAAGTACTTGCCGTTGCCGCAGCCTGGGGAACAGAGTAAACAATAACGGTTATTGTCAATCAAACAATTTATGGTTTATCAATCAGTGTATGAATAAACCCTGTTAACAATTTATAATGATCTAATTAATCAATCAGAATAATTAATAATTATTCAATATGTTTATTAATATTAATCATCAATTTTCATTTAATAATCTAATCATTTATAATATAATAAGTTAATCATTTAATATAATCATTCAATCAGTTTATAATCAACCAAGCAGTTTCATAGAATTAACCAATTTCTCGGCAACAATACCTAATCATTTTCTGTTTTTGTTGTTAAAACCTGTATAGAAGTAAATATGTTAATGTCTTAAGTTTGTCATAAGACTCATCAATTGTTATCTTAACTAACTAAAAAATTGTTATTATTTCTATTGCATTTTAATAACGCATTAATTACTATAATATATTTTAATGTCAAACAATGTATGTCTGCCGCAACGTGATAAAATCAAAAGAAAATATTGCATTGATTGTCATGCTGGTTTTAACTATTATGAAGGTTTCGGTAAGATTTCGGTGTGTGGAGTGCAGTAATACAGGTATCCCGAAGTATACTAAATTTAAAACAAACCCATATTAATCATTTAATTGAGTGGAAAGTCTCCATCGGTATGGACATCAGCATCATTAGAGATATCGATTGCCCAAGAGAGAATGAATAAGAAAGAAAGTAATGCCTTGTGGTAATTTACGATCAGACAATGCGTGTATTAGTTTATTGGTATGTAATGAAAAGCTTACATCAGTTTTACATGCATAGAAAACAGAAAAAAATATAAAATACTTTACCGTTTCACTTCATTTTATATTGTTCGTTACATTCATCATACTACTTAGTTCATAGCGTGGGAGTAACTTTTGTAATTGTTAGAAAATATCATATTTTGTTTTAGAAGTTGAATCTGGATTAAAATAATACCAGCTTTTCTATTCAAGACGAACCGAGTGGGCGGCAAGGTACACTTCGGGTCTGGGCGGCTTGCGATTGCCTGACTGTGATACTGTGTGGGTTGGATTTAGTCGTATCTTTTATATTTCATCTTTTTGTGTAGGCATTAGGCAAGTGAGAAATGTTGTAAGGAGCATTTATTTTTATTTTATTCTACTAAAAAGTATTTCAATTACTTTGATTATATAACCTACTAGAGCCTTGCCCGCAGCTTCGCCCGCGTGGAATTTGGTCTGTAAATAGTAACCTATGTTACCTCTCATACCTCCAAGAATATGTGAACAAAGTTTCGTGATGATCGGTTAAGAAGTTTTCGCGTGAAAGCGTAACAAACTTATATTCACATTTATAATAGTATAAGGCTGTACAATTATTTAATTGTTGGATTGTTATTCTTTATTCGTCGAAAAATAATGTAGTAAAAATGTACCTAATGCCTGCATAAATAATTTTGTAATACTCACAGTACTTACTTGAAATAACAAAATAATTGAACAATTACTTTCACATACTTTTTAGTGATCGCCAAACTCGTGTAAATTTTACAAAAAATATTTTTTTACTTGCATCTACTAATATCTCTGTGACGCTACTGAAATCCTCTGACACGGTAAATGAACATTATATTTTAATGTCACTGTAAAAACGTTTACACCTTGCCACGATTCGCATTTTCAAAACCGCATAGTCGCATCGCAAAGCAAGTCGTCAATAGCAAAAGCGTATCCTAGCGCTGGTAATTCGCCACTTATGTAGGAGGGCAGAGTACGTCATACAGACCGCATACCCGGAGTAGAAAAGCTGGTATGCTTAGAATTATTAGCTCGGACCTCGTACCGACGTTCCGCTAAAAATATTAACGTAATACTCCTATAAAAGCTAAAATTGCCAGTATCACCTATGACCTACAGTATAGAGCCTTCAGGTCTCGAGGTAATGAAATAATTTAGTTTAAACTATGTCCAGAGGATGACTCAACGTGCAGCTTTTAAAGAACGCCATAAACTTTTTAAACTATTTTACTTTTACTACTATTTTACTATTTTACTTTTTAGTTAAACTTTTACTTTTTAAAAGATTAAAATCATATATTTTAATATTTTCTCATCGTGACGCTAAGCATTGTTGTGTCAAAGCGTGTTCCAAATTATTAGGTTGAAAATAAAATAATAAAGATATTTGAATAATTCTTAATTAATTATTTGATACATAAAGGTATAAAGTATTGGGAATACTAATGTAATAGATCTCATTACCCCTAGTTTACTACCATTTAAACATATTTGTCAAACATCTTCCACGTCTAGACTTTGATTAGTTTATTATAATAGGTACTATAATTAATATTCACCAGTTTGTAAAATTCCACCATAATTGAATGACGAATATGTTTGAATATTTTTTTATGAGAAAAATAGAATTTTCTCATCGATAATACTAACTCGCTAATAACTCCCTAGGAAAATACAGACAATGAAATTGACAAACTTGAGAAAATTATTCTAAACTAATTTTTCCAAGAAGTATGTTCAATGTTTGTTATAAGACAAGATTGATGTTTACATCTAGAAACATAATAATAATAATAATAATAAAATCTTTTTATTGCCATATAAAATTACATCGATAAAAATAATTATTTTAAATATATAAAAAAAAAAAAATGGCAATAGGAGCTGGCTCAGCTTTTGCTAATGCGGGGCTGGGCTCCCGTGAAGCGCTGGTTTTCAGCCAGTCCTTCCTCCCTAAGATGTTGTGCGGGAGTTTCGACAGTCAATCCCCCAGTTACCAGCGGATAACCTTTTGCCAAATGTAATAAATGTCAAAAAGGAAAATATAAATTAAATTACATGACATGAAATATAACTTAAATTACATTAAAAAAAAATACATTGACATAAAAAAAAAATACATTGAATAAATTAAAAGAATAATAATTAAATTGCATTTCAAAAATTACATTAACTCAATTATACATGCCATTAAATTGAATAACATTAAATTATCTACATTACATTGACGTTGACCTAACTCTCGTTTGCGTATCATTGTGTGTGTGTGTGTGTGTGTATGTGTGCGTGTGTGCGTGCGTGCGTGCGTGCGTGCGTGCATGTGTGTGTGTGTGTGTGTGTGTGTGTGTGTGTGTGTGTGCGCGTTTGTGTGCATGTGCGTGCGTGCGTGTGTGTTAAATGTATGTGAGTGAGTGATTGTTAAGGGCTATTTTGTTGCTTCAAAGAAATCTTTTAATTTTAAACATTTCCAATAGGCATGTTTTAAGTTTTCGGCAGCAAGCTGTTTCTTAAGTAGTGCCACTTTATAGTTGGCTTTAAAACATTTGGTGCTTAAACATCACACTGATAAGAACCCAACGCATTAAATCAGGAAATAAGTGCTGAACATTACATCAAAAAATCCCATCACATCGACAAGAATTCAACAACGCATGACAGCCAAGTGCCGCAGTCTATCAACGAGAGAACAAGCAATGCTCTTATAATAAGCTTCTTACGGAGTTATAGGTACCTACTACTCAGTGTCTACATTTTGTGCTAATACGTAGTACATAATAGAGACTGCGCCAAGCCGACTTCGCGGCCTGTAGCCCCGTATAGCCTTATAACTTATCTTTTGACATGATAGTGTTGGCATTGTTAAATTACAAGGTCTGTTATAGCGAAATTTACTGTGTATTCAACGCTATGTATTTTGTGAAAAGTATGTATGACTAGCTGATCCGACAGACGTTGTCCTGTCTTAACTGTGAATATTGAATTCGCATATTTGCAGCACGCATTCTGTCAATGTTATATCAAACGCCATAAGGTTACTGTCAAAAACGCTAAGGTTACATTAGAAAGTAGAAGTGGTTAAGTATCCGTAAATTTTCTAATTTTCCGAGCAATTTTCTTAATTTTTTCTTTCATAAGAACCTTCTTCTGACAATAACAAACACAACAAAAAAATAATTAGCGAAATGAGTCCAGCCGTTCACGCGTGACGCCGTGATCAAGGGAAATAAAAAAAAATGGGGATTCATTTTTATATAATATAGATAGTGTGTGTCGGTCTCATACACGAAGGGTGCCACTGTGCAATATTTATGTAAGTATGTAAAAGAGGTTCTTTTAAAAAAAATACTACCAGTATTATATAAAGGGAGGTCAGTTTTATTTGAATAACAATTTGGCGTAATAAATGTTGCCAGTTTTAAGCCACAGGACATTTAAATGAGTAAAAATATCTGTTTTCGTGTCTGGATGTGTTATCCATGGAACATGAAGCGCTAATCATGGGCCTCAAAACCTTGAGAACGGTTGAAAAATTTTTTTGTAACGCTACACTCCCATAGCCCCACACTAGGATTCCCTGGGTGCCATGGACAACACACAAGACAATAACACACACACTCAGACCAAGAACGGAAATTTAAATTCATCATTCAAATTTCCGCCTCGCTGGGAATCGAACCCAGGACCCTCGGAACGGCGATCCGGTTGGTAACCATTGCGCCATCCGGGTCGTCAACAGAACATCAGGGCTGAGACATTCAAAATTCATTCGCTACGGTTTTAACCACCTGAACAGATGGTCGCTAGAACCACTCCGAGTGTTTCAGTTGTGTTCGATTGTGTTGCCGCAACAAAAGTTTCAAGTTCTTTAAAAGCCTTAAGTGCTGTATTGCCGCGTTCTGCTAAAGACATTAGTTTTGTTGGGCCGTTCAAGTATTACGTAAGCAGATTTTTTGCAATTTTTAATCCCCCCGTCCCCCTCGTCAGCAAAAGTAAGCAAATCTATTACCCCTCCCCCATGCTTATGTAAACATTCTTTGTTTCTTTATTGATTCAAGAGAATTTTGAAAAAAATGGCGGGAAATCTAAAAAAGTGAAAAAATAAAATATTTATTCTGCTGACGTAATCACCATCTAGACTCCCCCACCCCCAAGTCATCAAAAATAAGCAAAGCAAAGACACGATATCCCCGCCATTTGAAAAAGTAAAAAGAAACGGTTTCGAACAAGTGCTTATCAATTGTGGTTCCAATTAATATTAAGTAGTTTTTGAGTTATCCTTAATAATGCGTATTTAATTGAGTGAAGTAATATCGAGAAGTAGCTTATATTTAAGCCACATTTTCTAACCTCAAAACAAACCTAGAGACTCTTCTAACAACACTTAAACTCATGTATCAACACTTCTCCACACCAACTGTACTTCAACTATTTGTGTCGAAAAATATAAATAGAGTTAACCAAATTCCCTTCCCTGTATAATAAGGGCGCGATCACATTAACAAGAGGAGTCGTTTATACAATCACCCACGCGCTGACATTTGCCTCTGGGAATCCGCCATTGAATTGCTAATTATCTGTTGATGCTATATATTTTACAATCTCGTGTGGGCAGACTGACTAGTCCTTTATTATAAGTACATGTCCTCATGTTTCGAACAGGATAGCTTTATATCTTGTATTTTCTTTGAGTAAATTAACAAATTCCTCGTGAAACAATGTATGATTAAATAATATTGCAGGATTTCGTATAAAGGTATGAATGAAATTCAGCGTACCTAGTACGTATAGGTAGTATTTTATCATGACAGGTCATGTCTGTAACAAGTGAAATCACTCTAAATTCAATATGGCGGACTTCTAAAGATGGTGGACTAAGTTTTTTATGCTTTCCTACAAAATGGGTATAAAATGAACGGACTTGCTAGAATACGAACAATGACAACCAAAAAGACAGACAAAAAACACTTTGAAACGATAATCTCTCTACCAGTTAATTCTGGGTAAGATAATGTAGTAAGCAGATGTGTAAGCTATACTTGTTCAAAGGAGAGAACCTTGTTAAGTAGTGGGCCATGAATATGTTGAAGCAAAGAAAAAAACCAATACTGACCGACGTCGCACACCAGACTGCCCGGTTCGAGGTCGCCAAGGAAGGAGCGGACGGCGGGGGCGGGCGCGCGCGGCGCGTCGTCGTCCGCTCCCGCCTGTTCGTACACGTCGTGGACGTACGCGCGCTCAAGCGCCGCGCCGCGCGCCGCGCACTCGCCCGCGCACTCGCCGGCGCCCGCACACTCGCCCGCGCCCGCTCCCGCGCCCTCCTCCGCGCCGCTCGCCACCGCGCCCGCGCCCGCGCACCCATCCGCCATCACCGCACTGCCATTGCACTGCGCTGAAATGTAAATGATTTTATTTTAATGATATACAAATGTACATCTTCCTATGATGCAAGTTCTTACGATATGGACAAGAATCTACTTACAAACATTTAATATTTCGACTCGTTGTGGTCGCAGCAAAACTATCATAGTAACTGCTAGCTGGGTCGATCAATAAATTCAAATCATTTATTTCTTGTTACGAACTTACAGCTCACTTAACGAAAGTCATAATTTACCAGAACACTAACAATTTAAATAATATTAAACATATTTAATCATGTTAAACGACCTAAAAATAATTACTGAATTAGAAATCAGTAGCTAATTAGTACACAACGTGAGTATCCGTATCGCAATAATTACGTCCTCCTAATTGTGTAGGTACATAGGTACAAAGCAGATTGATGAAGGCGTGTGACACAGGTATCTAATAATAGAATCTTATGCCAAAGCAGATAGAGCAAGATCAAAATAAATGGATATTGTTCCGGGATATATTGGCAAAGTTGACGGGGTGTGGGGAAGTTCTTTGCCCGGGATTTTGGCGGGACCTCCCCGGGTCAGCGGGCCGCCACGTGTCACCGCCGCGCCGGGGAGAATACTGTTTACTAATTATTTGATGTAGATTGCATACTCCGAAGGTAACTACATACTAAGGAGTGCGTTAATCATGTTGATGTAGAATTGTAGAGTAAGACATGGTTTCGTTAAAACTGGACTTTTATCTGATTTTCTATATTTTTTATGGTTCCGTTGTCTATTAATATGCATCCTCTGTCTGTCTGTCACAGGACTTTATCTATTGAACGGAAATAGGTAAATACCTGAAATGTTCATAAATGCATGTTACTAAATTTTTTATTCCATACTTTACTATGTTATAAAAAATTTGATATCAAAGTAGGTCCAATACCAAGCAACTACAAAAAAAATCATTTTTTATTAAATATAAGTTACCTCTTGGCTACGGTCCCTAGTACATAGGTACCATAATAAAATGTCTAATACGGTTTCTAATAAACAGTATGAAGTAGAAACATATTCAGTTGTTTCGCAAAGCGAGCTGGTCAGCAAACAGCTCGGAGGTGGCAGCTGTGTGCGGCAGTTTTATTGACAAACTCTGCGAAATCTCACTCCGAAACACATTGCAGACAGCTATGCTGATCTTTTGCTTGGAACGAACAACACAAGGTCATCTGGATACCTACGTATGAAATACTGCAGGACTTAATTCTTACTATACGAAATTTCTTTATTGTGCACTCACAGGAGATTACAAATTAATATAATTGAACGGATATTTCCAGAAAGGCGGTCTTGGGCCTTGTCGCTGAACAGTGATTACTTCCAGGCAACCTTTCGGTAGGAATTTAAAACGTAGCACAAATCGGTAGGGTGCACTTTTTTAGGATTGGAAATAAACTTCATATGTAAATAGAAATAAAAAGATGATATACTTAATAGATAAATTACAGACACAATACACGTATACATACATAAATATACAGTGTATAAATACGCTTATGCAACAATAATTATATTTCTTCAAAACGGTTTACTACAATGACTCCCTTGTTGCATGTGGAGGTGTTTTGAGATCTTGGTATAGAGATTGAACCACTATTTTTACTTAAATTTACAATTTTCATTACATAATCAGATTTCAAGTTTCTAACTTATTACTTTTTTTGTTTAAAGAGATTGTAAAAGAAAGAATTCCCTCTCACTGGGTGCTCTAAACAAAGCCGACAGGGAGAAACGGAGGAAAATAATAACATTTACGAAGGACTTTCATCGGGGACACGACCTTCAGTTATGAAGAATGCGACACAGAAGAGGATGCCATCTTAATGTGGCCATCAAAGACCTGTAACGTTACTGGCGGGAAGTGGCTTAGGATAGAGTTGATTGGCGCACTCTTGTGTCGGAAGGCAAGATCTCCTTTGGGGTCGCTGAGCTACGATAAGAAAGAAGAAAGAAAAAACAAAAAAAAAATCTAACATTTTATTTTACTCCGTTGCCGGTATGATATTTTTTTTTCTATCCATCTTATGCGTTAAGCTATCTATTCACGCTTATATCTACCTGACCAGGTTTGCATGTACAGTGCTGTACGTAGTGAACATACATGCCAGTTGTGCAACACATACGCTTAAGTTTACCTGTACAGGTAAACCTGTCGAATAAACCCTAGCAAGTATGGATTGCTTAACACATTAAAAAATATAAACGTAAATAATATAGTTTACAAGTAACTATAGCTAACCGCACGATTACAGAATAGAACGCGCGGAGGGGGATGCGTTCCGTCGCCATGGCAACGCATCTAGGACGAATCCAGGTCGCGCGAACCTTCACCCCTTTACCGGGGCGAGTTGCACTGATATCACGATTTACATGCATCAAGTACCGTTTATAAATAAACGGTAAATTTAAATTCGTCCTTAGACGGTATTTATAGAAACAGTCATGCTAAGTTACGAGGTTTTACGAGGTTTTGCACGACTGTCCCAAAAAGAGTAATGCTTAGAATAAATTATGTATTCATTTGTGTGTTTTCTTTGTTCAATAATTTATAAATGCTTAAAAATATTTCAATGTACGAGGTATAGTTAGAATAATTACATCTCAAGTGCAATTTGAAAAACCAATATGGCGGCAAGTAAATTTTCAAAGACGACTTTTTTTCTTTAATTAATACAATATGGTTATCAAAAGATTTTAAAGAGCATATTCCAAACTAATTATAATTATATTTTTTGATAGTTTCTTGCCTTGTCGTCGTGTTTTTGAAGTGAAAACTTCTTAATTGCGTTGTGCACTTTTTGAGATGGGTAAGAAATGTTAAATTCGCGTACCTACACGTGTCCTGACGTAAGATTTATTTTAGAATCAAGAAGCTACTCAGATACTTTGTAATAAGGTTCGTTTTAAACTATCAGCGGTGACTGTTATTTATAATTGCTATGGCAACGTTCTAACACTAATGTCACTGTCTGCAGTCAGTGACATTCCAGTGTTGTCGTAGCGAGGTAGAGCCACGTAGAGCCACATGAGTAGTGGTAGAGCTAGGGTTGAATATGTACATTAGGTATTTTTATAAATGTAGGGTTGCTACACATTTAAAGTAGGTAGTAGAACAACTGATTAGATACAAAAACATAACAATAAATAAATTAAAATCAACTTATGAATTAGAATAAATTTATAAAGCTGGGCCCCTGCGGTGCAGTACCCAAGATGCTGGCAGCATTTCCTCTCTGTATAGCAATGCTAATACGCTGAGCGAGAAAACTGCCAACTCTGGGGTCGCCAGTATTGTGTTTTAATTTTTTTGTTATTTGTCTAAAAAAAATGAGCATCAGGACCCCACGGACCAAGAGTTTCCACTCCAAATGCTTTAAAAAAATAATACTATCATAATTATTTCAAGTGCTTATTATTTTCTGCCGCCTTCAACTGATTTACAAAAATAATACATAAACAGATTTATAAAAATAAATAAATGTTCTAGTTTTCATTTCTGCCGCGACTCCCGGATTGCATCACGTTGTTTTTTTTTTAAATAGCCCTCAAACGAGAAGATAACAACTGATGGTTAGTTATCACCGTCGTACATAAACATCAGTAAACGCATCACAAAAATTGGCGATTTACTTACATATAAAAGTAATAAAATTAATCCATTCATTTATTCAGTCATTCAAATATATTAATATTCTGTATGAAATTGAACTTTACTAAATTAAATGTAGGACGTTAACCGTTTAACCGTTTACCAATCGATCGCGTGTATCCTTTCCTTTTGATACATTTGCGTGTGCTTCCTAAGTTCCTACACGGTAGAAGTTTTTGAAATATTTGTTGATTTAATAACACTAAACTAATATAAATCTATACTATGGACGACCCAGTAGCCCAGTTGGTTGCGAGTGCGACCCTGCCTGCGAAGCGAGGAGTCCCGCGTTCGATTTCCGGCCGGGGCAGATATTTATGTGACAGAAATCTCGGGTCGTGGGTGTTCGTGATGTGTTTTTCGTGTTGTCCATGCCACCCGCGACTCAAGGAATCCTAGTCCGGGGGTATGAGCTGATGAAGCTGATGATATTAGTGTTTCAAATCCCGGGCTTTGGGGGCACTTTTCACTGGGATATAAACCCTTAAAGGTATTCCAGTCTTAACATTGTTCGAATGTGGGTACCTACTAAGAAATTGTTTACCGAGGCGAATCGAGCGCGGATTTACTAGTATACCTACTACTATACAAATTGATACTTTTCAAAATTAGAATCTTTGAATTTTCGTGAAGTTTTCGAAAGTGCAACTGCGTCACACAAGCCCGTAAAGGGGATAGAGGCCAACCCAAGTGATGGATTTTATTTGTACCCCCCAAAGACCTCTGCTATTACTTATCGACTGCTTCCTAGCGATTACAACTGGGAGCCACGGCCATATGTGCCCTTCGAAGTACGGAAACGCCCAAGACATTTTGCCACTAGCGGTCACTCATACATCTACCGACCGCGCCCGTTATTACTTATGCAACACGGTCGATCAGTTAGGATCGACGTAAGCAGCTGGGCTATGATTGCTTAAAGTTATTTGGGTACCCTTAAATGAGGTCTCACGAGATTATCACTCCCTTCACACCGAACACGGTCCTCGTTCCAGATTTAGAACAAAGGAATTGGAGCGGTAACATTTATTTGGGGAACAGATTAAATATTATCTACGAGTGAACTTAATTTTTGAACGACTTTCTAGGTCTTTTTCGTAAGAGGAAATCTGTAAGAAACTTGACCTGGTTATGTGGGATTTTTAACCTCTGAGAACCCATTTAGTTATAGCCAAGTTTTATAAGGCTTTGGAATCTCCAAGGAATAAGCCGTGTCAGTGGACCTTATACCCAAGTTTTGGATTCATGTCCTAATGGGGTTTCATTTTCATTATTATCAACGTGCCCTCGTTTTGCTTCGGTAAAAGAAAAATGTGTTATTCAGCTTAGTTATTGACTCGCTGCCGCAATTTATAGCAGGTATCCAAAATAATGCTTTAGACTAGGGAATTCTTCAAATCATGAGTGAATACATCTGCTAAGTTAATGCGTTTTCCCATCCAAGACTACTGTGGACTACCAACAGGTGGGATCTTAGTGAAGCAGTAACTAACTCATAATTATTAAACAAGTTGGTTATATTATGTCAAAGGTAGCAACACGGTGCGTTAGTGTTTACTTTACTCCACTATACTGCGAGGTCCAATTTCATCCTTGTAGATAAACGAAGTTCATTCATTCACTACAATAAAGCATAATCGCAACGCTTTCCATTACATCAGTGCATAGTTGCACGGAGCAGATACAATTTTTGGCTCCATTGCACTTAATGGCAAACATTTTTGTCTGTTCGCTACAACGCGAACATCGATCTTACGTGAGCGAATTTACTATCATGATCATATAAATTTCCTTCATGGCAAGGTCTATACGCAGTGATAGCCTAGTGCTATGTTAGCCTACTGGTTTGAATGTTCTTCTTCTTATAGTGCCTTCTCCTGCTGGTGGTTGGCTATCATCAAGGCTATCTTTACTTTAGATGTTGCTGCGGGGAAGAGGGAATTTGTGCTCATCCTGAACCAGTTCCTCAGGTTTTTAACCATGAGGTGCGTCTTCTGCTAGGTTTTCAGCGGCCTTGGATATTTCCTTGGATGATTAACTGAAGCAGATGGTATTCGTCGTTCCTCATAACGTGTCCGAAGTACTGCAGTTTTCGTATTTCGGTTTGAATGTTAGAATCCCGAAAACATTGGTCTCGTTTTGAATCCTGCATGCACCTCTAATTTTCAAAAAATATATGCCTAATAGTATTTAATTATCACTTGCATCGGTGAAGGACACCATCGTGAGGAAACGTCATCGTGGTCATGCGCGGCAGCGGAAGGGTCGTGCTGCATGTTCATAAAAAAATGTTTTCCTTAATACATCTCCCAATAATAAAAATATCAGAAAAGTGCAGCATCATTGCAGTATCTCTCGGTCAATGATCTCCAATTACGCTGTAACAGAATCCTAACTCAATAACTATCCGTTCGTCGACGCAGCTCAAGTAGTATTTAATTTGCAGCCAAGACCCTATTCCCAGTACACCTTGAAGAAAGCGGATAGAAGAGAATTAAATTTAGCATCACTGCAGCTGATATTATAGAGGATGTTGGATAGGATCATTTTTGTTATACAGTTTTATAGCACAACTTATAAACCTTGGCGTCGCGTCGTTCGGGTTTTTCTTATGGACAGTTTTTGCAAGTTGCAAGTTGCACATAACTACATACATACATACAAACATTGCAAGTTAAATAAAAGGTTTTAAAAGATATTCAAAAGATTGAAAAAATATTTCCAGTAAAAGCAATAAAAATGAATATCAGTTCAAATGGAAGGTATATTTGCTGAGTCCGCGAGGAATGGCTAGTATATTAGGTTGCGCATCTGGGGTCATCGACCGCCCTAGTTATGTATAGCCCGGGACTGCGTTGTGTGACCCCGGCGGTTGCGGTACACATTATAACACCTTCCGGGCTTCAGAGGGCACAGTCGAGCTGTCATCACTCTTTGTCACTCACTCTCTGTCACTCTGCTAAACAATAACAACAGCAAATTCGTTTATCATGTTGAAGATCCCTGAGTCCGGTGTTAGAGCATAGGTTGGTTAGTTTGTTAGTAAGTATGAGGACTGGGGCATAGACTGTTAGAGATAGTTCATCCTGAGTCCCAAACAGCGATCTCTTCCAGACATCCTTTGGGTAGGAATTAAAAGTAGCAAAAATCGGCAGGGTGCACAATTTGCTGGTTTCAGCTGTAACTATGTTCTTGTCTGTGTATATCCATGGCACCCACGACATAGAGTCCTAGCGTGGGCTAGGAGTTTCACATTTATAATGTTATAGTATATTAAAAGTGGGTATGGTGCAACATGCTGGCCAGGATACGTTAGTGCGGCGCTGTCCGGGTCGCAAGTAGGCCGACCGGCCGACGACCTCTCCGCAGATGCGCTATTTGCTGTAACGAGCTATTGCCCGTGGCGTCGCTCGACAGTACCTAGCTCACTAGAAAAAATTCGAATAGAATAGTAGAGATTTCGAGTGATAAAAATAACCTTAATATATGGAAGTGCAAGTTCACCCTCTCAGCACGAAATATCGAAAACCGCTTGACGTATAGGGATGGCAGGGAGGTAGTTTATAGTTGGTAGACGTCCGCTAAGAACGGATTATGTCATATTACACCCTAAGGAGGTAAAATAGGGGTGAGTTTGTTTAAAATTTCGGCGATTTTAAAGCGGACACTATCAAAATTGGTCTTCATTTATGGTTAGAAATACTGAAACATCTGTTTCAACGTTTTTGGTATTTTTTTCCATCAGATAAGTTTATGCTTGACAACAATCCCACCTGATGTAATTCCATCATGATCAAAATAATGCACTGATCTAACGGCCACCACTGGTGGCTGTTTTAGTGGTGGCCGTTGGGATTATATCAACCGATAAGGGTTGATTTTATTGATTGGTAAACTTAACGATAAAAGTTTGTTTGAAAATCAGTCAAAAGTATTTCCACGCGAGCCAAGCCGTAGGCAACACTATTTTTCTAAGTAGAGCCAAAGGATTTGTCGTGTTATGCCTGGGACAAGAAGAGCCATAATTTTCTTTCTTATTCCTTCTTTCTTGGCCGGTAAAGCAAAAGCGATGCCGTTGTTATTGGCGTTATTGATCTTATTACTATCGGTAGGTCTACTGGCAATTGGATTTGCCCGTGGTCCGATTAACAGAACAACGGGGAAAAATTGCATTTGGACCTACCATTTGGACCTACGCGATCGGATCACGGGCGATAAACGTTGTTGATGACAATGATATTATATGTAAAACACAAGTAGGTATGTCTATAACGAGCGAAGAGCGGTACAGTCAAATTTGGCCAATTGGCATACTTTTCATGTAGCTAACTTTTTCAGTCTCATGTGTTTCGTACAAATGTCATCGGAGAGCATCTACAATTTTAATGACAAAGAAATTATGCTGTTGATGTTTAAAGTTTATTTAGTTTATTTGTTAGTCAAATACACTGCTCAACAAAGTCTAGGGAACAAGCCAACTATATGACTTTATTTGTAAAATCTTCTTTAAAAAAGTATTGATCTCTTTGAGGTAAACAGGTAGGCTGAATGTTTATCAAACGTTGTTCGAATTTAAAAAAAAAAAATTAGAAACAAAAGAATTTTCGTAAAAGGCGGGAATCTTTCACTTTGATTGCTGTGTAGTGATACTGTATGAGAATTTTAAAGATAAAAATTTGTTTTATTGTTTTATGATTTTATTGAAAAACAAAATTAACTGTTGTTATTCGTAACTTTTGCGACTACGGCCATTATGTCACGACGTCATTTAACGCGGGAAGAAATGATTCGAGCTGTAGGAATGTTGGAAGCTGGGCTACCCCAACGCGAAGTTGCAGCTGCTCTGAATTCTCACGCGAGCGTTATCTGCAGACTGTGGGTACGTTACAGACTTACTGGCGATGTAGCCGAAAGGCACAGAGGCAGGTATAGGGTTACTACGGAAAGGCAAGACCGTTTTTTGCAAAATGTCGCAAGGAGGCAACCCACCATTACGGCTCGTCAGTTGGTAGAAGACCTCCAGTCGCAGCACCAGGTTGCTATCAGTGACCAGACTGCTCGGAGGAGACTCCATGAAGCTAATCTTCGTGCTCGCAGACCACTAAGAGTGCCCGCGCTGCGTCATGGAAATCGAGGACGTCGATTATTGTGGGCACGTGAACATTTGCAGTGGACCGTAGATCAGTGGGCACATGTACTGTTCTCCGATGAATCTCGCTTCGGATTTCATCCAGATTCAAGAAGAGTGCGTGTTTGGCGGATTCCTGGTCGGCAGAGTCGGCTTCAAAACCCACAGGAGGTGCATCCCTACCAAGGTGGTACAATCATGGTGTGGGCTGGAATCCGCCTGGGTGGACGGACGGATCTCGTTTTGATCAGGGGAAATTTAAATGCAGAGCGATACTGCGAACAGGTAGTCCAATCCGTGGTTATCCCGCACCGACAAAATCTGGGCGCAGATTTTATTTTTATGCAAGATAATGCACGACCACATACTGCGAGTCAGGTGATGGATGTGTTCCGCGAGTACAACATCGAAGTGCTGGAGTGGCCTGCTCAGTCCGCGGACCTCAATCCCATTGAACACGCGTGGGATTTACTAAAGAGAAGGGCTTTTAGAAATCTCCCTCAAAATTTGAACACAGCAGATGAACTTTTTTCACATCTCTCCAGAGAATGGAGTCTTCTTCCACAAGAGACAATCGATAGTCTCATAATCAGTATGCCACGACGATGTCAAGCTGTTGTTAATGCCTTAGGGGGTCCAACTAATTATTAAAAAAGTCCCCGCATATTTGTTCTTAACTGTAATGTTTTAATTTTTAAGAAATTTTATTAAATTAAATTTCTTTGTTTAGTTCTGTAATACACTTTCTTTGTTTTTCATTAAAATTACCTCGTAATTCAAAAACTGAATCCTTTATTTATATACGCAACTAATTAAGCATTAAATTGCGCATCGATTGGTATATAAACTTTAAAACAAAAATATATAAAAATAAAAATATTCCCTAAAAACCTCCTGTTCCCTAGACTTTGTTGAGCAGTGTACTTATAAAAAGACCCGGTGTAACTGATGTGGACTGTGAAGACCTGATGACGTAATATTTCCGTTCATTCATTTCCAGTTACCCAACCAGTTGGACAAGTACTTCAACTGTATGGGCCCTCCTAGCCTCTCCTTATTATTCCACAAGATTCTTATTCCCGTTAATTAAAAATTGGCACCCGCACCAACACTCTCCTTCCAGTTCAGTCAAAGCTTAATAAATCTGAAATTGTCGGGACGTTTTGTAGAACTGTGTTTAAGTACCTACTTATTAATTTAAAACTTTTTGTTAAGTGTAGTAACATTAAGTGATAAGTGACATAACACTGTAATGGTAAATAAATTATGTACAGATGTTATAATAATAATAATAATAATAATAATAAATCTTTATTTCAGACAATATACATACAAATACATGTACAATTACATGTATTATGTATGTACAGAGGTCCATATCATAAATACCTTACAGACTAACATACATATAACAATATAAAAACTTATAACTACGTGTCACGTTTTCGCGGCGACGTGAAGCGCGGGTCCGGTGACCGGTGGGGGTGGTCGACGTCCACGGAACTTCCGAAACACGACCCCTTTCGGCCACAGCTCCTCCTTTAGGAAAGTCTCCAGGCGTTGAGTCGGTGCGCGTACCACGAAAGAAGTGAAGTTCACCGCGTTACGCGACTCCAACTTCTCAACATGCACCCGGAGCTTCGTCTTCACCTCCAAATACTCCACGACGTCGGAGGCCTTCGTGGTGTAGTGAAGACGGGAGACATAGATGTTGGTCACTGGTGTGGCGGGACGCAACAAATGGTTCGCTCCGGTCAGTGCTGTGCCACATTGGTTCCGACAAAGAGGTTTCCTCTTCTTTCGCTCCACTTTTATGAAACCGTCTTTGTCCGGTTGACCGCCTGACACAACACTACGAGGGGGCTCGATGCGGGAGTTCCCGCTTTCCCTCTCAGTCCTCGTCTTGGTCCGCTTCTCAGGTTGCTGGCGGCCGGCAGCTGCAGCGTAATCACGTCGAGGCGAAGACGTGACGACAACGGGCGACACCTCGGCGGGGGGAGGTGGGGGACGGGCGACACATATGTCACCGCTTACGGTTGCAGGGATGGCAGCCGGTGACGAGTCAAGTTTCGCTGACGCAAAACTCGCCGACGAACAATTGCATGCCCCGCGACGCATGTTGATGTTGTTGACCTCCGGTGACCTACTTTCTGCTGAAGTCTTGCGCAACATCGCTACTTCAGCCCGTAGCTCATCGATGGTGTTTTGGGAGGCCTCCAGCTTCAACACCACTTCCGCCATGCTTGCCTTGAGGGTTGTTATGTCCTTCAGCAGCCTGGTGACATCGACATGGTCGAACGTGACGGGCGGCAACTTGTTGAGGTTCCTCGCCACGAAAGTCGGCACATCATCGGGATCAGTCACCTTCAGAAGATTGATGACGTCCTGTAGTGCTTTTTCTCCCTTTTCGTCCCTCCTGCGAGACGGCATTCGGTCGATCTGTCCGAGCGACTCAAACAGGAGCGTCTTGGCCTGGCCGATCTCCTCACAGTTGAAGTTAGTCCTGCAGATCTGGATGATACTAACTTCATCCATGGTGTCGATGGCGTGCTGTAGGAACGCCAACACCTCGTTGGCTATGAGTTGGTCGGAACTCATAGCCATTTTACGTGCAGCGCGGTGACGCGCGCAAATCGCGAATATAGAGTAGATATATTCATAAACGCAGTGTGCACATCCGTCAGCGATCGCGTACGAATCGACACTTATAACACCCACACATTTATATAAATTATTCAATACAAAATTTAACATGCAATATTTTTTTTACTTGAGACTATTTTTAAATTAGGTAAATATAATTATGTAAGTATAGGGGCCAAGAACAATGGTGCTTTGCGCAAAACATTTCGTTTACAATGATATTATTTTTACTTATTGGTTACCGCTATGAAATTAACGTGGCTAAAATTCATTAGGTACATTTGCTTCATTAAGTAGTTGAATTATATTAACATTTTAATTGAAAATTATTGAAATCGAGAATCACTACCCTAGTTAGGTACACAAGCTGTTTGGAAAATTTATCCCCGTTCTGAGACGGTAAAATTATAATTATAAACAAACATCTTCATAGTTACCTAGCAACAATTACTGTCAATTACGAGTTACTTAAATCAAATCAACATAAACTATTGATGGGTAATACGAAACTAACGAGCTATTTCAATTAGTCGGATTATACTTTAGCGATACAGCACTGTCGTAATATTTCGCGTAACAGGGTAACTAACTCGCAAGGTAAACTTTTCCGTTATGTTGAAATAAGTACCGCTTTTTACCCGACTGCGGCGCGGGGTTGTGTTTGACGGCATGTATGATCATCATTTCCCTCATAACTTTTTTTATCGAATTAAGATAGCATATGAGTATGCAGGTGCTTCACTATTGGCCTAATGCACAAGTTTAAAGTCGCTCAGCGGGCTATGGAGCGGGCTATGCTCGCTATTTCTCTACGTGATCGCATTAGAAATGATGAAATCCGTAGACGAACGAGGTTAACCGACATAGCCCAGAGAATTAGCCGGCTGAAGTGGCAATGGGCTGGCCACATAGTTCGACGCACCGATAACCGTTGGGGAAGAAAGGTCGTTGAATGGAGACCACGTCTTGGAAAAAGGAGCATAGGCCGCCCCCCGACCAGGTGGACTGACGACTTGAAGAGGACAGCGGGCAACCGCTGGATTCAGAAAGCTCAGGACCGGTCCGAGTGGCGCAAGTTAGGAGAGGCCTATGTCCAGCAGTGGACTACTAAAGGCTGATGGATGGGATGAGTATGCAGCACCATCCTCACCCAAGGTCGACGATATTTATAATGGTGCGAAAAAAAACATACTTTCGTTTTAAAATATAAATTACCTATAATAAGAAAAGTTATTTAGGCTGTCAATAATGATTCTGATCGACAATCAGGCGGCTAGAAACACACTTTAAATATACTTAGTTATACTCTTCATATTAATCTGGTCAACAGTGAAGAGTGAAGTCCAATCCAAAGCAATAACCGGACAATAGGTACACATTTAATCAAATTTTCTCGATAACATATTCGCAGCTATTATGTACCGCCCTGGAACTGGTTATTGTTTCTGTACAATAGGAAATTTTGCTTTGTAGTACCAAACTACCAATACTTTTTACTTGGCATAGCTTTGATCCAGTTACATTCTTAGAGACACTACCATCCTAGTCCCCAAGGGTAGCGACCTAGCGACCAATAGCGACACACCTGTGACCGGATTAGAACAAGACTTAGAACAAGATTTAGAACAAGACTTAGAACAAGAATTAGAACAAGAATTAGAACAAGACTTAGAACAAGACTTAGTACAAGAGGTAGAACAAGACTTAGAACAAGACTTAGAACAAGACTTAGAACAAGACTTAGAAAAGACTATAAGACTTAGAAAAGACTATAAGACTTAGAACATGACTACTACTAACAACGAGGCTGCGCCAGTCCTCATACCTACTGACGAACTAACTTGGTTAGTATAGTACTTGGTTAGTTCGCTAGTAGGTGTATAGGTGGTGTAATAGAAGCTTTTTTTTTTTTAAATGAGATAAGTTAATGCTTGACAACTATCCCACCTGATGGTAAGTGGCGATGAAGTCGAAGATGTTGGTCGCACTAACTTATTAAAAGCCTATTCACTCTCCTCTTGAAGACTCCCACATTATACGCAAGCTATTATTATATTAAGCTCATATTTATAACAAAATCTGATACAGTGGCGGTGCGACATACGTCTTGTATATGTATGTAAATGTACAAATACATGCTTGTAATGAGCAAGTGTTCACTAAAAGCATGCTTTCGTGCTTATAATAAGCATGTGTCTCTACCTTAAACATGAGTATTGCCTGCTGCATATAGTATAGATGAGCGGTATAGATTGATTGCGGTGTACCGTGTACCGTGTACCCACGTCACAGCGCCGTTTAATGATCCCGAGAACGGCCGTGACTCATGGATGGTATGATGGTACAGGACGGTGACGTGCGACGGTGCTACCGTACCTACATAATGAATGGATATCAACTGCTTTGTCGGTATATAGTTTATAGTAATTTGTTCATTATCTATTGGTCCAGTTCTGACCATTGCATCCATGAGAAAACCATATCCTATTAATATTATAAACGCGAAAGTTTGTATGAATGTATGAATGTTTGTTTCACGCAAAAACTACCGAATGGATTTTGCTGAATCTTTACAATAATATAACTTACACATCAGAATAATACATAGGCTATAAATTATAGGATATAGTGTGAATTATCCAAAATATATAACTTATCCTATTAATATGGACGTATGAATGTCTGTTTGTTACTCTTCCACCCAAAAACTACCGAATGGATTTGATGAAACTTTACAATAATATATCTTACACATTATCCAAAATACATATATAACCAAATCTTGGCAAACCGAAGGAATAAGTTTCCCGGAGCGAAGCGAGGGCGGGTCGCTAGTACCTAAGCCTTAAATTTGCATTATTTTGAAGTCGGTTTATTTACTTATAACATTATAAGATTTTCTTTCTTCATGACGATAACCAACTATTTTAAGTACGTAGCTAGGAGTTAGGTGAAGGAGCTCATTGAAAGTGCCCTGTGATGACCCGACCCGCCATGTTGACGAGCGGGTCTCGTGTTATGCCGCGACACGCGTCGGCGTCGAAGAAACGAGGTGGAGTGTGCTTGGTAATACTGCAGGACTGCATGCGTCCTTTTAATACATCTTAGACTTTTTTATAGAGCTTTCAAACCATCACTATCACTGCTATTAATGGTTTTTAAGGGTTCCTAAGGTTATCCCTATTAATATGGCTCTGATGTCTGTCGGTCCGTCGGTCAGGGCTCTATCTCTTGAACGGAAATAGGTAGACACCTGAAGTGTTCACAGAATATGTGTTACTGTACCCGCCGTAACAACAAATATTAAAAAAGTAAAAAAGTTATTCCAACGGGATCTCCATAAAGGTAACCTTAAAAAGCTTTTCAGCCATCTTCATCATTCAGTGCACAAAGTAAATAAGTAAACTCAGTGGTACGGAATGGAACCCTACGTGTGTACGTCAGACTTGCACTTGACAGGTTATATTTATCTTCAATAACACAACTGCTACTGAAGTAGCTTAACTGGGATCTCCGACAGATACAAGCGGGCTGCGAGCGCCGCGGGCTATAATGCACATAACTAGAATGTATAAAGAGAATTGAAGACGTTTAGCGCGCAATGCGACGACCCCGATAGCAGACTTGCAATACCTACTAGGCTCAACTTTGTGCATATTCTAGAATTTGTACGGAAAACTAATATTATAGGTACAGTTATCGCCATGGTTTCGCTTAAGGAAATCTATGTTTACTTACATTCCAAAAAAAAATTGGCTTTATTTATTTAATAGTTTATGCACACAAGGATACAATTTACATAATTTGTATAAAGTAATTATGGTACAAAGGTACTGCTAATTCCTAATGAAATCTCTTCCACTGGCTTCTACTGAAGGATGGCTTACTACAGGGTACTGGTATCTCCTGGGAATAATAAGTGCAATAAATTTCGGACATTACAAATTTGGACGATATCAAAACGCGTCGTCGCCTATTTTTTCAGACAATACCTTAGCGAAATTGCATAATTATAGATATAATATACGAGTAATAATTATATAGATTGCCGTCAAACGATAACCTAGCCTACCATTGTATGTAGGTCCAACCGATAACCCAGTATGACCCAAGCATAAACTATTAAATTTTGTTAGTATTTCACGAGTTGGAACCGTTCCAACCAGACCGGGAAGTGATTTACATGAACCACCAAATAAGTATTTAATGACCACGCCACTGCAAGGAAACATTTGGACCTGATGGTGAAGCGGATTTGGCATCCACTTTGCATAATCTTTGTAATATTTGTAAAATACTGACACTTCGTTGGAGGAATGTGCCAGGATTCGTGCACATTCCTCCATCGTTTTGCATTTTTGGCCCGGAATGGGTTCGATTTCCGGCTGGAGTAGACATGTGACAGAAAAATGTTTGTTTTGGGTTGTTTTTGAAGTGAATACTTCTTTAGTATCGTTGTGATTTGGAATTCGTTGAAACGGAAATGGCGCGAATGAAGGCGGCAAAATGGCGGCTGACGTAAGCAAAGCAAAACATCAATATTTGGACTGACAGTATTTGTTGTTCTGAGTTTCACTTCTAGCACGTGTTAATTGCACACATTTTGATTTTTTTATTTATTCTTTATTGAACCTTTCCTAAGTAACGGAGCAAAAGGCGGATTTAATGCTAAGAGCATTCCCTGCTTTTCAACCTTAGGGTAGTGGGAGAGTGAAATAGGCGGAGCTACGAAGGGAGAAAAAAATACTTGTGCGGTCGGGGGACCCCCGTCAGGAACGAAGTTTTTTTACAAAATAATACTGTAAATGCCGTACACCATTATTAACAGCACACATACACAGCATACGGCATTTCGTTACGTGACGATTTCTACTATATCGCACTACTCGAAAGCCGCGTTAAAGAACTTCGTTCCAAAAAACAATAAGTCAATGGATAAAAATAACGCTATAACTCCTTGGATCCCTTGTGTTGTGGCTTGGACAAAGCACTAAGACCAACACACATCCAGACTAAGACTGACACACATACAGACATTTAAAATCATCAATCTAACCGCCTCGCTGGGAATCGAATTCATACCTCCAATGGCAATCCAGCTATTTAACTTGCGCCATGCGGGTCGTTATGTATTTGGTTATATACCTACTTAAAAGTTGGAAAAATACACAACGCACGAGTTTTCCCATTAAATTTCCTACAAACGTTCCAAACTGCTGTTTTCGAAATGTTTCCATAGCGAAGTATCGAGCTCACGTACCTACTTATGTGCATAGAATGTTCATTTTTCATTAACCTAATTGGCATTATGAGCTGTTGGCGGATGTGTGAGTCTTGATAAATTGCCACATCATCCATCACAACACTCACAACCTTAATGTTTCTATTGTTGAGTTCTAGTTCCCTGCGCGACGGCTCGTATCAAGAATAACAGAACAAGTCGCCAGGCGCATCTTTTTCCTAGATTTTCAGCGTGGCAAAGGTAAACCCGGCGGCTAATACCTGAGGTATGAAGTATTAAAAAGGCGCCTTCAAAGATGTGGCGTACATCCTAAGCAATGGGAGAATTTGGCAGCTGAACGCGCAGTAAAGACGACTTTTTCATCAATAAGTTGGTGACTTTGAACGAAGCATGGGTTTCAGTAGGATCGGATAGGAGTTCCCTGGTCTGGAGCCAATCCGGAGCGTAGTACTCGATCATTTTTGTCATATAATTGCATTTCATCGAAACTAACTATGCAAAATTTCAAGTCCGAGTAAGCTGGTTCTAATCCAGCTTGCAAGATTTGTCCGGAACATACAAACATTGCAAGTTAAATAAAAGCTTGTAAAAAGGTATAAAGTTTAGAAATTTTGTCATATTCGTTCTGGTATTTTGAAAGCTTTGTTACATAACACCGGTATGTTTGCTGTGAGATATTATGCAACGATATTGGAACCGGTTTATCTATTGGCGATGATAGCGGATGTCATGGCAGGGAATGTCGCGAGCCAGGTAGATACGGCGCTCGCCAATACTGGACTTTTGGAAAATAAACTAGAAAGAAAGAAAGAAAATATATTTATTCCAAAAAAAATGCTTACTTTACATACATAAAAAAATAAAAATAAATATACAAACAGGGTAACTGACATCTAACTCATACATTTATGTAATAGTAAGCACTGTATGGAAAGGATCGCACTCAGTATTTGCTGTGGTAGCAAGCCACAGCTACTGATTTTCAGTACGAACCCGTTCGCGGCGTAGCTCGGTCAAACGGTGAACTAAAATAAATATTCTTTTTATATCTTAATTAATATTAATATATTATGTATTATTACGAGTAATGTGTGCGTATATATAATATTCATGTATATAGATAGGAAATACATACGTAATTATATTATAGATAGATATATATATATATATATATTTTATTATAATTCTGTATAGATTTATTTTATATGGTTTGAATGTCAACTTGGAATCGTACAGGCAACATTTCTAAAGGATAAGAGGTGACAAGACAACGCTTGGATTACAAAATATGTACCCATGGGTGAGTAATTAATTTTGTTATCTTATTATTATTGGCTTGTGCGAGAGCGTGTTTTGTGTGTGTGTGTGTGTGTGTATGTGTATGTGTGTGTATGTGTGTGTGTGTGTGTGTGTGTGTGTGTGTGTGTGTGTGCGTTTAGTGTGTTGCTTGAATGTTAAACAAATGGTGTTTATATTTAATTTTAAAATTTTCAACTGATTTCAGATTCCGTATGGGAGGTGGCAGATTGTTCCAACATTTAGTCGCACAGTATTTAAAAGATCCACGGAAGGCTGCAGTGGAGTAAACTGGAAACCTTAATTTGTAACTTAACGCTCTTGTGTTATGGGTGGTATTAACATCTTTGTACCATTTTAATTTGGCGAATAAGTATGGCGGGCACTTCTCTTTCACAATATTAAATAGTATTGCAGCAAAATGAAGCTGCCTTCGGTATTTCATTTTTAGCATACCAGCTTCATGAATGTAAGGTGTAACATGCGCGCGGGGTGGTACATCATAGCAGAACCGTATACAAGCGTTCTGAACACGTTGTATAAGGTTTTGGGAACGAACTAACAGTCGAGGACCTATGACAGAGTCCGCGTAATTAAACTTTGAGAGTACTAATGTTTCACAGAGTTGCACGCGCAGGTCTCGACCTATATAATCTCGTATTCTGTATAATACCTTGAGCCGGTAGAAGCAATTACGAACGATACTTAGTACATGATTTTCGAAACGTAGAGACTCATCCATTATGACACCCAGGTTACGCGCCTCTGAGACCCTCTCTATCGCTTCACCGTTGACTTTAATACAAGGATTAATTGAAGCCACTGCATTTATTTGTTTTGTTGTACCAATAATCATATACTTTGTTTTCTGTGGATTTAACACAAGGGCGTTATTAGCTGACCATTTACAGATGCGCTCTAGATCTGCATTGAGTTTTTCTATTGCACTATGTATATCAGATTTTTTAAATGAAATGTATACTTGTATATCGTCAGCATAAATATGAAATTTGCAATGAGTAATATACTTAATAATGTCAGCACTATAAATAATAAATAATAAAGGTCCGAGTATTGAACCTTGTGCTATTCCTCTTGTTAAAGATCTGCTCGTAGAGTATTGCTTACCACCATTACTTCCCTTCTCCAGAACCACCCGCTGCGACCGTTTACTGAAGTAACTATCGAACCACTTGACGGCTTCGATACTTAGTCCATAGTATGCTAGTTTAGAAAGCAACAGTGGAATATTTAGGCAGTCAAAAGCCCGTGAAAAATCGAGCAGAACTAACAAAGTTGCTTCTCCTGCATCTTGTGCTGTTAGCAAGTCATCTACCACATCCATGAGTGCTGTGCATGTACCTCTTTTTTGCCTGAAACCTGATTGTGTCGTGGGTAAGATATTATTCACTTCCAAGTATTGCTTCAACTGATCGCAGGCTAATTTTTCTAAAATTTTTGAGGTATTGGGTAGTATGCTTATAGGTCTTAAATCTTGTAGTGCTACAGGGTTATTCTTTTTCGGTATTGGTTTTATTAAAGCTTGTTGCCACAAATCCGGATATGTGCAAGTCTTGAAGGAGGTATTTATAATGGTAGTTAAAGCATCCAGAGAGCTCGGCAGGGTTAATAGCAGCATGTCCAGCGACACTCCATCGGCTCCTATTGCATTAGAGTGCAAAGATCTTATAATCTTACCGACCTGTACTACTGTTGCCTCGCGGAAGACAAAAGAAGATGAGCAGTATCGATGAAACTCATAGAAGGTCAAGTTCGAGAGAGGGACATCGTTTTTACCAGGTACGTTTAAAAAATGACAGTTTATTTTGTCAGCATCATTAAGACCCGCAGGTAGTAACAAGTTGTTTTTAGTTTTTGTGGCAATATGGAGTTTAAGGTGCTTCCACATAATGTTAGGCTTAGATACATTTGAGTTTATGTAATGTTTGAAATAAGCTTTTTTCTCAGCTTGAAGCGCAGCGGTCACTATATTTTTCAAGTCTCTGTAATAATCTTTGTGTGAATCCAGTTTGGTCTTCCGTGCACGAGCTTGTGCTTCATTACGTGTCTGCATCATAAGCCTGACGTTGTAAGTAACCCAAGGATGTTGGTTGTCTTTTACACGAATAGTTTTTAAAGGTGCATGTGCGTCGAAAAGTGACAATATTTGATATGTGAACTGTTCTGTCATATCATTAACATTCGTCTGCCGCTTAACAAAGTCCCAGTCTATGGATGATAAGTCCTGATTAAAAATATCACTGTCTATATTACTTATAGGTCTGTACGTAATTAATTTAGGTGTTATGCGATATTTTGGTAGATTTAGTTCGCATGAGATGAACGCGTGGCTACTGAGTTCCTTTATATAACAGTTTTTTATGTATTTAACAGGAGCGTCCGTACAGAAGATATCTAAAAGCGTTTCACTATGCTCTGTGAAGTGCGTTGCTTTATCAACGTATTGTGTTAATTTTTTAATCATTAGAAACTCATGAACAATTTTTGTATTAACATTATGTACATTTAATAAGTCAACATTAAAATCTCCCATTAACACTGTGAAATTATGCCATGCGAAAGACGAAAGGGAGTCTGAGAGCGCGTCAATAAATACCTGCACGGAAAGCCAAGGCGGTCGATATGCTGTTCCGACAAGAAGGGACTTTCCACCTAACTTTATACTTAACCACATTTGTTCAACAGCTTCAGTGTGTGGGTGTGAAAGAAATTTAGCTTGTATTTCCTTGCGCATATAGAATGCGACTCCACCACCACGCCCTCTACGCACTGAAGTCGGCCTCGCCAAGTGTGTTAATCTGTAACCGGGTACCATCGGCGCGCGCCCCTCTTCGCCTTGCCTCAACCAGGTTTCATTAATGGCCATAATGTCTACTGAATGGTCCAGCATAGCTGCTATAAACTCTTCATGCTTAGTGCCAAGAGAACCTGGATTGAGAAGACCAAATTTGACGGTTTTTGATTTATTAATTTATATAAATAATATAGTAAAACCCATAGTGGTCGCTTAAATGTATCATATTTGATTTATAAAATGTAGTACTACAAGTAAATAAGATATCAACCGTACTTAAATACATAATAATAGCAGATTTTATGATTGTATAATATCAGGATAAAAATAAAATAACGTGCTGTATAAAAATACGTATATAAGTAGTTAGTAATATAAAACATTTGTATGTACGAGTACTTATAATAATAATATATTATGTTAAAGTAATACATGTTATTTTCACACCAATTTCCAATTGCTACTACTGATAATAAACTATACAAAAAGTAGGCCTCCAACGTGTTTACAAATGATAGTAAAATAAATACATTTTGACAACAATAACTATCTAAAACACTTAATTTCGAGACTACGCTAATTTCTTCATGCTTATGTAATCTACACTTTAAGAGTTTGACACACTTATATAACTCTATTTTAAAATTATTAATAACATTTTGACCACACACATTTTGAAAAACATTTAAAATACTTAACTTCGTGACTACCCTTATTTCATCATGTTTATCTAATCTACACTGTAAGAGTTTGACACACTTATATAATTCTATTTTAAAGTTATTAATATTATTTTTTATTGCTTGTAAGAATCTTTTCAATATCCGAGTCAGAACGAATCCGATGAGCTGTTGAATCGGTGTCGCGCCTGGCATAAACACGGCCATCCCGTGTCCACACATACCTCCAGCCTTGGGACTGCGCTTCTTGACGCGCTCTATGAAAAAGCTGTCTGTTCAGGTAGGTCAGACGCTCGTTAATGTAGAATCGGGATGGTTGACCTGAGGTAATAATTCCCGATGTATCAGCGCCGCGACGAACGCGAGCAGCACGAATTATGTCATTGCGCAGACTGTGGCGCGCCAGCCGCACGACGAGGGTCCTGGGACGAGATATAGGGCCTGTTTCGCCGTTCATCTCAACAGTTCGCCGCTTACCCTTCCGCACTGCGCTTACAATATCCCGTTCCTCCAAATTGACTCCGATTTTGTTTGCTATAACTCTAATGAGCTGTAAGGGGTTTTCATTTGGAAGCTCCTTGATACCTGTGATTTCGATGTCGGAAAGATATGAGTCCTGATCCCGGTCGTTAAGGTGCTTTTCAATTTTAGCTTCTATGTCTACACTAGAAACTAAAGCCATTTTAGCTTCGGTGTCGGTGAGTCTCTTATCAATGTTATTTACTTTTTCGTCAATTTTATTTAAACGAATATTAAAATCTGTGACCGTAGAATTTAACTTTAACATTTCTTGCCTGAACGCTGACATTTCTTCCCTATAGGTTGAAATCTCATGAACGATGGTAGAAAGCTGTGTTCTTATGTGCACTATTTCCTTGCCTAAGTCTATGTCACTCTTCTTTAATGAGCTATCTGAATCTACAGCGTCTCCGAAATCACCTGTAGTACTTTCAGAGCTGGACATTGGAGTTACATTTTTTAATGATTCTGTTTTGCTTTTACATCCCTTGCATTGCCATCTAGCGGGAACGCGGGCGTTCAAATCGATATTAACACACTGCCGGTGATAGACAGTTTTGCATGAGGCACATCTCGCTCCATCTGTGGAAGTAAACTTGCCACACGCTCCACATTTGGATACCATATTAGCACGATAGATGGCACTGCGTAACAATATAATATTAGTCAGATAAATACAAGTTACTTTTTATTTTTATATTATACTTTTCCCATATAATCACTGATTATTTGAAAGATATTTGCTCGATAATCACAGCTTCACAGGGATTTCACCAACGTTTAACCACTGTTAATTTACAACTATTAATTGAAAAAGGTCTCACAACTGTACTGTCAATGATAACACGAAATTTGCACTAATAAGAACGATATAAATATTTTTTTAACGTAAAATAAGATGCACACAATCACCGCTGGCCGAACTACCCGCCGCTCAACACAACACTGACTTATGTGAGCAACACATATTTATGTGTTGCTCACATACGTCGTATTGAAGATATCTTGTTTATTGAACTATGATAACCCAAAGGAGATACTCACAGTCTCTAAACGTTTCAGCAAATGGTCCCAGTCAGCTTGGGTAAGTGCGAGAAGGGTGGTATTGTCAGCATACCTTAGGTTAGTTAATTATTATCAGACCTCCAATGGAGATTCCTTCGTGCTACTATTCCAGGACTATCCTCATGATGCATTCCGTGTATACGTTAAAGAGGTGCGGAGATAGTATGCACCCCTGCCTCACTTCTGTTCGGGTTTGAAACATTTCTGACGCAGTTCCATCTATCTGGACAGTTAGTTGCAGTACCTTTTACATGAAGCTATTAGTCTTATTAGGTGATCGGGAATCGGGGACTCCCAATTGTAAGTCCATATCCCATAATTTAGACCACTGCATGGTATCGAAAGCTTTGTGGAAGTCAACGAAACAAATACAGGTTGGGATGTTAAACTTTCTTGCTTTTTCGATTATCTGTCGAAGTAAGTATCTGCTTCCTTGTCCCTCGTCCTTTAACAAATCCGGCCGTTTCTGGAGAGATTTCGCTAGACAGAAAGGCTTGAAGTCTAGTGTTCAGAATACGCAGGAGCACTTTGCTAGCATGAGATATCAAAGAAATAACCCTGTAATTACTGCATTTCTTAATTGAACCCTTTTTATGCAATGTAATACAGACGGAGAGTGCTGTCTTGTGGCCATTTTTCGGTTTCCCATATAGTGCTGCAGATATTGAGTCATCATCATCACAACCCATAACTGTCCCACTGCTGGGCATGGGTCTCCTCTCACAATGTGACAGGTATAGGCCATAGTCCACCACGCTGGCCAAGTGCGGATTGGTGGACTTCACACACCATTGAGAACATTATGGAGAACTCTCAGGTGTGCAGGTTTCCTCACGATGTTTCCTTCACCGAAGCAAGTGATATTTAATTTTAATACGCACATAATTTTTGTTCGGCAGTCCAACGTTCAACCACACGGCTATCACTGCTTTTTTTTATTGAGTGCTGTACATCAACTCCGAATTCATCCATTGCCTGAGATAATAGTTAAATTGAATATTATTTATCTGATCCGATTGCCTTATTGCGTTTTATGTGCCTGGTAGCCGAACGTACTTCACCTTTGAGTGGGTGGTTCCATTGTTGTGTCAATTTTAAACGATCAAAAATTACTATCCGATGTTGATGTATTGTCAGTTATTTTTATTTCTTTCAATGTTATTACGGCGATTGACTTTATTATTTAACGCCATTTTAAATTTTGATTACTGTGATGTCTTTAACACTCACAAGTTTATGCAAATCGATTGACGTAATTATCACGATGTATGACGAGTATGTGACGATTATCAAAAATGATTCATTAATAAATTTACACCCGTCACGCTAACTGTCACCTCGTCAGACCCGACCGGTAATCGAATCCAAGACCGGGCGTTTCAGGCGAGGCGTCACTTCCAATCGACCTTCTGGGTCACCAATTAGCACAGAAACTTATTAAGGTAATAAAGATATTATAGCCGCTCATTACCCGTTTGGAAGCGGGTATTGCAGAAGTTTCAACCGCAGCCACTGGGATCGCATTTGGCAACTCTAGAGCAGTAGGCTCGCTACATTTTAGGGGTTGGCATTTAAAAATAACAAGAACTGTTTAAAAATCTGTATTTGAATCTTTTTGAATCTAGCAAAATATGATCGCGGATCGCGCCTATACCTATACCTACTACGTTCACTTCTCATACTTCATCTCTCAGTTTAGCCATTTTCATAATATCAACTTTAAAATCGGATGTATTTCTATCAAACGTTCAACCAGTGGTAAAATGGGTACCCCCTTAGAGATATAATATGAAAAAATCCGTTCTTAGAAGACGCCTGCTAACTGTAAACTTCATCTTTACTCAAGCGGTTTTCGATATTTCGTGAGGAGTGAGTGACCTGTCGCTTTTGTATATTTAGATTAAGTATGAGTTTCGTCGATAAATTTAAGAGAACCCTGAAAGTAACTTCGGTGTATTGGCATACTGCATCTGGCAACGCGGTATGCAGGTCGCACCGTCGGCTTGGCCGGTCGCCCGGAGCCGGCGACCTAATTACAACCACAAGTTACCGACTTCCCCCGTGCTGTTTGTAATTTATCGCCACCGATGCTTGAATTACGCGAGGTGTCAGGCAAGAGCAAACAACGGAGGAAGAACATGTTGGGAAAATTACCAGGTTTGAAATATGTCATAAGTGATCGAGCGAGTTAAGAAACAGCGGGGGCGGTCGGCAGTTAGATGGGTGACCGCTAGTACCAACAATTTCTTGAGCGTTTCTGTGCTATGCCGGGTTCTGTTTGGTAGATTGCTTCAACCCATTAATGGCCCACTACTTAGCACGGGTCTCTCCTCATGCCTGAGTAGGCCTAGAGCATACTCCACCACGCTGCTCCAGTGCGGATTGGTGGAGGGGTTAGTGGCCAACCCACGTGTCGGAAATTTTTAAGCCGCCCTAAGGTATCCGACATGGCTTAACGACTGCTACCAATTACGGCTTTACGTGCCCTCCAAAGCACGGAAGCGCTCAAGAAATTTTTGCCACTAGCGGTCAATTTTTTAAGATAATTAGCATATTAAATTTAAGATAATTAGCGGGAATCATGGGATAACGAACCTGCAGTCTGGTCGTCATCAGCTGACGTCACGACGGCAGCGCACCCATATTTATTCTCACATGACAAGCACTTGTGAAGGTCGAATGAATACGTCACGGCTGCGTTGACCGAAACACGAGTCGCCGCAATTATTAGCGATTCCAGGTAAGGAGGGTAGTCGATATAATTGTTACTACGAAGTTTTATATGTACTTGTAATGGCAACTGCTGATATTGATTTTGATTTAGCTGGAACTTAAGGTATACATTCACATGATTCTTAAGCATACGAGACGTGTTCAAAGCACGCCCCTTTCCACTCTATTCTGTGCCCGCTTTCACCCGCGCAGGTAGCATGCTCGCTAAACGCACTTTTGGAGCGTGCCCAAATTAAGCATGCTTGTTTCAAGCAAAGCACTTATACACCTGCTTGTAAGTAGCAAGTGCTCACTAAAACATGCTTTCGTCCTTAACACGTTCGCTTCGGAGCACGTATATGTCGTGTTTTTTCCATAGAAACATGCGATCGCCGCATCGAATGTGTTATGAATCTGCCTTTATGGTTTTAAGGAAACAAAAGCAAAAATATAAATTCTCTTCATCCTATCCCATATCAATGTCTTCTACATTACTGTCTTCTACATTACTTCTATCTCAAATAATATAATATGAGTGACTCTATTTTGTTGTTGTACTCATATAAAAGCGTACACTTTGTTCGTGCATAAATGTATATATCTATCTATTAACTCGTATATACAGATTTATCTATCTTTAACATATCCCAGAATCGAACCCGGGACCCCTCGCTTCGCTGGCAGGGACACTACCAACTAGGCTACGGGGTCGTCAATGTAATGCGGTTGTCATGGATGTCTTGTAGTAAGGTTGGGATAAAAGTTTAGGTTTGTACTATACATAGGTATTTCACTAGACTCACAAAAAAGAGATAATTCAAAATAAAAGTATCCTATCCATATATGTTGTCATGTCACTAAATAAAAATGATTTATGGTATTCTGAAGTAAATAATAGCCACGGCTGAAAGGCAAGAATAATTTTGTTACATAAATCCACTCTATATGTGTATATTATTTGCTTAGCCAAAAAATAACAATTTGTCAAATTACCTATATTATTATGCCAAATAAGATCTAAAAGACGTGTCTCACCGATGTTGGATAAGCGAGCGAAAAAAGTTATAATACAAAATTATATAAATTACAAGTTTTAACTCGGAATTCACCCCGCGCGGTAGATCCGCGCGGGGTTTTTAATGATTTTTTACAAACTTTCAACCCCTATTAAACACCAGCCCTTAGGTGTGAAATATAAAAGTCCGTTTTTACCTTACGTCTTCTACTAATATACTACATCCCTGCTAACACGTAAATAATTACTTAAACCGCACTTACAAAAGTTCTTATATTCTGAAACGTAACATTTTTAGCTATTTTGACGACCCGGATGGCGCAATTGTTAACACGCCGGATCGCCGTTCCGAAGGTCCTGGGTACGATTCCCGCCGAGGCGGAAATTTGAATGATGAATTTAAATTTCCGTTCTGTGTCTGGGTGTGTGTGTTCTTGTCTTGTGTGTTGTCCATGGCACCCACGACACAGGGAATCCTAATGTGGGGCTATCAGTGTCTAGCGTTATTTATTTATTTTTAGCTATGGCTACTCTGTTCTATCGCTTACTCAGACACACGCCTAACATTAAGTTGGCATGACACTCAGACTGGATGTCGGCGGTCGACGTACTTCGATTTGGCAACAGATACACGAGGAGATTAAAGAAAAACTGACAATAGAACTATTGATACATTGGCTTGCAAATCCTTAGTTGTTTTTATTGCAGTATTCTTTGTCTGGTTTTTGAAGTGAAAACTTCTATAGTATCGTTGTGATTTAGAATTCGATGAAACGGAAGTGACGCGCAAATGAAATGAAACGGAAGCAAAAAAGAGACAGACACATTGTAACGTGGAAGAAAATGAGATAGGAAGCATCGGCAAAATGGCGGCTTACGTAAAGCAAAACATCAATATATTTTGCACTGACAGTATTCATTTTCACTTCTAACACGTGTGAATTGCAGACATTTTGTTTTTTTTTATCTACGACGGCCCGTAGCCTCGCTGGTAGTGGCCCTACCTGGGAAGCGATTTGCAGAACGTGTGGGAGAAGAGCCGAGTAGGTACAGAAGTGGAACAATTCATTATTAAGTCAATAATAGTAACTACTATTAATAATATTAGTTACTTAGATAATTCTTTTTGCTGGAGACCAAGTTCTAAACCGTTAAGGTATCACTGCTAGCTGAAATTGTGACATACTTAATAATATGTCTGTATTTGTTTATCTCTCTCTCTCTCTGTGCATACGTGTGTTTGTGTGTGTGAATGTGTATATGTGTATGTGTGTGTGAGAGAGATAGTTTTGTAAGTGTTTATTTAATGTTCGTTTACAACGCTACGCTGTAGAGAGCCACTACAGAACGTCCGCCCGAGGTGATGTGTGAGTCGCGTCGAGTGCTCTAACCCTTCCATCATCACGCTCGTGTGATTGTAGAATTTTATACAGGGCATCATACATATATACAAAAACCTGCCCGCGCCGGGTATCGAACCATTACCAAGTAGACTATGGAGTCATCTTTATTTTCATTCGTTTATTAACTCTATATAATACTAGTTGTCCCAGCGTACTTCGTACCGCATTATAATTAAAAAATGTTTTGGTGATATATCGACAGCAACGCCACCTATCGGGTCCAATTGTGAATCTAAACCATTCCCAGATCCCCTTGAACACACACAAAAAATTTCATCCAAATCGGTCCAGTCGTTAAAAAATGTTTTGGTGATATATCGACAGCAACGCCACCTACCGGGTCCAAATGTGAATCTAAACCATTCTCGGATCCACCTGAAGACACACAAAAAATTTCAACCAAATCGGTCAAGCCGTTTAGGAGGAGTTCAGTATCATACACACTCACACTCGAATTATATATATTAAGATTTAAAATTCTCGTGTCACAATGTTAGTTACCATACTCCTCCGAAACGGCTCGATCGATTCTCATGAAATTTTGTGTGCATGTCGAGTAGGTCTGAGAATCGGCCAACATCTATTTTTCATACCCCTAAATGTAAAGGTTGTCCACCCTAAATTTTTTGAACAAAATTTTTATTGGTTATTTTTTATTGTGTGGCATAAAAAACACACATAATCCCAAATTTTCACTGCCCCACCCCCACCTCTCAAATTTAAATCGCGCTTTTTGTATCTACATAATATTATGGCGGAACAATGTTCGCGGGGTCAGCTAGTATTATACAATACAAACCTGCCCGCGCCGGGAATCGAACTAGACTATGGACTTATGGAGTCATCTTTATTTTTATTCGTTTGTTATATTTATATGTAAACTTACCTTCATCATATTGTGTAGACGTCGTTGTGTGCGTGAGAGCCGGTCATAGCCGGCCGCGCCGTCGAAGCCGTCCGCCGGTCATCATAACACAACAGTTTTATCACAACACTGCACGCGACTGTCCACGGTTACATCTCACTTCATATTAAAATCTAATCGTATGCACACAAAGGTACAGTTGAAAGGAAAATGTTCACCGCTTCACTTTCATTCACGGTTACCTGCGAACAAGAGGAGAGATGAATGTGTGGTCTGTAAACAATCTTGGCTCCGTTCCGCCGAATGAGTTTCAGCGGGCACTCGCCGGGAGGAATTATTGTACGGTTGCGCACACAAATCTCTGATTAGGTACCACAATACATTCCAATTTACGGAAACTGGCTTTAAGTGTACAGAAATAACTATACTGGAGCTGGTTATTACTGGGTTTTAATGTGAAATAAAGATCTTAAATGTTATGTAATCGTCATCGTCATCACCATCACAACCCATAACTGTCCCACTGCTGGGCACGGGTCTCCTCTCACAGTGTGAGGGGTATAGGCCATAGTCCACCACGCTGGCCAAGTGCGGATTAGCGGACTTCACACACCTTTGAGAACATTATGGAGAACTCTAAGGTGTGCAGGTTTCCTCACAATGTTTACCTTCACCGAAGCAAGTGATAATTAAAAACTAGAAGTGCGTGCAGGGTTTGAACCCGAACCCTGTGGTTCGGGAGTCCAACGTTTAACCACACGGCTATCACTGCTATCTAACGACTACTAACTGAACTATTAATGACAAATACTAACAGGACTAATAATCACTAACAAAACCTGCCCCAATCCTCATACCCACTAAAGACCTAACCAACTAACCGTTTGGTGACTAACTAACCAACCTAGTCCCGATAGTCTTATTCTGTGTCAGTCACAGTTGTCACGGGCGGCAGGGGAAGGTTGGTGCTACATGCTCGTTTGCTATCTTAATTCCATAAAAATGCGTGGTTTCCACTTTTTTTCCGGCAATTCTAAGGAAATACCTTTGGTGGTCCTAATATAACCTACGACGGCGATGACTAAGGGGGAGTTTGAGTTAGTCTTTATTTAATACTTAAAAGTTTTGCTACAACGGGCGAATATGCGAATCCACGCTCGCAGCTGATGTCTATTCTGGGACTTCTGATATAATGCCGTCGTGACATAAGGTTGCAATATCGATTGTTGTGTAAATATTTAATAGAAGGTTATGGAATATATGTTGATTAAAATACGTGTTACTGCAACTTATAATGAGTAAGATATCAACTAAGATGCAGGTTAGTTGGTAGCGTTGTTGAATGAAAGGTCTAGGCTTTGATGTCCGGCCGCTGTATTTCTTGCTTGTGTGTATCCATATCACCCGCAACGTGAGTGTATTTTGATGAACATATTTTATATTTATTAGATTTTATATAAAATAGTCAAAAGTTGTTGAGCAAATTACTCACTAAAACATTAAGGTCCTTATTCAAACAATTAAGAAAAAAGTACACTATTAAAAGGTAAATAAATAGAAACATATAAGTTACTAAATTTTTCGAAATAATAAATAAAATTGACATTTACGTAAAGTTCAGTTAGCGTTAGATAGATAGATAGAATATTTAGAACGAGGAATATAACTTATGTATACAGTTTGGTTAGCTGCACTCTGTACTATTCATTTATATTAAACTTAAATCATTAACGGGACATCATAATTATATTTAAATCCCAAAACCATTATTCAACCCCACTAATCAAATACAAAAATAAACAGCGAAGTTCCATTCTAAATTCAAAAGCTCAGTCGATAAAATCTCCCCCTATTTACGTCAAACGGTAATTGGTCACTGAATGAAATATAAGGCACCGAACACAACAGCGTCAATATAAATAACAGATTACGCAGGAAATATCGACTCGCGGATTCCCTACACGTATCCGATCTAAAAATAAAGGTTGACAAGGAACACCAGTGTGAGATAGTGCAGTTATCAAACACATTAGCGAACACGTCACAGTCATTCATTGCTTCGGTCGCACGCACACAAGCGGTATACGCTTCGACTATCGCTTCTCAACACCACATTACAACCACACAATCTTCGATCACCACAAAATTCCCAACCATTATCCTACAAGAACATAAAATCCGACACAGTCGCTTACGTTCGCGCACCCGTCCACCATCTTAAATTCATTCACAAAAATCACTACAGCACATCGCCTATTTGTTTACCGTTTACCGCCTTCCTCCTTAAACCCACGTCCGATTTTCGTCTCTGGTGCTCTTCTTTTGCTTCACTGATGCGTTTTACACTTGTTTGGGGCTCGAAATCGGGTTTTTTTGAACGTTTTTGTTGCCAGTACGGTCGTTAGTAAGCGCGCGGATGGCTACGTCCCACTGGCAGGAGGTTTTGTGTGCAACTGAAGAATGGTGGCAGGACTGCGGACGGCATTGGAACGCGCATGCGCGTTGACTACCCGCCAAAATACACCTACGCGCATGTATGGACGAAGCTCCCTTTCAAAACTTAGTCAAACCTTTGGATGTGTTTGTGTTTGACACTACTACGTTGAAGCAATTGAGGGAAGTTGATGCGCTGCTGTTAAGGTGATTATCGAAGGGGTATCCTCTTGGGTTGTTCTGGGGTGCTTTGAGTTTAAGGGACAACAACCAAATGATAAATATTATGCCGGTCGTAGTGACTTGGGTCGTAGCACGCTACGCTCGACTACGGCGTAGCTCGCTGAATATTTCGTGAGTGTAGATCGAATGTAGAGATTTTTTACAAAATGATTTACCTACGAGTAATTTAACGTGTTGAAGTTCTACAGGCGTCTATAATCAGTTCATTTAAAGACTCATAAATAACTTAATCTAGTTATTATAATAACGTCTTATTCAAGCTAGTTAGGTGCAGATTGCCAGACTTCTTTCACCGTTAAAAATATTTTGAAGAACTCATAAAATTTACTTATTTTTTTTCATTCACCGTCATCATTCATTACTACTACTTGATAGTAATTAATTTAGAATATGCACACACTCGTAACTTTAAAAATTACATTAGGTTTATGTATTCGAGCCCTCGAGTACTCATACCACTAATGGTAAAAAAATTAAGGTACACATGCTTTTAAAGAGTATGCTCCTTAAACATGCTTAAAATGATCCTGCCCTATAGTTGTATGAATTTGCTTGGCTAGGATTTTTTACAGAGAAACGTGCGCAAAGCACACCCCCTTCATCCCGCGCCGCAGGTAGCATGCTCGATAAACGCACGACTGTTGATTTTGGAGCGTGCTCAAAATAAGCATGCCTGTTTCAAGCAAAGCACGTATACACATGCTTGTAAGTAGCAAATGCTTACTAAAAGCATGCTTTCGTGCTTTAAATAAGCATGTGTATCTCTCTACCTATACGGACGTTTGTCCGGTCAAGAAAGAACAAGAAGGAAAAAGTACTAAGAGAGATATATCGACAAATAGACAACTATTGATTGTAATATAAGATGATACCAGTTTTCAGCAACTGCAATGTAGCTTGGACTATTCCACTCACGTGTACTGTACGTAAATCGTGTGAATGACGTCACCACCCAATATAGAATACCCTTGACATTCGAGGTAAACAAGGTGTTGACAAATACTAAATCACAGTACGAACATCCATTCATTATAAGTTATTATTGAAACAGGTGACAACTTAGGGTTCACACTTTGATTATCACACATGTATAAGGGAGGGTCAAAAATGTGTTACGAGGGGGGGGGGTGGTGACGACATGGATGGATGGATAAATTTCCAATGCCGATAATCTTAACTTTAACTTTTTACAATCAGGTGGGATTTTTGTCAAGTAGGTATTATGCCTAAAGAAAGAAGAGAAAACTGGTGCGTTAATATGGCGTTCATAAATAAATTCATTTATTCATTAAGGTTGTTCATAAATAAAAATGGTTAAGTGGATGTCTTTTTTCGAGGGGGAATCTTCGAGAGACATGTGAACTTGTTGGGGGATGTGTGGGATTACTATCCACTAAAACATCGGCAACCGTGCAGGACACGAGAAGGCTTCTGGATCTCATGGTCTCTGGTCCCCGCGTATCATCCTCTGGTCTCGTCTGCCGTTAACCACCAGGTCCTATTATTGTTACCAATATATAAATCTGATTGGGTCGCTGTTTTCACCAACCAACCAAACATTTTTTCTTGAGCGGGTCTAAGGTGAACTTACCAAACAACTCTTCGGTTCTAGCTTGAGCATAAAGGCAATACTATCTTTCTTCTGTGTCCATGTTCGATGTCCATAAGAGATGACGACTTTTTTCTTATGTTTATAGACAACATACGAGCAGACGAGCTATTAACGCTAATAAGTCATCGTCGCCCATGGAATTAAGTTACCAAAGGCATCACCAATGCTATCAGGGCAAGAAAAACCGAAGAGGATAGACAGAAAACTACTTACCATCGTGCTCATCTGTTAATTTGTCGACTATTTAGGGAACTGTAAAGATTAATATCGTTCAGAGTCAATAGTCAAGGAAAGAAATAAGAGCTTTTTATCGTAAAAGTAACAAATATGACACAATAAACACTTAGGATATCTCATGTTATTCGCTGCCGGAATGTTGGTAGCGCCGTTATTATATAGAATATCTATTTTTATCTTGAATCAATGAAAAACTTGCGACCGATGCGAGGTCTTGGCGTCGTGACGAAACCATGAATTAGTCTAGCCATTGTACTGGGCTGTCTCACTGAATGCGAGCGACTGATAAGGTTTCATCTACTCAAAATCAAATCATTTATTTCATGTAGGTATGTAAATGGACGAAGCGAAACAAGTATGTAAGGATCGTAGCAAGTGGAAAGAAGTGATCTCTGCCTACCCCTACGGGAAAGAGGCGTGATTATATCTATGATTATAATTATGTATTTATAAATACACTTGTTAATGTATTTTTTTGAATTTAACACAGTGTCCCTAAGGTGCCATTAAATATTGAATTTTAATTTTATATCCTATAGGAGAAACGAAACGGCAAAACTCCTAGGCACATCTTTTTAAAAATAGTGCTTACTACTACGGGTATTCTTTGACCATGTTTTTTGTGTCAATACTCTACAAACATTAACCAGGTTCATCATCGTACTACTGAAATAAAATGAACTTTATTCGAAGTTGTTTTATTACGAACACTGTTCGCAAGTCAACCTCTACGTCTACGCAATCGCTTCAACAAATCCCGACCGTGAGAAGAAGAAGAAGAGGAAGAAGAAGAAGAAGAAGCGGCACTGCGGGAAAAGCGGCGTCAGTCAAGCTAGCCGATGCTGAAACAAGGGCCTTACCCATGGCGTTGCGCAGGTAGCGGAGATAAGCCTAGAATAGCCGGCGCCGCCCTGGCTAGACCGGGGTCAGACAGCCGAATCTCCGCGGGACGGGATAAACACGTGACGTCGGACGCGTCGGCGGTAAATGGACGCTCCAACCATCCAACCGTCAATGACGGCCGTTTGTTATGTAAATAGGTAGCTGACGACAGCTTTGGTACTCATTAACTACTCTGCACCACATAGCCGCAAGAATTTGAGGATTTTAATAGCCCTCCGGCCTCCCCCCCCTTCCCCCTTGTCACACTTGGTCACAAATGTGTGACCCAAATGCTGTGACGTCTGTTTGCAATTTTTAACAGTTTGGCTTTGGAGTCGGTCGGTGTCACATTTTGTTGACCCCCTCACTCTCCGTAACATGTGACATAATTTATGGATGATCCCTTTTGACTTAACTAAAATACTATACATTACTGTAATAATTATAGGTATGTCTTAACTACTCTTGATATTGTAATTAACGTGTAAAGGAACTTATAATGGACTGATTTGATTGGCTAGTGCTGATTCAGTGATTCCCTCCCACACACTCTAGAAAAAATCGACGTCACGCGCGCGCGCACTAAAAAGCATAAAAATTAAGTTGAAAGGTGAAATTGTTCATCACTGTCAAAAACCCGGGTCTCCATGATCCAGAACCTCATATTAAGGTAAGTGGTAATTGCTTACCCCATCAAGGGTTATGTTTGGTCAAAGCCCATAGTGAGTTATCTATTATAACCCCACCTGAGAAGTGTTTATTGGACACAGCACAAGAATGGCCCTTATATTCTAGATTCCTGATATTAACATTCCCCTTACGCACTGAATAGTTGTCAAGGATATTACGATACGTCTTCCAAAAGCCAGGTTTTTGAAGATTTCCCCCCCTAATAACAATGCGGCCAAGGTCTTATATAATATCTTATTTCCCTCTTTAACAAGAAAAGTTTACGCGATATAATTTATGTTTCTTATAAGGAAACGGGTCAGCCAAGTTGTTTGATTGCCAAGTATACACCCTGATTGTGCGGAGACAATTATTTAGTTGGAATGTATGTAGCGGCCTTGTAACCAAAACATAGTTGTTCAACGTGGGTTAGGTAACTATCGATGGGTATTTATAAAAATGTGATAATTTGTTTTTTTTTACATACAAATAGTCAACCACCGGCAAAACTATCCGATGCATGGTAAGAACCGATGAGTTGCAGGCTAAAAAGGAAACAAGGGAATTGATTTTTTTCCGGCGACACTGCCACCGAAACTTGTAAAAAAACTGTTTAAGGTCAGTTTTAGAAGGAGGCCAGGTCAGTCAGAATCCTTAACTGCATTACAATTTTGAAAAAAGAATGCCAATTAGTATTTGCACGCGGCATTGCCCGCGTGGAAGTAGGAACACCATACCATACCATATAAAATACCATTACAATAGGGTATTTGACTACAATGAAAATATAGATCAAACTGTTGTTTAGCTTAAAAGTATATATTTTTTTAAACCAATTTAGCCTACACATTATTTTAAAACTGTTTGGATTTTTATTAAAAATCGATAATAAAATAATTAATTTTTCGTGTTTGATCACGTGATCGAAAACACGCGGTTTGGCTGAATGACGTCACTTGCTATTACTGCTTACTATACGCAATGACAGCAGTGACAGCTTAGTATGGTTATTTGAGCAGGTGACGTCATGACCTGTTTAAAATGGCGTATTAGCGTTTTGTTGGCTTTTTTGTTCATTTAAACTTTGATGGTGATTTTCATAGAAAATAGAGATATTTACAAAGAATTAAGCAAACTGCATAATGTATTATGTTATATTGAACAATTTGAGTTATTTTTCTAAAAGGTGTCAAAGACCCTATTATCCCAAGCCAATTTATTGGGATAAGAATAAAAACTATCCTTGGTCTTTTCCATACTAAATTTCATGTAGTATGGATGTAAATATTTGACCCAGTTTACTTTTAAATGGATACAGATAGACCGTACATCGCTCTATTTTAAAAGCGAAAAACAAGGGCCCGCTTCAGGCAGTACATTCATAGGTACTCAAGACAGTGTTTACGAATCTATTTCTGGATCTTAAACATTTGCAAATAGACGAAATGATTACAAATACCGTTTAAATGGCAAACACTCACAATTTTAAGACAATAGCTACAGCCAACTCGGGTAACTTTGAATATCAGGTAGATACTTTGAGCAAGACATTTTCCTTTTCGGGGATTGGTAATAAGAATAAATATTGAAAACATGTGTTTAGGTTAGAAGTATAGCTAGTATAGTTAGTTTAGTTTAGAAGGTATATATGTATGTGTATAGTCGACTTATAAAAAATGTCATATGAATGCGTGATACTGACGACAGATTTATGTCGAAGATTTGAGAAGACTACAAATTGGATAAAGTCAGGTTAGGTTTAATTTAATTAAAACAGAAATGGAACCCCGTTCAATGTTTCAAAGTTACTCAAAGTTACTGAAACTTAAAGTTACCCAGAGAATAATAAGTATAGCTAAGAGAGAAAATGACGATACTAGCCACGCACCCACTCGGCTTAACGTACGATCTGTCTAATAACTTAAAAAATGGAAGGATATTGCAAAGATATTTTAAGAACGAAGAGTTGAGGATGAGGATATGTAAAGCATAGGTCCTTACTATATACCTCCTTAATTTTGTTACTTAAGCGAGTCAACGAAAGTTAGTCGACAAAGTTGTCGGAACTTCTTATGTATAATAACAGTATGATAGCCCAACCCAAGATGTCCTCCGGAGGTGATCGAGGCATTTCGCATATTTTCCTTTGCAATTATGATTTTTTTAATTTCAGTTAGGTACCTACTTGTGTTTTTAAAGTTTTTTGTTCTTTCTATGTTGGCACCACTTGCTTTTAATGTTAATATGCATAAACCGATGAATAAATAGATTTATAAATGTTTCATTCGTCTTTAACAAGTCTTTATGCATATTAACAATGTTTTGGATACAAATTAAATGCCCTACAAAACTAACAGGTAAACAACAACAACAGCTTTCTGTAACATTAATACTCTGTATTTGGAAATAGGACCACAATTTCATTTTAAATGAAAAGTTTGGTGCCGTAAATACACCGTGCGAATACTGCGAATCCCAATAGCATTTCAACTCAACACTTTGCATTAGTACGGGACTGCTACGCAGTACTCACGCCGCCTACGGTTTCGAATTTCGTACACTCCTTACAGCGAGATGGCACTATAATTCCTTTGAGTGTGTTGAAAAGAGACAGTGTAGCATTGATCGGCTTGCGTCACACAGGACGCGTGGGCGCGATGACGTCACGCGGTTCCCGCCAATCGCAGGGCAGGGAAATGGCGGTGGAATTGGGGAAAATGCCACATCGTCTGGACGTTTCATACTTGTCTTACTGTTGTTGCGTCGTTTGTTAACTAAATAGTAAGTTAAAATATTGTTGTATGATTTAAAATTAATAGAAAACTCATGGATAATGTTATTTAATGTTAAGTATTAGAAAATAAAAAACAAAATAATAAACAGTAATAAACTTACTTATTACTATTAAAATATTGTATGAAATAGATAGTACGTACGTAAATGAATTGATTTAATTTATCTAGTATATTTAATCCTTTATGTTGATAATAGATTTTTTGGTGTTTAACGGAGTAGAAAGCCATTCACCGATTTAGTTAAAAAAATTAAAAATATGTACTACGTTACAAGCGACATCTATGTTAAGTTTTGTAAGTTAAAAAACAACAACGCAAGTCAGCGAAAGAATTGGTATTTGAATAGTACGCTAGATGGCGTAAAGGTGCCAGGCCGATTTGATAATTATCATTTGGCGTTAGTTTAAAAAACTGATCACAGAGGGCCTAATAATTGTAACTGACGAAATTTCACTTCTATTCAGGAATCCAAAGCAAACATCAAACATATTATTGAATTTAACATCATTTTATATGTAAACTGATTCAAATAAAATAAACACAAAATGTTACAGCTTATCACAAATTCAGTAGGGAAAACTGCATCCAAGTCGATTAGCCGCTTCTGAGATTAGCGAGACAAAATTCAGATAAACTGACAAACATTTTGACAAATACTTGATAATGGATCTATGGGGTTAATAAATATTCCCAATGTTATTCTCAATTTTAATTCATTTTCCATTACAGTTTAATTGTAAGTCGTGCCCGCGACATCGTTCGCGTGGGAGTTTTACCCCCGTAAATCCCGATCCCATGGGAATACCGGGTTTAAAATAAGCCTATATGTCTCCCTATAACCTCCTCTATCTTTCACTGTAATTCCTATTAAAATCGGTTTACTCGTCCCCTTGGTTCCCGACACATTTGTGATGCCTTATGTTTTATACCATGTGCGACAGTGATAACTTATCAACTCTTTGCTATTAACTTTTTAGTTACCTACCAAATTAATTCAAAGGTCAGTTACCCCAAATGTTTCTACTAATAGCTAAATGGATTACTAATCGCGCTAAAACAGGTAGAACATCTAAATGGGCGCATCACCTCACCAACTCCGGTTCGTTGATCTGACCACTGTTTTTATCAGTCCGTGAGGCGTAAGGTCAATATTTTTTGCTATTTGTGGTAACCCTGTATCCGCTTCAATACTCCATCAGTCTCAATATTCCCATAACATCATTGTTTTCACAGCAATTGTGTTCCGGATGAAAAGACGTGGATCCGTTTACACTTTTTTAGAGACGACCTTAGTCCTCAATCCGCAATCTAGCAATACATCTGGGACCGAATTACAACGAGACTCTTACTAACAATTACTAACTGGACTATGTATTACTAACAACTAACAGTCCCTGCCTCAGTCTTTATACCGACAAACGAAGTGATGAAGGAACTAGTCTTTAATTTAAATCCTGTAGAAGTGTAGGCATTGAAATACCAGGCATTCAGCCAATTGAAATAACAGGCATTCAGCCATTGAACCTTGTTTTAAAGTGTATTAACCTGGACTAATGAGGTGTCATAAAACGTTATTTCTACGTTTTTTTCCCAAAATTACAATAACAAGTTGTTCGCAACCAGTTCACGGCTTGTTTATTACTCGATTTAGAAATATTTAAAGTTTTGTCGTGGGAGAAAAATGTTGCTGTGTAAATTTTATCACTCCCGTACGTCACGATTTTTAATATTGCATAGATTGAATTGACAGGAAACTTTATTAGCAAGCCGCCCCGGCTTTGCACGGATCCATTGTAGGTTTACATACATACCTATATATAGCTATATACAATAATAAACTATAAGTTACTTTTTCTAGGGTGACGAAAAAATATATTTTACTCAAATACTTATCTAATCTTTATAACCCTTTTTGTCTTTATATACCTTACTAGCGACCCGCCTTCACTTCGTTTCGGGAAACTTAGTCCTTCGGTTTGCAAAGATTAGTTATATATTTCGGATAATTTACACTATATCTTTATAAATTATAGCCTATGTGTTATTCTGATGTGTAAGCTACATTATTGTAAAGTTTCATCAAAATCCATTCGGTAGTTCTTGCGTGAAAGAGTAACAAACATTCATACATCCATACAAACTTTCGCATTTATAATATTAATAGGATTGAATCAGTTTTTTGTCTTTTTCTGATAGCTCCACGCAGATGGCTCTGCACATAATGATAAATTGATGTGTTTAAGCAAATCCTTGACTCATTGTTCATATCCAGTGACTAGGTGGGAACATTATACATATTTTTCATACTTATTATCGCAACAATCAAAATTTAAAGCGTGAAACGGAAACACTCATTTTATAAATTAAGGGCGTGTCCGACGCATACAATCTAACACTTGCGTGGCCCAACCACGTTTGTACCTACTTAATCCTTTTAATGTTGATGACTGTAGTATTGTTTAAAATATACTTACGTTAGTAAGGTTTCAAACTAATACTCTGGATCAATATCAACAATAATTAGTATCTCATGTGTGGCCTTTGACTTGATTACTCATGTCAAAGGCTACACGAAAGGTTAAACTTGATTATTTTATTAAAGATAAAACTATTTATCTTGAATTTGATATTCTAGTCGTAAGTAGTAGTAATTGCAATCTGTAACTGTCTTTGGGTTTTTTCTTCTAAGACAACTCACGTTATTTGTAGAAGCGATGGCGCAGTTTGATCGAAAAGTGTTCGTAAAAAACAAACTTCGAATAACCTCCTGACGCCCAAACTTATATAAGCTTGCAGCAAATAGCAGCCCAACGTCCTATCTATAGGACTCAATGGTTACGACCCAGAATTTCATTTTTTTCATTTCGTTCCAACACGTTAGAAACTCTAGGACAGCGAACCTTTTCCGACATAACCTCGGTACGGTTAGCATATCAATGAGCTACCGTGAGAATCCGGAGTCTTTGCTCTACTTAGTGCTTCTATTCAGAACATTATTCTTTGAATATGACGACTTCATTGTTCATATTTGTCATGAATAGTAATATGAATATTATTGAATAATAATGTTTCTCTCACAATACACGGACATAAGTGGAAGCTTAAAGAAATACCTAGGTTTTGAATAGCGTATGATCTCACATCACTATTGTCACTTTCCTACCATGAATGCTTCTAGTCAGTTCGGTTGCTATGAACGCGTTTAAGCCTTTAAGGTTTTAAACTTTCTTTTTTCTTCTCCGTTCTTGCCCGGCAACTCATTCCTGATGCCTTTGGCGTTTGGCAAAGGAACCACTTACCACCAGGGAGATATGCTCCATAGAATTCTGCCAGAATCAGGTTAGATCGTAACTTGCAGCTATGATCACCTTAAACAATGATTACTTAGTGCTTGTTTTCTTTATACTGTAAAAAATTTGTCTGTTGTTGGGGGGGTAGGGAGTACCTATTTAAATGTGATATAATTTAAGGAAGGGCTAATTCAAACAATTGAGTCTACAGTCTATTACAAGTAAACACTATTACAAGTAGACACTTGTAATAGTTTTTTGCATGTATTGCACATTTGCTCCATAACATAATAGAATCGTAATGTCTGGGAGCATACTGCAGCGCCCATTGTTATATCATCTACAACATTGATATATGGGCAAAGCATATGCAAAGAAAATTTAAATAACCTTACGTAACTTTAAAAAACAATTCACATCGATTTCACTGGTAAAGTTGTTGATATAGAACTGTAAGGTATTAAAGGAGGTATTTATTAACGCAATAGATCCTTTAACATTATTTTTAGATTTTTTATCGGTTGATCTGTGCGTTTATATTATATCCGATAATTTCAGAGACGGCTTAGCGGCAATAATGGCATTGAAATCGCCATTTTCATTAGGGTATAGAAGCTTGAGGTAAAATTTTATTTTGATGTTTTTTTTTCTTATTTCTATCGCCAATTAAAAATAATGTCAATTTATAGAACGCTATCTAAACATTTTTGGATTTTACTAAGACTAAGAATAAGGTATAATTTTCCCAGAGCGAAGCGAAGACAGTCTAAGTAAGCAAGTACCTACTGGTCTTTTAAACATCTAATAAAATACATGTTTTCTAATAATCTAAGTAGGTACTATATTACTTTAAACATGACAGGATAGACCTTCACATTTACATAAAATAAGACCTTATCGTTTAAGGAAAAAATTCAAAATGCGAATAATGCAAATATCGATCATTTAAATCGTGAGAAAAACAATACAATACCTAAACCGGATATTTTGTGGCGAGAGCGAGACGAATTAATGTACAATGGAATTTAAATTAACTTGGAAGAAAGGTCACGTTTATGCTGGCCGTACACGATTTAGCTGTACTAACAGGGCAGTTTTTTTTTATAGAATTAAGGTAGCAAACGAGCATGCAGCACCACCTTCCGCTGCCGCCCATGACAACTGTGACCGACTTAGAACAAGATTCAAATGGGGACTGGGATAGTTAGTCCGGTTAGGTGACGGTGTTAGAACATTAGTTGGTTAGTTTGTAAGTATGAGGACTGGGACAGGGACTCTTAGTGATTGTTTGTCCTGTTAGTTGTTGTTAGTAATAGTCCAGTTAGTAATTGTTAGAGTCTCGTTATAATTCGATCACAGATGTGTTGCTACCCCTGAGGACTGAGATGGTCGTCTCTAAAAAGTGTAACCGGCTCCGTTTAACCACTCCTATGGCCTGTACAATTAAACTCGTAGACAGATATGGATATGGACATTTGCTTGTGATGTATCCTCTTCCCCTTCATATTTTTGTATTACTTTACTAACTTCGGGTTGCCTTCAAGAAATCTGTAGCATTACGGCAGCCCTTTGTGTAGTATATCCTAAGTTATACTGTACTAGCTTTCCCCCGCGGCTTCGACCGCCAAAAATCCCTAACTTTGCACCCCCCTTTCACCCCCTAAGATGATTTTCGAATAAATATTTTATGCGTGTTTCATGACTTTCAATGAAAAACCTCATACTGAATTTCATTCGAATAACTTCAAAAACGGCAAAGTTTCATACTAACTTTGCACCCCCGTTTTACCCCCCAAAAATCCCTTCTTAGTGCTTCCCCTACGTTATAAAAGGAAACCCTGTGCAAAATTTCAAGTTTCTAACCCTTATAGTTTAGGCCCTGCGTTGATCAGTCAGTCAGTCAGTCAGTCAGTCAGTCAGTCAGTCAGCTTCTCCTTTTATATATACAAGATATAGATAGATAGAATAAATAAACATCAAACAATAACATACGTTAATTACATTTTAATAGCACCGTATTTCGCAACGAGACTTATGATCGAGGATTAATTCTTGCAGAACTGTTCTCAACAATGGATTGCTAAACCGCTTCTTTTATGCGCCACCAGTTTCATGGGAAAAGCTTGGATTAAATGCTGTCCATTGTCCTTAAACACCATCCGTTGTCTAACATGGTGTGAGGGGAAAATGTACTAACCAACTTGGTTATAGGTAGGTACATGGTTTTTAATGCTATTAGTGGGGAAAGTAGACGTTTCGCGTAGACGTTGACCGTTTGTGGTTACCGCTGTTTTTTGACTGTGGTTTTTGCACGTCCGTAACGCCAGATTGACTGACGCGTTCTCATGTTGTGTAGCCGATAAGAGATTGTATTGTAGTACTTCATGATCTCGTTGGTTGTTAGTTGTAGTGTAGTGTAGTGTTAGTTGGTAGTGGTCCTGCTTACGTAGCGAGGGATCCCGGGTTCGATTCCAGGCAGGTAAATGTAATAATTTACTTAATTATCGAAGGGCTTTGCTTTGATTTTTAGATTAGAAGATCTCTAGTAGTGGTATGGTCGCTTATTATAAGTAGAATATTGTTATAGAACCATGGGACTGGTGTAGGTCATGAATGGATAATACCTAGACATTATCCAATTCCGATTCAGATAATAGAGGCCCACACCTTCGAGGAAGTGAACGGTATGCCGTGCACAACATTCAGGAATCAACGACTGTATTGACCATTGTTTTAGATTACTATGGACATAAAGAACTGGGTAATCACTACATAGTATAAAACAAAATCGCTTTCTCCGTCCCTATGTATGCTTAGATCTTTAAAACTACGCAACGGATTTTGATGGGTTTTTTTAATAGATAGAATGATTCAAGAGGAAAGTTTATATGTATAATATAATATTAAAGTTTTTCGCAAAATGAAAAATAACGCGCGTGAAAATAAATTCGCGCTGGTTACGTTTAACTATTTTGGACTTGGGACTAAGGGACAGGTTTCCCGAAGCGAAGCGAGGGCGGGTTTACTAGTGAATTATATGCACTACAACTCAGTGGTTTTATTGGCTATGCCAACCTTGTTGTGTCAGGATAGTTTTTTCTAAGTTTAAAAAGATGCAAATCTTCTATTTCTTTCCCGTGGATCACCATGTGTACGGTTCACACCATACTTAATTTTTTAGTTTAATTTCAACATAATTACACCAAGTAATTATGTTGAAATCAAACTTGATATAGTTAAAATTAATTTTAATAATTATAAATTGATTTAATGGAAATGCTGATATTGACGCACACGTTATAGGTACACAGTCGCGATAATTTCGTAAAGTGACTCCATGGTAGAAATGAGCTGACGGCGCAATAAAATTAAATGCCTTGTACGAAAACCGTACACCATGCAACCAAATGTACTGTACACCTACATGAATGTTACTATAAACTTCGCGTTGACCAGGCAGATAAAAAAACCTTAACAAACCTTAACCAGATTAACTTCCGAGAAGAAGAGGGTTTTCTACAAATCGCAATGTCACGTAAATGTCAAAGTGTTTCGGTAGCAAAGTCCGACTATATTAGATTGCTACTTAAGGTGCTTCCTCGCTGAGAGAATTCTCCTGATAAATAACAATTTTAATAATCCAATATTTGAGCGTGGGCATAAATAATAAATTCACGTTAACACACACCTACCCCATATATTTCTCACGATGTTTTCCTTCACCGAAACAAAGCGTTAATTATTTCTAATATGCCTTCAATTTTTGAAAATTAGATACGTTTAGCAATTTAGGTAGCTACTAAACATTAAAGGGTCTAAATCCGGACTATCCTCGTAAACTAAAGTAATTGTAACCGTATTAGCGACATGATTTGTCCCAGTTTGGCGTGTTGGTGGAAAGGTGAAGGTGAACGGTGGGGCGGTTGTGACCTTTGATCTACTGCGACCATCGCGATATTATCTGTTGGCTACTACGGTTGCACGAGTGCGGGTATTAGGTCAGTACTATTAGGTCAGTACCATCAGTTGATATTGTTGTAATGTTAAAAAAAGTTTGAGACGATATAATAAAAGTTTCACTTTAAAAATTAAAAATAATAGGTGCGTTAACACATACCTGTGCACTTGGATTTTTATTTATTTATTTATTTGTTTATTTACACCCCAAAACAGCATTACACACAAATTTTGAAATAAATGTTTTCTAATTAGTACACATGACACGTGTGTGCCAATGTTATGTATATTAATTAATTATCTATAATAATCTATCCATAGAAAAAGAGTTGTTTTAAGCGTTGTGATTGCTTAGTTGAATTTCCCTTTGTCGTGTATCCCTCAAAATTGCACGTAGCGTATACGACTTAAAACGCCCAAATAGCAGTAAAGAAATTACCACAAAATAAAAATTAATTGTTATGACTAATTTCGCAAAAGGAGCATATGCCTCCGTGGCGCAATTGGCTAGCGCGTTCGGCTGTTAACCGAAAGGTTGGTGGTTCGAGCCCACCCGGGGGCGGCTTCTTTTTTTACAATCTTTTATACTTTTTTTTATTTTATTTTTAAAACTTTACCAAATATGAATTCTAAAAAATGATTATAATAATTAAATAAAAAATAATTCTTTGACTTTTGTAAAATTACACAAAAATATAATCTCGTGACTTGGTAAACGTGTTTATTTATAATAGCAAATAATTATTTTTATTATCTATTAAAAACTTCCTTATGTTAATTTTTTATCATATTTCCTGGCGCCAAAAAGGTCATAAAATGTTGCTCCTTATAATGTTATTTTATTTATAGCTAAAATAAAGATTACAATTTTTTTAAATATAATACAATAACATTATGTCCAATGTTAAAAACTTGTTTTTATATTGTATATAAATCATAATTTCAACCAAGAATTTACAGCCTTCGATAGCTCAGTTGGTAGAGCGGTGGACTGTAGAGGTATCATTGAAGACATCCATAGGTCGCTGGTTCAAATCCGGCTCGAAGGAGTTTTTTTGTTTTCTTTTTTCATCTAATTTTACTTTTAAATAAAATGATAAATGTTGAATACTTTTTCAATACAGAACGTCCACTTTAAAACTTATTGGTTGACCTTTTTTTATTTCCATACAAAAGTTTTTATTCTTGAATTTTTGGTACATGGTAATTTAATTATTATTTAATTTATTTATTATAGAATAATAATTTAATTAATAAGAAAAAAAATGTAAGTATGTATATTATTATTTATTTTTCTTTTTGATTTTTTTTCAGTGCGATTTTTCATTTAATTTTTTTTTAATACAAATACGATAAAGGTTAAATCCTTCGTTATTTCTTCTCCAAGTACGCTTCAATGCTGCCTTGGGTGCCAAGAGGGCAACTGATCAGTCACCATCATACCTCATGAGAAGTGAGATGGTCGCGGTAATCTTTGGTCGCGGTCATAGCCGGTTTGAAAACCAGCCAAGCTGCAGCCCTATCACCACGCAGGGGGGATTCTGTCGCCTCTCGCCACACCCTGGTCTGCTTAGGTTCAGGGCTCTGTATTCTAGGCCGCCCAATACGACCAAAATCATAAAATTGTTTGTCAATGATTCATGGGTATAGCAGCGCCATCTATTATCGAATAGTGTATAAGCAATGAATTCATAATTATGATATCTCAAAATCATTTCCGTATTGTTATCAAAGGTTATAACCGAGTTGAAAACCCACTGATTCATCGATATAATTACGTTTCAAATGCTAATTAAAGGATATCCGATTCCTCAATATTTATTTCACCGCAATTAACCTAATCTTGATTGAATTTGCGTATTAAGTGCCTACATTGTATGAATGAACAGAAGGATCTCTCGATTCAAGGCGCACGTATTAAATGAATAAATTAATTAATTACTTTGCTTTGTAATATTCACGTTTTGCATAATATTAAAATGTATCCTGGTTGCATCACAAAAGACGACTAGAATATCTTTGTATCAACACTAATATTATGCGATTTGAATAATACTTTGGAAGTTTTTGCACTTTAACAAAAACGACGGGGCCTAGTTGGTAGTCACCCTGTCTGCGTAGCGAGGAGCCCGGGCTCGATTTCCGGCCGAGGCAGATATTTATGTGTCATGAAGATATTTATGGAGAAGGAGAGACGTTTATGAGCAGTTGCGGAACCAGTTCAATGATCTTCAAATAGCACTCCACTCGCCGAGGATTGAAGTTCCATCCACATTGATTGGAATCGTGGAGAACTTCTACGGTCCGATTGTCACGATCGTTTTTGCCTCGTACGTGCAAACTGTGGAATGAACTTCCTTCTGAAGTGTTCCCGGAGCTATGACATGGGGTTCTTCAAAAAAGGTGTAAAAAGAGTTCTTCAGGACCCCCGTTGCACTGGTGACTCCCCTGGACCTGGTATTGCTCTTGTCCACAGGCGACGATGACCACTTACCATCAGGTGGTTCGTCTGCTTTTAAGACAGCCCTTCAGGCTATAAAAGAACTCAAGAGTCAATTACCAGGAAACATCCATCGTCAGACTGTTAAATATGGAAGGTACAAGCCAAAGTAATTTTTAACAGTGATAGCCTAATGCTTAGAACGTTGGACTCACACATTCATAACCTTCACATATTCGTTTTAAATACAAATGCGAGTAGTATCCTAAGCCTACATAATAATATGTGAGTGCAGTGAGAGTGTAGGCACAAAATAACGATGCTCAGAGGAGTGCACCTCTGCATCCATCTACTCTGTAGTTATAGTAAATCACACAAGATGTCGGGTGGAGCAGACTACCTTGAAATCAATATCATGTCCCTTTCTAACAACTTGTGGGAAAATTATTCAACACGAGACTTCGACATTCAATTGTGAAGCAGATCGCTCGTGATAGTCCAGTTTTAATTGGTCTCCCGTAAAAAGTCTGGAATATAATACCGGGATTAAGATTTAAATTTTGATGTCCGGCCATTGCGTAAGTAGGTAAATTGTAGATAGATAGATAGATATAATAATATAAAGAGCTAATAAAATAAAATACCGTCTTCCAATCCATTTTATTCAATGACAATATTGACATGATTCCTTTGTTTTAATTATCTGTTTATTCTTGAAGATGGCCTGCTCGCTGGCCTGTAACATTTTAGTTTTAATGGAATATCTGAAACCCTTGAGAGACTACCTACTCATCATATCTCTCCTCTCCTCTCCTCAAACACTGTACCCCACCAGCTCACCACTCTACACTTAACATTCTTAAGGGTTGTTTTTTGGTAGAAATAAATCTACCAGTGTACCGATGATTTGGTACTGATGTGGTGTGTAAGTTAATTCTAAGACAGGGATCTTAGAAGATTTTCAGAAATATTAGTTGGAAGCATCAATAAGACAAGTGTCAATTTAAGATTGCAATGACCTTATCATCAGGCGCATCAGCGACCCTTCGAACCACCAAGGACCCTTCGAACGACAGTCCAAATAGTGTAAAAAATATTTTGGAACATTTCAATAATGGTAAAAACGCTGTACAACAGTACAACAGTAGCAAGCGTGGGTGGTACCGAGTTGCTACCACCCTGCTTCTAAAAGTTACAGTAAACTATTTTCAGAACGAAGTTCTATTAACAAAAAAATGTGATGAAGTTATACTAGCACAGCATGAGTGATGACATATGACTGAATAGCTATTGTCAAAGTTGACCTTAATATGTCAATGTCACAGATTAAGTGTTACGAAAATTTTAACAAGCGTGTTGTACTGGAGCTCAGATTACTTTTACAAGTTAGAACAATATAAAGTTACCTATAGCCTTGATCTTATATCTAGCAAAATAAATACCTAACCTTCAATTTAGTTTGATTGAAATCAGTAAATAATACGAAAGGTTTATTAAAGTCAAACATAGCAGTGGTTGCCAAGCGGTTTGAATGTTGGACTTCCAAACCGGATGACTTGGGTTTAAATTCTGCCAACCCTAATTTTCGAAAATTATGTGGGTATTATAATTCTATTATTGCTTGCGTTGGTGAAGGAAAACATCGTAAGGAAACCTGCACACCTGAGAGTTTTTTTTATTATTGATTTAAGGTAGCAAACGAGCATGCAGTACCACCTTCCGCTGCCGCCCATGACAACTGTGACCGACTTAGAACAAGATTCAAATGGGGACTGGGATAGTTAGTCCGGTTAGGTGACGGTGTTAGAAAATTAGTTGGTTAGTTTGTAAGTATGAGGACTGGGGCAGGGACTGTTAGTCCTGTTAGTTATTGTTAGTAATAGTCCAGTTACTAAATGTTAGTAAGAGTCTCGTTATAGGTAATTCGGTCACAGATGTGTTGCTACCTTTGAGGACTGAGATGGTCGCCTCTAAAAAGTGTAGCCGGCTCACACCTTTCTATCCGGAAAATAGTTGTCCAATAATGTTGTCAAAGGTTTGTGAAGTCCGCCAATACGCAGTTGGCTAGCGTGGTGGACAATGGCCCGTACCCCTCACATTGTGAGAAGGGACCCGCGCCCAGCTGTGGAACAGTCTTGGGTTGCAATGATGAAACTTTTAAATGTTATAAGTGAGAAAGTTTGTAGAGGGTATAAAAAACCGTTAAGACGTTTATTTGAAACGGAAGTTACGTTATACATTTTCATAAACAGGAAGTTGTGTACTGAGTAGGTATACGTTTTCTTTTTTAAAACCGACATACATAGATATACCTACACAAAATAAAAGAGGGTAGGGTACGGTAACAATTTGTGCGTGTGTATATTAATATGCACACACTTTTTCTATATTTGAAAAGACATAAATGATTTTATGTTATTTATATTTGGGTGCGCACAGATTACGGAATTTTAATTATTCCAATATTACCTACATCTATTTCTAACGGATCGTTTTAGATGACACTTAATTATGTATTGGGCATAAACAAATATTACTAATGGCTTATAAATTATTCAGTTCTAACTGTTCCACGCTATTTCAAATGGTGTCTATAACCTTGAAGAATTTATACAGAAAAGGATATTGCACTTAAAACTGTTTCAACTATACTTCGTATTGATTTTAAACTTAGATCATCTAGTATTTTTGAAGCGAATACTTCTATAGCATCGTTGTGATTTGGAATTCGATGAAACAGAAATGACGCGATGGGAGTAAATGAGATAGGAAGCATCGGCAAAGTGGCAGCTTACGTACGTAAAGCAAAACATCAATATTTGGAATGACAGTATTCGTTTTTTGAAGGATTCACTTCTAGCACGTGTGATTTGCACACATTTTGTTTTTTTTTTAATATTACTAGTAGTGTGATATTAGTAGTAGTAGTAACACGGATGCCTTAGTAGTCGCACTCGAGACAACTGCTACTCATTTTTACCTGCACGGCGCAAAGGAGAGTAATGTGTTCGAGAGTTTATATTTCGACGCAAAAAACGGAAACGCTGTAACCCAATAAATAGGAAATGTTCACCAGAACCGATAAGCTTGAGATTCCAAAAGATGTAAGTATAAATAAAATATGGTTAATTACAACACTGCATGACATTTTCTATCATCATGTTATGAGCAGTGATAGCCGTGTGGTTGAACGTTGGACTGCCGAACCGGAGGGTCCGGGTTCGACCCCGCATGCACCACTAATTTTCAAAAATTATGTGCGTATTAATATTTAATTATCACTTGCTTCGGTGAAGGAAAACATCGTGAGGAAACCTGCGCTCCTGAGAGTTCTCCATAATGTTCTCAAAGGTGTGTGAAGTCCACCAATACGCACTTGGCCAATGTGGTGGACCATGGCCTGTACCCCTCACACAGTGAGAGGACCCGTGCCCAGCAGTGGGACAGTAATGGGTTGTGATGATAACATTTTCTATTGGTCGTACAGCCATGACACTGGGACCATTCGACGCAGACTTTCTTTCAGATTCCGAATCTGCAATAGAAAAATTGTCATAGGTGTGCCGACATGTATGTATGTATGTTTTTTCCTTTATGGAGCTTTAGACACCAAACGCTTATGGCTTTGATTCTTAGCGTTCACATAGAACGTCCGTTTTACAGGATCCGTTTTAAGGAGTGCGCACAGTACAACGACTCCACGACCGACAGACGCCAACGCGACTAAAACCTTGACAAAGCTAACATTCAATTATGAGCCTTATATCTTTGAAGGTAAGGTTGAATTTCGAAAAGCCCTGTACGGCTCGCCCTACACCCATAGCCGTTCCGTTTCGAGACCAACGCGTCGACGTTGCGTTGACGACGCACCGTAGACGAGTAGTCCACGCGTCGACCGACACAATGACGTAATGTAAATAGCGTCGGAGTTGAAACGGAGTGGAGACGGAGTCGAGTTGACGTCGATGAAGCGTTGATCGCGGAACGGAACGTCGGAGTTGAAACGGAGTGGAGTCGGAGTGGAGTTGACGTCGAGTTGGTGTAATGTGCGCACTCCTTTAACTGATCCGTCGCTACTGGAGGTAATATTCACACAGCATTTTGGGCGCGTTCACATAGAACGTCCGTTTTACTGGATCCGGAATACTGTCATGTGTGTGAACTGGCTCATACAACTACATACGCTAATAACATATCCGTTTAAACGGATCCTGTAAAACGGATTGCTGTTTATTTTGTCGGATCGGTATTTTTTACTGGATCCGGAATACTGGATTCTGTGTGAACTGGCTCATACAACTACATACGCTAATAACATATCCGTTTAAACGGACGTTCTATGTGAACGCGCCGTTAGGTCAATCAATTTGTCCTTATTTTGCGAATATAACTGAATACATGTCAGTAATCAAAATTCAAACAATATCCTGTTGCGGCTGCGGCTAGAGAGATAGTTTTGTTTCTTTCTTTCCTTCTCCTCCCCTCTCTCTTCCTCTTTCTTGGTCAAAGCGCATCAGTGAAGCTTTGATTTTGCTGGTGTCCTTGAACGACTCTGACCACTCATCACCAGATGGCTTGTCTGCCGCAGAAACGCTGCCAAATCTATGCAAAATCCCATTCGTTCCGCCGCTTGAGAAATATACATATAAACATCCTCTTTCGTATTCAAATTGGTTGGTGTTGTAATGTAGATGTGGAACCTGTTAATATTTAAATGGACAATAAAGTACAAAGTATATTTATGAGATATGAATTAAATTGACGCTTGAATTTGCATGTGCTGTAATATAAATGTTAACAAAAATCTCTATAGTTCCGTTCCCAGGATGAAAAACGGAACCCTATTAATATGCTTACGTTTGTCTGTCCGTCTGTTTGCTGTTGTTTTTAATGATCAATACTTTAGGCGCTGACTTTATCATAATCATAAACATGGGTTTTTTATCTTTAATGATCAATACTTTAGGCGCTGACTTTATCATAATCATAAACATGGGTTTTTTATCCAGAGATTGTTGCCATGGCAACGTTGTCCAATGCTTCATTTACACGTCATCATCCTTAGCACTAACATCGAGTCTGCCAAAATAATTCGCGAATCTGCTATACCAATAATGACTTGGATTTTAGGGTCATACGGGGCTCCATCTTGGGACCCCACTGACCTCCACTGCTTGAGGGGTATCCTGTTGAACAAATTTAAAATTTTCGCCTCGACGGTCATCGAACCTAGGACAACCTAGGACCCTTCAAACGACGGTCCCGCATGGCAACCATTGCGCTATACGAGTTGAAAACCTTAAAAAATGTAATATAGAATTATAAGTGAACGTTTATTTTTTTATCGTTTCAATGTTCTTTCACTCTTTCTTAAACTGCTTCTTAGAATGGAAACAATTTGACTTAAGTCCATCTGGACAGAGATCCAGTTTGAAGAGAAAGGACGAAATTGGTAACTTTCTAACCCTTTCATCGGCTTCTCTTGCATAATTAACCCGTTTTGATGATTCTTTCGGCTATCGTCGCAAATTTCAAAAATTGATAAATGTCTGTAACTTCTTAGTTTTTTGAGGAAAACTCATGGACGTATTAAAACGCAATAATGATTTTTGGAATTTCTGTATGCTTGTCTATTTCTCGGTTGTTACAATCTAAGAAACTGCTTACCGATTTGGATGTGGTTTTCATTAATGTACTGTAGTAAGTTTGAGGTGTTTTGTTTTAATTGGTTCATAAATAAAAATTGTGATATGATAGTTTTCCATACCACCCGCGACAGAAAATCCTAGTATATATTGTCCTAGAGCAGGGGTATGAGAGTGTACGCACGCGTTAATTTATTTATTTAAACACTTTTATTAAGCTGTACAATCATGAGATGTCGGCTTCGAGTTAAAGATGGATCATACTTCATACACCTGAATGAGTACTTTTCATTAATTTATTTCCTAGAATCTATTTACTGTCTCTCTACCAACAACGTATATCGCGTGACTCCGCACGCGACAACGTTCGGCCTTAACAAAGAAATGCTGAATCGCATCCAATTCTCGTTCGATCTGACAACGATGCCGCGATTACAATGAAACGGGGTAATGGATGCTAAATAGGTGGGATTTTGGAGGGAGTGTGTTTGCAGAAAAAGTTTTAGCGACCTGCGTTGACCGTCTGCGCGGGCGAACGCACGGCCACCACCAGTCGCCGTTTCACGCGGCACACGACCACACGCGCCACAGTTCATATTTCGAATCGCGTAGTGTTCCAAATTCAAAACCGGGAGTGAGTCGGAGTCGGTGTTGCTAGAATCGAAATTTGAACGGATTTTGATTGTTGAGTATCGTCGTTTCCTTTACGGTGAGTGAAATAAATTAAAATTGTAGCTTAGTGGTTTGAAAGCTCTTCCAGGTCGGAGTCGGGTTCGAATCCTGCTTTAATTCGAAATTATTCGTCATTTGTTTCGAGGAAAAATTCTATACACTTCCCATATTTATCCAATCACCATAATATTAATATCCTCAAAGGGTGAAATCTTACTCCACCCTTGCCCAGCATGGGAAAATTATCCCCCATCGAGACTTAATTAATAAATAAGTCAATAATAATACTTCATCGGCACTTAACATCAGGTCGGATTGATATCAAGCTTTAAGATATTTTCATGTTAAAAAAAACAACAAACACTTTAGGGTTTAAAAGAAAAAATATTATTAAATCGATAATAATAGCCGATAATACGATTACGTCAATCGATTATAATACTCAACACTTTAGGGTTATAATTATAACGAGTGAAAATACGGTTATATCGATTATAATAATCGTTTCGTAATAAGATACAGATACGGCATAGCGTGTCTTGTAATGACGAACTCTTAACAGACGCGTTTCGTTTTCTTTCGGATGGTATGAGAGTTAATGTTAACATTGCTATCGATAATTGGAATTACTGTTCGTGACGTAATTAACGCGTAACATTATACGAGTTGCTCTAGAATTCCGCACAAAGTCTTTGAACTCTATATAAACTGTCACTGATATAGGGATAGGGATAGGGATATAGATATAGGGATAGGGATAGGGATAGGGATATAGATATAGGGATAGGGATATAGATATAGGGATAGGGATAGTTTAAAAAAAATCCTAATTTTTCGTTGTGTATATTTCTCAAAATTTGTAATGTCAGTTGAATTCATTTTGGTGTTATTTGATAGCTGAAATACCAATCTATCGTAAGTACTAATTAGAATTTTGATATACCAAAAGCTCCGTGAAAAATTATGTAACATACTTACATTAAACACTCCCCGACTAAGATTTATCTTAGTTATTCTGTAACGAGCTGATGATGATCAATCGCCTGAACAGATAAATAATAGCTTGGCACCATGTCGATCACGTCAGCTTTTAAACTAAAACCGCATCTAATTCGGTCCATTCGTTTAGGATCTACCACCACCGACAGCCACCGACAGACACACAAACACACAGACACGAGTCTTTTTGCGTTGGGTGTTAATTTAGAATTAATTAAGAGGAAACTGAAAATTGTTACGTTCATCCCTGGTCTCCCCTACCAATAATAAACCAATGGTTTATTTTATACGAAGCAGGTATTTGTGACCTTTTTTGCGTTGATTTTTATTTTATTACAGTTGAATGTCCAAAACTATAGCGCTTGCCGCTTGCCCCATTTAAATAAATCTGGCCAAGTGCAAGCCGGATACAAAGGGTTCCGTACGACGAATATTTACGCCGAAAAACACAGTTAATTTGTACAGGGATCCCTTTTAATTCTTACTGATTTTATAGTTATTATTTTTATTTGTCCTAGTAAAGTCGTCTACCAAATTAACATTTAGGGCCCGTTTCACCGGTTACGGATAAAGTTCCGGATAGCCCTAGGAACTCAACTCCCAGATAAACTACATTGTTTGGCTTCTCAGGTAATCTGATAGAAGTGACAGAGAAAAGTGTTGGTTAAGCTATCTGCCAGTTCAAGTGGCTGTTAGGCGTTATCTGACGGATAAAAAATGTTTCCAGTGGCGTTTCTATAACACATTTGGAATTTGAACTGTAGTACATCATATTATTATAAATCCTACTATTTTCGTTCTATAATGATAAAATTATACTGGAAAATATTAAAAAAGTCGAATTGGATTATTTTGAACAAAAAGTATTTTATTAATTAGGTTTTCAAAATAATTTTCAAATGACAATAATTTACGTAGTAGTAACGAAACGCAAAAAGCGACGTTGCCGCTCCGTCAACTGTTAAGTGGCAGATAAATTCCTAGGGCTATCCGGAACTTTATCCGGAACCGGTGAAACTGGCCCTTACTCATATAAATTTTAACATCATAGTTAGAATCATTGGCTTTTATTTTTGTGGATGGATAATGTATCTAAAATAAAATTAAAAAATGCATAAAATATAACATAATTTTATGCACTATTCTCATAATTCTTATTTCCACCAGTATTTTTACGTAACTCCGTAAATGCATATGACACAATAATATTAAAGAATATTAAATTGGCGACTAATTAGGGCGAGAAAATATTAATTAAATTATTGTTTAGAACAATGGATGATATACCTACATATACATATATTACTAATAACGTTTCGAAAGTAAAATATGGTAATTTAAAGTGTGAGAAATGCTCTTTTTATTAACAATTATGTAACAGAAAGCCGTCATGGCTTTATCGTGAAATGAACCGCATTGTTAAAACTCATGATCTATTAACTTTTATGTCAAAAGAAATACCGACACAATCTAGATGTTACACACATTTTGATATGGTTATCACAATTCACAAGCTTATAATGCATCAGTGAGATCGCATCCAAATCGATTAAGTCGTCAGACAAACTGACAATCAAACAAATATATTAAACATATTCAAAAAATATTGCTATAGGATCCATTGCGGTAAATACCCCCGATAAATCGCACTGTTGCGAAATGGTGGCAAAAAAGGACGTGCATATGTATGAGTGATACCTACCTATATGAATAATGTAAGTACAATGAATAGTTTATCTTCAATATCTTCCAAGTATAGACAACGATCAGTTACAGAGATTTTATACATTTTAAAGATGTGCTGTGAAGTTTATTTCGCTGTTTCTTTCTATATGCAACCATTTCACCTTTGAACATTGACATATTACTTTGGACGTCAAAAGCAAAACATGACATGTAATATGTCAATAATAAAGCTGTGAATGTTGCCTGTATGAATAATTAATTTTGAATCGAATTTTATTCTAAAATAACAGCTGTTCCAAATTTAAATATCATTTGCTATAAAAAAATCAATATACATTTAAATATGTCATAAGTATATCAATGTTACCAATATGACTAAATAATTTTGAATTGAATTAAATTCTAAAACAGCCGCTGTTCCAAACTTAAATGTTATTCATTCGCTAACTTGAATAAACTTAGCAGCGAGTTCACTTGCACTTTTCCCTGCCCTCGTACAAAAGATTTAAACGTCGCGCGCAGTTCACTCGCGTTACTCAACAGTGCAAAAAGTATAACAATTTCAGTCAACTTTTAATCCTTGTAATCCAATTAAAATTCGTTATATTCATATTCGTTAGTACTGTGGATTGTGTAATTAATTATTGCACTTTTAGACGAGACATGTTGGCCAGTTGCACAACGGTATATGGTTTCCAATTGATCAGACCACGATATATACTTTGGTTTATCATACTGGTATACTTAATTGAATAGTTTGACACATTTCGTAAACCAAATGTATTAATATATTAAGACACGTTGCAGTTGAAGCAATTATACATTTGCAGACCTGGACCCAAGCATTGTGTTAACGTATTAATTGACAATGCTGCAAGATTACTCTGAGAGCAGCTGAGACGATATTTCAAATTAGGAATTTTTATGCAAGCTTGTAAAAAAATTAAATAATAAATAAATAAATAACGCTTCACACTCATAGCGCCACACTAGGATTCCCTGTGTCGTGGGTGCCATGGACAACACACAAGACAAGAACACCCACACCCAGACCAAGAACGGAAATTTAAATTCATCATTCAAATTTCCGCCTCGCTGGGAATCGAACCCAGGACCCTCGTAACGGCGATCAGGCGTGTTAACCATTGCGCCATCCGGGTCGTCTAATATTATTATAAACGTCATTCGTTTTCCACTTTACATGCCATGACATACTGATATGACACGACGAAAACGTCACATAATAATGACGTCGCCGTCTTTGGAGTACCTGCCACACAAGGCAGGCCATCTCAGACCAAAACTGTCGTATTAACCGCGGCCATTATAATGTTAATCACGAGAAATAACTGCCGCAGAGAACACAAAAACAACAACAATTGCAATTATACATTTCTATGAATACAATTATAATTATAAAAACAATAATTGTTGGCCCGTGACAAGGCGGTGCTTCGAACACGTGTTAATTTTTTTGGGTAACTTCGGTTTCCTCGTTTTTGTGGCCAAGTGTCTTCTTTTTATGGTCAGGTTTCTCAGTTCATTGCAGTCAAGGTCACAGTTAATTTAAAAGCAACTATAGCCACTACATCCTGTATCAAAGACTGGCAACCACCCTCGATTCGCTTCGGGAAACCTATGCCTTAGTCCGCACTCTTTTGGAGTGATATTTGCTAAGGATTCTTTAAAAATGACATTTTTATTCTTCTGAAACGATTGAAATAAAACAAATAACTAAGGTACCACAATACACAATTGAACCGTATTCCAATTGACGACCCGGATGGCGCAATGGTTAACACGCCGGATCGCCGTTCCGAGGGTCCTGGGTTCGATTCCCGGCGAGGCGGAAATTTGAATGATGAGTTTAAATTTCCGTTCTTGGTCTGGGTGTGGGTGTTCTTGTCTTGTGTGTTGTCCATGGCACCCACGACACAGGGAATCCTAGTGTGGGGCTGAGTGTGTAGCGTTATTTATTTATTTTATTTAATTAGTTAAGTTAGAAAATTAGAAGTACGTGCTGGATTCGAACCCAGTCCCCCTATTCGGGAGAACAAAATTTTAACCACTTAGCTGTTAGCGACTACGCCCGATCGGTACGGACACAAAAGCGGTTCCTTTTGTAAAATATCAAATGTGCCTATATGTTTGTATGTGAAATACGAAATTTCACATTATGTTAATAAGTAACTGGTGCAATAAATACCTATCCTCACGCAATAAACGCTGCTGCTTCCATAATACATTATCCAATCGCAATATTCGACAACCATTGACGATTTATTAGTCCTCATCACAATTTCTTGTTTAGCTGAAGGAGTGGTGTACGATTAATAAGTAGCGGTTGTTTTTCGTCGTATGCTCTGTATCCGACTTTCACGTGAATACGGAACGGGGCAAGCGGATATCGACCGCGGTGTCGTGGTTTGTCGTAAACATTATTTTATATGTATAATACACATACTGGCAATTATCTACGACAACATTGTATTATGTTGTCGTAGATAAATACAGACGAAGCAGAATTGTCTAGTGGTTTGAATTTTGGACTCCCGAAACGGAAGGCTCGGGTTAAAATCCAGCATGCACCTCTAATTTACAAAAAAAATATGTACGTATTAGAAAGTAATAATCACTTGCTTCGGTCAAGGAAACACGTCGTGGGGAAACTTGCACACCTGAGAGTTCTCCATAATGTTCTCAAAGGAGTGTGAAGTCCGCCAATTCGCACTTGGCCAGCGTGGTGGACTATGGGCTGTACCCCTCACACTGTGAGAGGAGACCCGTGCCCAGCAGTGGGGCAGTTATGGGATGCGATGATAATGATGAACATTGTAGTAAATAATCTCCTGTCTCTTCGTAACGTGTATCTTAATGAATTTTCCATGGGCTCCGACATGGTCTTCTCTTCACCAATTTGGTAGCACAGTTCTTCAAGAAAGGCGTAAAAATGGTCTCCTCAAGATTGGTGTTGCACATGTCCATAAGAGATGGTGACCAGATACAAAATTTATAAAACACCTGATAACAAGATATAAGTTAAAAACTTAAAACCTTTAGTAAGAACGGTTGCTAACCATAGGCCATAGGTATTAAATTGTTTAATAATCTTAAATAACCCATTTAACATATTATCGTCGACTTTAAACGGCTTCTGGTTCTCGCCATATAAGGTTTTTATTACTGTCATATCATTAGTGATCCTCGTACAATTAAGACAAATCGATTGACATAAGAATCATTAAATTCTGCCCACGCGTTTGGTCTATAGAACGCCACAAAGGTAAAAAATCATAACATGCGTATAGGCTGATAAACACATTATCCTCTTTTGTATCACGCAGTCGGAAAAAAGGTCTCTGCTTTTTCGGGTGTGGTCATTGTAACGTATGTTTTTTGTCCGAGTGAATGATTTGGTTACGAGTACCGAAGTTCACAAAAATATACAAAAATGAAGTCTGGTCGGGACCCAAGAATCATAAAACCTCGTTATATTTCGTAAAAATACAACTAAGTAATGAAAAATGAAGGAGGAAATGTACCGCCCCGTATTTTTGTGTTTTTCTGATCAAAATTCAAAGTGTATTGTAATCAAAGAGTACTTCAATACTTTCAAATCTTCGCTGTTCCATTAAAAATTAAAAATGTAAAGTACAGAAAAAAATGCCACAGAAACTGGATAAAAAAAGCTCATTTAAAGCCGGATATTGATATTGACAGCTTCACAAAAAAGCTAATATTTCTATGGTGGAAGCGTTGACAAACTCATACTAGACTTACATTGTATCCATTACTCTGATAGGCATTTCATCAAACTTTGGCATAAGAAACACAACAAAGATGGTGCATTTTTATTGTTTTGCGTTAATGGATGCCGTGACGCGGAAACCACAAATCTGCTAGTGTGAAATCCTCGCCGCGGGATTATCATCACGCAACACTTGCTGTATTCTTAAAACCAAATCATTTTATTCTTTAACAAGCATGACAGCGAAAATTACTAATGAATTTCCGTGTTAAAATAAAAATTTGTGTTAAAACTAACATGTGACATTGGTGTGGAAATTATAAATAATTATTTATTGTTAACACTGAAATTGGTATTGATTAAAATTGTAATGAAAAAATTGATTGAGTTTCAAGTAGATTTTTTGGAGCATTTTCACTTTCGAAAAGTGTTTGTAAAAAACCAACTTCAAATTAACTTAATTTCATTCATTCAGTCATTCAAAATTTGTAGGACTAATAGGATTATGGACTGTTACAAAAAAGTGGAAAAAATATCCTGCCCTATCCTAAATATTATACGTCTTACCTTCGGATTTTTGTGCGGTTTTAATAATTACCAATATAATTAAATCTCATATTTTTTGTTGTATGTAATTGGTAAAGAATTTTAATTGCTTAACTGTTATTGCAAATTCATTTTATTTCTTTATAAGAAAGTAACTAATTATAGCGCTATAATTTGCTTAAAATATCTGTTTTTATATCAATACATCTTTATTCATTAGGCGCATATTCTATTGATATACTTTGGAGCATATGTCAACATTATCGATGTTATAATTTATCTTTATTGTTTTATCTAAATCTTGATTCTGTAGATCTTATCGTCGAGGGCAGAGCTACTCAAACTTTAAGTTTTATACTTTTTATTTTATATAACGACTGGGAACCAAATTTGCCCCTATGAATCATCTCCTCTCCCTCATCGATGGTCTCATATACACTATATCATTATATTGTGACCCATATTCGACACATAGACTCGTGACACGTAGACACTAGTGATCTCGTAAATCTTAATATTCACCTTTCAAAACCCCAATCGTACTTGTATTTATATCAAACGTGTCAACATTTGTTTACATTTCGAAAGTAGGTTGCCGATTCACATTACCACTTACCAGTCATGCAATTTTTGCAACCGCTGTAATTGACATTTAACGTACGAATAATTATTTTTTAAGCTTTTATTGGTGTGGATAAGATTGGAATATTATGGATTTCGCGAAATCACTGCGGCGGCGGAGACTTTGCGGAACGAAGTCTTTGTAAATAAAGACGTAGACTAGATAGAGTTGACCACTCTCTAGCCTAGTTGGTAGTGTTCTTGCCTACCTTGGGGTCCCGGGTTCGATTCTCGGCCGCGACAGACGTTTGAGTGACAGACAAAAATGTTTGTTCACATTTTATACGGGTACTCACGTATTTTGTACGCCAATATTTCTAATTTCTACCCAGTTGCATTGATCGTGGTCACGGCAGACCTCAATAAAATGTGTACAATCCACGATGAGTTATATTTAAAATCATAAAATGTTTGTTCTCGGGCCATGGGTGTTCGTGATTTATTACTTTTGTTGATCGTACCACACGCTCCACAAAAAAATATAGTGCGGGTGTTTGATAGCGTTTACTAATAAATATTTCTGCACTAATTTGTTTCTTGAACAAATATTAAATAACTACAAAGATTGACATTGATTTTAAGGTTAAGGTCATAAATAAATGAATAAAAATTAAAGTTAAATATCCATTAAATTAAAGAATATAATGGATATTTAACATTTTGCATATGAATACAAAATTAACTTATAAATTGGACTACATTCTTTTACATAATGATGAGGAAATCAGTTGGTATTTATTAGTTCATCGTTGTCTTGAAATATTAACAAAATTATTTGTTTTATCTATTATTCGTCTTAGCTCAAGCCATGTGGGAGTCGGAATACGACAAAATATCGTTATAGATATCCAAAGGGAACTATAATAATAATAATAATTAAACAATAAATAAATAAATAAATAAAGAAAGAAAGAAAGAAAGAAAGAAAGAAAGAAAGAAAGAAAGAAAGAAAGAAAGAAAAAAGTTAAGTGATCTGTAGTTATAATGCTTAGTGAATTATAAATTCAGAACAATAAAGTAGGTATACGTAGTAATACAGTATACGTAGGATTAGCTATCCTGAGCGTAGTATACGGTCATGCTTTATACAAAAATTTATTGTGACCGGAGCTAAAATTTCAAGATCAACAAACTTTGCAAATTGAAAAAAGGTTTTAAAAGTTAAACTTTTGCCGGAAAACTTTAAATGGATCAAATTTACATGTTATTTAAGCCTCATTTATCCCATTTTTAGAGACCCAAACTCAATAATAAGACGGCTATAGGTCGTAATAGTGATCTATAGCCATTTATCCCCACGTTACAAATAACGGCCGCAATCCAGTCCATCAGTAAGTGTAATGATGCGTACGCGCAGGTTTCCACATAGCAATCCACTCATAAATGGACGCCGACGCAATAATTGGACTAAAAGGGGAACAAAAAAACCCACTTAGTTCACGAAACTTTAAAGGTCACCTTAGGTTATTCCGTTTATTTATAACTATTTCGTAAATGGTTACTAATAGATGCGTAGTAATGCTAATTTAGTAAGATCTACTGACCAGAATATAATGGCTTTAGAATTTGGAGCTTTAGAACGTAGTTGCAATTCATTCATCCATCAGCTTTTAAACGTTGCTGAACATAGCCCTCTCCAAATTCTCTTCTGAATCCAGCGGGTATCTGTTGTTCTCTTCAGAGTCTTCAGATAGTCAGTTCACCTGATTGGGTGGCCCTAATGGTCCTTTTCCAAGGCGTGGTCGTCATTCGAGGACCTTTCTATCCAAGCAGTTATCGATCTTTCAAACTATGTGGCCTACTATTTGACGTTGTTGCAAAGCTGTGGGGTTTTGCATGAAGGCTGTAATTCTAATCGTTTGAAGTAGGTAGAGAGTATTGATAGAAGCTAAATGACCTATCTTAAGGACATATTGAGACAGCGATTCCTTGGTATTTTACCTACTAAAATTATCTCATGTGACGTAGACAACGTATGGGTGATACTTTTAGTATTACTGATGTTCATAGGCGACGGTGGCCACTCTGATAGATCGCGTGCTCTTGGTTTACAATTTATATTAAAAACTAATTAAGGTTGTTAATATTTTTCTTATCTCGTCTGCTCATTTGCACTTATCGTAAATTTTTTCCGAATTCAGAGCTGATTGACGAAACATTACCTAAGCACATTGACTTATTATTGCTGCCTAAGCATTAAGTTTTTGCTTATGGTTTTGTTGAAGGTTCGGCAAAGTAATCAATTAACTAAACAAATAAAATTACATGAAGTTGGAACTCGACCTTCATGTAACAGACTAACAAGACGTTATTGGGTGAGTAGGACGAGATGGTGGGCGGTTTATTTTGAAACATTATTAAGGAGTGCGCACATTACACCAACTCGACGTCCACTCCGACTCCACTCCGTTTCAACTCCGACGTTCCGTTCCACGATCAACGCTTCATCGACGTCAACTCGACTCCGTCTCCACTCCGTTTCAACTCCGACGTTCCGTTCCGCGATCAACGCTTCATCGACGTCAACTCGACTCCGTCTCCACTCCGTTTCAACTCCGACGTTCCGTTCTAGGTACATTACGTCATTGTGTCGGTCGACGCGTGGACTACTCGTCTACGGTGAGTCGTCGACGCGTTGGTCTCGAAACGGAACGGCTATGGGTGTAGGGCGAGCCGTATAGGTATTTTAAGTATAAGTTCGAAATTCAACCTTACCATCAAAGATATAAGGCTCATAATTGAATGTTAGCTTTGTCAAGGTTTTAGTCGCGTAGGCGTCGGTCGGTCGTGGAATCGTTGTACTGTGCGCACTCCTTTAATGAACTGAGCTGTGTTTTGGTTCTCTGGTGAGTTACGTAATGTCTAGGCTACAACACTATTACATATAAGTAGTGTCGATACTTCAATTGATCGATCGACGATGATTTTTATTTCATACTAACTGCCCGCAGTTCGCTTCGAGAGAGCTACGCCTTGGTATCCAATTAAGATGTTTAGCCAGGATTTAAATTGTCATATCTTTGTAATTGTGAACCGATTGAAATGAAACTATAAGTTACCTCAAGCTAAATAATACTGGAGGCATCAACGATGCGTTGCCGACCAGGAAAAAGTTGAAAACCAGATATGAATTATGCGTCTGATAACTTAAATAAATATCAAAATTTTATCAGATCTTAGATGAATTGTGCTAGTTAGCTAGGCAGATAAAGAACTTTAAACCGCAGTTATTAAATTGATTGGTACATTATCTAGTCTAAAATTAAGGACATATTTATCAAGGGTGGCAGCGAAAGAGTGATGTTGCATGCTCGTTTGCTATCTTAACTCCATGAAAACCACGTCCATTGGTCAACGTAGACATGAAGCTTTGTGTAAGGAACTTTTAACTGACAGCTCTAGTTAACACGGACAAGGTTTCTCCCATTATTAATATTGCTACATCAAGAAAACGATAATAACTTAGATAATAATCACAGATTACAAATGAATTTGCATTACCTCCAATTGACGTCTACAATTGTTTACAAGTGATCTCATGCTGATACATTTGCATGCGCAAAGAATAGCAATTTATCTAGCGCAATCCGGAACGTGAATTAAAACCAATTAAAATTCTAACAGATATCAATTGAGAATCATTTAAACAACTTGAGATTAATATTCTTTTTTTTTCTATGGACCTCAATGGCGTAATGGGGTTTTTTATGGGCTTAAGATAGCAAACGAGCAGACATACATAACAAAAGCCGGCTACACAGAAGCGACCATCTCAGTCCTCAAGGGTAGCAACACATCTGTGACCAGAAGTGAGCAGATTACAGACGTCAAACTATTCCGACATGACGCAATTAAATTTATAAGTTAGCAGTTACGGCCCTAGTTTAACAGTTTTAAGTTTATAATTTCATCGCTACCGTATGCAATATTTCATGGTATAGAATTATGCTCTAATCAAGTTGTAGTCAACGCTGATTACGGTCGCGTCCGAGATGAACTAACATGTCCGTATAAGGCCAACATCCTCTGTTACGTGGGCTTTAGAAAGTTGGTGGCATTTTTATGGAACCCATGCGTTACTTGTAACGCAACGTTGAGTCCTAGTAATAGATCTTAGCCTTGTTGGTTGAAATATGGCAGGGGATTTTTGACGTGATAGAAAAAATTAACAAGCTTGACGGTGAGCGCAGAACAGTCACCCAGACCGAAAACAGAAATTTAAATCATCAATTTTAATCATCATTCAAATTTCCACCTCGCTGGGATCGAACCCAGGGCCCTTGGAACGGCGATCCGGAATAGTAATCATTGCGCCATAAAAAATATTATCTTTCTATAGTTAGGAATGTCATAATCAGAGAACTATTTGATATTGGTTTATTTCCGTACAGAGAGTATCATTGTTAGCTGATTGTATTAGATTACTGGCTATGTTACAGCCTCTGGGGTTGCTTGTGTATCAGAGACGGCCGCCCGACTTTCACTTTATATCGCAATGATAAGTAATTGTTATAATCATTCTTGTTTAATGTTCGGTAACTGGTATGTCTTGTTGTACCTTTATATCTAATACAAGTTTACACCCGCGGCTTCGCCCGCAAAAAAACCCTAAATATATAAAAGTTGATAAAATCAAATACTACGGGGGAGTAGGAGCCTACCAGGGGAGTACTGGCGAGTATACGTTCGAAATTCAATCTTACTATAAAATATTAAAGCTCATAATTGAATTTTAGTTTTGTCTAGTCTTTTAGTTGAGTTGGAGTCGGTCGGTAGTTGAGTGGGTCTAATGTGCGCAGACCTTAACTCATTCCTGGAGAACCTCAGACAGACAGCCAGTCTTCCCTTCCGCCAATCCGCACTTGAGAGGAGACCCGTGCCCAGCTGTGGGATTATGGTTTGCGATGATGATAAGTCCAAGTGTTGTAACGAACATCAGGCAACATCCTAATGTAACCCAGCATTTCATAACCTGCACAATGCAAGGTCGCGTTATGCTAAATTTAATGTCAGTTTAGCTGCTCATGTCAATATGTCCAGTTGCCAGTTGCACGCTTCGTGCTCGGGTGGGTAAGTAAGTCAGTGAATTGCACGGAGTTCAACTCCACACTTCGTACGAGTCACTTGCTTGGTGGTGCTCACTTACAAAGTTGATGACTAGTTATAATTCTCGAGTCTGATGGTAAACGGTCACCGCCGGCCATGGACGTTAGCACCAAAGGCATCATGTTACCGAGCATGAAATCGTTGTCACGCCTGATGTCTGGCTTTCGGACTCTGTGATTGAAATACGTCATCTTTCGCAGTCGATTTTAGAATAGTGTCGATTTTAGAATAGAATAGTGGTAGAATAATTTCTAATTACGAAAAGTTTTTTTTATTGTAGTTAAGGTAGCAAACGAGCATGCAGCACCACCCTTCCGCTGCCGCACATGACAACTGTGACCGATCTAAAAGAAGACTTTAATTTTAGGAGGTGAATAAAAACTTTAAAGGAGTGCGCACATTACACCAACTCGACGTCAACTCCACTCCGTTTCAACTCCGACGTTCTGTTCCGCGATCAACGCTTCATCGACGTCAACTCGACTCCGTCTCCACTCCGTTTCAACTCCGACGTTCCGTTCTAGGTACATTACGTCATTGTGTCGGTCGACGCGTGGACTACTCGTCTACGGTGAGTCGTCAACGCAACGTCGACGCGTTGGTCTCGAAACGGAACGGCTATGGGTGTAGGGCGAGCCGTACAGGGCTTTTAAGTATAAGTTCGAAATTCAACCTTACCTTCAAAGATATAAGGCTCATAATTGAATGTTAGCTTTGTCAAGGTTTTAGTCGCGTTGGCGTCTGTCGGTCGTGGAGTCGTTGTACTGTGCGCACTCCTTAAGGGAACCTGTGTGGGTGCATTCATAACTGGCTACATGATGGTTAAAACAAACCTGTAACAAGTCTATGTATGACATTTGATATATCAGCGAACACACTTTTTCTGCTCGTTACTTGCACATTAAAACCAACTAATTCTACAACAGATTTACTTCTCAAAATAATAAATAGCGTTGTATGAAAACAAAAGAATTAATCCATTAGTTTTGTGTTTTAATAAAGTGAGTGTTACGTAATCGTTGCAACGACTTAAGATGTGTGACCATAGCAGATTTAACGAACCGTTACTGTTGCAAAAATAAACCTGCCGACTATGAAAACGGAAGGTTAATTTAATGTGATTTTCGTCATGATTTCAATTGTTATTAACATCTTTCTTTGTATCGAAAGTTTTTACGCTGCCCTAAGGCTTTCGACATGGCTTAACAATTGCTATGTAACTATGACAACCTAGACCGAGGACTTTACGTGCGCTCCGAAGTACGGCATCTCTCAAAAAGTTTTAGCTGCTAGCAGTCACATTTTCATATATGGCCATATTTTCTGTTTAATAAAGAGGTTGAGGTTGGAAACCTAACCAGTGTATTAGCGACACTGTTTTAATTGAATTGCTTCATAATTTGGACATTAGACATTGATATAGAAGAAAACGTTGATTATACAAAAACTAGTAATCGGGGGATTACCCCTCACTTTGAATACAAAAGAATACATTATTTTAAATCAGACTGGCCGTTACAGAGATTAGTGTACAAACAATCAAAAAACTCTTTAACTTTATTAAATTAGTATAGTTGCCGTGTTTTTGATGAACAATTGAAAGGACCTACCCTACATCTATGATATTTATAATTGCATTATGTTAATGAACCGTGACTCACGTTCCCCCACCGCAGTGGCGTAAAACATTTAACGCAACTATCTCCGAAGCTCACTAACAATAAATAAATAAACCCTTACACACTCATACCCCAGCAAACGAAACAGGGGATTCTATCCCCTGTTTCGCAGCTGACATGGACGACACAGTCATCATTAACGCCCACGACTCGAGAGCGAACGTTTATTTGTCACATAATACCTGCCCCGGTTGGGAATCAAACCCGGGACTTAGCGGGCGGGCCACTACCAAATAGGCTACAGGGCCGACGATTACAAACAAAAATCCAGTTATGTAACTTATCATTAAGAACTCATAAAGTGTTGCAAGATACAAATATACCTTGTGTTTAGACATGCGCGTTTCACGACCATTCATTAGTTCCAGTGTTTACAGAATGTACAATTTTAAACTGTTTTATAAACAACCGCAAACCTTGGGCATCTAATGAAATAAAAGTTTACGTCTTTTTCACGTAGAACATTAACGGAATCGGTGATTACAGCGTGAAGCAGGCTGATTCAAACAACCTTGTTTGCTTTGAAGACGGACAGTGGCTGTAGAAGGGGTTTTCGTCTTTGTTCGTGGTTGTAAATCATGATCTTCTATACATATTATTTTACAACTTATTGATGTCTCTATTTACATGGAAGAATTGTGTGACAAAAACGAATTGTGTTACAAAAACTTTTTAAACGACTTAAAAAGGAGGAGGTTCTCAATTCGACTGTTTTTTATGTTTGTTATCTCAGAACTTTCGATTGGGTGAACCGATTTTGATGATTCTTTTTTTATTTGAAAGCTGGTACTTCCCGTATGGTCCCATTTTAATTTGGTCCAGTTCTGACTACGGCATTCATGAGAAAACCATAATTATAAGTCTTAAATTTGCATTATTTTGAAGTTGGTTTGTTTACTTGTAAGATTATACAATAATTATATCCAATGCAATGATTTTTAATTTTTCTTTTCAATTTGTTAAATCATTATTAAATTACATCAGATTTGCATGGTTTTCACCGATGTATATACCGAAACTTGAGGTTATGTATAGGTAGTGTTTGTTGTGAGTACTCAAATTGGTTTACAACTAAAATACATTAGATATACTTACCAAACTGTTCTGTCTAACGAAAATAAATTAAAATTATAGTGCAGAAGAGTGTGTGTGTGTGTGTGTGTGTGCGTGCGTGCGTGTGTGTGCGTGTGTGTGTGTGTGTGCGCGTGTGTGTAAGCAATTATTCTTGCCCTGCAAGCTGCAATATGACACACGGTGTACAAGGATCCAAGGTGTCGCAAGTTCATACGCCGTAAATAATCGCTCACCCGCTTCTCGGTACTCACACTTCTTGCTCCGGTTGTTCTCGTCTTTGTTGTGTTTTTGCTAATTTGCATGTCAATACTGAACGAAGACCTTGCACGCACTGTGAAAGCGCGATTGTTGGCCGAAACATTCGGTGGCTGTGCGTATTACTCATGTAAGTTACAGGGTTAAATCGGTTTTGGTGTACCGAAACTTTTGTAAAGGTCCCCTAAAAGTATATTTCCCCTAAAGGTATATTTTTGCTAAGAATCGGCCGCGTTTCGCTTCGGTAAATGTAGGTGAAGCCCACACTCAACGATTTTGTCGATTATAATATTACAGTACTTACTCTAAGTTTTTTAATTCGGTAACAGATGTGTTGCTACCCTTGAGGACTGTCAGTTTCTCCATTGTTAAGACTTACGAGTACTCACATAAATTACTTACACAGAACACTTACGCTTACATTACTTACAACTTCCTATTCGCAAATAACTTAAAAGTGAAAACTGTCCATGGACTGCATTGTTCTCGCGGCGCTAATGTATTTCACTTAGGTTCGACCTTATGGCGTAGGTAATAAGGTCGAATGTGATAAAACTTAACATTTTTAAATGTGCGTGACGTAAGTGTTTTAAGTTCTTAATAAGACAGTTAGTTTCTGAATTACCAGAAACAAACGCAGGCTAAAATTATTAAAGTAATTATGACCTATTGCGTAAACAAATTCGAACAATAAGATTTACTTACTTAATTTTTCCCGTTTTATTGAGTCCCAGGTTCGATTCCCAGCCCAGGCAGATATTTATGTGACAGATAAATATTCGGTCTCGGATCACGGGTGTCATTCTACAATTTCAACCGTGACACAGGGAGTCCTATTATTAATCCTATTATGTCTGTTTGCTTTTTTTAATGGGTTAATATAATATATGTACATATAGTAGATATAGATATTTACATAATTATATGTTTATATTATATATTTTATTATCTGTGTATAATATATCGAAATTTTATTTTTTGTTAAGTATAAGTATATATACTATTACTACTATTATATACCATACCCACTCCATAACATCCAGGGTTGACTTGTAGAGAATGGCATTAAGTGCGCCCATTGTGGTGTACAATTTATTTTTAAGGTTTAACAGTAAAGATTAAATAAATAAATTAATTAATTAAAACTAAAACTATCACGCTAACCAGCTAAATACCTTTCGCTACAATAACTCAATAAATTACACGCGTATCGTTACGCACAACCCGCTAAGCAACGAAGGCGTAACTATGCAAATGCGTTTTCCTTATGATGTAGGAAAGCAATTAATTCGTTTTAATTGTAACGCCTTTGCTGTGATGACTTTAATTATTGATGATTAAATTTTTTTATTCAAAATAATCGATGGTAGAACATCTGTTTATTATTATCTTTCTGTCTATTTATCGAAGTCAGATTTTCATACGGTTTTGTAGCGAAAGAAAAAAAAATTATAAGTATATACACATATTCGAATGATTCGCATTAATTTTCTGCCAATAAAATAATAAAATGACGTCATACTTTTTCGTGCGTGCAGCCGGCGTTCATCGATTTATAGAAATTATCACGTAAAAAAAACAAACCAAATAATTGCGTAAAGAAGACAAAAATCTCAAACTTTTCCTTCCCATTAGCTCTACTAAGTAATACTAAGATCAAAGCATTTGAACTAAGTAATATCCATGAAGTATTAACAGAAGCAGATTGATGAATCGAATAAAAACGAAAGCGTAGAGAAAACTCGTGTGTAAGTACTGTAAGTGTAATATGACGTAACTCGGGAGCTATTCTTAAACTGCTAATACGGGGATCATCGTTCGAAATAATATCGAATGTGCAGGATGATTAAAATTACCGATTACACACCCATAATTTTGTGGTCGCCATCCCACATATGTTGCTCATTTATTATTCATTTTCTACAATTACCTTACCAAGCTTTATTACCACTGAGATTGAAGGAGGTAATTTAAAAAAACACAGGATTTGTAACAGGAATTCGTCATTACTTTGTCAACAGGGATCACTTCTATGTATAATATATTATAATAATAAAGTATATTTCAATATCATAAAATAAATAAAACGTTTTCCATCTCTTTGCTTAGCCACTACGGTAGACTATTATGAAGTAGGTATACTGACCCACGTATATGGATATTATGTTTGAGTTAAGCTTTTAATACTGTCACAGCCGTGGGTAGGGGATGGGAAGAAATAAGGCCGGCTTCAATAGATGATGTTTTATTTCACTGTAAAAAGGTAACACACACGACACTGTACTATACACTTTACTGTACACTTTACTTCCCTTCACACATCACTTCACACTCGCGACACTGTACTGTGAAACGGCACTTCACTATTCCTATTTCTTCTTCCCACTGGCGCGCTTCCCGACTCGCTACCAAGACTCGACTGACTCTGCATTGGCTGGAATCGCCTTATATACCACCAATTTCAAACATTCCAAATTCAAAGGTTTTCTTTTAATTTAGCGTCGAAAACATTTTATAAATTCTATTTTCAAATTTTCTTTTTCTTTTATTTTTAATTTACGCGACAATACTAACGTCCGATTAAGTAAATAGCCAAAGTATCTATGTCGATTGTGTGTAATGGTTAAAAATGTAAATATTTAATGAATTATCAAAGTATACTACTCGACTTCAGCGGCGTGACAATAGCCCCCAACTCTACTGCACATACATTACTTCACGTATACATTTGTTTTGTTAGCGTGAGAATGTATGAAAAATGATATTATTGTACGTAAACGACTTCATTGCGACCGAAACAAGTATGAAGCATTTCATTCATTGTATCAGCGTGGTTGTTAGGCGAATAAAACGTTACCACCATGCAAGTACCGTCGCGATTAAATAGTTGTTAGTGACGACTGCCGACGCAAGGGTCCCGGGTTCGATTCCCGGCCGGAGCAGATGTTTATTTGACAGATCAATGTTTGTTCTCGGGTCATGAGTGTTATTGATGTCTTATTTGTGTTGTTCATGCTACCTGCGACACAGGGAATAAGAAAGAAAGAAAGAAAGAAATATTTATTTCACCCTATTACAACGTTATGAAACACTAGCAAACCCGGCGAACTCCGTTTCGCCACCAGATGGCTTCGTTTTATGTAACATTTCGTTTGGTGTCCCGCTTTTCTATTGAAAATTTTCCTGAATTTTCTTTGCTATAAACCTCACGGAGCCCGAGACCTTTCCAACGAATGCAAAACCGTGGAAATCGGTTCGTGCGTTCTGGAGTTATAGCGTCAGGAAGGAAAACCCGACTTATTTTTATATAATAGATTAAGTTATAACATAGTATATGTGTAGATAAATGAAAAGGGTTCACGCTCAGCATTATGGTCACGGGGGAACCGCGGCCGGTGGTTTTCAGAGTGACCCATCGTCGTGCAGTTCGGACGATTGATATCAACGTACACTGTATACTCGTACAAAAGTTAACATAATATAATAATCAAAGTAAATTAATAAATAAATCGAGTCGCAACTCGATTCAGTATCGATATCAGTCGCAGCCTCGCAGGGTGTGCCCAGCGTGCAACAGCTTTCTCTGGCGCGGTCTGAATTGAAATTGGGGAGCAGGTGTTGAATGTCCGTGAGACTGCGGCCATTGTCTGCGGTCAATGACTGTGACTTTGGTGGCGTTAATATCAAATGGCTGAACGAAAGTGTTGCTAGTGATGTAGGCACGTTGTTATGTCTGTTTCGTTCAGTGGTTCAAACTCAGTAGCGTTATATATTTAAAGTTGGTACTAGGTTTACTTCAAACGGTATCAACACAAATCGTCTTGTATGTTTTGTGGTTACAAAAATACCAGAGACCAAGTCTGCTAATTTATAAATGCTTTGATTGGAACAGTTTGACACATCTTGTATACGAAATGTGTCAAATTGATGCACCAGGTGAAGTTACAGCTGTACAAAAGTTGTATAACGAAACTTGTACCAAAAGGCATTACACGTCGTGATTTCGGTTAGAACTGGTTGGGTAGGTATCGGAATATAATATGTGTCAACAAACCGGTTATGCAGTTTGTGTCGAATGCAGAGCATTGCAGGACCAGTAGTCAGTGTAGCGAATTTATGCAATTTTAGTTCGTTGCATACTGTAAGAGCACTTCGAAATATTTACGCCATACTAAGATTTAAGAAATGTCATAAGCGTGTCCAGGAATATCGAGGCATCCTTTCTCGTAAGGGTGGTTTCGTGAGGTCTGCATGGTACCACCATCTTGTTTGAGTCAGTGTTATCTACTGGTGTAAGAAGTGTGTGTCTCTATAAAGGTCAAAGCAAATTTTATGTAATCTATCCGTTACGGTTTCGAAGAGCCATATTTTTTTCAGAATCATATTCATCACTTTATACTCAGCTCATCGCGGATTGTACACTTTTTATTATGATCTGAGCCGTGAGAACTCAGCCGTTCAGCCGTGACCACGATCCATCGAAATATCGGCATACAAAATAAATAAAACCGTGAGTACCTACCCTTATAAAATAAAATAAAAATTTAAGTATACTTTACTAATGTTGAACCTTGAACATTTATCAACTATCCTAGTTAGTCCGAGAATCAAACTCGGAACTGCGGACAGATACTAAAAGTAAATAAAAGTTTTAAACCACTTTTGGGCTCAACTACACCCTTCACATAAAAAACCTTTGTTGTTTTCACTTCTAAACGCTTTTCCACTTACCTTTACCTGTAGTAGCCCACATGTAACGTTTCATTCGGACCAGTTTCTTACATAACATTACGCAACTCGTCCGACTGAGCTATTTGTCACGTGACCGATCGCAATATTGCAATAACACATTGATAGAGATAAACCGCTCAATGAAACGTTCATCAGGGTCATTCATTGTTAGAAAACTGACAGAAATGAACTAATTGCAGCTATTCAATAGTTCAATCTAGAGTTGTAGATCGATTCGTGTTTGAGATTAATATGGACGCAGAACACTTTATTAAGTAAATGAAGGTTGATTCTGAAGCGATAAGTTTATATTAGGCAATTAATTAATAATATGATGAACTTGGTTAAAATTGATTTGAAGATTGGTGGGAATATAACTGCCAAGAACAGACCTTTCTTGGGGATATTTTTTCGTCACTATATTATTTGTCACCAGTTTGTGACATAGATGGCCTGCCCAGATCGGGAATTGTCCTTGCGTAGCAGGCAGAGTCATTAAATATTGGATTACCTACTCTTGGTCAATTTGCAGATGGTAAATTGATACGCGATGATAATAATGTTTTTAAAATGCAACTTATTTTTAAGTAATAATATTATTTTTTATAATATTGTATATATTCAATTACTGTAATAAACAGTTCTTCAGTATTGCAAGTGCAACCCGATTTCAACATTACTTCAGGGTCTTTTGATAAGACTGTATTCTGAGTTCTGACATAAAATCTGTTTGTCTCTAATTATCGTATGTTATTGTTTTGAGTTATTCTTATTTAGTCCATTGTTACATTTTTTGGGCTAAATGTGCATTAATTGTCGGATTTATTAATTAGATGTCAAGAGGGGGTTAGTGTAAAGTTAAATCCAAATTTGTGGGGTCGTAACTCTTCCTCCACTATGGCGTCCCGCGGCCGCTGGCCGCCATTGTGGGAGCTAGGGTGCAGATGTGTGCACATTTGTTGAAAACTGTTAGCTACTTCTTAATAATAAAATTGCGTCCTCTGAATCCCCAATGTAACTTTTCAATGGACTAATTTGAGTGACAATAACATAATTACAATCGTATGAAAACCGACTTATGACAATATTACCATTGTATCCATAACAATAATGAAATTATAATGGTTTGCAATTCCAGTGCAATTTTCCGCGTAATGCATTATCGAATTATGTCCATTATTAAATGCAACTTGAATTACAATTGAAGCGCTCATTGCCCGGCGGCTTGCGTCGATCAAAAGTGATCTACCGAGTTAAGCAACAGCAGGCGCTGTCGGTAGTTGGATGGGTGACCGCTAAAAAAATCTTGAGCGCTTCTGTGCTTCGGAAGGCAGGTTAAGTCGTTGGTCCCGGCTGTTATCGTTAAATAGCAATCGTTAAGCTATGTCAGACGCCTTCGGGCGGAATAAAAACTTTCGACTATTTGGTTGGTCACTAACCCCTCCACCAATCCCCACTGAAACAGAGTGGTGGATGATTTAAGTCAAACATGCAAAACTTCACTGAGCAATCATAATTTATAATGATTACAACACCGCCAATTAGGAAAGGGTTATTAGGTAATAAAGGCTAAAATACTATTCCAGGCAATTACAGTTTCAGCATTTCTCGAAGTAGCAGCAAAGCGTGCAAATAGTCTCTCCTCCAAGTAGGTAATTTATATACGGAACCAGCGGCGAAGCATGCTTTAACAATGCTGCTTCAGACGGAAGACTTCATTTTTCCAAATTTATTAAATCAGTATCACGCCTGTTCGAGCATCCCTATGGTGCATCTCATAATCTTCTGAGCATTTGACGAACCAGCAAAGACTGTTTGGTCTCACTAAACCAATCAACCTACCAAGGCAAACCATTATGTTGACAAATTCTCGACCTTAACGCCTTACGAGAACTTCCGTCACAAAACCTGGCCAAACAGCTTTCATGCTTTGAATAATTCAATCTACATAAAATCCAGTGCGCTCCGGTTCGTTATCTCAATCGGTAATGTTGGCGTGATTTCAAAAGCAGTTCATAGCTATCTGTTTCGGTCGCGGAACACTGACTGAACTTTACCACGCCCACCACGACTCTTTAAGATGTCCGGATTTGGCTGTAACGATTTGTTGTACTCTAGTAATACTAGTTTAGTAGGGATATTGTATTGTGCATGGAGATTTATTATGCACTTGGGGCTTTGTCGGGTCTGGAAAGTTCCATTGCAAAATTTAGAGAAAGGTCTTACTTTTCGGAAGCGTTGCGGGGGATGCCCTGAGTATTTTATTTCTGAAGTTCGTGGGTAACAGCTGCACGTTTGCCGGCTTTAAACATGTATAAGGTTTTGTTACATTGCCAATACTTTCTATTACTTGTTTTTTTTGTATGTTACTAAATGGAATTGCGTAAATTTTGACTTGCTTTCTTTACTTATAAATTGCAATAAACTAGGATTCCTTGTCGCATGTGACATAGACACTTACCTAGAGATGAGTAATTAGATATTCCCACGATCTAAATCTTATTGGAAATCGACAAAGTTATCGGGTATGTGTTATCAGATACGATATTTTTTACTTTTACTCTTCATGAAATACTTAGACAACGATATCGTGTCGTGGGTGGTAAATAGCAGTAACGGGCTGCCGTAACTTTAATTGCTGGCATTACGAGGCTGTGCAATCCGGAGTTGCAATACCGATTATCAAATGCCGAAGGTGGCTTGGTGGTGGTTCTACTGTTGTTTGTTGTTCCTTATTTTGTGGTTGTTTGTTTGTTTGTACTTCTATAATACCTACCGTTAATATGTTGGTATGATTTTGGAACGATCTCGGTAAATCATTTCGTTTCTAATACATGAAAAACTTAAAAAGAAGAAATCTTAGTTGCCTCATCATCGTCGCAACCCACTGTCCCGCCGCTGGGCACGGGTCTCCTATCACGTGAGGGGTCCGTCCGGCGGACTTCAAGCACCTTTGAGAACCTTATGGAGAACTTTTAGCTGTGCAGTGTTCTCCACGATGCTTTCATTTACAAGTGCTAGTAATAACTATAATATTATAATTACACAGGTAAATAAATTCAAATGGGTATTTCAATTTATATACCTGTGTCATTTTAGTTTAGCTAGTAATTTTTTCTTGATAATGTTAACATTTGCAATGCAACCTTACTCTCTTATAATCGCCCTCCTGTAAAGTTTTTAAAAGTACAGTTGACTCCTTAGACTTAGGAGCCATCGATAATATGCGCGTATATTTTTGAACATCAGTGGTGCGGGTTTCGAATCGCGGCCGCCCTGTTCGGGAGTACAACGGCTATTCACTTTTTCATTTGCCATCACTGCTAAAGTTTAGCGTACTAATAGTACTAGTTAGTACTATTTGAATAGGTTTCCGAAGCGAAACGAAAGTAACTACTGAGTAAAAAAGCAACATGTCGTGCCAAGAACAGTTGATTCTCCTTATCCGTAGTGTAACTACCGATAACGTTCATCTCGTACACTTTCGAGTCCACAGCTTGATACCATGTCGCGATAATACAAGTAATTATCTCATCTGTCGGCTATTTACAAGTTAATTTAACTCTACACAATTACATTGCATGACAGAACTTAGTTATTATATCTAGATGGGCGGTCATTGTTGGGTACAGAGCAACTAGACTATAGAGACTTAGACGTGATCAGAGTAATAAATAAATAAACGCTAACATGCTGCTACACTCAATCGAACCCGAACCCCTCGCTTCGCAGGCAGGGTCACTACCAACTAGGCCACGGGATCGTCGTTGTGATTGACAGCGCAAATTTTTTATCTCAGAGGCCCACATAATAAGGGATTTAATTGGATATACGTAATAATATAGACATGCAAAAGTTGCTGGCTAAATTTATTAATAACTAGCTGTCCCGGCGAACTTCGTACCGCCTAACAGTCGATTCTTTTTTTTAATACTTATTCTGCTATTCGGGACACCTTCCCGGAACCCCTCCACTAAAACTTAAACTTTATGGTATGGTATTAAAGTGCAAATTGACTTTTAAGTATTATTACGATTCTTTTGTATGGAAATATAGAAAAGTGTTGTCTTTAGACTTTTCCAGGCAATTTTTTAAAATTTTCTCTCCGTAACAACCGTCCTCGTACTTTATGGGATACTAAAATAATTAGCGAAATCGGTTCAGCCGTTCTCGAGATTTGCGCTTAGCAACAAAATTTTTTTTTTGATTGAAATAAAATAAACACTAAATGTTATGTGAAGCTTACCACAATATATTATTGAAAACACCCAAATCGGCTCAGCCGTTTCTGAGATTAGCGCGTACAAAACCACAGGCAAACAAACAAAAATTATAATAATCATTTTGCTATCAATTGCGTTATTAAAGACCCCCAATTTTTTTTTTATATATCTTCTATGTACAGACAGCGACCAGTTACAGATTTAATATTAGTATAGATAATATAACAATGAATCAACATCATCTAAGTACCTGTATACAAATCATAAAGGTCTACGTCGTCACCAACCGCCACTAATATCTGTGATATCCATGACACAGTAATTATATCATATCTAGATGGATGGAGCCTTCTGATAGTGAAGTCATTGTATGACTAATAATTATATGTCTAACGACCACGATTTTGCTGCCATTATGACGGTCGCCATGCATCATGCTTCAGATGATCGGGAAAAATGAAGGCTTCATCGTGGATAAAGAATGCGATCTACTGTACTGTTGATTAAAAACTTGTAGTAGTCTATGACATTTAATACAAGAGATCAGGACAAAGAACATATTGAGTCGCTCGCCGATTTAACCTGCGTGTGTCATCAAAAATCTGTCTATACACAAGTATGTATATAAGTGAAATGATACTTACTGATGAAACAGAAATCTCAAAAACGAATTGACCTATGAAGATTACATTTTACAGGGTGATTTATGGGTGAAAGACGTCGGCTAAGAACGATTTTTTTCATATCTCACTCCTATTAAAAGGGGTCGCAGGGTTACAGGTTCGTTTGGTAATTACTAATTAAGTGTTTGAAATTCCGCCTTTTTTTAAAGAAGTCATTATGGAAATTGGTATTATTGGTATATTTGGGATTGTGGTAATATACGCGGGCAGAAATAGCGAAAACTAATTTCAAGATTTTTAAAAAATGAACCGGTAATTTTCTTTCTTTTCTTTATTGCTCCCATAAATGTCTGCTCTGATCATCGAACCCGGTACTCCTTCACAGTGTTACAGGGTCATTTGGTTATTAACAGCTATACACCTATATCTAACATAACAGTACTTGCAAAATGTAAAAGTGCGAAGTTTACTTAAACTACTTTAGAACCCACAGTTAATTAGCATGAAGAGTGAAATGCAGCCTCATTTACGAGTAAACTGCGCGGTAAATTGACACGGCTGCGGCTGTTACAATACGATTCAATTATTTTTAAAGCAATACATAACTGAATTGGTTGCTGGTACAAAGTTCAGCTTTTATTTTAATCCTTTTTTACGTGAACGGTCTTCGGTATTTAAAACTTTGATAATTAAAAATATATTGATGATCGAAGTGAATAGCCGATGACGACCCGGATGGCGCAATGGTTAACACGCCGGATCGCCGTTCCGAGGGTCCTGGGTTCGATTCCCAGCGAGGCGGAAATTTGATGATGAGTTTAAATTTCCGTTCTTGTGTTCTTGTCTTATGCGTTGTCGGCCAGGAAAGAGGATAAGAGGGAAAGTACTGGAACATGTCTTGTATTGCAAGCAGATGCATAGATATTGTGTCCGAGTTGTATTGCAACCCGGTTACAATATCTACGTTGTCTCGTTAAAACCCCTAGTATTAAAGATTACAATGTAGTGTCCATAAATGACCTGGCCCTCTCATAAACTAGATGAATACATAATTGTATCACTAATCACGTACCACTAATCAAACATCAATTATAAAAAACAACAGATTCTGTAATTATCTGCGGCTGTAATCAACAATTGTAATTAGTAATTACAGATAGTATACGACATTAGTAGTATTTTTTATGACGGAAGTAACTGACGTTTGGATTGATTACATCTTTATTGCTTTAGTGACTTTATTTTTTTAATATTCTGTTTACGTCATTGCCCTAATTGATGTAGGAAAAACGAAATATTAAATCCTAATACATTTTAATCGAATACAAAATTAAGTATAATAAAGCTGTGTCTCCTAATAATCATCGTGAATTGGACACATTTTTTACTTACTCAACATATCTTAAACAAAAAATATATTACGGAGCCTCATCTACGTTAGCGAACTTTACCAGATCTTTCTCCAATTGGCGTTATCTGTATATCTGACGTCACTCGGTGAGGAGATAACCATCAACATGACATGACAACCTAGCAGGCGGTATCTGGTGCATAATGCCATATGCTCGCGTGTTCGCGATTCCATTGTTCGCCGCTGGTTTACGTGGAGAATGGAGTTAGCCAGTTTAAGCTGGGAGTGCGCAATTTCTCTATGTTCTGCTGTAGGAAAAAAATAGTTGTCTGTAAAGTCGGTTTACGGACGATAATTTTACGTGTTAACGTCATAAGAAAACATTGAAGAAAATTCGCTTAGGCCGATCGTGCGTCTCTATCGCTTGTTCCGCGCTCTCGCTTGCACGCTCGGCTCGGGCGGAACGTGACAATGACGTCTTACTTTTTCGTGCGTGCAGCCGGCCTTCATCGATTTACAAGACGTTCTCATGTCAAAAGTTATTAATAATTAAATTGAATTAAATAACGCTACACACTCTTAGCCTTAGCTTAGCGTGGGTGGCATGCACATCATCAAAGGGTTAAAAAAATAATAATTATTGCATGCATTTCGTTACTAAATTTACCTCCAACAATAGTTTCTCAAACATTTTCCATTTTCCACCTACAACTTTTTAATAATTATGTGTAATAGGTACTCATTAATCTATGTATTTCCTTGTTACAGATAACCCAGAAGGACAAGCTGCACTGATCAACCTTTGCCTTGACTGACACTGACGCGTCCGTCACTGGGTTTTACTCGCGTACATTTATTACAAGTTTAATTAAATAACATCTTATCAGTTAAAACTAGTATAACGAACTATGCGGACAAGTTTGTTGTGAAAATAATTTATATAATCTGTTGTGATGGCGTCACGGATGTGTTTATGGACTGTGTTGGTGGTGTGTGGGGTAGGATGGGTGGCGGGGCTGGACAACGGGTTAGCGCTCACCCCACCGATGGGCTGGCTCGCGTGGGAACGGTTCAGGTGTAACACTGACTGTAAGAATGACCCCGATAACTGTATTAGGTGAGTATTAAATAGTTTTAACTTATATTAAACAAAAGAAACAGCACAGCGCTGTGATAGCCGAGTGGTTCGAACGTGGGTCTACCGAACTGTGGGTCCCGGGTTCAAATCATGCAATAGACAATCATTTTCAAAAATTGTAAATGTATTATAATTTTATTATCACTTCCTTCGGTGAAGGAAACAATCGTGTACATCTTTCGTCACTCGTCACACGTCAATCGTACACACGTTTGAGTATATGAGAGTATTGGAGAGCATAAAGTTCTCAAATGTGAGTGAAGTCTGCCGTTTCTTGGCCCGAGTGGTAGACTGTCTCTCTCGCATCTCGACTCGTGATCACGACCAATGGTCCATGAAAGGTCAAAATATAGTTAAAAATACAAATAAAAAAGTAATAAAATAAAATAAATAATGTGAATAATAAAAATTTATCTAATTTCACAACGCCCTGGCCTAGTTGGGAGCGAGCCTGTCTGTAAGGTCCCGAGTTCGATTCCCGGCATAATGTTCCCGGCCGATTCCATCACCGAAGTAATTGATAACTAATTTCTAAGCACTATGAAAAAGTAGTTGGCACAGTATCGAAACCCAAATCCCATTGTTCGGAGGACCAATATATAAATTGCTAAGTTGTGTGTAAGTGCGTGCGTACACCGTTATGTCTTCATTCTGACAGTAGCATGCTCATAAAGCACTAGCAGCAATTGATCATCCACTGCGTGACCATCCATCACAGTGTATTACTGGCATTACTGCGAATGAATTACTTTTATCATTTGATCAGTAAAGTTCTCGGAGTATCTGTGATATTGGTATCTGTCATGGGTAGTGGGAGGACTGGGAGGTTGAAAGGTGGGAGACTTCACGATACCAGATATGGGGCAAAATGTAATCAGATTACAGTTTTTGATTATATATGGTGGAACGGAAATGCCCCCGTCAGAACCCCACTACCAACCTATTTACAAAACATTTCGTTGTATTTGAAACACTCCTTGCTTAGGCCTCGATAATGCCAGAAGGGTTAAAATTTATTGCATACCAAACAGCTTTCTGGGACATAATAAGAAATAAAAATTAGTACTATGCCGAAATTGAGAAGAAATTGACCTGATTGAAATACTTCATTAGGAAAAATTAATAATTTTCAAGGAACGATTACTCCGATCTACAGCAAACTGGGACTGGCGACATGGTTATTGTTATTCTACTCTTAAAGACCTTTGCAACGATGTATCACACATTTCGATTGGTGCCGGTACCAGATTCCATACATTTTTGTCCATCATCCTTTACGTAGAGTTTTAAGCAATGCTGATGTTCACTTCCAGTGACCGTCTGTTCCGAACGATGACGGATATCCTGGTGTCGGAGGGGTACGCGGCGGCGGGCTACGAGTACATTAATGTCGACGACTGCTGGCCAGAACGGGAACGCGACCCCCGCGGCCGGCTGGTGCCCGACCGGGAACGGTTCCCGTACGGAATGAAGAACTTGGCTGACTATGTGAGTTTATCATTATGTTACTACTACTACTAATACGTCGATTACACCGAGTTCTCCAACTTTTTTGGCGCTGTTATTTTAGAAAACGAAATATTTGACGTAGACATTAACCAAAACTGGTTATAGGTACGAGTCTGTTATGTTATGTACAGAAGAAAACACCTACATACATGTTATGTATAAATGTGTGGAGTGCACTGCTAAGGCCTGCTTTACAGCAGTCGGTCCTGTCTGTAAGCATTAAGGAGTGCGCACATTACAACGACTCCACGACCGACCGACGCCAACGCGAGTAAAACCTTGACAAAGCTAACATTCAATTATGAGCTTTATATCTTTGAAGGTAAGGTTGAATTTCGAACTTATACTTAAAAGCCCTGTACTGCTCGCCCTACACCCATAACCGTTCCGTTTCGAGACCAACGCGTCGACGTTGCGTTGACGACTCACCGTAGACGAGTAGTCCACGCGTCGACCGACACAATGACGTAATGTACCTAGAACGGAACGTCGGAGTTGAAACGGAGTGGGGACGGAGTCGAGTTGACGTCGATGAAGCGTTGATCGCGGAACGGAACGTCGGAGTTGAAACGGAGTGGAGTCGGAGTGGAGTTGACGTCGAGTTGGTGTAATGTGCGCACTCCTTTAGATTACAGTCGTTGAATCGCGTCGGAGGCTTTCGGGCGGCATAAAACTTTCAACACTCAGGTTGGCCACTCACCTTTCGATTAATCCGCATTGGGGCAGCATGGTGTAGTATGCTCTAGGCCTATTTAGTAATAAATAGACCCGTGCCCTGAAGGGGGTCATTAATAGATTGAACAAGAAACCGTAACCAGCAGATGGCGTCCAGCGATTACATAATTTAACTCCATTTTTAAAACTTCAATGTAATAATATTGTCAATGAACATTTTTTGTATCACGTTTATTTTTGCCGCACAGCCAGTGAAGGTTGGATGGCATGGTTTTTGTTCTGTAAAATCATTGAATCTTTGAAGACAATTTAACAAAAAGGTTAAAATTTTTGTCGTTATGCCCACGGTTTGTTACATCTCATTCAATAGATTGTAATTTGTAATATTGAATAAGTTATTTGTTGGCTGGGTTATTCCGGATTTTTTATCGCGTTGTTAAAAAGAAACTTTGTTTATTTTAACTACTTTAAAATTCAATCTCTTAGAATGTTGTTTGACCTTACTTCGGTAGGTATAATAATATATAAAACACCGATATGTGTATGTATGTAGTTGTCTTTGGAAGGATTGTCGGATAATGGTAGTGCTGCTTCTGTTGTAAAGTAAATAATGTTAGATATTATTTCTCCTCTTAAAAGTCTACACTCCATAAATTATAGGCTTGTTATTAAGTTCCTATCAATCTTCTTTTCAACGACAATGTATAGGACTCTGTAGGATGGTGAACACTGACCATCCTGTGAACGTTTGGGGTAGTCAATATATTGATATTGACTTTTTAATTGTAAAAACATTGGGGAGAGCTCAACTACTCGTCAGTTCAAATTTAAGTGGGACCACATGATAAGCTCCAGCTTTCGAATATTAATAATCATAAAAATCGGCACATCCAGTAAAAAGTTATATGTAAGGTATCATAAAAAAAATATAGTCGATAACCTCTTCCTTTTTTGAAGTCACTTAAAAAAACGATGTCAACTATGCATCAAATTCCTCACATGAAAGATATTCGTCGGCCACATCAACATTCCAAGCATATCATGAGAAGATGTTGATTCTCATATTAATTCACGTCAGATTATGCGATTGTCGTTGCGATAACGTTATAGCCACATATATTTAACACACATCTGCCTAGACGTGTTTTGATTGATGAACAGCTGTTGCGCTACCTCTGGCGATGTTCAACTTTAATGCAACGCAATAAAGGTCCAAATAACTAATTATTACCTATTATTATTATTTCTTAGTCCATAAATCTGGAATATAATAGTACGAGTATTTTGTACTAATCATAGATGAAATCAGTACGGTAACTCTGTCTGTTGAATGCTTATATGTGTAGGTACTTACCTTAATTATACCTTTTAGAAATTGCACTTTGAACCTCTGCGTAGATTATGATGCTAAATGTTGCGATATTTCTAGTGTCTTTTGTGCTCAAATTGTGATTAGAGTAATTGCCAATTTTTTGATGATATTTATATTCATAGAAAAGGACTGTCTAAATATTGTTTTTCGCATGTTCCGAGGTGGGGTATGCCAGTACATATACTGTTGTAAACACCGATGTCTCTAAAATCCAAGGCAATGTCTCTGATGTTACGACTTCCGAACATCTTCCATGAAGTATGAAATGATGAAGTATAAATCACTAAATGCCTAGCTCTATAGGAGTTAATTTTATGTTTCTTGTGTACTAACTGGGTTCAAAAAACCGATGATATCAAGAACGAGTCCGTTTCGTGAGAGAAACTATATAGTTACTTAGGATCATACTTCACTTCTCACGACGAAAGTAAGTATACCGGTTTTTGCTGGAAAAATAATTATTATACGCGTTAAGTCAGGCAAACATAATATATTGTGGCACGTTACTTGGGATAACATAAGCATGTTTAGAGTAGGGTTGTCTAATTGCACTATTTTGAAATGTGCATAAACACAAACAAAACTCGTACACACACAAACACAAAAAAAATTTGTAAACCTTCAAATAAGCAGCAGAAACAGCAAAAACTATAGTAAAAAAGTCACTGTCAATTATAGCGCAACAGTTGAATAAGCGATGCAAATTTTGATAAAAATTATAACTGTACTTATTTTTTTTTGTAATACCTAAATAGTCCAATTGACTAAAATATAATACGATAAGTACTATATGTACGTATGTAGGTACATAATATATTAAACTCAGTACAGTACCTACGTGCCAACCTTATTATTTGAGAGTTGCATTTTTATGGTAATGTTACAACTATTCACTTACTTTTGTTAAGTGTTTCCAGAAAAAATATGAATGTTGCTGCTGTGATCGTAAAATTTATAATTTCATGAAATTATCGGCCATTTCATTGTACGATTGTTTCATGTGATGATGGGTGGTCGATTGATATTATTTCTGTAAGTCGATACGAGCTGACCATCTCAAGACAGTTGATTACCACCGTCAATGGATGGTAACACCAAAGGCATAAGAAATCGCGAAAACTGCATATAACGTGCTACCAGAAGATATTACTAATTTATTTTATTACAGTTTTTTTTGTTTTTAGTTGTTGCATTTTTCTGTATTCTACTAGATTTTAGTGCACGTGTCTACTTTATATTTATGTCATTTAAAAAACTATATGTGGAAACTATTAATTGGTCTTCATGTGTAATACTGTAAATTAATGTAAATTTTGCCGTAATTTTACCTTTAACATTGCTTGCTGAATTAGTACTTTTAGTTGTTGTTAATAAAAGTCCAGTTAGTAATCATTGTTAGTAACAGTCTCGTTATAATCCTCACCGAGGCTCCGAAATTCAATATTTATGTCAATGATTTTTTCACGTTAAAATGCATTCTAAAGCAGAATAGCTGTAGTTGCCTACCGCGCCCGCGGTTGCTTAATCGATCATTTAACATCGACACAAACCGGGCCCTGCTATTATCATAATGCTGTTTGTTTCAAACGAAATCAAAGCACGCATTCGCGCACGTGTTTAAACTCGAATACTGTACATTCACATGAATGCGAGAGTGTTTTGAACGTTTGGCGGCTGACAGTTGCGTAAGGTGAAGAACCGCGCAATAAATCTGCGTTAGGCTGGCAATAGACGTCCGATTTTCTCTCCGATTGTCTGATCCATTGCCAGCCTTAACCGCGTCCCGCTGTGATCGTCACGCGACACGCTAGACACACACAACTGATACCATGCTTTATAGTTTATACTAATGGGGATTCGAATCAAATGCCGGATTTACAGTAGCTGTGGCTAGGTAATGGCAATCGATAATGACAGTATCAAATAATTTTCGGCCATGTAATCCAATGTCAGATTTTTTATATTTTAAGTCTTTATGTTCATAATAATAATAACACCCTCTGCTAAATATCCTACTAACTACTTACTGCTATATCCTAGTCCCTTAGAGTATATATATTAACTTTATATACTCTAAGCCTAGTCCTGATATGAGTCTTGTTCTAGGTCGTTGACAATTGTCTTAAGCGCCAGCGATGGGTGCTAATATTTGATTGAAATCATTGGATTCAGGGTTTAAAATCCCTGAAATAACCTAGCTTAATTTTGTTAAAATTATTCCTACTTATATTATTAAATTATACACATCGTTCTAAGTTATAGACAGAACAGACACCGATCAATAAAACAGACAGTTATTCCAACTTACAAAGTGTGGTCTTATATCGTACATTCACGATGGTACGTACGAGTATAAATGGCAATTAATACATTAATGTCTGTAATGTAGTTTATTATCTTAGTTGTTGAATCAGGTTTCTCTTACGAAACATTCGCGGTCGGAACATAAAAATTGCGTGGTTGGTATTGTCGGGAATTCTTATAAATGCGTACTACTCACACGTGAGGAGATGAGTGATTGATATGAATGTGGATGAAAGAACGAGGACGGCCACAAAAGGTGGGAAGGGAAATAGGGAAGAGTGGAAGAGAAGGCCATATAGCGCCAACCCCAAATGAAATTGGGAAAAGGGCTGGAAGATGCCCCATATTTTGAATAGGTACACGGACCGCAGCGCCAAAAATAAATTCTGTGACGTAATTTACGGTTGGCAACAAAGACGTGTTTAAGGCTATCAACGTTATAAAATTAATGGTTGAAGAAGACCGGTAGCAATAAAACTGTTGAGTTTCCTTAAAGTGGTCCAATATATTAACGATTAATTTTATGTCCATTTATGATTTCTGCGTGTTCTTTAGATTTAGAATATGGCAAGAATGAAGTGTATCCGGACTGTGTATGCATGAATGCATAGAACCGTGGACTGAAGTGAATCTGAAGGGGCCATCCACAAGTTACGTCACTTGAATTCCATAATTTATGGAGATAAACACACTTCATTCTTGCCATATTCTAAATCTAAAGAACACGCAGACGAAATCGCAGTCAGGAGTTAGATGAAAACAAAAGACGTTCCTAAAGAATTTCTCATTAATCTGTGAACGAGGAAGACGCTATTGTATCCGATGTAGACATTTTGTAAGTACCTGCAACCGCAATAGTACTGTTTAGTTGATTGTAACTTTAACGACCGCGTAGTTACGACGCGATGAGATTGTTGAAACTACTGAGAAAGCTCATAGTTTAAAAATTATAAGGTTTGCAATATTGTACGACAGGATTTTATTATGTTATACAACTAGTAATCTATATGTAGGTACCTACATACAATGAAACCGATCAACGTTCATTTATTAACTAAACAATATTTTTCACGTATCTAATTCTAGCGAACTTTAAAAAGTTAATATGAAAATTATATCTCTACCTTGGGTCAATGATTAGGAAGACCCTTTTAACAAAATGATACGGCTAAGTACCTACTCCCGATGTGCGTTTAGTACGCCTAAAGATATGACCCAGTTGCAAGTACCTGTATTATAATGTGATGTGCACAATCCATGGCGGATTGTGCACATTGTCTTCATGTAACCTTTTAGTTTTCGCCCGTGGTTTCGTTTGCACGTCGGAGTCGGAAAGCGACAAAATACTGTTAAATAGATCCTATGTCCTTTCCTGGATCTAATGATCCCAACGGAACGTATTTCCGGTACGATAACTATCCTATGTCCATTCCTGGAACTAATGATCCCAACGGCACGTATTTCCGGTACGATAACTATCCTATGTCCTTTTCTGGAACTAATGATCCCAACGGAACGTATTTCCGGAATGATAACTATCCTATGTCCTTTCCTGGAACTAATGATCCCAACGGAACGTATTTCCGGTACGAAAACTATCCTATTTCCTTTGCTGGATCTAATGATCCCAACGGAACGTATTTCCGGTACGATAACTATCCTATTTCCTTTCCTGGATCTAATGATCCCAACGGAACGTATTTCCGGCACGAAAACTATCCTATTTACTTTCCTGGATCTAATGATTCCAACGTAACGTATTTCCGGTACGAAAACCATCCTATGTCTTTTCCTTGGTCTCGACTTATCTTCGTACCAAATTTCATCTTATGAGTAGTATCGGGCGTTTGTTGCGCAAATCCAATGATATAAAATAATAATTTAATATTGCATGTCTTATGGTATGAATTATTTATTTACTTAATTATAAGTGCATATTTCCTTTGTGGAAGGGAGGTGCTACATGGTGTCTAGAAGTGTATCTTTACGTACAAGTGCATTATGCAAGCGGATTATTGCAAAAGTATGTTAATACTAACTTATTATTCTTGTATGTAATCGTTGCGTAATATATTTGTATGCCTATTATAATTTCTTGTTTTAATGGGTTAGTATAACGTAGCAAACGAGCATGCAGCACCATCCTTCCGCTGCCGCCCACGACAACTGTGACCGACACAGAACAACACTCAAATGGGGACTGGTTGGTTAGTCCGGTTAGGAGACGGTGTTAGAACACTAGTTGGTTAGTTTGTTAGTATGAGGACCGGGACAGAGACTGTTAGTGATAGTTAGTCCTGTTAGTTGTTGTTAGTAATAGTCCAGTTAGTAATTGTTATTAAGAGTCTCGTTTTAAATCGTTCACAGATGTGTTTTTAAGCTTGAGCTCTGTGATGGTCGCTCGATGGTCTTGCTCAGTTTATTAATCGTAATTTTACTATTATTGACGGGTTCTCAATGTTTATTTTGAACGCCAATATTTGGCTTAACTGCGATCATTATCAATTAGACTGCGTTTTGTAAAAATGGAATACACGATAATTAGGGAAAACTGAAAAAATAAGCTTCAAAAATTTTAAAATTCCTACAGTAGCGCTACACACTTATGTATAGCCCCCATATAATATAAGTAGGTATGGTTTAACTTGATGAGTAATTAATTTCATCAGTCAATGTCTTTTTATCATTTAGTTACTCAGTTTAATTTAAGATGACGTTTTTTTTAAATAAGTTAATGTTTGACGATATCGGTGAAAGTAGATCAATATCTATTATGCCTAGCTATAGAATGCAGAAGCAACAGAAATGGCATATCGCACGGCGTAAGCGACAATGACTTGTGACTTCACACGGGCCTTGCTAAATCTTTGTTTGGTTACTTTCATTTTTATTCATAGTAACAATACTGTTTATGTAACTTATCTATACTGTTTATGTAACTAAAATGCTTTTCTCGCGTCGAAGTCGAAAACGACCCAAAAGCTACCGTTATAATTATTCCAGGCGAAGTTTTTTCCGGGATAAGAACTATCCTATGATAGTTTTAGGGTCTTAGACTAGGCAAACTACCTCCACACCTTTCATCTAGGTAGAAGGGGGAAGGTAGAATTAAATCGAGCAATTCCTGCGCACACTCCAACGTATCCTGCCATTCCTAGGAATACGTGTCTGCTGATTGTGGACTCTATGGTCGGTAAGTGTTTAATATCAAGCCAGACTGCCTGCAATGTGTTGAAACTTAAGTATTTGAATTCTTTTATTAAACTGAATCGGAACTTTTACTTTCCCGTCCATATCAAATTAAATCGCAGCTTAGTAACACTCCATTACAGAACTGAATCAGAGAAAGTGTCTGGCCGTGATAAAAAGTAAACAAAACATTATTACCCAAATCTTTTTTATCTGCGCCACAGATTAAATCTCTACGATTTTATCTACACATTTAGTCAAAATGTAACTGATCTGTCTGTAAATGGAAGATAGGTGTGAGAAAAATTATTGTTTAAATAAAAGCCTTTATTAACGCTATAGAACCCAAAATAATGGTTGTTAGAATTTTGTTTGGGCGTTTGTGCGTAACCTAAAAGGTTTAGGTAAGGTTTTCACTATTTTTTTTTTTCTTAAACTAAAATATGCTTGCTGCATTTTAACTTGTAATTTAGTACCATTTTGTAAAATAAATAAAAACGACGAATATACAATAAATTCAGTTTGTGCGTTTATCATGCGATATTTACCAAATAAATGCAATAATTAATGAATTAGATCAATAACATTAATATTTAATTGTCATCATTGTGTTAAAAACGTTTAATTTTGTGAACTTCTTCTGTAGGTATACACCTAAACTATATTCACGTTTATTTGATAGAATTTACAAATGTATCCGTATTTGGTGAGAGGAATCTCATAAGTAATTCCTTGCAATGGAAATTAGATATACTTTCGTGATCAGATACTTGTATTGATTAAAAAATGGAAAAGAGATGTGGTATTTATATGCAAATGGTCAGTCAGGCGAGGATAATGCCATTAGGATTCTTTCATTAATGGATACTCATGCACCAGTTTTGCTCTCCGTATCGTCCCATCTGATATAATTATACTTTTTTAACACTACACACTCATAGCCCAACACTAGGATTCCCTGTGTCGTGGGTGCCATGAATAACACAACACAAGGACACACACACTCAAACCGAGAACAGAACTTTAAACTCATACAAACCGCTTCGCTGGGAATCGAACCTTACGACAGGTGGTCCAGCGTGGTAACCATTACGGTTACGACCAGTATGGCGTAACCGTAATGGTTACCCCGTTACGGTTACGCCATACGGGTCGTCAAATTCGCAACAAACATTACCTATAGCTTTTTTAATTGCTGACACTGTCAAGAACCTTAAATGAACTTACTAAAGTTGACAGTGCCGTCAACTAAAGTTGTTAAGTGTACAGCGCCTTAACGATATTAAATTATTTATTAATGTGTAAGTTTACTTAGCACAATACAATATCTAAATGGAGAGATTAATAATGAATAATGCATGCTACCAGCAACTATTAGACCAAATACACGATGAACGAATTTTATGAACTATATCTAATGTTATTTTTAAACACATTAAAATAACTTTTAAGTGGATAATATGACGCTATTATAGTAATAACATATTTATAATACTGAGTTATTTTAATAAAGTTTACACAAACGTTCACATGACCTAATGTTATTATTAAAAATATTATTGGATATGACGCTATTAGCAATAACATTAATATTATGCAGTTTAATAAAGTTTACACAAACGTTAAATGTAAATGTTGTTTTATATTATTTTTATGCTTTAGACGCTGCTTGTAATTTAGCTCCCAGTTTTTCTATTTCATAAGAACGTAATTAAATAACTGATTGTAATATTAATAAAAACGAATATAAGCAAAAAGTCCGTCTGCGTTTAAAAAAGAGTGCGGTTAGAAAAAAGGTGAATAATTCGTCGATATTAAAACGATGCTAATTGTTACGATACACGAATCTTTTGTAAGGAAAGCGATGAACAAATTGGTACCGTACGAAAAATTGCTTTGAATTTTATTAAATGCTACTTATTTTTTATCTTTTATTTAATAAAGACGTAAGAACTACATAATATACATCTCAATAAATAGGATGAAAACATATTTAAACTGATGTGTTTTAGCTTACACCCTGCACCGTGGACTTACTAATGATACTTACTTACAATTAAAAAGTAAGTATATCATGTGCTTTTTACAAGCTTAAAAATTCTTTACAATTCACATTAAGACAATCACAATTTGTTAACACAATGAGGAGGTTAACACATGAAATTATTATAGGTACATGTCTCATCTAAATTATTTACTATGTCTAAAATTGATGAAAACGAATTATTACTAAAAGGAAAAGTCCATTAAAGAGATCTATGGCGCGGTACGTAACGTTCTACAACAAAAAATACGGATTTTACACAAAAAAAAACTAGGGCTGCCATGACATGCTAATCAACCTTTTTGTTTTGTCGATGTCAGCCAAATACTAAAAACCCCGTACGTTTGGATAAAAAAGAGTTTTTTCCCGCACACCACGGTATGGCATCATAGATGCATTCACCACAAATTGGCTGTTAAAAAAACAGTTTTTTTCTCTTTATTTTTTTTCTGTCACATTATGAACGTTTTCCGGATTTTCCTGGAGAAACAAGATAATTTGAAAGAATCTCGGACTTTAATTTAAAATTTTTACTGTGCGCATTTAAGGTCAAAATTTTTAATAAAATTAAAATTTTTACTTGAACATTCCTTTACGTACCTCAAAAGTGAACTGTAAAATTAAATACAGTAAGGTACAGTCTGTATTCTAAAAGCCTTTTATTATTTCCTTGTTTCTCCTTGTTTATCTTGATTGAGTTCTGCGATGCGCACACCTTCACATTGAAAGGTTCGTCTTGAACTTTACTCGGGTGGTCAATGACCCGGCAGTTCAGATAATGATATGTCGTGTTTAAAATTAAAATTAGTTTGACCTTTTTACAGTGATGAGCTATTTTTGTCCTTTGAAGGCTATTTGTCGTTGGTCAAGGAAACCGGAAGAGCCCGAAATGGCGAGCTTCCGGACTGGTAGTACGAGTCATACTACCAGTTTTGTTTAATTTAGTCTTTATAACATGCACGGATTGACGGATCAACGGCCGAGATCCTCAAATATTTACGTTCATTGTTAGCAAATTTGAACGAGAAGTTCAAGCACTAAGTGCTCACAAATGTTTGTTTAGGAGGATAGCAAATGTTAAATGGCTAACTCTCAATAGGAGTCTTTTTGCAGTGTAATGTTAATAATATTAAGTGTAACTTAGCAGGAATTCAGTAGTCAAATAAATAAAAATATCATAATAAAATCAAAAATATTGTCGTTACTATACTGCGGGTTGCTTGCAGTATTGCACGCACAGGACAAATTGACATTACAAAATATTTGATGCGAAAATAAGTATTTGTCATGTTAGCCGCAAGAATGGGATCCAGATAATCTTGATCGTCGAAGAGGATTAGGAGAAAACTAAAGAGAGATATTTAACACATGGAATCTAAGTGTGCTAAAAAGTAACCAGGATATTGATATACGAAGATTAACTTTTCGTGCGCTGGTGACATAATTATTATCTGTTTGTTTTTTAATAAAGTATACCTAATATAGTTGCTGCCATACGCCTAAGTGTTATTGTTAATGATAGTCGTTTAGATAAATTTATAAATACCAAAGTGTTAAGTCCACTTTTACTGGACAGTCTGGACACTGATTAATTTGATTGAGTTTAATAGTGAAAGATCGAACATTGATATCCAATCGATTATAAATTGTCATTAGCTTAAAGACCCGGTGACCTGCTTTCTCAACTTTCGTGATAATGTGTTTGTGTGTGCAGTTGTGATTAATCAAATAGGTAAGTCAGAAGGGTTTTTTTTTTTTTTTCAAACTTACGTGTTAACGTAAGTTTCCTCTTTTGTAATAACAAGATTCCTGCTAACGGTATACAAGATTTGTTAGCTGGTGAAGCGATTAACGCGTCCGAAAAGGAATGCGTCGTACTCATAGTTTTTTGATTGAGATTTTTAGGGCGAAATGGGCTCTAAACTAATTTAGTGTAGTGTAGGCTAGTGTTTGTATAAAAGACCTAATATCTTGCAGTTGGTATTAACTATTTTCTCTCATTATGATGGAGTAGGGGTAGCTCTAGCTATGCTTAGACCTAATGACCCACTTTCCTCTGTAATCGGTGATAACCCCAAATCGCGTGGGTTCCACAGACAGACGCTGTTCCGCTCGGTGTATGGCAAATTGCATTTTGCGGGAACTTTCTTCGTTGTTTCGAGATTACTCAGAGAAATGAATGCTGTAGCGCTGATGGGATCCGGATTTGAACTCATTCCATACACTTCAGAACAGAGATGGACATAACGTAATCATGAATCACGTTGAATATTGTACACTAGGTATTTTTATAAATGTAGGGTTGCTACACATCTAAAGTAGGTAGTCATCATCACAACCCATAACTGTCCCATTGCTGGGCACGGGTTTCCTCTCACAGTGTGAGGGGTACAGGCCATAGTCCACCACGCTGGCCAAGTGCGGATTGGCGGACTTCACACACCTTTGAGAACATTATGCAGAACTCTCAGGTGTGCAGGTTTCAAGTATCAAAGTAGGTCGTAAGGTAAGACAACTGATTTACTTCTGTTTATAAAAATAAATAAGTGTTCAAGTTTTCACTTCTGCCGGTGCAACCCGTTTTTTTTTTTTAATTGTACGCCGGTATGTGGCGGGAATATAGAGGAACTTTTTAAATGATAGCTTTTGTATGACCTGTATTCCATAATAAATGAGACTTGATGAGATTTTACTCGTGACAGACCTACAGACAGACAGAGACATTATTAGGGTACCGTTGGTCAACCTGTAGGTTGTATCTTGAAATCGATCAATCATCATTGATCGGTGGTATGACCAACCAAATAAACAAGTTTTTTCCACTTTTACCTTCTCGGATTGATCGTTTTTATTTCTCACGGTGAACTGCAGACTGGCATTGATTAATAAGTACATGTTTATTTTAGTTTGCACGTGAATGAATTATTATTACCTAAGTATTTAGATCCTTATGGGTTTTGAAGTTAGCCTTGGTGTGCACGTGATTAATTATTCAACGGAACGTTGTGGCATTAAGGATGCTGAAAGAACTACGTAATTTATTTATTTGTATAGATGTCCTTAGATATTTAATTTACAGTTTTTATCTGGCTTAATCCAGTTCTAGTATCAAAAAATATAAAAGTTTTAATACTAAATACTGTTATCATTTAAAAATAGAATAAAGGCAATTTGATACGTATACGATAGAAACGTTTCAAAAGATGTAGAATTGTTTTTGGCGTGTTCAAGGGGAGACGTTCACCTCAGTAATATTTATGATTTGAGACCGTGATCAGGATTAGATTACGTGTGAGGCGGAGTGAAATGAAATATGACAATGTACAGGTGGAAGTGTGCCATGGTCATGGTCGAATATAATTCGCGTCAAGAAAATCGACTTCAAAAATTGTTCATTTTACATCGAAGAATATTATGAGAACATTATCAACGTTGTTTCGACTACGTAGTCGATGCCGATTAAGCGTCAACGCTTATAATTCAGGAGGACAAAAAAGCCCAAACAAAATATTCAAAGGAAAAAAATACGTCGATTGGAATCTAGATTGTACCTATTGCAAATTATTTTAACAAAATCCTATTCACCGTAAGTCCGTTTCTATCTTAATTAGTTTATTGTTTATTAAAATTAAATGCAGTCCATCTGATATTAATAAAAGAATAATGTATTGCAGTGATTGTGAAAAGCGCAACGAACGCGTTTATCTGGGTCAAGTTTACGAGATAATCGTCGCTCGTTGCGAATTCAATCTGTTGCGGGCGTCCGGAAAAAGTGGCTCTGTGTTTTTTATTTTTATCACTACTTATACACCGACGCAGGTGTAAACTTATACATCTGTATAAGGCTCTGCCGATCTGGAGCATTCTGGGGCCAAGAATCGCCACTCAACCAAAGGGACACTCGTTCTTCCGAGTCTATGCCCGTGATTTTAGACCCGTAGACTACGCCACAGTCCACGCAAAGAGCGAGACAGCAATAGAAAGACTAGTGTTGGTGATAACATTGCTAACTGGAATCACATAATAATTATGTACTTATGAGGCAAATAATTTATTTTAGCGGGTTAATTAGGACACGGCATTACGAGTATTACGGCATTAGACATCGTCATCGACATTTAACGCATAATTTTAGGTATAACAACAGAGTAATATACACTAAGGAAACGATACGGCGCACAGTGGGACGAAAATCAGCTTTCATAGACATAGGAATGTTAATTCATAAATATCGCTGTTTTTGTTGGATATGGCTTTTGTTTACAGTAACTAAGCCTACATATGTAAAAAAAAGTAATTGGGCATTTATGCGAATGATTTATATTGTTTTCGAGAAAAAATTGTATGGAGCTTTCTTGAAAAATCCGATTTTCTACGGACCTGCAAGTCAAACCGTAATATCCTTCTAGGGAGTGTTACTACTAATTATTTGTAATTTTTTGACATATCACATACAACGGTTACTTCTGCAGAATTTTTTTTAAAAATCGTTAAGTATAATGTACATTTTTTATTTAATTTTATTGCATTGAGTTTTTTAAACACTAAGTACTAATTACATTTTATTACCTTTCTGGTGTGAATAAGTGATATTAACTAAGTAAACAATTATATTTTCTAATAGAACATACCAAAAAAAATTGTTATTGTTATTTTATTCTGAAAAGTGATTAGGTAATTAGGTAGGTTATTCTGAAAAGTGATTGGCTAATTAGGAATGAATTCTAGTAATAATAAAGAAGTAAAGATATGAGCACTAATTAACTATTATTAAAGAGAGTAATTAAGAAATCGTCAATTTGCTAATCATTTAAAATCAGTCCTATAACAACTATAAATGAACAATATTTTTAACACATAATTCAGTTTATTTCAAACTTTTGTGCTGTTAACATTAAATCGTAATCCCGAACTGTGAAATATTTAAAATGGAAAGTCTGCGTACCAATTTAGACTTGTTTGTTGTGCTGAGAAGGGAAGGTACTTCATTCGATTATGAAGTATTGTTTAGTGCAGTTGTAAATCGACTTGGTGATAGCATTTCGGACGAAGATCGGGTGACACTTAAGGAATTTTGTCGAAGATTCACACGTGCTGCATCACAAAGATGGCAGAAATCTCACCGCATTCTGGATACATTCAGAAAGCAGTACGAAAATTGGCTTCAGTCTAATGTCGATTGGCCAAGTTGCGTGCCAATCAGTATGGTCATGCCACAATCCAGTGAAGAAGAACAGCCAGGACCTAGTGCACTTTCAATCTGTCCAGGACCATCGACATCATCTATTGGGACAATGACAAAAACATCAAGGAAAGCATTTGAAGATCTTGGAAGCAAACAAAAGAAGAGAAGGTCTGATGATCACAAAAATGAAAATCCAAATGAATTGGCATATTCCGCTGCAGTTCTTTTAAAGGAAGAAGGTCGTGAAGATATCGCATCTGTTATCGAATATATGTTGAAGAATCCAGAAGCAGCAACAAAATTTAACGAAATGATTAACAAACCAGTTAAAAAAGTTATCTTTACTCCAGAAAAAGCACTAGGATTGCTTCTTTCGCTGAAATTGTCAAAGTGGCAATATATGACGCTGAGAGAGACTACCATCCGAGAGGGTGCAACTGACATTTATCCGTCATATTATAAAGTACAGCAAGTAAAAAAACAGTGTTACCCTAGTAAGCAATCAGTGACTGTAACGGATTCATCAGCAAGAATTACGCTTCAAGCATTGCTTGACATCACAGTGAAGAGGATCCTGGAAAGTCTTCCTGAAAGTGTGCAAAATAAGGACTTAAAGTTAATATCCAAGTGGGGCTTTGATGGTGCTTCGAACCAAAGTCGTTATAAACAGAAAATGGATGGACAACAAGAAGATTCAAGCATATTTATGACGTCCTTGGTGCCATTAAGCCTGACTGATGGAGACGAAATTTTGTGGTTGAATCCCAAGCCATGCTCAGCGTTATATTGTCGTCCAGTGCAGTTCACATTTATTAAGGAAAGTGAAGAAGTGGTCATCAGTCACAAAAAGCAAATGGACGACGAAATTAAGTTGCTTATCCCCACTGATTGCAACAGAAACAAGGTGAGCCATCAACTTAAGATGACAATGATTGATGCTAAAATTTGTACGTATCTTTCGGAAGCCAGATCGAATGCATCGTGTTATCTCTGCTTAGCTAAGCCTACAGAGATGAACCGCTTGGATATTGCAACGTCAAAAACAGTGAACAGTGATGTATACGAATTTGGACTATCATCGTTACACGCTCGTATAAATACGATGGAATGCCTTTTACATATTGCATACAGACTGGACTTCAAAAAGTGGGCTGCACGAGGACAAGAGCACAAGGATTTGCTAGAGAATCGAAAAAGAATAATTCAAAATAAATTCAAAGATGAACTCAATCTATTGATTGATATTGTGAAACAAGGCTCAGGGACAACAAATGACGGGAATACAGCAAGAAGGTTCTTCGAGTTCCCCGATATAACTGCAGCCATCACTGGGTTGGATGAAGAGCTAGTCAGAAGATTTGCTGTTATTCTTCAAGCAATAACATCTGGAGAGGTAATTGAGCTAATGAAATTTAAAGAATATGCACGTAAAACTGCAGAAAGATACGTGGAGTTATATGATTGGTACCATATGTCATCGACCGTTCATAAGCTGCTGATACATGGTGCAGACATAATCGCCAATAATAACATTGTTCCGATAGGTAAGCTTTCAGAAGAAGCCTCAGAGGCCCGCAACAAAGACTTTAGGAGATTTCGGGAACATAATTCGCGAAAAATGTCCAGGCAAGCTTCAAATGCCGATATATTAAATATGCTGATTCTTTCGTCTGATCCATTAATCTCTTCTCAAAGACCGAAATTGGAAACTAAGAAAGGTAAGGATTTCTTCGCTGAAACTTTAGAATTGATCAAGTTTCCAGAATCTCCATTTGAAGTTGTAGATATGTCCAATTTGGAACCTGATTCTGAATTGGGATCAGATGAAAGCGATTTTGATTAATTAGTAGATAAGTGCTTGTTGTATTTTTATTTTATTTTTTATACATTTTTTTATCATTTAAGGAAATTTTTTATTGCCCTGTACAAATTTTTCTGATCACAAAACATGGGGTCTGTTGACTTGCATCAGCTCCCCTCCCACAAACTTTAGTTAGTAATGTTATTTTTTTCTTTTGTAACTCTAGTCTTTAAGAGGCCTTGTTTGTAGAGATAAATAGACATTTTTATTTATTTATTTCTTGTATTGTTTTGTATAGTATTATCATACATAAGTAGTGTGTAGTAGGAGAGTTTAATTTTTTATTAATAGTTCTTTATTTTTATTTGAATATTATATAGGAAAATGTTATATAGTATACATTTTTTCATTTTTTTAATCAAGTGTTTTTGATATTTTTTGTCATAGTATTTGATATTTAAGCTCATTTAAATAATTTAATAAGCTAGCAACAATAAATATATGATATTTATAAATGAACAAAAGTATAATTATTTACTGCCCTCACTTCTCATAACTTATTAACTCTACAACGTGTCTGGGTTGCATGCTCTTACAAAATGATAATACACAATTTTTATCACTCATTTAGAGAATATTTAGAGTGGATGCCGAAAAATTAAGCTTTAAACTAAATAAAAAATGTACATTATACTTAACGATTTTTAAAAAAAATTCTGCAGCTGTAACCGTTGTATGTGATATGTCAAAAAATTACAAATAATTAGTAGTAACACTCCCTAGAAGGATATTACGGTTTGACTTGCAGGTCCGTAGAAAATCGGATTTTTCAAGAAAGCTCTATACAATTTTTTCTCGAAAACAATATAAATCATTCGCATAAATGCCCAATTACTTTTTTTTACATATGTAGGCTTAGTTACTGTAAACAAAAGCCATATCCAACAGAAACAGCGATATTTAAGAATTAACATTCCTATGTCTATGAAAGCTGATTTTCGTCCCACTGTGCGGCGTCGCCACGTTTTGAGCCGTTGGGTATTCTTTGTTAAAAATTTCATATAACAACGCTCTTTTTAGTATCGCAACGGCATCTACTCGCCTTGGAACAAGCTCACGATTCGAGTGATGACAAATCGTTTTCGAGTCGATGAGTGTGCACCAACCTTTATATTCCATGTTCACGCGTTTTTCACGCTTCGCAGTCATTTTATAATCTCGCAATTATTTCGCAGAGAGACTTTTTTAATGTTACTTAAATATTTTAATTTAATTCATCAAGATTACTTATTGTTAATAATACATAATTATATTAATTATAATTAAGTATACAATTTAGATCGTGTTATTAAATTAATTATGTTCGGCTTGAAGTTAGGTTTATTTAGAAGATAACAATTGATTATTGTCGTTGTGAAATGTTAAAACTTTTGTGATTTTTGTACTGTTGGGGGTTTTTAGGTTTGCGAAAATTTTAATTATTAAAATGTTTGATTGTTAGGTATAATTTTATAATATAATATAATATATAATATTCAGCTTTATAATATTAGTATCTTAGATATGGGCATTAGTATCTGTAGGTAGATTAATATTATTATACAACGATAATCCGATTATCTGTCTATTGAGTAAACAGGAAAAAGACGTTACACAGTATCCTAGTAATATCTCACTCCCGTTTTGTAAACATGACAATATTTCATTGATAAAATCTGTGACGATAATAATAGTACAGGAAATTATAATATTATTCAATGAAAGGTCAGTCGTATGGGTTTGTTTCTGTTGGCGAGATCAGCAAGTTACACAAGGAATTCTAGTCTGGAGATTTGGGTATAGGTAAGCAGTTCTGTTGTACATATTTATAAATTTAATATACCTTACACTTAATAATTTCAAATAATGCTATCTATATAACTACTGGTATTTTTATATTAACTTTCCTGGCTAGCTACTCCTTGGATGAGTCACTCGCCAAACGGCTCTTTGTGTTCAAACTGGGGAAATGAAATGAAATGAAATGAAATGAAATGAAATGAAATGAAATGAAATGAAATGAAATGAAATGAAATGAAATGAAATGAAATGAAATGAAATGAAATGAAATGAAATGAAATGAAATGAAATGAAATGAAATGAAATGAAATGAAATGAAATGAAATGAAATGAAATGAAATGAAATGAAATGAAATGAAATGAAATGAAATGAAATGAAATGAAATGAAATGAAATGAAATTTATTCGAAGTTGGTTTTTTACAAACACTTTTCGAAAGTCAATCTACGCCATCGCTTCGACAAATCCCTACCGTGAGTAGTCTTGGAAGAAGAAGCGGCAAGAAACTTCCAAGAAGCTTTTTTTGCTACTCACATTACAGATAGCACTTACTACTGCTTACTAGTTAGAATATCAAACTCATGTCCAAGCATTTTTATCTTTAAAATAATCATCAAGTTTGTAATAACCTTTCGTCATAAGAATGCCTTTGACATGATTTTTAAATTTACAGTATGGCATTTCCGTCAATTCGAACGGAATTTTATTATAGATTTTAATACAACTACCCATGAACGAGCCTCCAGTTTTACAAAGTCTGAAGTTTGGTACAGTCAGTTTAGCCTTGTTCCTAGTATTAATGACGTGAACATCACTCTTCTTAAGGAAACTGTCATAGTATTTTTTAACGTACATAATATTATCAAAAATAAATTGTGAGACTACAGTTAATATATTTATTTCCTTAAATAAATTTCTTAGCGAATCCCTTGGCCTGAGGTTGTAAATGGCACGTACTGCTCTTTTCTGTAAGATAAATATTGACTCTATATCTGCAGCCGAGCCCCACAACAACAGACCATAGGACATTATACTATGAAAGTAGCTAAAATAGACTAATCTTGCTGTTTCTACATCAGTCAAGAGCCTTACTTTCTTAACAGCGTACGCAGCCGAACTAAGTCTCCCCGACAAGGCTTCAATATGAGGACCCCATTGTAGATGAGAATCTATAGTAAGTCCCAAAAATTTTGTTGAATTTACTAGTTCTAATACTTCCTTATTTAGAACAATTTGAGCAGGAACCTGCTTTACATTTGGCAACGTAAATTTAACACATTTGGTTTTTTTCGCGTTTAATACTAAGTTGTTACACGTAAACCAATGCAGTACTTGCGAAACAGCATTATTTACATCGTCAAAACATTGTTTTCTTCTATCTACTTTAAAAAGTAACGAGGTGTCATCAGCAAATAATACAGTTTCACATAAGTTCGTAGTGAAATAAGGAAGATCATTGATATAAATTAGAAATAGCAGTGGTCCTAATATTGATCCTTGGGGCACACCCATCGTTATGTGTGCTCCAGGGGACTCTACTCCATTAATAACTACTTTCTGAGTACGTTCAGATAAGTAAGATTTTAGAAGGCTAACTGATTGTTTTGAGACACCATAATGACTAAGTTTATTTAATAATATATTATGATCAACGCAATCGAACGCCTTCGAGAGGTCACAGAATATACCAATGGCATCCTGCTTACGTTCCCAAGCATTAAAGATGTGTTTGAGAAGTGCGATGCCTGCATCAGTGGTATTTTTCCCTCTCGAAAAACCGAACTGATTAAAATGAAACAATTTATTCATAGAAAAATGAGACAGTAGCTGATTGTAAATAATTTTTTCAAATATTTTGCTAAGTGCTGGTAAGATAGATATTGGCCTAAAATTTGTGGGATCGTTTTTTTCTCCAGCTTTGAATAAAGGTATTATTTTCCCATGTTTCATAAGATTGGGAAAGCTACCGTCATTAACACATTTATTAAAGATTAAACTTAAATGGGGTGCAATGAAATTGATAATTGATTTAACTACCGCTGTAGAAAGGCCCCACAGATCACTTGACTTTTTAATATTGATCGAGTTAAAGCTTTGAATAATTGAATCGCAAGTGACGTGTTTAAAAGTAAACAAGTTGGTGCACTTATCAACACATGACTCCATAATGGCCATGGCACGTTGAGGACATGTATTTAGGTTTTTTGTAATCATATGCGGTATTTTTGAGAAGAAATTTTCAAATGCACCGGCGACTGCGTTGTCGGAAGTGATATTCTCGTTATTGACCTTCAGAGTAAAATTATGATCATTCAATTTTATTTTACCCGTTTCTTTATTAATGACATTCCAAGTAGTCTTAATTTTGTTAGCTGATGTCATTATTTTATTGGAAATGTAAATTGATTTAGCTTTGGCGCATACTAATTTAAAAACTTTTGAGTACATTCTAACATAATTCAAAAATTCCGGGTCTGTAGAAGTAGATTTTTTTGCGTATAGGTCAAACAGTTTAATTCTACTTTTATATATTCCAGGTGTTGCCCAATCACTAAATTGAGTTTTTAAATTTTTACAGTTGACATGTTTTTGTTTAAAATTTTTATTAAATTCATACTTGATTAAATCAAAAACAGTCGAGTATGCTTTCTCTTCTTCGTCTTCGTCTTCGACTTCGACTTCGTCGACAACGCGCTGGTGAAGCTTTACGTGTTATTTTTTATGGAATTAAGGTAGCAAACGAGTATACAGCACCGCCCTAACTGATGTGTTAGACAGCGGCGACCTACCATCAGTTTAGCTGGCCTTATTTATCACCGGTTTAGGATCTTACCATGCTACCAATCATAGGAGTACTTTTGACAAGAATTATAAAGATTGTGATACGATGGCTACAACAATAACAAATTCAATTGCATAATGCGACATGCAGTACTAATTATATTAACCAATTACAGCCATCCTCGAGAACGTATTATCTCATCAGTGGATTAATTTAATAATTAATCCTAATTGTAATGCTCGATGATATTAAGTTGACCTTAACCCACGGGACGTGTGATACAAATCTGACAACTTGTTTGGACAGGGCTTAGGTAATGATACAGACATTGAACTATGTTATAAAAGTAAAAACGAAATTTAGGTAATTTATGAAGTTTTCTTAAGCTAATTTAAAGTTAATGTTTGTACAAATTTGTGTAAAAATTGTGTACAAGGCTACGGTAAAGATACATTGAACTATCTCATAAATACTAAAAATAAATGTAATTTAAGAAATCTCCTGTAGCTAGTTTAAAACTTGTACCTATAGAAGTCGTTACTTTTGATACGTTGAAACTAATTTTATTGTACTTATTATCCTAAACGCTTTGCTACACGTAAATAAATGGTTTACTCCCAACGGCCACCACTAAAACAGCCACCAGTGGTGGCCGTTAGATCAGTGCATAATTTTTTGTTCCAAGGGCCATCAGTGGCGGACGTAATTTTATTTAACTGACACATAGTTTTGACAAAATTAATGCGATCTCCTTTTACTCGAGAGGCCTTTGCATTTGCTGTGCCATTTCCGTGACAATTTTAATGATTGTTATGTAGTTGGTATTTTAAACACACATCAACCAGTCTTTGTATACTGTTCTTTTGACCTACTCAACTGTGGATTTATTGTTATCAATACCTACTACTTCTAGAACGAACGGTCACAAGTTTGTTTCGAAGCAAATAGCAAATATATTAACTCATTTATAATAACAATGCCACTCTCATCTATAAACATAGTTCGAGTGTGTATATTATTATGAGCGATTTATTCATATTGGTACACACAAGACCGATAATTTAGCGATAAATCATATTCTTGATTTTAATGTATTTTAATTCTGCTGACCTTAACCCAAAAACAGTCATCCAAAATGTGCAAGCTTGTTTGGAAAGGATACGGTCATTATACAGCGGGTGATACAACTTTTGATCGGAACTAGGACACACCATTTATAGCTTTCTGATGCCAAACTAGCGATGTTGAATATTAAGCAAGATAACGTTCAATATGTTCATGTAAACACATGATTAATAAAGTAGTAATTACTCGCTAATCCCGCATATGTTCGCTTTGGCAACGGTGACCATAGCAACGAAAGTAGCAAGCCTAATTATATGTTAAAATGTTAAATATCTGGATGACCGAGCTTTGCTCGGTATTTTTTTTTATAAATTGTGTTTTTTGACTTCGTGTTACATAGCAATTAGTTGCTCACAAAAAAGTATTATTATTCGCCAATAGATGTCAGGAAGAGTCATATTTTTCAGTTTAAATTGAGACTACAAAAACACGAATAAAATGACATTTTCTAAAAATGATTCCTAGCTAGATCGATTTATCGCCCCCGAAACCCCCTATATACTATATTTCATGAAAATCGTTGGAGCCGATTCCGAGATTCCAATTATATATATACAAGAATTGCTCATTTAAAGATATAAGATTAACGCTTCAAATTTCCTAATCCCACGGGAACTTCGGAACAAATAAAGATACGTACGGGCTGAAATCCTAATCCTCCTCTTGAGGGTTAAAACAAAGACAGACAAATCAATTATCGTATTTAACTGTAAAACCCTAAACAACCTGTTATCTACAAACGAGTAGAACGCATTGCCATAAATATTTCATTCCAGAGACAATGGACAATTGTTGAGATTTCGTAACATTTAAATACTTGCGAAGGAACAAGTGTATTGCCTTGATAATGTGGTTCATTAAGATGTTATCATGTAATCATGTGAAAATATACACATGTCTCACATTATTATATTGTTGTTTGTACGTAGTGATATGTTGTACGTTTTGCTCTTAATTTATGTATTACAGAAACCGTAGTATTACATTACAGCGATCGACCCCGTAGCATATTTAGGAGTAAAACTGCCTGCGAATTGAAGGGTCCCGGGATCGATACCCGGCCGGGGCAGATATTTATGCGACAGATAAATGTTTGTTCTTGTGTCGTGAGTGTTAGTGTGTGTTATTTGTGTTGTCCATGCCACCAGCCACACATGGCACCTAGTACGGAGGTATGGAAGTGTTAACGTTTTTTTTACCTATCAATTATTGTGTCCAAGCTAAGCTTTCCCACCCGACTTTTCCCTGAAACAGATGTGGTACTGGTGACGGGTCGTGTAAGTCATCAATTATGAAGGATTGTTGTAGACCAAAACCTTAATTTCTACATTTAACTAAAAACAAAAGTTTAGTAAGTTTTATCTTCCTAATCCCATTTGACCAAAAATTAAAATGTTAAACAAAAAGAAACCATTTTTAAATTCCATTGTAAAAATAATAGCACTAGCATTGTATCACCTCGTTATGTCGAAATAACGAGTAGGGCGGTGCGTTATGTGAACGAATTAACAATGATACACGGACGTAACACAACAATAACCAACGGTAAGTACACGCGTGCTTTATCTCTAGATTTAGGCTGTGATTGCTCACAGGCGGGAGCGGGGCGGTTCTGATTGTATCTCATGATGCGCTTCGTAGGCCCCAGTTAGACGACGCGATAGTTTTCGCGTCATATAAACGCGCCCACGCGCGTACCCGGATTCCATTGAAAGGTTTGCTATTCGTAACAGATTTAGAGAATCTAAACAGTTTGATAAAGTACTTAATAGGTGGGATTGTAGTCCCGTCATATAAACGCGCCCCTTCGCGCACCCCCGATTCCATTGAAAGGTTTGCTATTCGTAACAGATTTAGAGAATCTAAACAGTTTGATAAAGTACTTAATAGGTGGGATTGTAGTCCCGTCATATAAACGCGCCCCTTCGCGCACCCCCGATTCCATTGAAAGGTTTGCTATTCGTAACAGATTTAGAGAATCTAAACAGTTTGATAAAGTACTTAATAGGTGGGATTGTAGTTCCGTCATATAAACGCGCCCCTTCGCGCACCCCCGATTCCATTGAAAGGTTTGCTATTCGTAACAGATTTAGAGAATCTAAACAGTTTGATAAAGTACTTAATAGGTGGGATTGTAGTCCCGTCATATAAACGCGCCCCTTCGCGCACCCCCGATTCCATTGAAAGGTTTGCTATTCGTAACAGATTTAGAGAATCTAAACAGTTTGATAAAGTACTTAATAGGTGGGATTGTAGTCCCGTCATATAAACGCGCCCCTTCGCGCACCCCCGATTCCATTGAAAGGTTTGCTATTCGTAACAGATTTAGAGACTCTAAACAGTTTGATAAAGTACTTAATAGGTGGGATTGTAGTCCCGTCATATAAACGCGCCCCTTCGCGCACCTCCGATTCCATTGAAAGGTTTGCTATTCGTAACAGATTTAGAGAATCTAAACAGTTTGATAAAGTACTTAATAGGTGGGATTGTAGTCCCGTCATATAAACGCGCCCCTTCGCGCACCCCCGATTCCATTGAAAGGTTTGCTATTCGTAACAGATTTAGAGAATCTAAACAGTTTGATAAAGTACTTAATAGGTGGGATTGTAGTCCAGTATTAATTTATTAATATCAAAAAACAGCCGAAATTCTGTTGTTATGAATATGAAATAACAAAAATAGGTACTTAGATATGTTAGTAATGAAATAAAAAAACAAATTCTATGTTTATCGTACATAGGAATAAGTGAAAAATATAATCTATATGACATCGATATGTGTAAAATCATTGAATTACATAATTATTTATAGGTACGTTTTTCCAGTTTACTTTAATATTGCTTTCATTTCTTTCACGTCTTTGAACTACGCAATAAAGCTACAGATTAAAATACTCTCCGCTCCGCTCGACTCAACGCCAGCAGTAGCAACGAGCTTACTGCGACCTTCGCGGGTAACCAAGTAAGGAGCGGGCGATTCTCACGCCTTCGCTCGTACACAAAGGAGGTTATTCTATCACGTCGCGTCTGATTGTTGACTTTTTGAATCTTTTTTGTTTCCATGGTAACGCCGCGTCAATTGAATTTTGCAACGCACGCGCATTCCATAATTTGCGCGTTTTGTCTTTTGCGGCGGAACGCTACGCTACTACGGAATGAATTGTTGGTTTGGCTTTGTAACTTTTAATGATATGATAAGAAAACAATAAGTTAAAAACTTGCCATGTGCTTATAAATATTTAACTAGCTTAACACGTCCACGCTTCGCTGTGGCAACGGAAAGTAGACACTATGCTAAATATTAATTCAGTTCAATTCGTTTTAAAAAGCCAGTAACATACGGCTGTTCAGTTGTATGTCGTATGTACCATATTGTGGTGGTAGTTTGTAGAATTCCTCCACAAAATACTTTTAAAATTCTAATCCCGTATTTGCTTCGCTCCATAACGCCTATGGACCTTATTCAAGGAAGCTAACATCTAAATATGCTTCCTTTGGTTTGATGGTAATTTTATATTTAAGAGTCCTTAATTTTAATCTATAAACAATTTTACTAAACATAATATAATATAGTACCTACTTAACATCGAGGTTATAATTTGTAAGGGGCCGTTCAAGTATTACGTAAGCAGATTTTTTGCAATTTTTAACCCCCCGTCCCCCTTGTCAGCAAATCAAATCTGTTGTGCTTACGTAATACTTTAATGACCCCTAAGGTAATATAAAAGTATAAACAGTTCACTGAATTAACCTTGATATCTTAACGCTTATGGTCATTACTGTACTAGATTTGAATAAAATTATACAGACTTCAGTTGACTTTAATTGCAGTTTTTTAACGAGCATGCAGCACCACCCTTCCGCTGCCGCCCATGACAACTGTGACCGACTTAGAACAAGACTCAAATGGGGACTGGACTGGGATGGTTAGTCCTGCTAGCAGACGGTGTTAGAACATTAGTTCGTTAGTTTCTTAATAAGTATTAGGACTGCGACAGGGACTGTTAGTGGTAGTTAGTAATAGTCCAGTTAGACCAGTTAGTAGGTGTTAGTAAGAGTCTTGTTCTAATTCGGTCACAGGTTAGTTATATCCCGTAAAGAAGGTTAGCTATCGATTAGTAGTAATAAAGTATTATTTCGCAACCGTGTGGGCCGTGATACAAAATCAAAGAAACCTTTATATTGACGTATAGTGAATGTTTTCTGCAACGTATTTGGATCACAAGGTTGCATTAACCCATATATGCCCATAGGGTCGCTAACGACCCGTCGTACTTACCCCTATATAAAGACTTCGTGACAGTAAACCAAATATATTTTTTTAAGTTTAGCGCCAACTAACGATTACCCAGTGTACTACGTACAAGACGCGATAGGTTTTTTTCGAACTTTTGACACGTAGTACTCACATGCTATCTGCAAAAGTTGTCGTTGAAATTCATTTCAAAAAGTGTGCGTCGCCGCGTAGAAAAATGTAAGTATTTTATTTATTTATAATTATTTTGATTTGCAACAGATATATAGATAACTAGAATGTTTCGTCACACTATTTTTGATGTTTGTTTGACAAATAAATTATTATTTACGAAATAGCAGTCGCGAACATTTGTTTGGGTCGATAACGACCCTTTAGGCATATGCGATACTATTTGTTATAATTTTATAATACTATTTTTATATAATAATACTATTTTTTAATAATAATAATTCAAGTGTCGACGAGTGCTAACTACGAATGAAATCGCTGACCTCTTGGAGGAGTTAGCTGAAGAAGATGATGTCCACGTTAACGATGTCTATATTGACCCTCCTTGTGACGGAGCTATATCTGATGGTGATTCTGGATACGAAGACTGCAGTGATATTGCGAGACTAAATTGACATCAGCTTCTTGCTCCGGCCGAGTTGATCTTTCATCGATCTGAAGACTATGAGTAAACCTATCCTTACCACGTCGTTATCGAGATCGACTAGTTCTGAGGCTAAAGCTGAGGCTGAGGCTTTCTATGACGGATGAAGGTCTCTGACTCGTCTATAAACCGAGAGTAACCCACAGAACAACGTCATGTGAGTGCAGTACAAAGTAATCCTCGAAAATGGCTCAGGAAATATTTGTCTCCACTGCAAGGCGAGTGGTCTCAACCACCATCGCGAGCAGTCCTTACTCAGAGCAAAGACAGTGAACCTATTGAGTACTTTGAATTATTTTTCAGTGAAGACATTCGGTAATGTTTGCTGTTTATCAAACTCATAACACAATTCATGTTATCTGCAGATGAGCTGTATTGCTTCATTGGAATACTTATTCTCACTGGATACGCCCCTTTGCCGAGATGTCGTATGTATTGGGAGACAAATGCAGATATACGTAATGTACTTGTATCAAATGTTTTTCTGAATTTCATGCATAATTATTTGTTTCTCGTAGAATAAACTATTAAAATGTTGCTTAGCTTTGTTATTTTTTTCTTGTCTTTATTTCCATAGTACGAAGTCAGTGGATATGACCAGTGGGTCGTTAATGACCCTCTCAAAAAAACACATTTCTCCAAATAAAAACCGAAATTCACTTCATAAAACATTATACTGATACTATGAATAACAACATATCCGAAATTCACAAAAAAATTGCTTCAAAAAAGTTACGGGCATATATGGGTTAAAAATCTTATTAGCTCTTAATCTGTAGTCACGTTTTGTATTAAAAATTTATATTAATGAATAACATTGGTAGGAAATATTTTAGTTTATTAATGGTAGGGCTGCCATTGCCGACGCCCCAGTTAAAATCTGGCATCAGGGTGAAGTAAAATTTAAAAATACTTAAATAATTTTTCATTCATTTGCCTATGAAACCAAATGTAGCGACATCTAAACGTAAACTGAAAGGCCTGATCATATTAAGCAAACATTTAGGTACTTCTGCTCTACCTCTGCCCTTTAGATTCAAATCTAGCTACGAACCTGCTTTCTTCACATAAATACCTATAACAAAAGTCTATATCATCATACTAAGCCCCTACAGAACAGACCCACTATTGGGCTGAGGTCTCCTCTTATAATGAAACTTAATATACTTAGATAAACATTATAGTGCGTCAAATTTTAAACACCCTTTTAAATACATATTTGGAATGAGAATCGATTAGTAAGTTCTCCATTCCATTTCATACAGGATTCCATTTCATACAGGATTCAGGATTAAGGATTCAGGATTCCATTTCATACAAGATGAAATGGAATGGAGAACTGTAAAGTGAACTACCGACAAACTGGCTTACAGTTTGGCAGAAAATAGAATAAGAATTAATGTAAATTTTTCTTTTGGATGAATAACTAAAAAAATGAAGATACCAAGTGAGTTATAGAATATGTCAGAATTTACATGTCTGTTAATTAGGAGTGTAGCTGTGATTAATTAGTACAACTCGTTGCATTAAATTAATTAATAATATTATTTCTTGATGCAATGCCGCGACGCGAAGATAAACCGAGCTGACTTGCTAGTGGGTAGGGATTTTGAAATGCGAACCGGTTCGTATGTACCTACGGCGGATATTGGCAGGCGTGGATTATAGCATTTAAATTGGTTTGTAGGTTATAGGCGGATCGCTCGAGAAGCACAATGGGGATATTATTATATGTGATTTTTTTTCATGTAGGTATACAAAGCATACAAGAAACAAGAAATATTTTTGAATAAGTGAGTAGAATAAATTTTGTAATTGTAATTGACATGTTTAGTACCTGTATACCATATTTTATACCTATCGGTCGGGTACTAATTGGTCACGTGTGGAATTTAAGTAGATCAGTACTGTAAATGCATATACATAATATTATATTAGCCGGGATAATTTTTCTTTTGTATTGAAATGTCAGTCAGGATTAATACATAGGTTAACGGTAACCTCAACGTTAAAAGGCAATAATAGTGATAATACAACTATACAATTATTACATTAATTATTAATTACAATTATTCAAATAAGCAACAAAATACCTACATATAAATGAAGATAGCTAAGATATAGATTTTTTCAATGTGAAAACAATTCTTCCGTTTTGATCATAGACCTCTACCTACGGTCTTGAGTCTTGAGCCAAGGTCCAGAAAAAAGCGTAAATTTACAAAGTTGCTTGAAGTTTTTGTTTGCTAGTTGCTACGCGTATAGGCTGCCTACGGAGATATTAAGGGAGTCACCGAAATATCAGGTGTTTGTATAGAAGGCTGTGTTAATTGCGGTAATAAATATAATTATGTCCCAATAGCTTAAAGACATACTGCCTTTGCAAGATTTTAAGTTCGAATACTAAGTGAACGCCTAGTTTAGTAGCTAGTTATATGGACATTAGAATGTTTTAAGGCGGTGTACTACTCGTATCAAAACAAGAAAAGGAAAATCTCTGTGCCGAGAGAGAGAGATATATACCGAAATTGGACACAAAAATCATATATCGATAATTCGCCGGTATAACACAATCATCATCAGTTATCAGTGTCATCCAGAGATGATCAAAATGTAATCATGATTACAGATTACAATTACATCTGGAGAAAGGGTAGTTAGAGCGTTCTTCGCGGGGGCTACCTGTAATAAAGTGTTGAAAATTATAAACATTATCTATTGTTATGTGTTAACATAAATTTGCCTTTTATATTTAACTAGAGGTTTGTTTGTATATATTACCTTCAGTTAATGTAAATTCTCTGAATAAAAAAGCAATTTTATGTTTTTATAAATGTTTAAGATTTTCTGTTAATATTTCCTGTTGTTATCTACATAATTATTACGAGTATAAATCAAATTATAGGTTGTCGTAAATTAAATTTCGATAGAAACACACGTACGTATTTATATGTACTTAGGTACCAGTGTAAGTGTTTAAAACCAATGACGTTTAAGTATTTTTTACTATTATAACATCATTGTTTAAAAGTTTAAAACCCAATTATATTGTTGTGTTCAAGTCAAGAGATAAACACACACACATACAGACATAGAGAAACGATTGTGGAATTAGAATAAGACCTAAAAACGTGGAGATATCGAGAATGACGATGAGATGATGATGGAGAGAAAATTTTCAATTTTCTTAGCGGGAAGTAAAAAAAATCTTTTTATTATCTTTTTATTTATCTCTATATTTATATTATCATTGATTAAAACCCGAAGCTAGCTAGTTCGAAACGCAGCCTTAAAAGCCCAACACATAATGGTAGTCCGCTGAGCCCGATAATACGGAACGGTTGCAACAACGCAACGCACCGGCTAATCCGTGGGAAAGGAGCGTCGTTGCGTTGCGACACAACGCCACCGGTACCTCACTAATAACTTCCTTCACAACCTGCGAGGACCACTGGTTTATACAGGGTGTTGTCGTTAAGATGCCGCTAAATTAATTCGCAAATTTTGAAATTTACATGTAGAAAAATAACGCTACACGCTCATAGCCCAATACTAGATATCCCTGTATCTGGCTCGTCGGTGTCATGGACAACACACAATGGCAAGAAGAAGACCCAGACCGAGAATAGAAATTTAAATTGATCATTCAAATTTTCACTTCGCTGGGAATCCACCCCAGGACCACGGTAATAGTATATACCGTGCCAGGACCCTTTAAACGGCAGTCTGGTATATAACCAGTGCACCGCACGGGTCGCCAATTGTCATAAAATATTACATGAAAGCCTTAACTTGCTAAGCAATGTATTGCAAAAACTCATCCATACCATTTAGCTCAACACTAAATAGCATTAATGAGTTTTTATGAAATCCATTTTGTATAGACATTTTTGGCTTGAATTTCTCACGTTGAAATGACGGTCCGTTTTGGAGTTTTAACTTTCAGTAACCTTTATTTTTTTATAATGATAATTATTTTAGTTTTATTATACCTACTTTAGATTTAGAGTGTAATAAATTGATGTTTTTAAATGTAATCTAGTTAGAATGCCTAATACCCATGGTGAGCATCATTACAAAATTACAAATATATTTTATTACATTACAATTATTTTACAAAAACAGTTACAAAATTAAACAATTTAAATTACCAGTTTCTTTGTGAAAAAACATCATGTATAAAAAAGGACCGACAAGCTTATATAAAAGGAAGGATTTACAATTACATTAGTCGATCGCAAGTTTTTTGACGTCGTTACAAAGTAGCGGACTAACAAGATAGGTTATGTCATGTGTTGGATAATTATAATGCTTACGATGCACACACGAAAACCGACTATGGTAGGGATGTAGTTTTCTAGGATTGCGAAATAATCAAATGTATCGATTGATCGCGTTGTAATTGAACACTTTTTTTGTACGAGTATCTATTCTCCATACTATTTTATTCTTTTTTATCGACATCGATATTGTTTCAAGTGATATAAAATAATCAGTTTAGGCAATTGTGTCGTTTTCTTAGTCCTAAGCAGGCGAAGCCGCGAGCAAAGACTAGTAATGAAATAAGTTTATCATGATCTATGTTATGATTAACGTTTTCGTGCGTGCACGATTTGTAAGCGATGTTTCTACGCGAAGAGAGAGCGGGTAAGTGTTAAATTAATTAAGCTTACGATTATAATGGATTAAGCGGTGAATTACTGAACAATGGAGGTGCGAAACTGTTATTATAATTTAATGAGAACAAAATCTTAACGTTACGAATTACGACATACTCGCGTGACCTTGATAAGCTTTGCCGCTAGGGTTGGCGCAAAAACGATTGTAATAAAATGTATTTTTTTTTATTTTACAAATTAGGCGATCAATTGGACTTAAAATTGTTTTATAATGTTTTGTAGTGATTATAGAATTTCATAATTGGTACATAGCACTACTTATTTGTTGGTATTTAATTAAATTGGTATTAAAATTACGGTTAGTAAATGGCTAGTCCATTAGACTTAAGGTACATAGATAGCGTGCATGATGCATGATAAATGATGTACGTTTTTCACTACTTTCTTCAGGTTTCTTTAAAAATACATGAATGCTGCAATCCATTGTGTCGGAGTAAAAGAAGTTGTTTTAAGAAGTTTATTTCTCCTTAATCTCAGCTCTAGCTCTCATATTCTTCATAAAGCAAATAAAACACGCAAACTCCTTGCATTTTTGTTGTTACAATTCAATAACCTTGAAGTGCCACTGTGATGAAAAGGTTCGCAAGAAATACGAGAACAAGGTCCTATATCTTGTGTATTTAATTCATTATTATTATTAACGAATAAATTATTTTAATTACTGCATATGGTAATCATGCTGTTTTAAATATTTATACATTTTTAATAGTAAACACCGACGGATGATTAAACTAGCTCGCCTGGTTGTTAGTAGGTTTTTTATATTAATAGCCGACAAAAGCGCAGACGGGCCACCTGATAGTAAGTGGTCACCTTCGCCCGTGGCCATCAGTAACGAAATAAGAAGAAAAGAGAAGAAAAACAATCGTCTTCCACCCATAAAAACATCAGCGACACCAGGCGCCGATTTCCAAAATCCCAAAAGATTGTAGGTTGAGGTGTTAGGTTAGGCTAGTGTTGCGGATTACAAAACACTTCGCAGAACACCTATGATATCACCAAAAATATAGTGTCATCAAAATAAAAAAGTACCAACCCTATTTCGAGCACAAGTAAATGACTAACGAGTCACATAGTATTATTGTAACGACCTCACATATTTTTTGCGGGCAAATTTCATAACATCAGATTATCTAATAAACAGCAAATTATGGGGCAGTAATAATTTATTTTACGCTCTTGCTCAATTGTGACGCGTTTTTAGTTTTTGCACTAACAATTTTGTTGCTAACTACATACATCTTTGTTCAGACTTTGTCCTTATAATTTTATTATGCGTTATTAGTGTTATTATGTTACTGTTGCCCTAAAGCCGGAATATTTAGAAACATCTACGCAAATCGAAGCATTCGTAGCTGTTCTCATAGCGAGCAGAGCAGACTGCTTGGCAAGAGTATATTTAAACGAGTAGGGTATTTTCAGACAAAGGTACCAATACGGCTTGATTGTGTGCGCGCCGTTGTCATGTCGTGTACCTACGCAGTTTAGAACGCACACAAAGGTTTTTAGTTAGAGGCCTGTGGACGATACTATTGCTTTGTGTAAGTAATATAGCGCGCACACAATTAAGCCCAACACCAACGGATATTTAGATAACCTACTCTTGTTTACGAGTATGTACTTTGGCGCATCTGTGCAGGAAATGCCGTGTGGTCACCGTTTCCTGCGCGAGTGTTTGGGCAAGTGGAGACTGCTGGTGTCGTAATCCACGACGTTACCGTAACATTGCGTGTGCAAGTCCAGCGAAATGATCGTATGAATATACGATACAGCTTTGAAGTTGGTCGTGATTTAGATTTGCGAAATGGGTATCACTTATTAAGAATAGACAAGTTGATACAAGCGGATATATGTAGTAAGAAGTAATATCCTCTCGTAGCCTTTTCGTTATACGTTCGTTTCGTTATACCTATTTTATTGCTTTTTTAAATTGACGTATGTATCTTTTCTGGTGGTGAACCGATTGAAATAAAATAAACGGTATTCTAAGCTAACAATAGGTATAATTACATAATTATAACTAAATGTGTATAATATTATTTAACTTGTTAATGTGTACCTACGTTCGTTAAGTTTGAGCGTTTAGTTTCATAAAAGTGGTATCTTCGCCTGCCACAAGGGTGCCAGGGTCGATTCCTTCCTGATGACGTTTAAATGGCAGTTAAATTACAAATTGTATCGAAGGTGTTTGAAGTGGTCGTTTGCACTTATCTATTATTCATTGAATTCATGAAGCTGTTCATTTGTCCCCAGGTACACAGCAAGGGTCTGAAGTTCGGGATCTACGAGGACTATGGCAACTTTACCTGCGCGGGCTATCCCGGAGTAGTTGGACATTTGGCTGAAGGTAAAACTACACCTATAAACAAGTTCTTACCAGGCACGGTCCCCACCAAAGACGACGACCGCTACGAGGGGTCTCGGGTACGGTCGGGGTAGATATTTATGTGACAGATAAATTTTAATGTTTGTTCTCGGGTCACGCCGCCTGCGACACAGGGAATCCTAGTGCGGGGTGTGTGTGTTAGGTTAGGTTAGGTTAGGTTTTTTTTCTTACGATACTGAAATTTTTGCTAGGGATAAATAACAAACCACATCGTCCATGATTCACAACAAAAGGATGCATACTCGACGTGTATCGAGTCATTTGATGGAGGAACAGGGATAACGGAATTGAGGGAATGAAAGTACGCAGAGCACTGCGTCGAACATCACCCTAGGGATGTCTATGTTGGTCCCCTTACCACCTGGACCTTACATAATGTCTTAGTAGACATTACTAGGGTCCTTACTAGGGACCTTACTGCTTCCTAGTGGAAGCAGTAAGGTCCTGACGCAATTCCAAAGCAATTGCCATTTTAATTCACTGAATGTTCTATACTTCACCTTGTAACAAAAGCGATGAAACTGTACCACGTAATGTACTCGAATGACCAATATGTTGTACACCGGTATCGAATAAGGTCAAGTACTCATAAATAATGCGCTAGAAATTCAATGCGGCAACATATGACCTAACCATTCGCAATTACGATCAACCAGACATTTTGAATTCCACAAACGCTCGATGGAAAAAGTGTTTCAATATGAATAGTTCGGTTATTATAATTCTATGTTATGTAAACTGTTTTAGAACGAAGAAGCGCGTTGTAATGCGCGGAAGTGATTTTCATAATGTAAATGCAGTTACATGGATTGTAACTACGGCGAAGTGGATTGTAATGTTTAGGTTTGGTAATATATGAAACTGAGGCTTTGAGGCTAAGAGCTGGACACTGTACAAGTTTTTATATTTAGTTGTCATTGACGAAAATTCGTTGACATATCTTCCAGATTGCCAGCCAGCCAAAATAGCAAAATGGTCTCATCATTTAATTAATAGGTATACAAGAAAGGTCTCTCTTTCTTTTGTCTTTCTTTAAATGTTGGTTGGTTTTTTATGGAATTAAGTTTGCAAGAGTATGCAGTACCTACCAACCTTCCGCTACCGCCCATGACAACTGTGACCGATACAGAACAAAAGTAAATCGGGACTAGGATGATTATTACAGTTAGCAGATTGTGTTATTTAAAAAGCTAGTAGGTCAATTCCTTAGTAGGTATTAGGACTGGGGCAACGACTGTTCATGATATTTAGTCCTGTTAATAAGTAGTTGTTAGTAATAGTCCAGTTGTAATTGTTAGTAAGAGTCTCGATGTAATTCGGTCACAGATGTGTTGCTACCCTTGAGGACTAAGATAGTTGGTGGTGAGTTGGTGGTTTCGAATCCGGCTGGCTATCTATCTTTTACTTGTGTCGTGTTGAGTTTCGATTTTTCGTGACACTACCTACATCTTGTTTATGTATAATTTTAATTAATAGACTTGATTATCAAATACAAGCCACTCCACTAGGGACGGAAGTTCCGTGTACAATTGTACATGAACAGCGATTTTAAAAAGTGGAATTCAGGAAACAGCTTAACAAGAAGTAGATTCTACGCAATCATGCGGGTTCGCATCATTGCGTATGGCGACTAATTGGGTATTTATTACAAACGTAATTAGGCGTCTTTTGTAACGTCCGGGAAATGTTCCAGGTGACAAATGGAAAAGGCAAAGCTATGGTTATTGCATACAAAGAGTGAGATTCTGACGAGAAATATTCAATCATAAAAGGGTCGACTCGATGGGTCTGAGAATGGTGACGTCACGGGCATAAAATATGCATTTTATGGTGGGAAAGGATTTCCTCTTTCACCATCTTTCCGTTGGGTCACTGATTGCGGAAATCCCTGTATAAGAAATTATCTCCACTCCGTTGCTGCTTCCAGACGCTGCGACCTTCGCCTCCTGGGGCGTGGACTACGTGAAGCTGGACGGCTGTTACGCCCTCCCAGCTGACATGGACCACGGGTACCCGGACTTCGGCAGACAGCTCAACCTGACCGGCAAGCAGATGATCTACTCTTGCAGCTGGCCCGTCTACCAGATTTATGCTGGCATGCAGGTCAGTTGAAAGAACGAAGGAAGAAAGGAGTTTTCGAATGCTTCTGTAATGGTCTAGTTTTGCAACCAGGAGCCCAATTCTCGTTTTGTAGAGATAATCTCTAAGTTTGCCATATCTCTACTGTGTCAATCTCTACGAGACATGTTGGCAAAATCTCTATTGTATCCAAAAACGTAATTCTGGGCCACAATAGAGATTTTATCTTTCGACATTACCATTAGACATATAAAATATACGTTCCGTTTTCTAGACTATAGCGACGCCAAGTCAACAGTACACGACTACACGTAAAAGAAGGGTTTACAGTACTCAAATCATATAAAAGTATAAAACAATCACTATAATATTCATTCTAAACTATCTATGAATAGTTATAACTTATTAACTGTGATATTGCAGTTAAAAACCATTGTAACATATTTTAACAAAAAGACTAGCCGTCGCATACCGTGTAAAGAAACATTCATGGTAGTCATCTTTGTCATGTCAGCTGTATGTCATGTCAATCAGACATAATCAATCAAGTTGTACAGCGTTCGAGATTGGGATGTCAAATTTGAGATATCTCTGAGCCTTTTCTTTCGACATGCAACGCATTGCATTTTGACCAATCACAATTGGTCAAAATGCAAGACATTTAGATCTCGAACGCTGCGGACCATACGTTGCATGTCGAAAGAAAAGGCTCAGAGATATCTCTAATGTGACATCCCGAGAATAAGGAAATTAGGTTTCATTAGAGATCCGCCATGTTTTTCAGAGATATCTCTGTTAGAGATGCATCTCTACGAATTGAGAATCGGTGTCCAGTTCGTCTGTCAGATATAAGCTAGTACGAGTATGTAAATAGGTTGTAAGCAAAGAAATGAGAAAGTGTATACCTAGTAACTAATATCAAAGGCATTTGTAAGTTCATTAAGTAAGTGGCTATGTGGTCTCGGGTGGTGAAGCGCTATAAGTTAAAGGCTAGCCACTGTTCATTTGAAAAAAACATACATTTGTAATCGGATTGATTTATTTCTTTTTTTCATTTCTCTTCTTTCTTTCTTGGTAAATGTGTGTATCCATGTCACAGCGAACACAAACACTAGTAGAGGAGTGAGTCTGTGAAATTGTAATCTGTAATCATGATTACATTTTTCCCATCTCTGCCTTTAACGTACCTATTTGTGGTATAGTGCCGGCAAGTAGGGTAATGCGAGCTTAATTATATTCGATCTGTATACGTTACGTCACGCAAAAAATGGTTAAATAATATTTATGAAACTGTTACGTTCAGTAGCGTGTAACGCTAAGGTTTATTAGATTTGACTGTAATTAGTGTTATTACCTACGTAATTGTAGTAACGTTTTATCAATATTGAATTAGTGGGCTGGCTGGCGGTTATGCTACGGATGAAATGAAGTGAAATTTGTTCGAAGCTGGTTTCAAACAGTTTTCGAAAGTAAAACTACGCCGACGGTTCAACAAATCCCTACTGAAACTGGTCTTGGATGAAGAAGCGGCAAGAAAGTCCCAACGAACTTCTTTTCCTACTCACATTTACATGTCGCCACACCGGCATAGTTATGACCGTTAAATAATGTATCGATATTCTTCCCCAGCCCAACTTCACATCGATAATCGAGCACTGCAACCTATGGCGGAACTTCGACGACATCCAGGACTCGTGGGCGTCCGTCGAGTCTATCATAGACTATTACGGAAACCATCAGGATGTGATCGTACCCAACGCCGGCCCGGGACATTGGAACGACCCTGACATGGTGAGTTCAGGGAGAGGCCTCCTATTGTGTAGGTTTTATACTTTGGCGCCAATGTGGTGCTGAAGATATTGTAAAGTTTTCTTTTATCGGTCATTTTACATGACTGTGCGGTTATTTAGTAGGTATATCTACGGAGTCAATTGCTTTATTAGTTAGTATTTAGCTGGGTCGAAAAATCGACGCGAAATATATAATCGTGAGTACCCTTAGGTTTGTTAAATTAACCTAGATGAAGTTACATCCCTACTGCAAAACTGATGCATGTAAATGAATAAAAATGTTAAAGTTGATTGTAGCAAAAATAATGTAGCAGTGTTTAAACTATTACCTAAGTAGTTAAAATATCACCAATTTTCCATTGGAAGAGTTTATTAGTTACGACTTCACGTATTGTAAGTTCGAGCGTACCTACCTTTTAGTTCTCAAAAACTTTCGAAATATCACTCGAATAAATTCACTAGCCACCTAACCTCAACATTACTATTCCAGCTCATCATAGGCAACTTTGGGCTCTCCTACGAGCAGAGTAAGACTCAGTTCGCGATCTGGGCGATCCTCGCGGCGCCGCTGCTGATGAGCGTGGACCTCCGCACCATCCGGCCGGAGTACAAGGCCATCCTGCAGAACAGGAAGATCATTGAAGTTGACCAGGATCCGCTGGGGATCCAGGGCAGGAGGATATATAAGGCAAGTGAATTATTTATAAGCATAAGAATCGCTAAATTTACGATCCAATTTAGCGATTCTTATGCTAAGCTTCTCATTCTGTGATATGAGTCTATGCTAGGATGAACCTGTGTTATGGCCATTAGCGCCCCACCCTCGGAAGTAGTCTTATGTATGTAAGCAATCTCTTTTTAGATGAAATAAGTTAATGCTTGAACACCATCTCACCTGATGGTAAGTGACGATGAAGTCGAAGATGTTGGACGCACTAACTTAATAAAAGCCTATTCACTCTCCTCTTGAATACTCCCACATTATACGCAGGTGGGAATACCGATGCAGGCAAGCTATTCCAGTCCTTCGCAGTGCGGATAATGAACGACGAAGCAAATCTATAAACAATGTCAGCGTAAATATGCAATATAGCGCTTTGTTGACAATGAAATTATGATACGACTGGAGAAAAAAACTGGCTTTCGTGGGCATTTATGTCACACAACAAATATTTATGTCACAGAAGTCTCTAACCCGGTCGGGGATCGAAACCAGGACCCCTAATTTGTCAGGCTGGTGTGATCTAGTCTAGTGATTCATCTAGTGACATCAAATGCCATATTGACACTGCTTATAATTCCATGGTTGATCCCAACAGCACCGCGGAATCGAGATCTGGTCGCGCCCCATCGTGCCGATCCAGGGCGCGTATTACTCGTACGCGGTGGCGTTCGTGAACAGACGGACCGACGGGACCCCCTCGGATGTGGCCGTCACCCTGCGCGAGCTGGGGCTCAATAACCCCGCTGGGTACCGGGTTGAGGTAGGCTTTGTTTGGTCTTCGGCTATTTCTCTCTTTTTAACCGACTTCAAAAAAATGAGGGATCTTTTTTATGTATTTCCAGCGATTTCTTTTTTTTGTATTCAAAAGCTGGTTTTGAATATAAAAAAAAGAAATCGCTGGACATACATGAAAAAGATCCCTCATTTTTTTAAATCGGTTAATTTAGCAGCAATTGTGTTCCGGAAATGCTTGTCATGTGGCTTCAACCCATTAATGGCTCACGACTGAGCACGGGTCTCCTCATACCTAAGGAGGCCTAGAGCATACTCCACCACGCTGCTCCAGTGCGCATTGGAGCAGGGGTTAGTGGCCAACCCATGGTGTCGGAAGTTTTTTATACCGCCCAAAGACTTCCGACATGGCGTAACCACTGCTAGCTTAGAACGATGGCCGGTGCCTTCCGAACGAAAATATTATATTGATTTTCTTACTATGTACGGAGTTAATAATAACATTTATGTTTTATAGTTATGTATGAAGTGTTATCTAGTGTTGGGTGTCCTATTAATAAATAAAACGAAAATAAAAAACATGTTTTTAATCTATCTTCAGGACCTGTACGAGGATGTAGACTACGGCGTGTTGTCCCCGCAGACCAAGATCAAAGTGAAAGTGAACCCCTCAGGTAGAAAGTGTCTTAAGTTTATGTATATGTATGCGTGGGCGCGGTGTTGTATATATTTACTAGTAAACCCGCGCTCGCTTCGCTTCAAAAAAACCTGTCCCTTAACACCCACACGTGCAATTTGTTAGACGTCGTGATTCTTTAAACTGACGTATTTTTTTATTTATGAACTGAAAGTAAAACTAATACAAAATTGTAAGTAAAGCTGCTTACAAAATATGTCGAAACATGATGTTGGCTTTGCTTTCCATCACTCTTTAACTCTTGTCATAAATATCTAAGATTTATCATATGCCTTGGTATGTTTTCTTCTGTCCCATCCATTCATTGGCCTACACAAAGTCACTGCTGGACATTGGCCTCCCTTAACACGTTCACTGCGTCGATCGTAATTAGGTTAAAAACCACGACGTATACATGCTCCGTATCGAACGTGTTACCGCGCTACTCTGACTGGTCTTGAAGATACCAGCGGGTGCGCGCTGTCCTTTTTAAAACGTCAGACCGTTCTATAGATAATAAAGTATAGAAAATGTGCTAATCAAATGATTCTCTAACAGGTGTGGTAATACTCCGCGCGGACGCGCAGCCGGCGTTCGCGTACAACGCGATCCCGACGCGGACGCCGTACGCGCCGCTCAACGACGTGTTCAGACTGACCAAGAAGTGAGCGCCATCTGTGGACGAGTCAGCAAGTTAGGATCTACAAGTACAATAATCCCCGCGTTGCGTGATCACTCCGCTTGGTGGCGCTAGTTGTACAGTATAATAATTTAAGATTGTGATTGATTATCTGCGCGACTAATGAGTCGTGTTGTGAAATACAGTGTAGATTAGTTAAAGAAATTCTATTTTGGTAAGCTTTGTTCACTGATCTGAATAATATAAATACAATGGGGTCAATTTGGCATGATATACAACGCCATCTAGTGTGCTTTCTTTTCTTTATGACGGTAAATGTTATATTTATCTCCACTTGTGTAAGTGGCTACGTGCCTTTTATTCGCGAAAGAATTTAAAGGATCTCGGATTCGAAATTAGGTGAACCGGACTTCATCTACTTCAATAATGTACTCAAATGTATATAGAAATATGATCGTTTATGATTTAATATTTTATGTATAAGTAGTTTCAATAAAATACCACCCTAGATCTCAATGCAATTTCAGAGCAGGCTAGGAAATAAGGAATCCCTGTACAAAATTTTATGATTCTAAGCCTACTCCAGGTCCATTGTCAGTCAGTTAGTAACATTAACAGTTAGCATTTTATTAACAACATAATTTGTCTCCCTCTAGTACTTCTCACTCTGTCTTCTTCTGGTCACTCTGGTCGGGTAAAATTAAAATTTAGAACCTACCTACAAATGTATAGTGGTAAAATGATGCGACATAGTAAATAAATCTATCAGGAACAAGTATACTATCGTCATAATTAATCAAATGTTAAATACATTCGAAATAAATATGAATGAATATAAATACATAATTATGAATTATTATTATTATTCAGATCAGTGCTTATACACGACATTCATATAAATAACGCTATTTATCTTATAGTTTCGATAATAATGAATTGTTCCATAGAGGTTCGTATCTGCCGTCTGAATACTCAGTCTCGAGAGATTTTTAGATATAATTGTAATGATTAATGATTCAAATTAATTGTATTTTATCATTGGTGGTTATTTTCATTGCGATTACAGATGTGTCTAATTCAATCGTTATAAACTGGTCGTTTGTTAGAGGACCTACATTTTTTGGTTTAAATAAAATAAATAACGCGTTGAACGAATTTACATAATAATATGATATAATGATATATAGTGAACTGTCGTTTATTTGACGTGCCTATTTTTATAGATTTTCATTATTTAGTTACATTTTACCACAAACTTCGTCAAAAAAGAAGTCATTTGCGATTTCTATTTTCATTCGGTGTCGTGTTTAGTTTGGTCAAAACTTAGCTATCTCTAATTCGGCGCCTATCTCATGATATGCATCTTTACCCTAACAATTAAACTATGCTGAGTGATTTTTAATTCACTTCACATACTCGAGGACATGAGAGAACATGGTCATAGGTAATGATTAAAAATATAAAGTCAAAATTTTACACGATAATTATTTCAAAAATCAAAATTATCTAAAAATACTCGGAATTTATGGACATCAGCTGTGCGCTACCGGCCGACGGTGGCGGCCGAGCAGCGGGGTTTAATGACCTTTAGTGGAGTAGTTTATACCGCGCGCTCAGTTTGTCCACACTATGGGTTTGTAATGGATAATAATGTCAAATTCGTTTTTAATTACATGTTTGGAATGAGAATTGAATACCGAGTATCAATAAGTCTAGTGACTAAAAAATCACCTTCTATACACTGTAATAATAAAATTGTCTTATTTTTTGTAATATGACGCATATGTAATCGCATGATTCCAGGTGTAACGGTTACCAACAGGTGTCTCAGCTTGCCTTAGGTTACGATTAATTTATGTTTGGTTCTAACTAGTGTGATCGACTTATGTATAGAGAAGCGTAGACAATTGATTTTGCCATTATGACGTACCTAGGATAAGGTGTATGTTATAGTTGTCTGTAGTTGTAAGATTTTTGTAGAGAACGCAATAAATAATTATATTTTTATTATGCTTTTTTATGTGATTGTACATACATCACCATTTTAATCTAGCATTCAAATCAACGACAGACGGAAAGGCATTCTTGAAGTGATGGCGTAGTAAGATTTTTGAACAGTAGGTATTATGTAAAAACCTACTTTAGATAAATTAATTATAACTGCTCGCCAAATTGTTTTTATGTAGAACTGTGCCTTTTCTGTCTTTTTGAAAATCTGATGTTATAGAAGCTGTATTTGCGTTTGTTTGCAAAACAAGCCACCCAGTCTCCCTATGCTTCGGATCGTGTTGTGATGAAAAGTAATTAAATCCAGTCTAAATTTTGGCGTATACTTATCACCAACAAAGCCAACTTACTTACAGATAAGTACATATTAATTGCTCCTAAAGTTTTATTTTTATACATTAGTAGCTAATTAAATGTAATAATCATAAAAACACATAAAATCGGTTTTGGTGTACAATAATTTGAATTTTATTGTAGGTACCTACACTAAAAATAATCAAAAGAGCAAAAGATATTGAAAGAAAATTAAAATAGAATAATGTGGTGTACTTTGTAACAAATCATTGAGACTAGTTACATTACTCCGTCACAAGGAGAGGAAATATTATAACTTTTTCGGATATCATACATAGTTAAAAACTAAGTAGGTATCTATAGGTATACAATAAATAAGAATATTAAAAGAAGTTTAATTTTTTACATTTCTGTTGTTTTATATTTAAGAAACAATGTTTTCATTGGTTACCTACCATTTACTTAACTAATGAAATAACACGTTGTAAGCTGTAACCCGTTTTATATTACTAGACTAAAAGAAAAGACACAAAGAAAAAAATAATACTAAATTTATTTATTTATTTGCATGCAATAGTACGTACATTGAAATTAAAGCAACGACACAATGAATCAAAAATCGAACGAGTTCTTATTTTCAATGATAAAATATAATTAGAGATGTACAATAGTATATTGTCCTCAACATATTTCTTATTTACGTATTTATATTTCTAAAAACCAGATTGCTACTCAAGGAATTGACTTTTCCAGTGAACTTGAAGCCGGATACGGTAGTTCCCAGGTTTTCTTCCTCAATCACATTAATGCTTCTGTAAAAATAATAAAGTATATGTAAGATTTATGCGACCAGACGGCGACAATTCATGAAATAAGAGACTGAAATGAGCACAATATTTATATAGATAACGCATTACAATTCGAAGGGCTGTTAGCCGTTGGTAATGATGACGCTAATTTTGAAACCACTTTAGAAAACATGATAGGACTTCTTTTCAAAGACTGATATAGGAGAGAACATGGGTTGTTTAAGGCTTTCGTTGAGCAATAATCCTTGAAATATAGATGAAAACATCGACAACGTAATACAAAATAAGACTAAGCTCGTTACAGAACAATATGGAGATAATACTATGATTACTGACCTGAAACCTAATAGGGAATTAGTAAAAGCTATATTTTTAAGAGGTCGCAAACTCACCGTTTTTGTCGTAATTTAAATTCTCTTTCTAATACCATAGTCGTAGTTTCACCAGATTCATCGCTATCTTCCTCAACTTTTACAATATTTTCCTGGATTATCTTCGGTGTTACAAATATAAATTCCTGTCTATCTTCATTTTCTTCTGATGATAACTCATCAGGAGTGGGTTTAACTGTAGTTACACCATTTAACTTGACTCTTTCATTGAATTGCGAAATATTTTCTACGTTATTCTCTTTAGTAATCTTAGATCCTAATTTATGAAATCTGCGTATCAGTGTTTTAACGTGTTTTGTTTTATCCTTACGCTTTTCGTTTGTTGTTGAAGTTTCTGAATCTTCTTCTGAACTATCATCTTTGCTAGAACTCATTGTTTTACGAAACTGATTTATGTTATATTTTCTTTCGATCTCTCTATCTGGTTGCTTGTGAACATTTACGGATCTATTTTTATTAAATGTCGTTAGAGGACCAATTGTAAATTTAGTGTATTTCATCAGCGAAGGTCTTCGTGTCGCTGTTTTCCAATAATTTTTACTCTTCGTTTTTACTGCTTTTTGAACTATTTTAAACACTGGCTTTTTATACGATCTATTAACCGGAGTCGTTCCATTTGTTTCCATTGGAGATTTGGTACTCAACATAACTTTTTCTACACTTTTAGGGAAAACAGGCCGCATTGGCTGTCTTTCCCGTGAGGGAACTGTAACCGTACCGTCATTTCCCTCATTTGTAGTTACTTCTGTATCACCTGAGACATCACTGCTATCTGCAATTGCTATACCAATAACAACGAGCACCTGAAAAAGAAGAAAACTATTTTGAAACCTTCAAAATCCAATATATGAAGTTATTTAATTATTACACAATATACACGTAATTAAGGAAATAAATTTGCTCGCTTCCTTTTAGGTTCCACGCTACCATTTACGTACTATCCGTTGATGCACCTGTTATCACGTAAAACTAATCATTGCTTAGAATTGGCAGAAGTATCAATACGCTTGCTTATCCAGAGGAATTGATGGCTAACTACACAAACTTAGCAAAGTAATGTAAAGTTCCTACTTTCTTATCAATAATATAATCTATAAATAGCTCAGTTTAACAACAATCCCACTGTTAGGCTTGGTCTTCTCTCGTAACAAGTAGGCAAAGTCCGTGTGGCTTGACAGACTTCAGGAGTGCGCACATTACACCAACTCGACGTCAACTCCACTCCGACTCCACTCCGTTTCAACTCCGACGTTCCGTTCCGCGATCGACGCTTCATCGACGTCAACTCGACTCCGTCTCCACTCCGTTTCAACTCCGACGCTAGTTACATTACGTCATGTCGGTCGACGCGTGGACTACTCGTCTACGGTGAGTCGTCAACGCAACGTCGACGCGTTGGTCTCGAAACGGAACGGCTATGGGTGTAGGGCGAGCCGTACAGGGCTTTTAAGTATAAGTTCGAAATTCAACCTTACCTTCAAAGATATAAGGCTCATAATTGAATGTTAGCTTTGTCAAGGTTTTAGTCGCGTTGGCGTCTGTCGGTCGTGGAGTCGTTGTAAAGTGCGCACTCCTTTCACCAACTTTTGAGAACATTATCCTGTGCAGATCCTTCATCGAAGCAAGTGAGAATTCTTTATACGAGCATACATAATTATTTATCGAGCGAATTGTCTGGGAACCGATGTTCAAATCAATTAGCCATCACTGCTTAGAAAGATAAAACAGGTAAAACGCATATTAGGTAAAGAAGATAACGTAGATGAATACATGCAAAACCTATTTAATTTTAATTAAATTAAAGATTTCAATGAACAAATAAACCTATAAGTAATAGAAAATAGAAATCACATTTTTATATACATTTAAGTTAAAATTACTCACTAGTATAAGCTTCATTTTGTTTTCCACTCGAAAGCTTGGTAATATTCCACGCACGTCACAGGCCAATTGGCAATGAAAGGACTTGCAAGGATGCTCTCGGTTAAATATAGAAAGTTAGTCGTAAGCCAATATTATTATTAATGATCATAAAGTAATTACCACAATACGGCATCGATGTAAAACAGAGACCGTAGAATCGTAAAAATTAAGTAAAAAGATAAGCTTTACAATAACAATAGTGTGTATTAGTAAAATCCCTCGTTTTTGCCCAAATTCTAAACATTTCCAAAACTTAATAGGAATATCAGATAACATTCATAATTTTCTAAGTATCCAGGTAGGTAACTAATGATCCATCGTTAAAGAAGAGGGTTTACAATACGCGTAATTATTACTAATTATTACAATCATTAAGTAATTACTTCATTTTCAAAGCATTTTGTTGGCAACAATGTGGGCTTTGCCGTTAAAAGGATTAAGAGATTAGTTAAGTTTACCTATAAACAGTTTTTAACCGACTTCAAAAGGGAGGAGGTTCTATGGTCGACTGTATATTTTTATATGTGTTCTCCGTCATTTAATCTTCGTCCGTTTAATCCCTTCATTATATGTAAATTAGAATAAAATATTAAAATTTTGGCTGTAAAATATGCACCATATTATCATTGAAAATAAATTGATTTTCGTAGAAATTTAAAAACTTTTTGATATTTTATAACGCTTAAAGTTTTTTTATGTTTTGTTTTGTTAAGAATTTTACAAATTTACCTAATATTACCATTTTCTTATTCAGGTTATAGAAACTTGATCTACTACTGTAAAAAGCAGTCTTAGATTGGCTTGTCTTTATTAACATATTTACGAGTATAGTCCGTAATAAGTTTGAATTAGATCTTTCGATAGTATTATAAAGCCAAATGATATTAAGGCAATAAAATTTTGCGTATTTTCTCCCAACGACTATGTAGTTAGTAATTACAAGCAAATATACAAACTTGATTGGGGCTACAGTGCCATAGGGTCGACTGTACGCGTTGGGTACTGATAACAGACAACAGAGAACAAAGGCGGTTTATGAATCAGGGCATTCAACCGAATTGATAAGGACTGCCTAATCGTCATTAAACAAAATAAATCTATCTATACATAAATATCTAAAGTAAATCTCTAACTGATCGCGGTCTGTACATAGAAGACGAGCATTTCCCCGCGGCTACGCCCGCCAATTTCCAAAATATCAGTTCCTCCCTTCAGTGCGGCGTGCGGGGTCCCAAAGCCTCTGAAAGAGCAAAATTAATGAATTCTATTTGTACGATGTGTAAATTTTCTGTAAGGAAACAATGGGGGATATGTTAACATCAGCGAAACAGAATACCAGCTCGTTGGTTAACATATATTATTATGTCAAATATACTTAACATATCAAAACCCCTAAACAAATAAAGATAAAAAGGATGAGAGTGAATAGGCTTTTATTAAGTTAGTGCGTCCAACATCCTCGACTTCATCGCCACTTACCATCAGGTGGAATTGTTGTCATGTCAAGCATTAACTTATCTAATGTAAAAAAAAAAGATTATTGCAGACAAAACGGTGCCTTTCAACCTGTTAGTTCATACTGTGAAAATTACTTGATGCCTCATCAAAACGACATTATGAGTTTTTATTGCATTGCGTGTTCGAGATGCATCGAGTTGGTTGCATCACTGGCGGTCTGTGTATTTTAACAGATATATCCACGACATGAGCACATTCTAATGTAGGTATAGTTTAACTATCACTAACAATCCCTATCCCAGTCTTCACACCTACTAACGAACTAACCAGCCTCTGCTCTGCGACTAACCATCCTAGTCCCGATTTAAATTTTGTTCTATGTCGGTCAGTTGTAATGGGCGACAGCGGAAGGGTGCTGCATGCTCTTCATGTAAGATTGGCAGTATACTTCCAAGCAACACCAGCATGATGATTTTTTTTGGATATCTACTATAAGATTATATAAAAAAATACATTATTAAAAACAGCCTTAGATGTCTTTCTTTCGGCATAAAAATGGCTATAGAGTAAAATAAGATAAGCCCCGTCATTTACGACTGACATAACATTGTCATAACATAAGCCTTTCAATATTCGTTACATTCAAAATTCTTTGTTGTAAATCTAAAAACCAAAAAGTATTGAACCAAAAAAAGGAATAGTAACATAACATGCTCCATAAATATTTAATGTTAATTCTTTGCGCCCTGAACATCAGAACAGGAGAACGTTGCCGACTAAACACTCGCCTTAACTTCGGAGAACCTCTTCCCGTGATACTTAGGAACGAGAAGCTGTTAGAACCCAATGATGGCTATGGTAACGTTGATTTGGAGAATGGAGAAACAATAACGCTCAGCTGTGAAGGAGGCGGCGATTTGTCCCATCCAAACGCCGCACCGGACAGGAGACTCACAACCGCATCCGTAACTTGCGAAGGAGGAGACACCTTCACTAACCATAATTGGCTGAACGCTCCAGCAAAGTTCTTCTTCTTCAGATGCTCCTACCCACCAAACCACATGAGCGAGCGAACCAATCGGACTTGTTTCGATGGACACCCCATCATCGAAGTAGGATATAGAATACAAAATCAATTCCACCCTCTTTACGAAACTTGTTTCAACGAAGTTACATTAAATCCCATTTACTCCAAATACACCCAGAAGGCTTACAATGCGTTATATCAAACCAAAGTGCAGCGACCTTTTTTTATAGATAACAACAATTACCCGCAAATCCCCGTGCAGACTTTGTTCTCGCCGTGGGAGCAGAAAGCGGCTGTGGCTCAGTTAGTTGGACCTCTAATAGAATCATACTTTACGAAGACCGAGTTCTTATCTCGAGGACATCTAGCAGCCAAAACGGATTTCGTGTACGCGTTTGGAGAAAGAGCAACGTTCCATTACGTCAACTGCGCTCCCCAATGGACAGGCTTCAACGGAGGCAACTGGAATACCTTAGAAGTCGACTTAAGAAATCACATCCATGCCTCTGGCTACGACACTGTCATCTATACCGGAACGTTTGGAGTTACTCAACTTTCCAATCAGTTTGAGCGTAAAGTAGACATTTACTTGTACACAGATGTGAACAATAATCCAGTGATTCCTGTCCCGCAATATTTTTATAAGGTTGTCTACGAGCCTGGCTCCGCGCGAGGGGTAGCGTATGTTGGAATCAACAATCCATATTATACGCCCGCTGAAGCCCGGGAATTGTTCTTCTGTGAGGATATTTGTAGAAGGAACAATAATTTCCGTTGGTTGAGCTGGCATCCTGACAACCCGTCGGAAGGGTATACCTTTTGCTGCACGGTAGCAGATTTCAGGGATGCTGTGCGACATTTGCCGTATTTTGAGGTTCGGGGACTTTTGACGTGATACTGTTTATGATAATGTTTTGGTATCAAATATTTATTTGAATTTGTTTTGGAACAGCAATCATGTATGTTTTGTAATAAATATTTTTTGTTTTCATATTATTGCCATGTTAATCTTCGTTGATTTAAATAGGTATTAATAGGTATCCCTCCCCAACTGTGCCAAATAATAAAAAATTGACATTTGAAATTAATACCTGTGACGTCACGAAGCCATGCATGACCCGTCCTCCCTGCCGCACCATGTCACACTTTGCAGACCCCCTTCATGTGACCCCCCAACCTGTGACCTAATTTCTAGATCCGAACATTCGAACAAATTCTCGACGATTCTAGAATCAGTTTAAAATTTACAGAGGAGCGAACGAAATTCTAAAAATACTTATCAACAGAATGGTACATTCAAAAATGGAACAGTGTGGAGAGAAGCGGTCCATCCATTCCTCTCAATCCCGTCTCATTCTAGTATCAACCGTCACGAGAGTAGGACGTGACGATGAGAGCAAAGTTTACAAACACGATATACATTAGACACGCAAACAATAACAAACCCACGTGCCGTTGTGTGTGTGTATAGTATAAATTGTGACGTCATCATGTCTCGGACGGTGAGTGTTTGAGATTTACGATATCACAAGGATTAGTAATGGATTTTCAAAATTTTCACAGATTTTAAAATTGGTTTTGAACAATTTTTATAACTAGTTTATTTCACAATGTTAAGTTCATTTCAATGGTTCTAGGTTCAATTTCTGGTAGGTTATTGAGACCGAGCCGTTCTCGGATTTTAGTTGTAATTTTTTATTTGTGACACTTTTCAACTGTCACGTGTTCAAGGTTCAAGGGAGTTTTAGTAAGTAGTAACATAATTATTTGTGATAGACCTCTTTTTTGGTTGTACATTGACTAGTTATAATAAGTGTGGTTGTACCACCTCATGGTAAAAGGTCACCAAAGAGAATATAACCACTACGTTAAGGTCACCGCCATATGCTCCGCCTTAACCCTGAACATCAGCAACGCGTTGCTAGCTTTGAACGGTATTTATAATTACTATTTTGGTTTTCTACTTAGCTAATTCTATTATTATGATGAACCCAAGCAAACTAATACAAAACGAATATAAAATGTACTTACGAGTATAAAAACCTTACATAGTACCTATGTATAAACATGCAATGTCTTACCTAAATAACTCAATAATCTGGCAACCCCGCAGCCTAGTTGGTATTGACCCTGTCTGGGAAGTGAGGGTTTCTGGGTTCGATTGCCGGCCGAGATATTTATGCAACAGATAAATGTTTGTTTTCGGGTTGTAGGTGTTAGTAATGATACAGGGAGTCCTAGTAATTTGAAAACTGCACGGATTTTCATGAGGATTTACTAATAGGTAGGGTAAAAGGGGATCCGTGGGGAAAGTTGAGTAAATCTAAGCGAAGGCTGATTAGCGCATGACGCTATACCACATACATACATACCTATACCACAGCCGCAGGTCTCTAGATACGTCATACATGAACTACGTCAATTGCACGACGCGATTGCACTCATATTGTCGATCTTATTTTTCGTAAACGCCCTGGCTTCGCTTCAGGAAACCTATGTCTTGAAATTGAACCGATTATAATAACAAAATCACTACAGACTCTTGGGCGTGCTACCATTCCGTGCATACCAAATTGGTTCAGCCATTTCTGAACAGAGTCCGGGTTCTATCATTATGGAATCTAATCAAGCCTATCAAAGAGATGGACTCTAATTAATAAAACGACGTACTGTGGTAGGTATTATGTGTGTGTGTGTCATGTAAACGAGGACACTTCGCATCGTGGTGAGTCACTTGAATCACTTTAAATTAAAATGGTCACAACCGACCTCACCAAGTCGTCACATCTTTGTAACTATACCTACATCCCGAGGAACTTTTTGATAAAATGATCCGAGTAATGAATTTTTTTTATGGTATGGCTCTCTAATTAAAATAGACATACGAGAATGTATTGTCAACAAAAGGAAAACATTAAATTCCGTAACAAAAGTATTGTGTAAGTACGTGTAAATGCAATGTGTAAGTGTTGCGAAACAAGTTGCGGATAAACTGTCAAACGTGAGATGTGTCTCTATTGCCCTACATAGATATCATATTGCGCAATATTATATATTATTGCTTGTTTCAGATAATACTGCTGTTCTGCGTCCTCGTTATATCCCATACCATAAACAGCTTCGTTATCCCGACGTCCGTTAAAAAGGACAAAGTCGAAAAGGAAGACAAGCCGCTTGAGAAGTCTAATACAACGAGGAGCAAATCCGATGACTACGTTAAATACAGTTATATTATAACCACGTATTTATAACCGCATTCCTGCGTAGAACAAGTTACCTTTGAGTGATATGAAATAGTCATAAGTCTAAATAATAATGCGTATACGATGCTCGTTTATATAGATAAATAAACAAATGTAATGCTTGCTCCAGTGAACGAGAACACCAGTCGTCACAAGTTTATGTAAAATCATTGTCAATACATAAACTAAAATATAGTAATAGACTATTCTTGCATACAGAATTATTTTCATCTTAATTTGTAGGTACAAAACGGTGGCAAGTAAAGAATAGTGTGTGGACCGGGCCTGTGATTCAAATTTAGCATTGTTCAAATTTAAAATTCAATTTGGAATTGTTTAACTTTCGTTTTAGATAGCTCGCTATTGTGATTGGGTTAGTAGGTACCTACCTAGTGGTATGTATGACAGTTTTGAATTGACCGAGTTCTTGTAAACATAATTTAAATCTGCTGACTGTGACTGGATCATACCCAAACGTCACTGGAGCAGCGTCAGGCAGTGAGTTTAGCCGCCGGTTTTATATTTAATCTGAACGCGACGTTTAAAAATAAGTTCTTATGCCACTTACCTTTATGAATAAGTACTTACTCGTGCTCTTAAAAAAATTAAAAATTTCTACGTAATATACAATTTGTATGACTTCAATGTAAATATTCAATAGCTAAAGATAAGATATGACAAAAATTAAGACTGACTTAAACCAAAATAGGTGAAAATTGTGCTCTAGGTATATGAAGCCATCTATAAATATTTACTAACGAAACAAATGTATTTATAATGTATGTAAGAGTATTGAGTCATTGTTCAATTCTGTTTTTACACGCAATGGCGTAAACAAGAAACGCATTTACTTATAAGCGAACGTTAGTGAACGAAAAGTGTTCGTAAAAATTAACTTTGAATAAACTTCATTTATCACAGTTCCATATGATAGGAAGTTAGAATATCTCAATACTAATCATTAATACATTAAATACGTAAAATAATCATCACTCAGTCAGAACTAAAAACCACTTACCTATAAGTTTTAATACTAACCCTTTTTATGCAGGCTAATATGTAGTCAGATAAAAATATAACTCTTTTAATACAAAAATATTGTTTCAAAAACATTTGTATGTAGGTATGTATTAATTTGTTTATTAAGATTTAGGTAGGTAATTGCGCCATTCATCTGAGAAAACGTGCTACAATGAATGAATTGAGAAAAAAATATGTTATTTTAAAACAAATTTAACATTAATATTTTAAGCTAACAAGTACCGACAAGTAACGACAAGTAAAATGCTCTCTTTCATGTATGAGTGAGACAGAACATTACAAGTCTATAGGTTTCCCTGTCTACGCCTTTCTCAATTTTTACCACTGAATTATAAAATATGTATAAAAATACCATAACATCCTAGAAATAAGGAGAATAAAACGTGACTTTTATTTTAATGCATTGTTTTATTTTAACTTTTTATAAAGGCACCTATAGAAAGTTCTAGAATCAAGCCTTCTTCAAATGATTATTCCTGGCATTGGAAATTTCTTGATTTTTATGAACTATCCGAATGCTTGAGTTAAAAACAATGTTACGTTTACTGATTGACAGACAACGCACAGCCTGAATTAGTGGACACAAAACCATAACCTATACACTATAGCTAGCCATACATGCCAGGGTTTAACTTATAGTTTAATTATAAACGTAATTGAGAGTGTATAGCTAACACAACTGCACATTGTACTGTACCGGTCCAGCTTACTTGAAAATTAGAATAAAAAAATACATTATTTTAAAAATCCTGTAGATTTTTGTAAATTTATCCTCTAAAGAGGTAAGTTTGCATGAGTATAAAAAAAATATTTGTACGGATGTAGTCGCGGGCTTCCGCTAATATATAATATACACTTTTATTACCAATTAAATTACCTACCAGAGTGTATAACGAATTCTTAACAATAGATGTATTAATAGGTACTAATAAAATAATATAAAAACACGGTCAATTCCTTTCATTTTTTAGACACAATTGAATGGATACTACGGTTACCCTTTTCTCTGGCCTCAAGTGTACATACGAGTAATATAATTTGTAGGTAATTTTTGTTATGTGTTTGTGTATTCAACAAACAAAATATTCATGAAATAATAACGACAGTACGACGTTAGGATTACTATAATCACATTACAGCTCCAGTAACTAATTTACCTATATGATTTTAATGAATAATGAATGAAGTTATTGGAACGAAGTTCCTTACGGCAGGCTTGGAGGGGATAGGTTTTGCTGAGGCGACCGAACTGAAAAATATGTGATAGTAAAACCGTAAGAAAAAATGCGTGGAATAAAAGCGTTAAATGAGACGTGCGCAGGCGCGACAGTAGCCGAAGGAACTTCGTTCCTACCTGGTGTCCCACGACACCAAATCATTTAGTTTTAATATTCTATTACGAAACTGTTGAAATAGTTCGAGCTCAGTTAATATTATCTGTACCGACAAATTATGTTAACATAAATTTAACCTTACAAAAATATTTACATGACTCGATAATTTATTTTATTACAGAAGATTAAAAAACAAGAGGTTCTGGTGCTATTTTAGACCATGGTTCATACTTCAATAGGCATTCTCCTTTGACTGAATGAGTAGTTATTTGCTTATTTGCCATGTTCAGTACCAAAAGTTAATCAGGATCTAAATTTATACGATAGTGCCGGTCGAGCTCTGAATAGATTTCCATTCCTATTTCAATCACGGAAATGGTTTCAAGCTCCAATGAACGTTTATGAATCACTTGTTACTTAATTGACTTCGACCAGTTAATGGCCCACTACTGAGCAAGCGTCCAAGAGGCCTTAACCATACTCCACCTCGCCACTCCAGTGCGGATTGGTGGAGAGGTTAGTGGCCAATCCATATCTCGGAATAGGCCCGATGGCCTTAGACATGGCCCAACGATTGTCATCTAACTATAACAGCAAGGACCGACGGCCTAACGTGTCCTTCGAAGCACAGAAGCGCTCAAGGCATTTTTTTGCCACTAGCTTTTATACACCTACAGCCGGCCGACCGAGCCCGCTGTTCACTGATGATTGACGCAAGCCGCCGGGCTATGAGCGCTTCTCAATTATTATTATGCTACGCGTGTACCTGATTAATGATTATATACGCATAATGAACTACAAGAAACTGCCAATGTATTATTGTATATCATTACAGTTTATAATTATTTAAGTAAGTAATAAGTTTACTGCATAGCGTCATTAATTAATGTATAAATTGAAACAAAGTTATATTTTATCATTATAAATTATAATATCAGTCTGGTATGGGTTACTTGATATTAAAGGATCGTGCAGAAAGGGCTTAAGGTCAAAATGGAGCGTTATAAGGTAAAAAATGATATTTAACAGTATAATACAATAATGTACATATTTCTTTCCTGTTCAAATCAAATCAAATCAATTTATTGCATTGATGTAGTAAAATGACGTACTTAGTTTTGTGAGCGTTTATTTAATTTTATGATATTTTCAAATTACTTATTGTGATTCCAGAAATACCTTTTACTCCTAGGCTTATGTTTCTACTTAAATCATGGAGTGGTCACATCAGAAACAGTTAAACAGGGAGTTAAAGATGTGGAAGACATTGAACCATTAAACAAATTGCTAGACAAACTTGCATCAGACAAAAAAATAGCGCCTTTAATGTCGAATTACTTCGCAAAAGAAGCACTAAACAACACGAATATTACCGCATTGACGAATAACTTAGCAAAAGAAGCACTAAACAATAAGAATTTTACCGCATTGGTGAATTACTTAGCAAAAGAAGCGCATAACGGCAATAATTTGACCGCATTGTCTAATAAGTTTGCAAAAGAAGCACTAAACAACAAGAATTTGACCGCATTGTCGAACAACTTAGCAAAAGAAGTACTAAACAACAAGAATTTGACTGTAAACTTAGTACGCAGAGCAGTGAACAACAAGAATTTTCATGTAATATCAAATGAATTAAAAGCAGTTATTAACAAGAAATTGATTAATAAACTGCTGCGTGTGTTTGGCGCGATATTTAGAACTGCAATAGTGTTGGGGCTGCAGATAGAGGGTTGGCATTTGACATCGCGGATACTCGCCGGTGGATTAACAGTTATCTACGGGTCAAATGTCTTTATCCTCATACCATTGTTGACTAAAATAGGGATTTGGATTTCAAGGTAAGATAATAAATATGATGCTGGAAAGGTACAGGAGGCCTACTACGAAAAACAAAAGTCGACGTTTCGGACGACGGATCGTACTTTTTCCTACCAGTCGCGGTCGCCAAATTATGTTTCGATTTTCGTATATAAATTTATTTTAATAGGAAAAGAAACATGTACTTACACAGTACAGTAAGAAAAGTACGATCTGTCGTCCGAAACGTCAACTTTCGTTTTTCGTAGTAGGCCTCCTGTATATGATAGTTTTGTACGGTATTGCGTGGCAATGCGTGATTCTCTTGATGTCTTGAAGCTAATATGATGGGTGGTTGTAATTAGTTACTTACATCCATTTAATTCTGTTTTGTAATTGTCCGTTGTGTTGTACGTGGCCGGAGACGCTAGCAGATAAGCTAACGCTGACCCGCTTCCGTTCTAGATAAAACTATTATTCCTATGTAAGCATTAAATTTATTTTTATTATGTTGGTGTTTGATAATTTATGAAGTGTTCGAGGTATTGCGTATTGGCGAAATGACGTAAAGAGCTGCCACCGCTTCGCTTCGGGAAACATTTCCCTTAGTACGCATATTCGGAAATTGTTAGGCGTGATTCTTTAAATTGTCATTTTTTTTATTTCTCTACCGATTGAAATTAAACAAACACAAAATGTTAAGTGAAGCTTACCACAATATATTAGTGAAAACTGCAGTAAAATCGGACAAGCCGTTTCAGATTAGCGCGTACAAAGTCATCCACTCATCTGTGACGGCGTCCTGTATCGGGACGCGCGCATCTGTGGTCCCGAATCGGGACGCGTAGTTTACAAAAAAAAATATAATATTAAAACTTTATTTCAGATCTGGAAATCCAGTTGCTGTTGGTGCAGCAGTAACACTTGTGGTTAATATATTGTTTGTACTGATAATGTGAATTCTTAAAACGTGAGCGTTCTCGGACTGGGTATGTGGTGTCGATAGCATCCACAATACAGGGAATCCTAGGTGGGGCTATGAGTGTAGTAGAGCGATTTACTTGAAATCGTCACGTAACGAAATGCCGTATTATGTGTATCTATGTGTTGTTTATCGAACCTACTGAAAGCAAATGAGAACTAAGCAAGTGAGTGTGCAACCGGCTAGGCTGCGCATCTCTCTCTCTCTCTATCCCTGTCTCTTTATACATATTTCATTTGGAGTTGAAACGTAAAGAACTTCGTTCCTGACGGGGCCGGGGGTCCCCCGACTGCACATTTTTTTAACTTTAGTGTTATTTTATTAAACTTAAGATAAACTTCACCCAATGGCTTTGGATGTAGCCATCCGGCCTGACAACAATTTAATAATAAAATAATGAAATCTTCTTCGGTATGCCATTTTTGCTGTTATGTAATAAACAACCACACACTCTAACAACCGCAATAGGATTCCCTGTGTCACGGTTGGCATGGAAAACACATATAACTCATCACAACACCCACTACCCGAGAACACACGTTATCTGCCTCGGCCAGAAATCGAACTCGGGACCCCTCACTTTGTAAGCGTCACTACCGACTACGCTACAGATATCTTCAAAAAAAATAAACACAAAAATCGTATCTTCCCTTGTTTATTACTTTAAACATAGATTTTATACAAAACATACAATGTGATCCTGGTCTATATTACCGAATATTACAAAGAGCATAAACGATTCTAACCACACGTATCATCTGCCCTGCGCCTAGTGGACGGCATGGGTTCCTTGAACCTCTGCATGGACCTCCAGCAAGCCTTTGCAGTAGCACTGTAGGTGTCCATATACTCAGTTCTTCCCGGAAACTCTGTAAACCAGGTTTGGATGGACTTGGGTGCGACGCCGGTGTGTACCGCCCCCGGGGGATGAATGGTCGGTCGTACTGTCGGCGGGTTCTCTGTGAAATGCGTGGGATCCTTGTAGCAACGCAGAACTCCTAACCGACTGCTCTCCATCGGGATTGGGGCGCTGGATTGTGCCGCTGCCATTACTGCTCTGTATTCGGTTACTGGAAATGCTGTTAGGAATAAAAATAAAGGTTTAGATTCTTATGGCTTCAACCCATTGATGGCCCACTATTGAGCACGGGTCTCTCCTCATACCTGAGTAGGCCTAGAGCATACTCCACCACGCTGCTCCAGTACGGATTGGTGGAGAAGTTAGTGGCCAAGCCAAGTGTCAGAAAATTTTTAAGCCACCCGAAGGTATCCGACATGGCTTAACGACTGCTACAAAATGGTAACAACCGGGACCGACGGCTTTACGTGCCCTCCGAAGCACGGAAGCGCTCAAGAAATGTTTGCCACTAGCGGTCACCCATCCAACTACCGACCGCGCCCGATGTTGCTTAACTTTGTCGATCACTTGAGATCGCAAGTCGCCGAGCTATGAGCGCTTCTTATATTCATACACAATCAAACGCATAGACACAAATGCGAACAAGCTTGCAACCATCAGGCGTACGCACAGTTGAAGTTGAAGCTGATGAATACCTTACATTAGTTATTAAAAGCTGTGGCAATACACTCCCAAGCCTTCTCAAATTATAGGTTAAGCAGTGAATCGCTAATGAATTGTTACTAATATTTTGTAACCACAATGGATGGTAACTATAATTGCATGTAACCGTGACGGGTTGTATAGCTATAGTGTGTTGTAACTTGTAATGTCACCATGATGAGTATAGGCTTAGTATTGGTTGTAAAGGTTAAAGGCTGTAATGATTGGTTTAACAACAATTCTGTTCCTGTTAAAAAAGTGGATCCAGACACAATTTTGTAGAGGCGAATATCTTAGTCCTCAAGGGTAGCAACACATCTGTGACCCAATTAGAACAAGACTCTTACCTACTAACGTAGCGTCGGTGTCGAACACAGTTGTCATGGTCGGCGTTGGAAAGGTGGGGCTGCATGCTCGTTTGCTGCCATAATTCTAAAAAGCTGTTGTTCTACGGTTAGCGGCAACAAAACAACTCACATCTCTTTTTGTACGTGGCCTGGTACATGGTGGTCATCTTAATGTCCAGATCGTCGCACGGATGGTCCAAGATGTCATTGGTAACGTCCACCATCTGAAAACAAATTGCATTTGTCGTTATAGACCGATCATGCTGTATAATTATATGTATGCCCAGGACTCCAGAAACAATGCGGACTTAATAGACTTATAGTTTTCCAATAATGTTTATAGTTAAGCAACAGTAATTAGATAACCGCTAAATCTGGCAACATTTCATAAGCGCCTCCGAGGACACGTAAATCATTGGTCCCTGTTGTTATTACTATAGTCGTTAAGCCATGTCGGAGGCCTTTAGGCGGCATAAAAACTTCTTAACATATACATATTATATTGGCCACTATACATACCTACACTCTACCAGTCCGCAGTGGAGGAGCGTGGTGAAGTAACCCCAGGCCTCTTCAGTTACGAGGAGAAACCCGTGCCTTTCAGTGGAGCCATTAATAGGTTGAAGCCCACATCCACTAATTTTACTAAAAATCAAGTCCGACAAACGATGTACACAAAAGATCGTACAACTTTTATTCAGAGACATACTTGGAACGTTGACAAACCTGTTTCCTCAGCTGATCATAATCCTGGCAGAGTTTCTGCTCCTTATCCAGGAGTTGTTTGTACTGCTCCACCCGGGGGGAGTACGAGTGGGCATCGCAGTGGCAATAGGGCGCCACGGGCGGCGGCCGCGTCGTTGGAGCTGCGTTCGGAGTTGGCGGCTCGCATGGTCTGGATATAACGAAAATATTAATGAAGTATGGATTGCCTGGGCCTAAAGGGGCCGTTTCGTGGGTGGCTCATACTCGGAGTACAATAATTTAATTGGACAATAACACAATCTTTGTTGAATCTTTAAAAAATACCTTTGTCAACTCAATTATATTATTTTCAGCTAAGTACTAATTTTATTAATATGACCTACTATTATAGTATGTATGTACCTAGTAAACTTGACTTGTGTATGTGGAAAACTTGGAGACGTAGTACCCACACCAAAAACATTTTTACTATTATTGTTTAATAGAATTAATGTAACAAACTAGAATGCAGCACCACCCTTCCGCTACCGCCCATGACAACTGTGACCGACACAGAACAAAACTAAATGGGGACTTGGATATTTAGTCCGGTTAGAACATTAGTTACAACATTACTTGATTAGTTTGTTAGTGCATCGTTATGCAAATGAAAGGGTAATTGCTAGCGCTCACTTATCAGGCGTTTGATGTCAGTAATATTACGACAAAAAAGTACTAAATAATCCGCTTCTGAAATGGTCACTGACCTCGGGAATAATTCACAAGAACCCGTGAACATTAAGATGCCAGGATGAAGAGCCAGTGTCGGTTTCTTCGGTTCCTTTTCGTTCGGCAACGCGTTGGCGGTGACAACGGGAGCTCCCTTGGCGTTACTAATGTCATGGGCTACAGTAACCATTACCATCAGAACGCTCGTTCCTCATTTTTAATTTGGGATACCTCAACACTTGGCAAAATAACTTCACTTACTTTCCTACAATGGGTTTCGGGAATGGCCAGTGGTAATCGCTGTTGGTTGTAGAGTTGAAATCATCCATTTTTAGTTGTTTTTCTAAAAAGTTTATTAATTTATTAAAACACTCAAAATATTACCTCACTTAAGTTACATGTTGCAATGCGGCTTTTATAGCTAGTGGTTTGAAGTGAAGTGTTTAAAGTGGTGTTATTTCCTCGTGGCCCTACTGTATTATCCTACAATCTACCTGTCTACAGAGATGTAATCTAAATCTCTATATACGTATATGAGATAGCTAAGGTATCTCAAGGGAGTTCCACATAGATCTAAGCTGTAGGTAGGTGTTGGTGTATGGAACGAAATACCTCACCAGTCCAAACGAACCTCCCTAACTTGTTCTGAACAACGGATCAAGTAATTGCTCACATAATATATCTCGCTTGAGTCCTGATAGAGGTCGCTAGTACATACTTATTTTAATCTCAGCGATGCCATTGCACGAGCTTGCATACTATGACAGACTGAGGCTGCCTACGACAAAGTAGGATGGGTACCCTATAACATCTCTAGTACAACACAAATATTACTATAGTACATTATCACCCACGAGTCCCACGACCCAAGAGGCTAAGAACAAAAATTTATCTATTACATAAATGTCTGCCTCAGGTGGGAATCGAACCCGGGACCCCTCGCTTTGCAGGCAAGTCTCTGCCAACTAGAGAAGGTTAGATAAGTTGCTTTGTAAAATAATATTATCTAAATTCGTATGAAAAATAGTTATAGGTACTAAGTATTATTATTTTAGCTAACTACCTAGGTATAGGGATTTAAATAGAACAGTGTCGGCAAAATGTTTGACAACAAAGGTTAAGTACTTACCTTAGTTAATTACGTTGATATTTTTTAAATTTACTACGACTATTTTAGCTAATTGACACCCGACATAATTTAGTACAGCTTTTGAAGCCAAAAATTTGAGTTGCAATAGTAAATCTTCAATAAGGGAAGATAGATTCATTTTGACGTTTTTTTATTTTTTTTACTTAATGACAGTAGAATCCGTCAATTGTAAAGGTTTTTTTGCGATTCTGTGCTAATAACCCTTGTATTTCATAGAAAAAGTTTTTATTGAAATAATTGTAGAAAATGTTTCTGACGTTCGACACCGACGCTTGAGCCATGACGATACGCATGATTTATCGTTTTTTGTGTTGTAGCTACTTAACTACTCTACTTGTCTTGTATGATTGTATCAGACTTAATAGGTATGCGCCGATGCGTAACATTACTACGTACCTACAACGTAAGTACGTTCGTAACACAAAGGTCTTCTACAGACAGCAAGGTCTAGGTTCAATTCAAATGTTTTGTTGCCATGACGACGCTAACTAGATGGGGACAAAGAAACTGTTTATTTAGAATTGAATAAACAGGACACGGTCGGTAAAAACTACAAACAAATTATTTCGCCGATATTCAAATAAGAACTAAGGAAACTTTTTACTATTTTAGTTTTTTTTGTTTCTTAAAAAAACATTGCCATAATAAAATATTACTCCTTGACAATTCCTTCAAATTCAAAAATCACAATTTTTCTTACTAAAACCACAGCTAAAACTTTGATAGAAATAGTATTAATTTATCCTTTTGTCACGTTCAGTTTTGGTGCAGATCTTAATTTTGTAGCATATAATTTGTGTTGCCATAAGATAAATTTGCCATCAGAGCTTGTTATTTTTGGATAGTTTTTATTTTTGATTAGAATTTTTATTATTCACTATGAAATCATACTACAAAAATAAAAATAAAACTACATCAATTTATTTTTAGTACTAATAATATTAAATTTACAAATTTTACAATGCAAGTTGCAACAAAATGAAAGGAGAATTAATAAATGAACTGGCAACAACAAAATGTTTGGATGCGTTTCAAAGAATGGCAATTCTGGTATGTTTTTCTGTCATCAGTCATCAAATCAGCTGTGTATCACACACAGGGAACATGTAAAAACAAATGTGCGTATTTAAAATTTCGGTGTGAAAATGTCAACTGGAATATTTGATAAAAAAGCAACTAAATGTTTATGATAATTCCGTCGCGGGAGAGACATGGCGCGCCGGAGAAGCAGCGGGATCACGAACCTGGGATTTAACCAGGACCAAGGTTTGAATCACTTCCTAGTTCGTCAACCTGTTCTTTGTTCTCAGGTGGTTCGCGTTTTATTCGTTTTGCGGATGACCTAACCGCGTAAAGTGTTTCGTTGGTTCGGAGAGGGCGTTAGATGGTGGTGCGATCGGCCAGGTCATTGGCAGTCGCGCCACGCTGTGACTAGTGCGACAATCCACGTGTTGTTTATATTTTTAGTCACACACCCACGCAGTTCTCTCCCCACGTCGTGATACTATTGTTTGGGCGTTGGTTCTGCACACCCCATTCATGCGTTTCGCTGATATTCGACGCGCAATTCCTTAGCATGACGTGACACAAGTCACGTACTGTTTATTGTACAGTTTCAAATCTTTGTTGTCATGATGAGAATGTGCCACATGGACTGAGTTCAGTTTAACACTGGTTCATAAGTTTAGAAAGGATTAGTGGGGATTAATACAATGGTTTTTATACAAGTACTATACAGTAGTAGTATACTAATACAGTATTTATAGAAATTATAGTAAAAGATTGCATACAAGAATTTGGTTTTATGTGTAAATAACATTTTCTGACATATTATAACGTTACTAATTACGTAGTTTTGTATATCCGCTAATGAGCTCGGGTTGATTCTAGCAGACGTACAGGCCATCGTCGACCATGTTGGCCAAGTGCAGATAGAGTTGTATTGACAATTTAATACGATTATTATTTACATGGATAGCTTCTTGTGAAAATAAAATATTAATCAAACAGAGCACAAAAAAATTGCAATATAGATAAACTTTGAAATCTGTCTTACTGATCTAATCCTTAAATTGAATAGATAATATTAAATTTGTGTATTTAATTTTATACTTAAATAGACATTTCCTAATGCGTAAATAATCCATTTACCAAGCATACATCTTCAACCACTCATGTATTTAAAATATAATATTTGTCAATCTGATCTTCTACTTGAGATAAGTTTTTACTATAAAGATAATAACTGTATGTTTTAAAATACTAATAATACTTAGTACTTATGATCAATATCTCTCACTCCAAAACATAGTAGCAGCAGCTGCCATTAACACCTATTATAATAACCATGGTTCCCAACATTTAATAAACAGTTTGACGCAATGGACCATGCCGGACTGCAATTCGACAGGTCCTGGGTTCCATTCCTAGAAAGGAAGAAATTTGAATGATGAGCTTAAAGTTCACATTTTCAATCTAGATATTATGTGTTCCTGTGTTGTCCATGGCATCTACGACACAGGGAATCCTATTGTGAGTGTCCTGTGAGTCTTTAGCGATACTTTGTAACTCAACTGAAACTAAAATGATCAGCTGGTGGTACTCTCCATACTTAGCGACAAATGTTACCAATTATAACTTCAGTAGTTGTGTGTTAGGGGTTCTTTCTCAGAAAACTGCAGGTTATTAATAATCCTATAAATATCCTCACAACCATATTGTTAGCATAATCCTACATCCTGATCCACTATATTATTAAACTGCAAAATTTATCACTTGGGGAAACCTGTCCCATTCGAAAATTATTAGATGTGATTCTTTGAACTTTTTTATTCATGAACTGAATGAAATAAAATCAACACTAAATTTTAAATGAAGAATGTATTGTGGTAAACAATACATTAGTGAAAACCTCACCCAAATCTGTTAAGCTGGTAAGATTAGTTACAAAGGCACAGACAAACAAACAAAAATTGTGACGATCATTGTTTTAGGTTCAGTTACTTCAATTGCAGTAATAAATGCCACCAATAATAGTTGTTGTCATATATTTTCCATGTACAGACAGCAGCCAGTTACATTTTTATTGTAATGTTACGTAGGAATTACTTTGCAAATTAAATCCATTACATTAAAATTTTCCATTTGTTTTACATTCCTTACTCCTTACCCTGACATATCATGTTACCTTGACCCAATTCAGTGAATATAATCATATGAGTTACACAAATTTTAAAAATATGTATGTAGGTACTAGAGAATCCGCTGCGCGCTAAATTCGATCGTAATACATTCTATTAAAGGGTTATTTCACATTGACACTATGATCATACATATTTTAAACGTCATCTCATTGCACTTGCATGATAGTGTGTATAGATAGATGTTACATATGAGTGTGTGTTATGTTTTGATTATTAATTTAATGTTTTTGTAATGAATTATTATATAAAAGTATTAGCTTTCTGCACTATTTCTTCATAATAAACTTTAAATGCGCCAAATTGCATACTTCTCGATTATAGGCAATGATATTATACTAATTTTCGTAAAAAGGGTTTCTAAAATTTTCCTTTACTGTTTTGTTCCAATCAATACGCCTAAAGCCAGAGTTCTTAATTCTTACTTTTATATTATAATTATTATTATTTGAATTACAATTAATTTAATGTTAATTAAATTATGTACAGAATTGTAATCAGAGCATACAAAGACTACGGTCATCTTTGTTTTAGGGCAAGGTTGTTGGTATAGGTTCACAGATTGTGGGTGCAATTGTTTTAGATAAAGATTTTATTTGTAGAATATAGAGATAATTAACGATTGAGAAAATGACGACCCGGATGGCGCATGGTTTACACGCCGGATCGCCGTTCCGAGGGTCCTGGGGTCGATTCCCAGCGAGGCGGAAATTTGAATGATGAATTTAAATTTCCGTTCTTGGTCTGCGTTTGTGTGTTCTTGTCTTGTGTGTTGTCCATGGCACACACGACACAGGGAATCCTAGTGTGGGGCTATGAGTGTGTAGCGTTATTTATTTATTTATTTTATTATGTACTTGTTTTGGGAAAGAGTAGTAACCCTCTTAGTAGTTGTTAGTAAAATTGTGGGGATAATATTTATACTATTTTGTTGCAGGCTGCTTCACTTGCTGCCTAACATCTGGCCTGCGCGTTTACAATGTGGACCCACTTGTCGAAAAGGCTCACTACAGTAAGTGTTTAACAAGTAACAATTCAATTAGATAGGATTATTTTCTTTAAAACAAGGGGTTTCGATTCCCGATTTGGTAAAGGAAGATTTTCCAGACGCCAGACGAGGCGTCATGCCTGGGGAACGGCCCAGCTCCGATTGTTCACGGCCCGTACGTGTACATGCGAGCGGTGTAAAAAACTTCGATAGCGTGATTCAAGCTTGTCATGACGTCATCGTGTGCGTGTGTGCGATGTCGCCACACTGGCATAGCGGACATGTTACAGATAAATGTTTGCTCTCGGTTCGTATGTCAATAAAAGGTCATGTGTATCCATGTCTTGGATAATTTCTGATGTAAATAGCTGACAAAACGAGCAGATGAGGCACCTGATGGTAAGTGGTGACCGTCCCCCATGGACATCAGTAAAACGAAAGGGATCACCAATGCGTTGCGGGCAGAAACGGTGAAGAAGAAAGACGGTACTGATGGCTCTGCAGCTCCCAGTCGGAAAAAGGCGTTTGGCGGCCGACTCAATTCATTTTTGTAATAATAAAATTTTGTAGGTACCTACATATTACTATGTAGTGGTGTCGGTAATGATTAGGTAAACATGTAAGTTTAAAATTATGAGTAACCTCTACGGTCCGATTCTCACGAACATTTCCACTGCGTTTATATAAATTTTTGAATGAATTTACTTGGAAGATATTCCCACGCTGTCTCATGGGGCCCTTAAAAAAAGGGTATAAAATAGTGTTCCTTAAGGGCGTTGCGTACAATGGAGAAGGCAAAAGGGTCAAAATATTACTATCAAATACACCTAAAATCCGAGCTTAGGTCATATACATTACATAACTTTTTATTTCACTTCAATACATGCAGTATTTCCGAAGTTATAAAGACGAGAAGTTCAAGCCCTTTTTTGAATTTCCGAGATTTCGCGCGCTTACGCTATGACGTCACGATTTAGTTCGGCCGCGAGCACGATACGGCGCAACTAAAGAAAATATGGGTCTATGCAGTTCAAAAATCTATAACTTTCTTATTTCTATAGATACAGACTTGAAATTTTGCATAGATGTAGTAGATAGTATGTGAATTATATATGTTATTTTATTATTGATAACTAAGGTTTGCTCGCGGCTTTACTTGAGTTTAAATTAACATTTCGATCAAAAATCCCTATCAACTACGCGCGACTACTGAATGATGACGTCATCGAGCAGTGACCGCCCGCCTGCGTTTTTAAAAAAACCAACGGCCGTAAATACGCACTTTGATCGTTAATATCTCAGCCATTTATTGAGATATGGAAAAAGTAAAAGCACAGTTTTTCTTGTAATTTTTTATAGATTTATTTGACGTGTAAAAAAAAATTCGTTTGCCTGGTCCATTGTATGTGGCGGTGACAGGTCAGCTGTCCAATTTGCTTGCTTTCCGTAAAAAAAAAAAACCGGCACTCAAAGTGAGACAAAAGATCATTCATTCTGTCTTTTTTGGAGTGAAAACTTCTATAGTATCGTTGTGATTTGGAATTCGATGAAACGGAAATGACGCGCAATTAATAAAATGAAACGGAAACGAAAAAGAGACAGACACAATTTAACGTGGGAGAAAATGAGTAAGGAAGCATCGGCAAAATGGCGGCTTACGTAAGCAAAGCAAAACATCAATATTTGGACTGACGGTATTCGTTTTTTTTAAGTTTCACTTCTAGCACGTGTGAATTGCACACATTTTGTTTTTTTTTCGTGTCATTGGCGTAAGTCAATGGTGCGATTGATGGCATCCATTGGTCTATCTATACTCTTCTCCGTCTCCGATTGCGATGATGTTATTTCATATCATGTATCAGGCAAGGAGGAGTTGGGAGAGGTGTCGCTGTGCGAGATGGTGTTCCGCACCAACTGGCTGCTGGTAGTGCGCGCGCGCCGGCCCTGCAGCCTGATGCTGTTGGACGACCAGCAGCGCGCCTTCCGAGCCGAGGTGCTGTTCAAGTCGCCCATCAGAGCGCTGCGGGCCAGGCGGGACAAGTGAGTCTTGGTTGACATAACTTATAGCTGTAGGTACAGAAGTTTTGTTTACAAATCTTTGGACTTTACGCCAACTCCACTCCGACTTCAATTTTAGGTTCATTCTATGAAATAAAAAAAATGGTTATAAAATTGAAAAAAAAAGTGATTATAAAATTGAAAAAATAATGGTTTAAAAATTGAAAAAAAAAATGTTTCTTTTATAATTTATTTTTTGCCAATAAACATCGGTCAATTCAAAATTCAAAATCATTTATTCATTTATAAATCTGATACACTGTACTGAACTACTGATACAGTCTTATGCACGTAATTTTTTTGAGTCTATCGGTGTAGTTTCTCCCATTTTCTTATGTAAAATTTATGAAGACTTACTCTGTACATATAGCTGTAAGTAATCTGTAACTGTGAGTAGGAAAAAAAATGCAAAAGTTCTTGCCCCTTCCAACACCACTCATGGTCATGGTCAGGGATTTGTTAAGCGATCGCATAGTGAGACTTTCAAAATGTGTATAAATCAACTTAGAACACATTTCATTTAATTTCCTTACGGTAAAATTTTCAATAAATAATCGAAAGTGCACCATGCGTGGTCGACGCGTTCCATACCTACGGCCAACTCGGACCCGATTGAAAATCAAACATAAAAAACACGATAGGCTTAAAGCTAATTTTTCAATGCTTCTCTGTTATTCGGCTGGAGTTGGTGTACTGTGCAGACCTTTTTTCTAAATCTTTCATGGCGACTGTAGGTACACATTGGCCCGAGGCATTGGCCAAATTATTTGGGCCCAGAGCTTTGGTTCGCAAGATCGCTGTTCAGTTAGCGCGTTCATTATTCTGCATAGGCGCCTTGCCTTGGTCCAATGTGTACCTACAGCAGCTATTACGCGAAAGTTACCCGCGTCGTTGTTCCAATCGGATTTGATAATAAAGTGAGTGTTAAGATAAGAGTGAACGTCACTGCTTATATTGTCGCGTAGCGAGCGAGAATGGGTTACTAGTTTAATATAGGTACCTAATAAATTATAATATTGTGTCAATATCCGCACTATCAGGGAAATAACTTAATAAAGTAGTTGATTGACCAAGATAATGAGGGAGAATGGAAGCCCTGGTTCTCGAACGGACATTATCAAAACGGTAATCTATCCAACACGTGTCCACTGCCGCGAATGTTAATACGCAAAAACTACACGCGCATTATAATACGGAGGCTTTACGATCTACGACACGACATACGCGTCGAATGCTGTCGTGTGGAAAAATAAATAGTCATATTTCTTTGTTGTAAAAAATCTTAAACACTTCTATTTAATATTTATTTCTTGATGTTAGGTCTATTGTGTTTAGGCAACCGATTAGGTCGTAGTTGGTATTTTATCTAAGCACGTAATATGACGCAAATGGGTTGCTCTGGTTTTAACATGTAGTATTTTTGAAGTAAAAACTTTATTTAAAATTAGAGGACTTCGGAATTATATCCGTCTCCGATCTCTAAATTGTACTATTTTTTGACATGATTTTATGCATTAATTACATTTAATTTTGATTTGATTTTTATTTTAATATTATTTTGATTCTATTTTGATTTGTTATTCATTGTTAAAATTATGCTGTGTTATAATTATAATTTCATCATATCATTTAAATTTTGATTGCCTATGAATAGTTGTTAGTTACCGTAATTGGTTTATCCGTCTTAATTCACTTAGTAAATAAATAATAAAAATGTCGTGTAGGTTCCGTTTCCCTGCATGTAAAGAAGCACGTAAAAAATTAAACCGTGAACTTCGCAACAACTATTGCGTAAGACAGGTGTTTAATACAATCGACTGAATATACAAAGGCGAATAAAGTCGGACTTCCAGCGTGTGCAGAGCGGGCTTACGAACTCCATTAAATACGTAGAGGAAAACTGCATACTAGCACTTCTACCAACAAATTGTAGGTATAGCGGTTTTTGTATCTTCTTTCCAGAAGATACAAAAAGTCCAGTCCAGAAGGACTATGGGGTGTACCAGGGTTCCATATTGGGACCGTTATTTTTCTTTATACCTATCAATGATCTTTCTTACTACAAACTTGTACGATAGTGTTATGTACTAGTGATAGCTCCTTAGTTGTTAAAGTATACAGAGGAACGCAATGTTAATATTGCTGCTGCGTAAGTTACTTGTTATTGTATACTTTTGCGTCTTATTGTTGTAATAATATCGGTAAATTCTCATTACCGATTTTTATGAATTTTTATGAATAAGGAAGTGCTTCGAAGAACTTTCCTGACCTTAAATTCAAGTTTGCAATAATCTTTATCAACCAAATATGTTAGTCACCTTAAGCATTTCAGACATATTATGATAATCCTTTACACCATAAAATTTAAATGAATATCTTAGGAGTTATCGCAATATGAAAAATAACGCGCGTGAAAATAAATTCGCTACGCGGGTTACGTTTAACAATTTTAGAGTAATAAAATTAATCGCATTGTTGTAAAATGTTGTGGCCAATGTTTACCTATGAGTCATGACCGCGTCCCGGGTGACAATGTGTTCAGCGAGTCGCGTTGTTCGCGATTAAAATTCATTAATTAATAAACGTGACCGAGGTTAATAGAAGAAAAAATTACGCACATACATCGTCTAAACATATAAGCAGGTATAGCTTATAGGCTTTAGTCCAGTTTTAAACGTTGCAAATAATAGCGCTCATATAAGTTAGTAAACTTAATTATGTACTTATAGAAAAGAGGTTTTCGTCCACTTCTGAATATCGAAAAAGTTGTGCACGTACCTAAATAAACTAAACATAATGTAGATAGGAATAGCAAAGTGGTTTTCTTAAATGTCGAAAAAAAGCCGCACTATTGATCAAGTGGTTCAGGAATCGATTCCCCTCATGATACTCCATTAAGAGGAAATGCTACGGGTCATTTTTCCATACAAACGTTCTCGACTAATCCCTCGCTGGTTTTTGACTCTAGATCAATAATTTTTTCACACAAGAATAATATCATCATTATCTATGTCGGTACGTTTTGATTTTTTTGATATTTTTGTTTTCAAAAGTTTTAGGCTACTTCAAACAGCGCTTAAAACGGCCAAATAAATATGCCGCAAACAAACGCCTAGTACACAAATTGTATAATAATTAGCGCAAAAAGCTAAACGGTCCGACACAGAATATCTCCTTCCCCTTCAATTTCCAAAATTTCGTTAAGATTGCTTTAGTTTTGGCGGGGGGAGTAGTCGAGAACGGAACCTCGATTTTGATGATTTTTGCCTCGGGTTTTTACACGGAGCTGCAGTTGTCCCTATCGCACTGACATACACGCCGCTCGCAAGCGCGACAGAGATATTGAGTGAAAAAATCGCAAATTTGAAAAAGGGTTCGCGTGGTATTTCCTCTTAAATAACTGCTACAACTAACGGAATATTATAAAGATAAAAATTTCAGGAACTAGGTAGGTAGGTACTTTGTAAGGAATAATATTTTTAAATCTTATTCTTCGTCCTCGTATGACGTGTCCTAAAGGAAGTCGTTGGCGATAAGATAGGACAACCTTCACCGAATAACCTACTGGTAGTCCGAAATGGAGATTATCCACAAATGTTTTACATATATTATTTAGATTGTGCGAACTAGTATTGTTTTGAATTATAAAACTAGACGACCTCGCTTTTGTGGTAAAGGATGTGTAAATTCAACCAGGGTCCCAAATCTACCTATTTATAAATGCTTCAAATGCGTCGTATATGAATAGTTTGATATACATACATATATTATTTCATATATGAAATGCGTCAAAAATTTGTCAACCTATAGCTATGCTATAGCATGTCTGCTTCTTAGCTTCTTGGTTCTGCCCTTTTTAGGGTTCCATACCTCAAAAGAAGACACAGAACTGTCTGTGTGTCATGGCATAGGGAAGCATGGAGGCATCAAGCTAAATAAATATCATAATTATACTCAGGTCTGCAATCCCTCGGAGCAGAGAAAAAAATCAAACTTCTAAGCAATCAAAAGATGTACAAGTTAGTAAAAGGTAGCACATTTTTTTAAATAAGACCTCTTTAATATGAGGAAAGACCAGTGTCCCGCAGGTACCTAATGAGTTGAAGCAATGAGTCAGAGGTGTCATAACTCATAACAAAGTGAAGGTGATATGACGCGCTTGGTCTTGACAAGCAGGCTAGTCTGATTTGATATGCATGGTACGATCAATGATAGGTAATTGATTGATGCAACATGAATATATGGAACCTAGGTCGTTTAAGGGTCTATGCACATTTCATCAACTCTTACGACTTCAGAGTGCGAACCAACCGCAACGCATGGAGAGTCTATACACGTGTGTCTAGCTGCGCTTTCAAGAATAATTATGTACATATATGATAACGTCTACTGCAACCCACTAATATGCTACGCACAAAATGACGTCGTCAAACAAACGAGCCCACGGCGCCCACGCCCACGCATCTAAAATGCGCCGCGAGCTCGTGCACAGCGTGCGCGTGGAATCGCGGCCTTATGTCGTATTCCTTACGGTTGAACTTTGATCATCTACTTGAAAAAACTGATCCAGGCGACAACACGTAAACCACATCACGAACACCCATGACCCGATAACAAACATTTATCTGCCACATAAAAATCTGTCCCGGCCGGGAATCGAACCCGGGAACCCTCGCTTCGCATTCAGAGTCACTGCCAACTAGGCTACGGGGTCGTCAAACAATACTATTCAAAATTGTAGAGTATATGTTTGCATTAAAAAAAACTAATCACACTAATATCAGAATATTAGTGTGAGTAGTATTTTTTTAACCGAGGCAGACCTCGGTTAGAGAATTAGAGATCGAACCCGGGACCTAGCTCAGCAGAAAGCGCATCAACCGTTGATAATGAAAATGATGAAACTTAAACTCTGGTTAATATTCAAGGCACGCGCGGATACCCTTGTACTGCATGTAGGTTAGGTTCCGCGTTATACTATATCAAGGAAATCTATTGTCTTATTTGCATTGTTATCAAACTATTTACCGATGAAGTTATATCAAATTCATATAGGAATTAAGTTTACAACGGATATGTATGTCGGCTTACTTATTTCTGGGATGACTATTACACTAAATTATAGTAGTTTTCGCTCACAGCCCGGCGGCTTGCGTCGATCTTACATAAGTGATCGACAAAGTTAAGCAACACCGGGCGCGGTCGGTAGTTGGATGGGTGACCGCTAGTTGGGAAAATTTCTTGGGCGTTTCCGTGCTTCGGAAGCCGTCGGTCCCGCACACTCAGTGCTCCGTGGTTCCGTACCACGAAGCGATATCAACATCAGTACAGGCACGGTAGTACAGGTGTTCAGTAACATAACTGTTCGTCGAGCAGGGTGGCGGTGGTGCTGACGTCGTCCGTGCAGGTGCTCGCGCTGCCGTCGCTCGGGCGCGTGGCGCTGCTGCGCACCCCGGCGGCGGCGCGGCCGCTGTGCGCGCTCGCCACCGACCCCGGCGCGCCGCAGCTGCTGGCCGCGCTGGCGCACCGGCGGGGCTCCCTGCAGCTGCTGGTAACCTGCTCTTGGTCCACTTGGTTGGCCGTAGACGGTGAAGAGGATCGACCGGCGACCACACAGCCAATAGACACCTAATGTTTGATTTTCCGTATTGAATGCATTCTGGCAACTAGCTGAGGTAAGACGAAGCGGGGTGACTGGCCAATTCAACGCTGTGATTGGCTAATTCAAGGCCACACGAAACGTTGGAAAAAAATTAATTCAAGCAGCGGGAAAGAATGAGACGGCACGAATTTATATCGGTACTATAAGCCAGATGTGTTGACAGAAGCCATTCGCCTGTTATTAGAAGTCTATTGGCTGTGTGGTCGGTGGGATGGACTAATGAGTGAATGAGTGTCATCTATCGCGCTCGCACAAGAAAGGAATTTTTCGCTAGTGATACGGAAAAAACGAGACAGAATGCTATAAGGTTTTGTTTCACTTTGCGTGCCGGTTCAAGGAAAGCGCAGTTGTTTACGAGTTTTGACAGTTGACCGTTGAATTTTTCTTGTGTCACATACAATTTTAGTTTCTCGCTTTTAGCTATTTCATGCTGCCACGCTCACCAGATGTCTATATCCTTCTCTGTCTACGCTTGCGGATATAAGACGCGTTAAGGAACTCTGTTTCAATAAATAAAATAATCTGATGCTACATGCGTTTTCCAGGACGTGTCCCGAGCAGTGAAGGGCGCCCAGTCCAGCTCCCCGGCGGTGGTGGGCTGCCACCAGACGGAGCTGGTCTGCCTGAGCCTGTCCGCGAACGGCGCGAAGCTGGCCACCGCGTCGGAGCGCGGCACCATCATCAGGATATGGGACACCGGCAGCAAGCAGATGGTGCACGAGCTGCGCCGCGGCTCCGACTACGCCGACGTGTACTGGTGAGGATGCGTGTGTGTGTGTGTGTGTGTGTGTGTGTGCGTGTGTGTGTGTGTGTGTGTGTGTGTGTGTGTGTGTGTTTTTCATACGATTTTTACCAATACATAGTTACGTACGGGGAAGAAATGTTAAAGGTATATGGTGGGACAATATGGACTTTTTTTACTCAGGGGTGCGATTCTTGTCAATGTCAAATATCGATAAAAAAAAGATTTTTATAAAACCTTAAATGTGTTTATCTTTCATTTACGACGGTAAATATTTATTGATAAAGTTAAAAATTAAATTGATTCAAACCGGCTTATGTGTTAACGGTAAGTACTCGCGAAACAACGGATGGTAACGCAGGGCAATGACCTCGGTGTAAGGCATATTTAACGGTCGAGTATGGTGAGTAAGTAGGTGTCTTTATTGCAACATGATTTATAACAAAAATATCTTAAAGTTGAGTAAAATATTCTAAGTTGAGTACTTAAGTAGAATCTTTCTAATAAATAATTTAATAATTAGTCCATATATTTGATTACAATTCTTTTAATTGGGTTGCGCAGTCATTTTCTATAAGTATTTAAAAAAAATAGGAAACCCCTAGAAAAGTCCAAATTCACACGACGTTTAAAATATTGCCTTAAAAATTCTGAATGTAGCGTGCGCTGTAATTTATTTATTTATTTGATGCGTGTGTTTTTGCTTACCGATAGTAGGTAGAACAATCTACGAGGCGTAACTAAAAAGTATTTCTATAAGAAAAGATTATAAGCAACGACTTTAACGACGGTTTAACGTTTGCTAAACCGGCCATAAATGTGTTACTTACATACATTGACCTATTATTGTGGACGTCGGGTCCGCGCTAAAAAATGTCCGAGCCAAATGAGCAACAAAACGCTAAAAAAAGAGCTACAATCGACTGCAATCGAAATTAAACCGTTATGTAATGATTCTAGTGTTTAAATTACCTTGTTAATATTTCTATTCTTGCGATGGCAGTGACTGAGACATTTTTTTCGCGATTTTAGTATGAGACCAGACGTCAATAATAACAATAAGTCAATGCTTACATAGCTCGGTTTTCTGTTTTTTTGTTTTGTTACGTGTGTATTTAGTTTATCCGTGGATTAGCGTCCGTATGTTTAGAACGAATAAAAGATAACATAACAGCATTTTCGACCAACTTTACATAGTCCCTGTGGCGCAGAGGATAGCGCGTTGGACTTCTAATCCAAAGGTCGTGGGTTCGATCCCCACCAGGGATGTTAATAATACAGTTATTAGTTTTGGTTTTATGTAATAAAATTTGAACGAATTTTAATTTCATAGAAGAATACTGATAGAATTGGTGACTAAATTATGCCAGTAATCAAATATATAAAAATCTTTTATTATCTTTTTTCTGTATTAAAAAGCTAGTAACGAGAATTAAATTATGTAATGAAACTTTTCTAAATTATATATTATTTTCAAATTTTCACGAATTATATTTTATAATAATAAAGTACGATTTTTTAAGTATGTCGTTAAATGTCAATGCATCTGTGTAATTTGTTTGGCAAGCAAGAGTGTCGAATTTGATTCCCGGTCTGAGAAGATATTGTTAAGGTTTTCACATATTTTTCAATTTTATTTTTAGAAATACCTAAAATAAAACAGCAGTTTTATACAACAATCTTCGATAAAATCAACATAAAGTCAGATTTTTAAATGTCTCGTTTTCAAAAAATATGTGCGTATTAGATTTTAATGGCAAAAAATGACGTTCTTATGTGTATTGAAAATACCTACATGAAATAAATGATTTGTGTTTGAGTTTGATTGGGCGAAGAAAATCATCGTGAGGAAACCTGCACACCTGAGAGTTCTCCATAATGTTCTCAATTGAAGTCCACTGCCCAGCAGTGGGACAGTCATCATCACAACCATAACTGTCCCACTGCTGGGCACGGGTCTCCTCTCACAGTGTGAGGGGCCAGGCCATAGTCCACCACGCTGGCCAAGTGCGGATTGGTGGACAGTGGGACAGTATCTTGTTTTTATTGTATGCAACGTTCCTCGCAGCATAAGCTTCAACCTGTCGGGCAGCCTCGTGTGCTGCGTGTCGGACAAGGGCACGCTGCACGTGTGGACGGCGCGCGCGCGCGGCGCGGCCCGCTCGCACGTGTGCGCGTGCGCCGCGCCCGCCGCCGCGCGCCGCGCGCTCTGCGCCTTCAGCGACGACACCAGCGCCGTCGGTGAGGCCCGAACTGGTTGCTATATTGAAACTATCGTATCGATATAGTACGGCCGGCGGTTCTAGGCCGCTCTGAACTTTGTTCGGATCGCTGCGCAAAAGTCAATTTCAAGGTCGAAATGGTGGCAAGACGCGCGGGGTGTCAGTTTGAGTTGTTTGTTTCAGTCACACGCTTAGTGTTCGTGTCGCTATCTCTCTCTAAAGTACAATACCTGCGCACTATATCCGAAAGCCTAACTTCAGAGCGGCCTAGAACCGTCGGCCGTACTATACCGCTCTTCGAGTTTTTCGGTTTGGCTTAATGGTTAGGGAGAATGAAATTGGCATTATGGACTATACGAGCATTCGCATCCGCCCCGCGGCGGCCCGTGTAATGTGGACACAGCTATATTTTTACGCAATAACTAATTCGGTATCTTATAATATAACACAAATAATTTATTAATTTTCCAGTGATATGCGAAGACGGCACTTTCCACAAGTTCACGTTTTCGGCGGAGGGTAGCTGCCACAGGAGCGACTTTGAATATTTTTTGCAGGTACCGTCAATTTTTATTCTGGTCTAGTACCGTACTTTTATTGATTTAGTAATACAAAAACGGTTTTAGCGATCAGAAGAGGGTTGTGAATTGCAGATTGAGTTTAAACTTGACAGTCCGCCAATCCGCACTTGGCTGTGGTGGATTATGGCCCATACCTCTCACATTGTGAGAGACCCGTTCCCAGCAGTGGGACAGTGGGTTGCGATGATGACTGTCAAATTAACTTACTATCAAATCATTTTATTTGGTGTGATGCAGCGCCATCTTTGATATTCATTATGTATTGTTTACTCCACAGTGAGTTGGCGAATACTTTTTAATTTTAATTAATAAAGAATAAAGTATTGCACGGTTATAGGGCATTTTACCAGTCTGGCTAGTTATAACGCCCACATAAAGAATCATATATTTTTCAGGTCGGTGACGACGACGAATTCCTGCATTAATATCTAATTTTAAAATGATAAGTCTAAGGTCGGAATTTTTGCCTAAGTGTTATGAAGCGATGGAAATAGAAATAGGGCTCTGATTATGAATTATTATAATTTGAATTAGGAATATACATTCGAAAATTCCGTTTGTAATAGAAAAGGTTCGATTTATTTTTTATTTTTAAAGAAATTGTTATGTTACTGGCCAGGTCTTGGGTACTGGTCGAAATATGTTTTGTAATTGGTCAAAAGAGTTGTATCTAAAACATCCGCCTTTTTTTATTAAATATGGGAACTTTATGGAAAACTCAATCCGATTTCGCTTTAAATTTCGTAAATAGTATCAGTAATACAGTAGTTTTATTATAGTGAGACACGAATACAATGTTTTGTTCAGATCTAAATGTAGTAACTTTGAACACTAGAATCTTAACGCTTCAGATCCACAAATACCTAGAGTTAGACTGAATACCAGTTTTCCATGTTTAGTTAATTTTGACTAACTTTACCCTTCAAAGCAGTAGTCAAACGCATATGTACTTCTATAATCGCTTTTCTAAAATTAATGTTCAATAGGGTCGTATATGTACATAAAAATAATATATTTTTCGAAGATTTTCGATTGGCATTTCCTTACAAATGATTCCAAATAGATATGATTTGAAATTGAAATGTTTGAAATGTTAGTTTCTTCGGTTACTTTAGATAAATACGTTTGTAATTCACAAAAATAGCAAAGATAAATATAGATAAACAGTTTCATACCATATCAATTATTTTATCTTAATCTTAAAGTTACAGCAGTTTTCAGACTGAATATTATTTGATCGGTGAAGTTACATTATAGTTCACCGGGTAGTCACAATAGTTTTCAACGTTTAATACGTTTAAATCATTGGGTAAAAGTACTGGATAGTTTATAAAATGGGTAAAATAATGTTAAAATTGTGATGTCGTATTTCAAAAATGTCTGTAGGACACGCTAGAAGTTATTCAGATATATTAAAAGACAAAATGGGCACTAATAGCATTTTAAACTTTTGACTATGATTGAATAATTTTGAAGGAATAATTGATAATGATGTTGTTATATTAAATTACGAGGGTAGTATCGAAGTTTTTTGTTAATTTAAAGAATTTTAGTTTCGCAAATAGTCCTAAAATATCTTTTATATATTATATACCTACTATGTTATGTATTATTTTAGACAATTAATATATATCTTTTCCTACTTAATATATTGTTTCCTACTTAAAATCTGTAGATGTTAAGTAGGTAATTTTGTTTGTGTGTTTTTTACTCGAAATATATAGATTGTATGCAATATTAGTGGTAGACAACATTTTATTTCTGATAAATGGTATAAAACTTTAGTTGGTTGTAACATGAACGTCAGAATCCAAATTTAAGGTGTATTGTGATGTTCGATTTGGGTAAAAAGTTGTATCAAAAATGTTTCGGCAGGAAAAAAAAATGTCACTAATTTTTCATATTTTAATGACATTTTGCTTACGCCTATTATATTGCTAAGGATCTAAGTAGTGTCTAGTATCGATAATTTCGTCTGCAATGATTAAAATAGTGTAACGAATTAAGTAGTTACGGTCGCTAGGGTTTAGAAAGTTAATTTGTTTATGATATTTATATAACTAGAGGTTTTTTTATCGCGCAATGTAAATAAATAATATATAATTGTTTGTGATTCGTCGTGTTCGAAATATAATTATAATTTTTATATCGATAATACATAGATATAGTTCATTTATATGGATATAATATGTTGTGTCCTCATATCCAATGATGACTTGTGCTATTGTTTAAACTTTGTTATATAAAATCAATTTTTATTATTAGTTTTGTGAGCTTACACACAATGGCTGCCTTGGCTTTCGCCTCAATGTCTGTATTATGGCATTTGCTCATTTCGAAAGTTTTTAAGCAAAATATTCTAAAGTGTGTTTGAGCAAGGTTGTGGCCGGAGCCTACACTATCCTTGAACTTTATTTGTGCCCGGATCCTATACTATCATTAAAGTTATCCTGAGTTCGTAACTGCATATCTATAATTACACTCTAAGTTCTATAGTTTCATATGATTTTATTTTAAATTAATAGTAAAATATTTGAACTGAGAGATGTTTTACTCATAAGATTTTTGTAATGTGTATTATAAATGTTATCATTAAATACATACAACCCCACAAGTAATATTTTAAAAGTTGTATGTGTACCATGTAAATATTTAATAGTCGCATATTATAGTTTTTTATACATTAAATTTAGTATATTGATGATAAATCATAATATATTGCGTCGGCTTGTTAAAATTGTAATGTTGGATTCGAGTTTTTAAAAGTTTTGCCAACGGAGCACATTTCATGTAAATATGAGGTTTAGAATTATTTTTTTATTGAAATTGAATCGACGTGCAAAGCTCCACGGTTTTATAATGTCAGGGTGTGGAGTGAGACCCGTTAGGATACATGCAATTTTCACAATAAACAATCTTTTATAATACCTTGTTTTATTTAACCTATACTTTAACATATTACCTCAAATTAGAAAATATATTTTTAAATCACCTATCCGTCAAAATCACTACATAGTATAAAACAAAGTCGCTTTCTCTGTCCCTATGTATGCTTAGATCTTTAAAACTACGCAACGGATTTTGATGGGGTTTTTTTAATAGATAGAATGATTCAAGAGGAAACTTTATATGCATAATTTATTAAAGTTTTTCGCAAAATGAAAAATAACGCGCGTGAAAATAAATTCGTGCGCTGGTTACATTTATAAAAGGCGTCAAAAATAACTGAAGACTTCATGGAATATCAGGCGTCAAACCAAAAGTCGAATTAATGAAAAGACAAACGTGGAAAACTTCGTAAAACATCATTTTAAAACCTTTTTTATGCACTCCTTGTTCGTAGTTATTACGTGGAAAGTGTCCTGATTAATTAATAATATATAATTCACATAAGATGCAAAATCATCAAATCAAACTGGTACACACTACACAGTTACACACTTTCTGCCCTTTTGTTGAATTTTCAATCAGTTTCAGTGTGATACTGATTGAATCACACTAATCACTTATTTATTATGGAGGATTAATTATAGGATTATGTTCGTACATAATCCTATATTTATATCTGACATTGTCACAGGAATTAAATTAATGTTTACCCAATACTTACGTTTTTACATTGTTTTAATAAACTCTTTAAAAATAACAATATTACATAACTATTAACTAATAAGTTATTCACTATCTGGTTTTTTCCGTCCAAATGGATCTGACCATATTTTCATATCTGGAACAAAATATTTTACATAAAATGTTATCTATCTTTACATTTAAAGCAGTGCTAGCATATAGCAGTGGTTTAAACATTGTACTCCCGACCAAGAGGTTCTATCTCCAAATCGCGCACGCACCTCTATATTTCAAAAATGATATGACGTAGAAATTAATTATCACTTGCTTCAGTGATGGAAGACATCACTACGAAACCTGCCTACCTGTGAGTTCTCTATAATGTTCTCAAATGTGTGAAGTCCGCCAATTTGCACTTGGCCAGCTTGGTGGATCCACAGATAAAGCAGTCGATTAGTGGTCATTGGGTTTCCTACAATGCAGTAAATACCAATGGCACCAATGCAGTAAATGGGTTCTTTCCAATCTGGATAACGTACTAATTGTAATTGAAACTAAATTTTTCACTCTTATCACTATATTTCAACCCAATTATGTGAATCATGGAAACGATACCGTACTAATAAGGAGAAACATTGAAATGTTTTTGTCTTGGTCTTCACACACACACACTATCATAGTAGAATACCTTCTGCTACATAACGGCAAGAGTTATATTTGGTCAATCTGCTAGTTCATCATTAATAAATAGACTAAAAAAAATACTTACTTCCAGGTTGAATATCTTCTTGCCTAATATTTTTCCTAGTTTCTTTTTGTATTTTTTCTGAAAAACAAAATATATATTCATTGTAAACAAACCAAAATTACACAAAATGAACAGAATAAATGATAATGATAAACAAACAGTTTAACTTGGAATATTATTTATCATATTTATAAAATATTACTGTATTCAGACGGGTCGATCATAGGGCTTATCGCAATGGGATAAAGTGTAAGTCCTATAAGGCCCACGAATCCTGTGATAAAAGCAGTATATCTCCATCCCTTAAATGAAGCCATGTTTACGCGGTTGTATAACACTTATCGTAATTGCAAGTCTCTATGTACTCTAGGAAATCTTATCGTATGTACACATTTAAACACTTTTATTTACTAAAATTAAATAATTAATTCGATTTACTTTCGTTTCTTACTTCACCTGATCAGTGATCAAGTTCAAGTCAAGGTAATCAAATCAATGTCATCTTGACATTTGAATTTGATTCTAATTAAAAAATCTTGATTAGCTGACTGATGGCTGATTGACCCATGACGCCTCATTTTTTTTTTTTTTTTTTTGGGGATTTTATGACCTGGTATTTAAAACCTTTAGGTCAGCTCTTATTTTCCATAGCTCATTCATAGGCGTAATATTACGCCTATGAGCACATTCAATTAAATTGTTTTAATTGTATTCTTGATGTATTTGTAGATATGCTTGTAATTAAGTTCGTCTTGTAGCAATTGTTTTAATGGCGGCGGGCGGGACAATAAATCACACTTATTTTCAACATCACTAAGTTCACTGGCCAACACTAGTCTGTCGATTAAAAATTTTTGACAATCAAAGATAATGTGCTCCATAGTTCCATCACTTGAATTACAATATGAACAGTTTTTATTCGCAATAATGCCGAGTCGAGCAAGGTGTGACGGTGCAGTATTATGACCAAAACGCAGTCTATTTATGATAGTAATAAACTCTCTAGTAGCATCTTCCATTCGATGATACCAAGGTCTTGCAGGTAAGCTTTCTTGTATGCTTCCATACCATTTTCCTTTCGTATCTTGATCTTTCTTCCACATTTCTAACCACAACTTTTGAATATTATGGTCAATACATTGCAAGTAATCGGACATAGGAACATACATTGTATGTCTAACGTCAACAGCATTAACTCCTTCATATGCAGTTTTATCAGCCATTTCATTGCCAGAGATACCTTTGTGGGAAGGCACCCATAGAAAGAAAACTTGGATATTTTTAATGTGATATTGGTGAATTATTTGTTTAATGAAGTAAAGGATATAATTGGACTTGAATTTAACTGTGAGGGTAGTTAAAGCTGTTATCAAGCTCAAGGAATCAGAAATTATTAAAAAATATTTAATGTTATTGATTTCACGAATACGCATTAATGCCTGATACACTGCATATGCTTCTGCCGTAAATATAGAGCAGGGTTCATGCAGAATAAAGCTTGAAGAAAATTTTGCTTGTGGATCATATAGAGCAGCATGTACATAATCACTTGCTTTGCTCCCATCAGTGTAGATAACATAGTATTTTGTATTTTCCTCTAAAAATTTAAGCATTTCTGAATTATTGTTTATTGTCTGTTGAACTACATTAATTGGATGTGAAATACACTGATAAGAGAAAGAGTAACATGGCCATGGATACTGTTTTCTAATTTTAGATAAACTATTGTCTATTTCCAGAAATATATCGGACAGTGTTGGAGAATTGCCGCATAGTAGACCTTGTGCTGTTGTTAATGGTCTTCTTGGGGATCTATTTATATAAGGTACAATTTTGTTTATTACTTGAGTGTTATTTGATGCCAGTAATTTGAGACAGTATCTTTCAGCAAGTAAGATTCGTCTCAAAATCAAAGGCATCACTTTTGTCTCAACTTCCATGGCCCTTATGGGAGTCGAGCACATAGCACCAGATATTATTCTTAAAGCTTTATTCTGCAATATGTCTAATTTATTTACATGAGAACTATTCATATAAGCGAGTGAACTATAATCTAAGTGACTTCTAACAATACTTTTATACAATATAGACAATATTTTAGGGTCTGCACCCCATGTTACACCACAAAGTGATCTAATAACATTTAGTCCTATGTGAGCATTTTTGGATACATATTTAATATGTTCTTCAAAAGTTAGTTTTTGGTCCAGTATTATTCCTAAAAATTTCTTTGAATTGACTCTATTTATAATTTCATTATTGTAAATAATATTTGAATTTGAGGCTTCATTACCAAAAAACATAGCACTACTTTTAGAGGGGTTAATTTTCAAATGTAAATGATTGTTATAATATTGTAATAGTTGAAGTAAGGATTTGTTCATATTATCTATTGCAATCTCTAAGTTGTAATTACTACTATATAATACAATGTCATCAGCAAATTGTAAAATATTTATATCCTTATTATTTACATATTTACAAATCTCACTTGTGTATATATTGTACAGTAATGGAGATAACGTGGCACCTTGCATTGTACCTCTTGAGGCACATTTGGGTCCATATAAAATATTGTTATGCCTAGCATAGATTGTCCTGTTGCTCAAAAAATTATAAATCCATTCACATAAGTGCCCGGGCACACCTAACCTAGACATGACTTGAACTAGTATGCCAGGATCAACACTGTCAAAAGCACTTTGAACGTCTAGGAATACGCAAACAGTATTTAATTTTCTATGTTTTGCATTTTTCAGGTCAGAGATTAAAGAGGTGAAACTGTCTGCACTACTACGTCCTCTACGGAAGCCATTTTGTATATGTGGAATTAAACACTTGGATTCAACATACCAATCAAGACGGACTTTCACCATATTTTCGAATATTTTACCAAGACAGGATGACAAGGAAATTGGTCTATAAGAACTAGCAAACTCAGGAGATTTGTCGGGCTTAAGTATTGGGACAACACACTGTGTTTTCCATGACTGTGGAATAACTTTATTACGCCAAAGCAAATTGAGGATTTTAAGAAACAACTTTTGGGCAGATACATCTAAGTTTTTAATTATAATGTAAGGATAATCATCTAAGCCAGGAGTTGTATTTCGTCTAGACTGCAAACTTGTTAAAAATTCAGACCATGAAAATGGATCTAGTAAAAATTTAGAATTTGGGTTATCATTGTTAATTTCAAAAAGAATGTTCAGTTGATCTACTTCAATTAAATTGTTATTATCTGATAATTTATCCAAAAGTGGAGATATAAACTCATCTGTATATGATTTATTCTTAGGTCTTATGCCTTTAAACATTTTTAATAAATTCCAAATTTTACTTATGGGAGTATTTCTATTAAAAGTGTTACACAAGTTATTCCATCCAATTTTTTTCTGTTCTGAAATTGTTCTCTTTTTCTGGGCATCTTTTCTTTTGTAATTAATGTAATTCTCAATAGTAGGCTCTTTTCTATATAGTTTTAGTGCATTATATGAAGCAATAACACTTTGTTCGCATATACTATTCCACCAAGGAGATGGTGGTCTGCTTATGAAAGTGTTTGTTTTAGTGAGCTTTGGAATTGACATTTCTTTAAGAGTATCTAAATGAGAACAGAAATTATTGTAGGTTGAAATAGGATCATGTGATTGAAGTACCAAATCATTAAACATTGTTTTTGAAAGAGCTGTGTATGTTGCCCAGTCAGCTTTTTTATATATGAACCTATCTACAGGTGAATTGAGATGATATTTATCTATATTTAATGAAATCTCTGTTATTGTTGGATAATGGTAACTTCCCATTGTGTCATCATGTACAGACCATTCACATAGTGGTGCGAGGCTGCCACTGATGAAGCTTACATCAATGGCAGAAGGAGTTTGTCTAGGGCGATTTACAGTTGTAGGTCTACCATCATTTAAAATACACAAATCTAAGTCATCAATTAAATTAAATAAATCCTGACCTCTACCTTTGGTTGACTGACAACCAAATGCAATATGATGAGCATTAAAATCACCACTCATAAATATGGGCTTTGGCAGATCATTAATAATGTAACGGAGTCTATTAATTCGTATTCGCCCACTTAAAGGTGGACAGTATACACAGAGAATTGTTAAACTACTATGTCCAGTTGATACAGACACAGCAACTGTTTGAATGTCTTCATAAAATCTGGTATTTAATATATTATACTTAAGGTATGGTTTAATCAGAATTGCAACTCCATTATGTGCATTGTTTGAATTTTTATTGTAAATGTTATATCCTGGTATTTTAAAATTATTATCTTTGAACCATGTCTCATTAAGAAGGCAAATATCAATATTATGTTGTTTTAAAAATTGAATTAATAAAGGTTTTTTACTATTTGCACTTTGAATGTTATACTGAGCGATACGTAGCTTGGATTGTGTAGGACTAGGCCCAACACAATCCATTATGTTAAGTTTTTTAATAATGCATCTTTAATAGTTTTAATATTAGTGGGTGTACTGTCATCTTTATTGGCTAATTCCACCAACGTCTGCACTAGGGCCATAAGTACATCGTTGTTGGAAATTATTTGAGTTTTAAGGTCTTCCTTAGAATTAACTATTTTAACTTTATTTACATCTCGTACAGACTTATTTACAGAGGTATTTACAGAGGTATTTACAGACTTATTTACAATAACATTACTATTTACAGGTTGTGGTTTTGGTGGTGGGAGTGTAGGGAAATCTGTTCCATTGATGGCGACCTGTTTTGTTAAGGCGGCACTTGCATAAGATATGTTGTTTTTCTTTTCTATAATCTTCTTAGTTTTAATCGGACATAATCTAGATATCGCGAGATGAGGCCCACTACAATTTATACAGCTGATTTCTGTTGGTTTATCACATTCCTTATACAAGTGTTCACCTCCACAAATACTACATCTTTGTTTACCATTACAAATCTTTGCTGAATGATTAAATTTAAAACACCTATAGCACTGTAGTAATGGTGGAATGTATTCAAAAACTCTGTACGAGAATAGATCATATTGTACATTATTAGGCAGTACATTAGATAAGAAAGTGATGCTTACAGTCTGCAATGGAATGCGCTCTTGTCCTACTTTCTTTGAAAACCTTCTTATTGCCACTATTTCATATGTTGAAGAAAGTCTTGTGTAAAGTTCTTTGTTAGATATATTCGCTGGAACAAATCTGATGATGCCGGTTTTTTCAATTTGCGCTGCCGGTATGAACGCCTTCATGTCATATTTTGTGAGGAAAGTTGTGTTATTAATGAAGTTATTGGCCGTATTATATTGCTTGAAGATAACTGCAATTTTATTGGCATTCACCCTCTGAATACCCGTCACACCTTTTATGTCCATTGCGAAAATATGGTTTAAGTAAGTAGGGCTCTTGTTGCCCAACCTATCGTCGCTTGTGGATTCCACATACACTTTAAAGTCTGTGTTGGTTGAGTTTTCCGGATATAGTCTTTTGTAATTCGGTTTGTAATAAGGGAGATATGCATCTCGCTCATCGCCGCAGTCCAATCGTCCAGAGCCTACGCCTCCTCCTTCATCCGTAGGCCGTGGTCGTTTTATTGAGGTGGGCGGGTGAGACCCGCCCCCCTCGTTTACCTCCATTGCTATTGCGCTTTTCAGCAGCTAATAGCAAAATTTTAAGTCACTTTAACTAAAAAAAACCACTACATAGAGGAAAATTTTAAAATTAAAGTAGAAAGACAACCGCGCTTTTTCAAGGTTCCCGCCAGAATCCCATGACGCCTCAGACATTTAACAATAGACTGTGTTGCATGGACGTATTCTGTGCAACGATTAAACTTAATTCGTTGATTCTGTGTTGTCAGCGTTTATGTAGAGATAAAAAGCATGCTTTCGTGCTTAAATAAGCATATAATACTTATTTTAACCACGAAAACATGCATTTATTTTAGTAAGCACTTGCTTACTTGACATACTTAATTATGTAAACGGCTACAGAGCATCCTCTTTTTAAGCATGCTTAGGAAGCATGCCTGCATCTATACCATAAAGGTATATTAGACTGTAATTATTGTCTCAACAATAATAGATATTAATATTATAATTGTTGTTCTAATTCGGTCACAGATTAGTTGCTACCCTACCCTTGAGTTTTAATACGGTCACCCTTAAATAAGTGTAACCAGACCAGATCCACACCTTTCCAACCGAAACAATATTACAATTATCGAATCGATCGATCGAATCTAGTCATATTATGTTCCTACTTTACTGCATAGTAATTTTTCTGCAATGATATTAAGGTAATAATATTACTAGGTACGTGGATGGTAGATCGACGTTAAAAATGTGTATCTATCTTTAGCTCGTAAACGTACATTACATCTATCCGCACCAATGTAATTAGAGCCATGGCGCAAGTTTAGACAAGATAACAAATAATTCTTAAATCTACGAACCAATTAAGGCAGATTATGGGACAGTTCCCCATTAAGACAGATCGTAGCTACTTAGGTACTATTGGTAAGGTATTTAGTTGTTGACCGAAAAACAATAAGAATTGATTAAGTGGCTAATTGTTATTGCTAGCGTAAAGATAACATTAGTCAGTAACATTTCGCTATCGTAGGTTGGAATAAAGTCCAAGTATGACTCGCTCAAGTTAGGTCAAGTCAAGATTATCACTACAATTTAACTGCATAGAAATGAGTCACTATGTTTTTTGTGGAATTAACGCAGCAAACGAGCATGCAGCAGCACCCTTCCGCTGCTGCCCCTGACAACTGCGACCGACCTAGAATAAGTCTCAAATGGGGACTAAATGGGGGGGTAAATTTCATTTAATCTTATAAAATGAATGTTAATAAATAATATGCTTTTGGAGTGAAAGGGCTCATCCTAGCGTACTACGCATCCTCTCTGCTGCACAAATCTATGGCGCTGTTTCCATTCTGGGCTTCCTGTCAGAAGTCGCTGGACTCCTTCCACTCAATTCAATCCTGACGCTACTCACTCATACGGTTTTTATTCGTTTGGTTAGCTACCGCCCTACTTCTAAAAACGACCATGAATGTTTTATCTAGTTACTTACGATCGAAAACTAGTAATAAAGTACCCCGGTATTTTATTGACCAGAAACACATCAGTGCCTTTTGGTGTACTACTTAATCCAATGTCTATGGGTGTCGATCACTTCATGTCACGAGCCGCCACTAAGTACTTAGTGGTTAACTGGTTAGGCATTTAAGTACCCACCATATTTTTATTTTATAAGTAGTGGACCCGCCCTCGCCTCGCTTCGGAAAACTTGATCTTTACGTTTACAAATGTTTACGTACGTACGTTTACGTTTACTCGCGGCAAAATACTGTTAAAGTGTTCCCAAGGGAACGTATTATCGGGATATAAACTATCCTATGTCCTTTCCTGGATCTTAATCTTTCGCTATACCAAATTTCAACTCAATCACCGTTTTTGAGTTTTAGCGTGACTAACGCACAGCAATTCATTTTTTTTTTTATTCTAAACCATCCCTGAACTATAGCGAACAAAACAAAAAAAAATTAAATCGGTCCAGCCGTTTTTGAGTTTTAGCGTGACTAACGCACAGCAATTAATTTTTATGTATATAGATTTTATTCTTACATAATTATACGATCAATACGCCTCGTATTCAGTAAATACTTACTTAAATAGGACATATTTCTGTATCGTTGCTTGGTTGTCTGGAACTCTGGAAGAGATCGCTTTAAGCGATAGGACCGCTTATTGTAATGTTATCTGTTCCATTGATATGTTGCCTTTTGTGTATTGTTTTTTGGTATGCATTAAAGTATTTTGAATAGTATTCTATTTTTATTGTAATAGGTAGGTATGTAGTGTATGTACGTGACTCGCTCTCGCTTCAATACAAGAAACATAATCGGTGGGTACGTTTACAAATCGTACTCTAAACAAAACAATGTTACTGTTTCTTGTTATGAACTTTATGAATTGATCCATGCGTTGTTTAAATAACACTAGAGTCAAATTGAAATCTCTCCGGAACTTCTCCTAGGTAATAGAACTTTTAAACTAAATAATGTTTTAAAATCGGGAATAATCGATTGCCGGAGTATTCGAGGCTCCAGCCATCTCTGCAAGCTGACCTACCCTGCTCGTATTGCACCATGCTGAATAACGGACGAGGTTACAGCGCGCTGTCCCTCTTTTCTGAGGTCGCTGGAATTTATACCATCCCGTAGGTACCCTAGGCTCCAGGCTCGGCTAGTACATGTAACGCCCGGGTGCAATCAATACCCTGACGCCCTTTTGTATCAAAATACGCGGTCGAAACGGAATAGGTACCTACTTATTAGACCGGTCCGGTGCCCCCTAACAACTGGCGTCCGGGTGCACCGCACCCTAGGACACTATAGGTCAAGCCGTCCCTGGGCTGAAACCCTGCTAGCTAGCTACGCTCTGGTTTGAGTCAGCCGCCAGACAGCTTGTCGTGTTCCTGGAGGCTTGAGCCAGTATTCTTCTTTTTTCCTCTTCCATCTTTCTTGGCTGACATCGCATCTGTGATGTCTTCGGTATTACCGACGTCCATAGCGATGGTGACCACTTACAATCGGGGGGCTTGTCTGCTGCTATAAAAAAGTTATACGTACATCACAAGTATTTATCTGCTTATTGGTTTTCGTGATACTGATTCAGAATGTATATAGCAGTAGGTACATAATAAAAAACAATGATTTTTGTTTGTGAAATCTGTATCGATCGATAACAAACCTACAAAAAATTAAATTATTTCCGTAAATATTTAATGTACTTACCTACCTTAATCTCGACCTCGTTACAGTTTTATAGTACCTACCTATCGACATGCACACAAAGAATTGACACAAGTTTCTAAGTATTTACTATACAGCAAGACGAGATTTAAAGAATTGTACATTTGGGTTTCACAATTACTTATTAATAATACAATTATTGCATTTCACGACAAATTACCTCACCATATCAACATCAATTCTGTTATCATTATCACTATCCCCAATGTGCTCACCTTCCGCGAGGAGTTCCAGAAGTTTATTATAGACAAGTTTAGGAGCGTCCACTGCCCAGAGAAAATCTATGTGGTTGAACTCTTTCAACGGTACGACGTAATGGTCTATCGGGTTCACGAGCTGTATGTATAACTTTGTAACGTCCAAGTCTCCCGCTAACCAATCATTCTGCGCACTCAACAAGGCGATTGGTAACGTTATCTTATGCAGTTCATACTCCGGAGGGGTGGCTGTTCCATACTGGAGGAAATTTCCTTCGATTCCATAGTCGAACTGCTGAAACCGGCCTGCATTTTTAATTTCCTGGGCGTAGTGCACTAAAGTTTTAGACGACGCCCCCGCGGGGACGTGACTCAATATTATCGGCAGTAAGCTTCGATTAAACTGTCTCTCGTCATGACCACATAGAACGAAGAGAGAATTCTCACATATCGCTTCCTCGTAGTGATTGATTTCGCACGCATGTTTCGATAACCATCTCAAAACAGCGTTCTGCGGCAAAAACTCATTAGCTCCCAGCAGTCTTAAGATATACTCTAAATTGTTGCTGAACTTGGCCAACAGGCGTATAGGACTCTTGATGTCAGTCATGTAAGCCACCGGCGCCAGAGCGAATCCGGCTCGGAGCACTTTGTTGTAATTAGTTTTGGTTGACAACAACGAAAATAAAATCGTCGTTCCCATGGAATGGCCGATATAATTGATTTTCACGTCCCAGCCTTTCAATTCCATGATGTAGTCGATAACGGCAGGTAAGTCATGTTGACTAACTTCATGAAAGGTGAAGTTCCAAAAGGCGAAGCTGTCGGGGTTGAGAGACACGTGAGCTCTTGAGTAAGTGTTTCCTCTTACGTTTGCCAGCCAGACGTCGTATCCTGCTTCAGATAAAATGTAACCGAGACCTTTTTCGGGCCCAGCGAGGATCCAATCTGCCGAACTACCGAGTAACCCATGGTGCAATAGGGCTGTTTTCCGATTCGCGTGTTTATTCGTTGCCGATTTAGGGTAGGGTATCCTGTGAACCGTCAAGATGTATCCATCTTCAGTAACAATCGTGTGGGACTCCGACACATATCCGTGAGAAGCGATCAGCTGCGGTGTGGTCATCCGAATCGAGGGGTCTTCGTCATTGCAGGTATTTGTCACCGTTTCTGGTGCGATAGCGTCAAACAGCTTCTGGTCTGCAGCCTGAGCATCCTCGACGTATGACCTGAACTTTCGGTTCGCCACTTCCTTCATATCCCTCACATGTTCCGTTTCGTTCGACTTAAAAAACGACGTGAATTTATTCCGCACATTATCAACGTAAAACTGTCGTATGTTTCGTCCTTTTTGCTTCACATAATTAGTTATTTGAGACGTCTTGTCAGATATCGTACCGACTATATTTTGCGGGAACCAGTCGGCGTACCGGCATTCGACGCATTGTGTAAAAACAATGAGAGCTAACACGAGTATGAGTAACCTCATGTCTATAAACAGAACGCGTTCGTTGAGCGATGCTCGCTTAACTGAACTGATTGTCGGGGCGTACTTATTAGTAATTTATCCCGAGCCGGGAGGTCAAAGGGAAGATGAGTAATACTAATAATAATAGTAGTTCGTCAACAAACTTAACCAGAGTTATAGTAATTCTGACATTGTACATGTCAATAATGTAAACATTTTAAAGATACAAATGACGTCATTTAGAGTATTTTTAATCGAATCGCGAAGAAACCAGTTTCTATGCAACTGGTTCGCATTGGTTTACCTACTTGTCTGCAGTTAATGTTATTAAAATCAAGGTGAGAACTGAAATACTTGTTGTACGAAACTGTCTGCTTGTTATGAATGGTGTTCAATAAATTTGAGGGGATATTATTTTGTTTCTTTACAACATGAGTATAAATATCTAAACATACCTAGGTCATTGAAGTAACTCTTTGTAGTTTAAAGACTTTAAAGCACATAATATTTGATGTAGATACAGTTTGATTTTGTAAGTAAAGATCCGAAGAAGAAACAGATGGGATACCTGCATCACCGGATAAATGCAGAATCGATGCATTGGTGACCAAGAAAAACATAGAAAGAATAGGAAATAAATAACAGACTCATTGCGATCAAGGAATGAACTTGGGACCCGTTCATCAGGTAGGTGTGGTATAATGAATGTCCATTCAATGGAGTTGTGTCATGTTCATTATCTGTACCAACCTCTGACCGACGTATCTGAGTGTTTCGTTAACAGCATGTTGTAGATAACAATAGTAAACAAAAAATTCGATAACATCTCTACCTATATGTAGTTATTTGGGTATTTCTAAAGATACCGCTTTACTTTAAATTTAAACAAAAGTACCTATTAGGAAATTTGATACCTCAACTAAAAACAGGTAGGTACATAACACAAAAGAGGAAAAAGTGGTGAGTAGCAGCAAGGTAAGGTGAAGTGAGGAGTGGTAAGGTGAAGTGAGGAGAAGTGAGGACTTGAAGAGGGATGAGTGAGGTGAGAAGACGAAGAATTTAGGAGAGGCAGAAGTTGTAGGAGTTACAACATGTAACTAGCGAGCAAACAGGTCATCTTCGAAAAAAAAATAAAAAAAATAATGAATAACGCTACACACTCATAGCCCCACACAAGGATTCCCTGTGTCGTGGGTGCCATGGACAACACACAAGACAAGAACACACACACCCAGACCAAGAACGGATATTTAAACTCATCATTCAAATTTCCGCCTCGCTGGGAATCGAACCCAGGACCCTCGGAACGGCGATCGTTTAACCATTGCGCCATCCGGGTCGTCGAGTCGTCGAAAGTCGATTAGACATGTGATTTAACAAATATAATATTATTATCCTTACTACATTAAATTGATACAAATTGTCTTAGTACATTTCTAGAATATAAATGTTATATCTGTTATCGAAGATTGCACTTACGCATTACTTTAATTTTTGGTACCAATAATGATGCATAGTTTAGCTTATAATACTATACTTTTACTTTTCTTTGAAATAATTATTTTACTTGGATGCTTAATTAAATTGACGGCGACCGGTGAGGCACAGGTTACAATGACGGACTGCCACTAGAAGGGTCCTGGGTTCAAATCTCGGCGAGACCAAAGAGTATATAAACACTAGCGGAAATTTGTGTTCTTGGTCTGACTAAGTGTTTCCAATGGCACTATGAATGATAATATTTTCTGTCTCACTCTACATGCCGGTTTTTTCAAGGAAAGCACACAATCAAATTTGACAGCTGACGCTGCAAAGTTTTTAACTCCGGTACAGCTTTTTCTTGGCCAAACGAAAACTCTTATATAATCCTGCCCATTTACAATTCCCCAAGTCATTAAAATATTATGGGCAATCGATTTTTGCAGCAGGAATTGAAGGAGTTTGAATATATCTTGTGCTGCATTCTCAATATTTTGATGTACATTGAAGCAAAACGTGGGTACCACGTAATCTTCTAATATGTAGAGAGGATCTTTGATCAACTTGCTTTTCTGAAAACAAGAAAAAAATGTGGATATTAGCGACAAAACTCAAATTTTAAAAAAACACAAATAGAAGTAGTGACAAGGGGTAGTAGTAGGGGTAGTAAGTAGGGTACTTACTTACCCAACTTACCTTACTAACAATTACTAACTGGACTATTACTAACAAGACTAACTATCACTAACATTCCCTGTCTCTGTCCTCATACTTACTAACAAACTAACCAACTAATGTTAACACCGTCTTCTAACCGAACAATCCATCCCAATCCTCATTTGATCTTGTTCTAGTTTGTCATAAAAATAATATGAATTACCGCAAGAAGCACCGGCAACATACGATGTTCAAACAGCAAGTGGTAATGGAGGTGATTTACGGACGCGAGGGCGCACAGACTGTTAAATCCAATTTTCAATGATCTGCAACATAAAATTAATTACTAACAACTAATTTTCACGGCCACCACGCTCCATGCAACTGGGTCGAAATATCGGCGTACAAAATGCATATCGTGAGTACCCGTGTTTATAAATGGGTTTTTGTCTTACTTATAATGTCATTTCTGTCATACATCACAGTTATTTAGGAGTGTTAGATATTCATAGCACAATTAGAAATTCAATTGCCAACTCAGCTTACTACTTTATAGCCAATAAAACCTGGTTTGGTTGATAATTCAAATGAAATAAATAAATTAACATCAGCATCATCACAACCCATAACTGTCCCACTGCTGGGCACGGGTCTCCTCTCACAACGTGAGAGAACAGGCCAAAGTCCACAATGTGGCCAAGTGCGGATTGGCGGACTTCACACACCTTTGAGAACATTATGAAGAACTCTCAGGTGAGGTTTCCTCACGATATTTTCCTTCACCGAAGCAAGTGATAATTAAATTCTAATATGCATATAACTTTTGAAAACTAGAGGTGCGAGCGGGGTTTGAACCCGGACCCCCTGGTGCAGGAGTCCAACGTTAAGCACAAGGCTATCACTGCTCATGGATTAACAATAAATTACCTTACATAACAAAAATCGAAAAATAGAAATGTGGTGTCGTGGGACACCAGGTAGGAACGAAGTCCCTTCGGCTAATGAAGGCAACGGCGAACGAAAAGAAAGAGGGATAAAAAAATAAAAATTAAATGTGGCACTCGGTGACTGCCGCGGTAAAGCTATTGCCTAGCATTTTTTATCAACCTATGCAATTATAAAAATTAGATGAATAAATCTTGGATTGCCGCCATCTTGGATTTCTATTTTGACAGCACCATCGACTTCAACACCCTCGAAAACCATGAAAACGATACCCATGACGAAAAGTTGATAATTTCGCGCAGCCGCCATCTTGGATTTCTATTTTGACAGCACTATCGGCTTCACCACCCTCGAAAACCATGAAAACGATACCCATGACGAAAAGTTGATAATTTCGCGCAGCCGCCATCTTGGATTTCTATTTTGACAGCACTATCGGCTTCACCACCCTCGAAAACCATGAAAACGATGCCCATGACGAAAAGTTGATAATTTCGCGCAGCCGCCATCTAGGATTTCTATTTTGACAGCACTATCGGCTTCACCACCCTCGAAAACCATGAAAACGATACCCATGACGAAAAGTTGATAATTTCGCGCAGCCGCCATCTTGGATATCTATTTTGACGGAATTATCGGCTTTAGTACCCTCGAAAACCATGAAAAATTATTTATTTATTTATTTTATTTATTTCATTATTTCGTTACGGAATTTCTGGATTCGGTCCCCACGCTCAAGGCCCGCGTTAAAAGCTATGCAATAGCTTAAAAAAAAAGGTATTATACACTACTCGCTTGTGTATGCGACTGTCGCGCATGCGCACGTCTCATTCAACGCTTTTATTCGCATTTTTTTTCTTACGGTTTTACTATCACATATTTTTCAGTTCGGTCGCCGTAGCAAAACCTATCCCCTCCAAGCCTGCCGTAAGGAACTTCGTTCCAATAAATAAAATTTCTACTTGCCTACACTCACCGATCTTCAATATACTGCATCATACCCAAGGCTAACATCAAACTGTCCAGCGTCACAACTTGTGGCAATCGTTTATAAATAGATGGACATAATAGAGAGTGGTAGCGATTGATTGGACTCACATTTATCAAAATGGCATGTTTGTTTAATTCTGAAAATAATAATATAATATTAATAATGTAATTAATGGTATTAAAATATTATTTTGATTAATATTTCACATCTATACAACTGCAACTCGAATGAAATTTAATTGATAGGAAAGCATTTAAATTTCAGGTATATTTTATGTCATTATCGTCCAATTTTTAGCCAAATCTGAGTTAGAGTTAGGTATACAATGGCTCAATCATGCATGGATGAGTTGTTTTTATTATATTATCTCTTCACAGCAACACAATTTCTATGTTCCTATATATCCTTATAGGGGCTCATATTTCAATGCTTCTCTGAGTTGAAATAAAGTTGGGTCTGATATTACTTCTTTTAAAAAATCTCGACAGCAATAACACCTACTAGTTCTAATTGCGAATCTAAACTTATTCTTATTTTTGTCTGTGCAATAGATGGCAATTGGCATTCATACTATACTCTTCTCTGTCTATGTTTCAAGCTCTCCAATTTTTTCTCTGAACAATGTTATTTTATGGACCTTGCCACGATTCTGTTACCAATACTTTTAAGAAAAAAAAATTGAATAGTATTATCACTGATGTTAGTTATTCTGTAAATGCGTTTTAATAATTATTGGAACGAAGTTCCTTACGGCAGGTTTGGAGGGGATAGGTTTTGCTACGGCGACCGAACTGAAAAATATGTGATAGTAAAACCGTAAGAAAAAAAATGCGTGGAATAAAAGCGTTGAATGAGACGTGCACATGCGCGACAGTCGCATACACAAGCGAGTAGTGTATAATACCTTTTTTTTTTAAGCTATTGCATAGCTTTTAACGCGGGCCTTGAGCGTGGGGACCGAATCCAGAAATTCCGTAACGAAATAATGAAATAATTAAAATAAATAAATAAATAATTTTTCATGGTTTTCGAGGGTACTAAAGCCGATAATTCCGTCAAAATATATATATATCCAAGATGGCGGCTGCGCGAAATTATCAACTTTTCGTCATGGGTATCGTTTTCATGGTTTTCGAGGGTGGTGAAGCCGATAGTGCTGTCAAAATAGAAATCCAAGATGGCGGCTGCGCGAAATTATCAACTTTTCGTCATGGGTATCGTTTTCATGGTTTTCGAGGGTGTTGAAGCCGATAGTGCTGTCAAAATAGAAATCCAAGATGGCGGCTGCGCGAAATTATCAACTTTTCGTCATGGGTATCGTTTTCATGGTTTTCGAGGGTGGTGAAGCCGATAGTGCTGTCAAAATAGAAATCCAAGATGGCGGCTGCGCGAAATTATCAACTTTTCGTCATGGGTATCGTTTTCATGGTTTTCGAGGGTGGTGAAGCCGATAGTGCTGTCAAAATAGAAATCCAAGATGGCGGCTGCGCGAAATTATCAACTTTTCGTCATGGGCATCGTTTTCATGGTTTTCGAGGGTGGTGAAGCCGATAGTGCTGTCAAAATAGAAATCCAAGATGGCGGCTGCGCGAAATTATCAACTTTTCGTCATGGGTATCGTTTTCATGGTTTTCGAGGGTGGTGAAGCCGATAGTGCTGTCAAAATAGAAATCCAAGATGGCGGCTGCGCGAAATTATCAACTTTTCGTCATGGGTATCGTTTTCATGGTTTTCGAGGGTGGTGAAGCCGATAGTGCTGTCAAAATAGAAATCCAAGATGGGGGCTGCGCGAAATTATCAACTTTTCGTCATGGGTATCGTTTTCATGGTTTTCGAGGGTGGTGAAGCCGATAGTGCTGTCAAAATAGAAATCCAAGATGGCGGCTGCGCGAAATTATCAACTTTTCGTCATGGGTATCGTTTTCATGGTTTTCGAGGGTGGTGAAGCCGATAGTGCTGTCAAAATAGAAATCCAAGATGGCGGCTGCGCGAAATTATCAACTTTTCGTCATGGGTATCGTTTTCATGGTTTTCGAGGGTGGTGAAGCCGATAGTGCTGTCAAAATAGAAATCCAAGATGGCGGCTGCGCGAAATTATCAACTTTTCGTCATGGGTATCGTTTTCATGGTTTTCGAGGGTGTTGAAGCCGATAGTGCTGTCAAAATAGAAATCCAAGATGGCGGCTGCGCGAAATTATCAACTTTTCGTCATGGGTATCGTTTTCATGGTTTTCGAGGGTGGTGAAGCCGATAGTGCTGTCAAAATAGAAATCCAAGATGGCGGCTGCGCGAAATTATCAACTTTTCGTCATGGGCATCGTTTTCATGGTTTTCGAGGGTGGTGAAGCCGATAGTGCTGTCAAAATAGAAATCCAAGATGGCGGCTGCGCGAAATTATCAACTTTTCGTCATGGGCATCGTTTTCATGGTTTTCGAGGGTGGTGAAGCCGATAGTGCTGTCAAAATAGAAATCCAAGATGGCGGCTGCGCGAAATTATCAACTTTTCGTCATGGGTATCGTTTTCATGGTTTTCGAGGGTGGTGAAGCCGATAGTGCTGTCAAAATAGAAATCCAAGATGGCGGCTGCGCGAAATTATCAACTTTTCGTCATGGGTATCGTTTTCATGGTTTTCGAGGGTGTTGAAGTCGATGGTGCTGTCAAAATAGAAATCCAAGATGGCGGCAATCCAAGATTTATTCATCTAATTTTTATAATTGCATAGGTTGATAAAAAATGCTAGGCAATAGCTTTACCGCGGCAGTCACCGAGTGCCACATTTAATTTTTATTTTTTTATCCCTCTTTCTTTTCGTTCGCCGTTGCCTTCATTAGCCGAAGGAACTTCGTTCCTACCTGGTGTCCCACGACACCACATTTTTTTTTATGTTATAGGTCGCTGGTCATAATTCGTTTATTTTGTTTATTACAGGTGCATTTATGCATCGATTTTCACCATCCGGGAAACAAACTGAATTATTTTATTTGTGGTTGACAAGATAGAGGATGAAGATCGTATCAAAATGTTCAAAAGTAAATATAAGTTAGTTGTTCACGTTTGTCGATGGTTTAAAAAATATAATTAGTCTATGACATTTTGTCTATGCGCAGTCGTTCTGTCGTCGTCGAGGAGTTAGCATGGCGGGCGCGCGAACTTGCTAATTCCGAAATTATCGTTGTCGTTTTCGTATTTTTCGTTCTCGTTTTATCGTGGCGAGCACTCAGTGCAAGAGCCTAATATTAATTATTTGTCGAGTCCAAACGGGCTATTTTATCGTTGAACAATATAGTTTATACGGGACTGATAGTTGCGGAAAAGGGTAGTCCACGTGGGAGATACAAGAGCCAAGGAGCAAGGAGTTGGAGAGCGAAAAACTGGTGTAAGTCTGCGCAGCGTCAGTTAGCTCATATATACAGTAAGAAGAAACCTCGGTGAGTAACCTTTTGGAATCAAACCTAATTTTGCATACTATCAGTCTCTCGCTCAAATATACAGTCCACTATTCGTATCGAAGGGTGCTTCGGCTAATAATTGGAGCACACGTCTTTATCTGGCTCCTCAAACAGAACAAACATTTCTTTTGGTCCCGCGAGCCGGATAATACAAAACATTTTCTTTGGTCCTCGAGCCGCATAATTTGATAGGCGGCTATAGATAATTTGAGTAATACTTTGTCGTAACTTTCGATCGTGACTTTGCACGAACTATTTATCGAATCACACTAAAGTGATATAATTTTGTTAGTATTTGTCGTCGTAAACAAAATTATATCGTTTCTCGTAGTGCATTTTATCGTAATTTCGTTAAATATTCATGTAAAAATTAAATACGTAATTATCGAAAAGTTGAGGGTATTTTAATATAGACGCGTAATTATTTCGTTTCGATTTTGTGGCATCACCTTCCGCCATATTCCGGCTGTCATTCTGTCGGTTTCCGGTTATCGTAGTGTCATTGTCAAATGACAAGTAGTTTGGCATATTCTCGTTATGACAGCTTGACATATCCGTCATTTGACTTTGAGGTTTCTGTCGATTTAAGAATGTTATATTTTCGTGTCGTATGAGTTGTCGAGGTTAAGTAAACAATATTATTAGTTTTCGTTTGTTTTTATAAGTTTATTTAACTTAATTTTCGCTTAAAAACTATCATAATGTCGACGGATAGCCCAAATAGTCGTGATGGAGCTGATGTTAATCGTATTGCGAGGGATTATGCTATGTTTAGAGTGGAGTTGACATCCCGGGAAGTCCAGTTGTCGTACCGGCAAGATACTACACACGTCTACGATTCCGCTATTCGGACCCACTGAGTTACTTAATCTTAGGAAATTTATAAAACCTTCGATGAAAAGGCTACAGTCAAAACAATAAAAAAGAAGTTGATGAACATGCGCACCAATTACAATAAAGAATTGGCTAAGGTATGTACCTACTTAATTCCTTTGTTATGTGTTTTATTCGTCCCAATAAAAACAGGTACCTACCTACACATACGATAAAACGCACATGTATAACGAACGCTTTGGGAACCTTAGCTTAGCTATAAATCGGGCATTTTGAATTGATCTGAGCCTAAATCGTTTCAAGCTTCAAAGTGCATAATTGTGTTTTTTTACAGTTAAATGCTTCCAAACAAACTGGCGCAGGGACAGATAAAATGTATGTACCAACTTTATGGTATTACGACGCGTTAAACTTTCTTGGGTCAAGGAGTGAACCATGTCGCATAACACTAGAGAGCATTGAAGATGAGGAGGCAAATTGTATTCAATTCTATATACCAACTTTGAAATCGCGAATAAAAACAGCTGTTTCGTAGAAATATTCAAAATTCAAGACCAATATCCCGATATGTATGGAACAGATGTTTTTTTTTTCGCGTATTTCGAAGTTGGGTAGTTAAAGTTGTTAGTAGGTACAGTACATTGACCCTTTTCAATTTTTAGGGTATTATGAAACAGCCTGTATTTTATTTGTATACTATAGACGTGTAAGCGAAGCCGTGGGCAGAAGTCCACGGCTTCGGTCACCTATAGACTTTATAGACAGCTGCGCCTAATGGGTTCGAGGGACAGTACAATGTCTGTCGGGTCCACTAGTAAAAAGTATATTTCTTTTATAGCATTTAAGCATTATTTAATCAGGTAAAATGGTAGATATAACAAATATTATGGTGGTACAACATCAATCATTCGGTCTTGGAAACTAACATGTCCAACAGAATTGAAATAGTCCATGAATTTATTGCGAACAATATTGCCATCTTCATTACTCTGCCTATTTGAAGAAAGCTGTAATGAAACTAAAGGTGCAGAGGTTTGTCTCCAATCTCCTTCGCGAAACGTACCCTGTCTTATATTTTCTGAATCAATATTAGAATGACATATGTAAGTTGGTACTCGTTTCCTCAGAAAGTTATGCAGAGCGCAACATGCCAACACTACAGCATCCATATTCTCCAGATCTAGATCAAGTGGTCTACGCAGTACTCTAAAACGGGAACTCAATATGCCAAAGGCATTTTCAACCACTCTTCTGGCTCGCGATAATCGATAATTAAAATCCTTTGCATCCGATTAATATTTTTAAAAGGAAATTGGTTTCATGAAATTTTTATTCAATGCGAATGCACTATCCCCCAGAAACACGTATGGTACAATTTCGTTTGTGCCTGGTAGTGGAGATGGAGATGGCAAATTTAAAGAATTGTTAATCATTTTCTTATGAAATTTTGTACATTTTAAAATTGCTTCATCTGCAACGGATCCATTGGTGCCTGTGTGTACATACATGAATTCGTAGTTAGCATTTACAACAGCAAACAGTACAATACTGAAGAATCCCTTATAATTGTAAAATAAAGAGCCACTTTCGGGGGGTTTTTCTATAGCGATATGCTTCCCATCACATGATCCAACACAGTGACTGAAATTCCATTTTGTTTCGAATTCCTCAGCAATTTCTTTCCACTCTGTTTCATTTTCAGGTATCTGGAACAAAAAAAATTAATTTAACTGTATTTTTAGGGCTCCAATTCATCTGACGAAGACATTCCAAGCCAGAAAATCTGATCGATTGCTTCAACTTCTAGAGGACATAGCGTAAAGAAAAAAAAAGAAACACTTCTACAAAAACAAGAAAAATTATGAAATCTGCTGAAGTAATGTTATCAAATAAAGAAGAAGAACACTGGGAAATATTTGGAAAGTCTGTAGGCTTGCAATTAAAGGATATAAGTGGAACACAACTGATATTTACTCAAAAAATTATATCCGATGTAATTTATAATGCTAAACTTGAACGACTCTCTGAAGATTCTTGTCTACTCGTCACACCATCGGAAATAAGACATACATTGAACAGATACAACTATCAGATACCCTTCATCCAATCACCAGTATCAAGTTATTCTTCCCCGTCCCCATACAACCGAGAATCTCCTAACTTGCCACACAAACGTCCATCATCTCGCAATTATCCATAACCCACACCGAGTCCTTCATCATCATCTACAACACAGTATCATCCATCGCCTCACTATTGAGAATCACCTCGTTACCAAAGCCAACTAGACCAATCGCCACAACACGCAATTCAGTTTTCACATCAAGAAGTCCAGTCTCCACAACAGACAATCCAATCTCCACATCACATAATTCAATCACCACAACAAGAAGTTCAGTCGCCACAACAGACAATCCAATCGCCACAACACACAATTCAGTTTCCACAACAAGCACTCCAGTCGTCACAACAAGCAATTCAATCGCCACAACAGACAATCCAATCGCCACAACACATAATTCAGCACAACATTCATTTCACAACAACCCTGAAGATTTTCTAGAATACATTAAAAATGATTCAGGGTCTACTATTTCCCCGTCTATAGTAGAAGGGAGTGCCAATTTAATGAAAGATTTTTTGATATTCAAGCTGACAAAAAATAATTTTCTATTTAATTTACTCATTGCTTTTATATTAATGTCCTTGATTTGGAAAATAAATGTGAAATTGAAAAATAATATAGTGTTTTTACTCACCTTGATCAAATGTTTTAAGCATTTGTAGGTAGCTCGGCACGCTTCTGGTATAATTGACGATAAAAGAGGTTGAGATATCAAAGAGCTAAACCTTAGGTCTTGATAGGAGTTGCCCGTTGCCAGGAATCTTAAAGTAACTACCAATCTTTGGTTTAGCACTGACACTTTGTCTAAGAACCGTAGGTATCTTCTTTTTGAATGTATGGAGTAACTAATTTCAATAGACATTCAAACTCGGCAACTCCTACTCTAAGGTAGTTTCTGAAGTCACATGGTTCCAAAACACTCAGTATTTGATAAGAGCTATAGCGATTTTCTGGTGCTTTGAAAGTTTTCCCATCGCACGACAACCGTCACCGACTACGTGCGCTTTGCAAATGAGTTAGCATGCGGTATTCAGCCCTGTGTAATAGCGAGATTGCCTAGTTAGATTTTAAGACAGTCGTACTAAGACTGTCTGAATACCGCGTAGTGTAATAACCCTTTAAATGAATCCGTCAACAGACAGAAAGTCGCTACTCGCTAGTCGCTCTGAATTGTCGATTTATCGCCGCTGCTAAGTACATGTCATTGTGTTTCGTTACTTTCGTTCGCTGATACATAATGCCGCGTTTAAGTGAATTCTCCCCGGCACACCTTGCCGACATTCATTATTACTACGGAATGTGTCTAGGAAGTGGTAGAACTGCGCGCGTGACTTACATAGCTGCGTTCCCTAACAGGCAACCAGTGCCATCTGCTCGGAACTTCCAGGAAGTTCACAGAAGATTCTCGATTATTGGACTTGGATCAAGTAGAGATCGCCGCGAGCAGCCTCACGTAATTATTGATGTGGCTACTGAACAAGCAGTACTGCGTGATTTGTATGCTGATCCATCAATAAGCACTAGACGACTGGCTTTGCGTCACGGAATATCCGAAAAGTCAGCATGGCGCATTTTAAGGAAAGAAGGACTGCATCCATATCACTATCAAAGGGTGCAACATCTGCATGAAGACGTAGACTGGCTTCCAAGGTGTGTAATGCCCACTTGGATTCAAACAAAAACCAGAGCAACCCAACTTTAGCTTATAATACAATACTTTTACTTTCAATCAAGCACACAATCAAATTTTGACAGCTGACCGTCGAATTTTCCTTGTGCCACATGCAATAATTGTACATTCTCATGCTATCTCATGTTGTTCACGCTCACCAGATGTCTATTCATGTATCCTTTTCTGTCTTTTCTGTCTACGATTGTAGTATCATACAGTAACCATAGTTAAGGATATTAACAATAAAACAATACACCTAATTTAAGAAGCAATTTTATTGCATGATTTATACTATTTGCACCTATACATATAAGCAAATAATTTATTTAATACATTTGTACCTACTTGTTCTGTTTGGTATTTAGAACAAAGATTTCACTTCATTACACAGTTCATCAAAATCTTCATACTTCCATTTATTAAGCTCATCCTCTAAATCTTTGCGCTGGATATTTGCAAATTCCAATGCATCTAAAACATTAAAGGTTAACATTAAAATTATTCTATTGAAACTAACTGGTATCCTTTGATTGGCTTCAACGTTTTAATGGCCGACTACTGAGCACGGGTCTCTCCTCGTACGTGATGAGGCCTATAGCATACTCCGCCACGCTACTCGTAACAACTGCTACCAAATATTATTTGATTAGTGTATAATAATAATATGATTGCCCTACAATAGGGTATTTAACAGATTTTAGAAAAATATCTCAAATTGTTCAATATAAAATAATACATAATTATGCGGTTTGCTTAATTCTTTGTAAATATCTCTATTTTCTATGAAAATCACCTTCAAAGTTTAAATGAACAAAAAAGCCGCCAAAACGCTAATACGTCATTCAGCCAATCCCGTGTGTTTTCACGTGATCAAACATGAAAATTTAATTATTTTATTATCTATTTTTAACAAAAATCCAATTAATTTTAAAATAATGTGTTGGCTAAATTGGTTTAAAAATATAATATACTTTTAAGCTAACAACAGTTTGATCTATATTTTCATTGTAGTCAAATACCCTATTATAATTTCTTAGTAATTCTTCCATACATAAATTCCGAAGGTATTTCTTTATAACTCACCGTACACAGGGAACCAACCAGCTAACTCGCACACAGCCACATTGAACGCTGCAAAGTTTTTAACTCCGGTACAGCTTTTTCTTGGCCAAACGAAAACTCTTATATAATCCTGCCCATTTACAATTCCCCAAGTCATTAAAATATTATGGGCAATCGATTTTTGCAGCAGAAATTGAAGGAGTTTGAATATATCTTGCGCTGCATTCTCAATATTTTGATGTACATTGAAGCAAAACGTGGGTACCACGTACTCTTCTAATATGTAGAGAGGATCTTTGATCAACTTGCTTTTCTGAAAACCAGAAAAAAATGTGGATTATACGACTCAAACTTTAAAAAACACAAATAGAAGTAGTGACAAGGGGTAGTAGTAGGGGTAGTAAGTAGGGTACTTACTTACCCGACTTACCTTACTAACAATTACTAACTGGACTATTACTAACATGACTAACTATCACTAACATTCCCTGTCCCTGTCCTCATACTTACTAACAAACTAACCAACTAATGTTAACACCGTCTTCTAACCGAACAAACCATCCCAATCCTCATTTGATCTTGTTTGTAATAAAAATAATATGAATTACCGCAAGAAGCACCGGCAACATACGATGTTCAAACAGCAAGTGGTAATGGAGGTGATTTACGGACGCGAGGGCGCACAGACTGTTAAATCCAATTTTCAATGATCTGCAACATAAAATTAATTATTAACAACTAATTTTCACGGCCACCACGCTCCATGCAACTGGGTCGAAATATCGGCGTACAAAATGCATATCGTGAGTACCCGTGTAATTATTGGTGGGTTTCTGTCTTACTTATAATGCCTTTGCTGTCATACAACAGTTATTTAGGAGTGTTGACATTGCAGAATTAGAAATTCAATTACCAACCCAGATTACTATTTACTTTATAACCAATAAAACCTGTTTACTGGTTTGGTTGATAATTCAAATGAAATAAATTAACATCATCATCATCATCGCAACCCATAACTTTCCTACTACTGGGCACAGATTTTCTCTCACAATGTGAGGGGTACAGGCCATAGTGCCCCACGCTGGCCAATTATGGCTTATTGTCGGACTTCATACACCCTTGAGAACATTGTGGAGAACTCTCAGGTGTGCAGGTTTCCTCACGATGTTTTCCTTCATCGAAGCAAGTGATAATGAAATTCTAATACGCACGTAATTTTTGAAAATCAGAGGTGCGTGCGGGGTTTGAGCCAGGGCCGCAAGGTTCGGGGGTCCAACGTTCAACCACAAGTCTATCACTGCTCATTGACTTAGAATAAATTACCTTACATAACAAAAATCAATTAAAATAAATAAAATTTCTACTTGCCTACACTCACCGATCTTCAATATACTGCATCATACCCAAGGCTAACATCAAACTGTCCAGCGTCACAACTTGTGGCAATCGTTTATAAATAGATGGACATAATAGAGAGTGGTAGCGATTGATTGGACTCACATTTATCAAAATGGCATGTTTGTTTAATTCTGAAAATAACAATATTAATAATGTCACTAATGGTATTAAAATATTTTGGTTATTAACCAAGTTATTAAAATGTCTGCATCACACCAACTCAACTGCAGTTTGAATGAGATTTAATTGATAGGAAAGCATTTAAATTTCAGGTATATTTTATGTCATTATCGTCCAATTTTTAGTCAAATCTGAGTTAGAGTTAGGTATACAATGGCTCAATCATGCATGGATGAGTTGTTTTTATTATATTATCTCTTCACAGCAACACAATTTCTATGTTCCTATATATCCTTATAGGGGCTCATATTTCAATGCTTCTCTGAGTTGAATTATAGTTGGGTCTGATATGAATACTTTTAAAAAATCTCGACAGCAATAACAGCTACCAGTTCTAATTGCGAATCTAAACCATCAAGAGATCCACTCAAACAGACACAAAAGTTTCATCAAAATTGGTCGAACCGTTTAGAAAGAGTTATTTTTTTATTAATTATAAGTTAATGCTTGACCACAATCCCACCTGATTACATATTATATATTTTTATTAAAAATTAGTTACACAGAATTATCTATACATCTATACAAATAAATAAAATTGGAGTGTTTGTTTGTAATAATAAATCAAACGCTTTTAAATTAAATTAAATTATACATGATACATAAACCAAAATAACATTTTTTACAATATTTGTGTGTCTGACGTCTGTCTGTTAGTTTCGGCTAATCTCTGGAACGGCTGGACCGATTTTGATGGGAATTCTCCGGTAACAATTAAAATTCCACGCAGACCAAGTTGCGGGCACAGTTAGTACCAAATAAAACTCACCATCATTATCCGTCATTACTGTAAACATCACTTCTCTGTCTGATACTTTTGTGAAATTAAATTTATTATCATCAAATGGTTGTTTGACGTCACTTATGTCATCAGGCATCCTGCGTTTGGTACCTCTGTTGGGGTTCAGCTGGAATAAAAAAGAAACATTTTGTACGACCACATGTTTCTTTCATTCTTTTTTCTCTTCTATTCTTTTTTAGCTGGCAATGTGTTGGTGACGCTTTTGGTGTTACTAATGTCCATAAGTGGCATTAATCAGTTACCAGTAGGGCGGGACTGCTTGTTTGTTGGAGATTCCAAAGACGAAAATAGAAACAAAAGGTTGAGGGGAGTCTAGTATTGTAGGGTCGGTGTTGGGAGTCGAGATCGTAAAGAGAGAAGATAGGAGGAAGAACTAAAATTGACCTTGGGCCCTCATTGGTTTATATTTATAGTGCTAGCATATAGTAATAAATAAAATATTTTATATTCTGTAAAAAAAAGAATGGAAAACAGTAGATTAAGCCTTTGCTGATTGGCACACCGAGTTGAAGGATATATTATTTTGTATAAAAAAGGAAGAGATCTGTGAAACACAACCTGCACAACACAGAGAGTTCAATGGCGTAACTCGTGTCTCACAACCTTGAATTTTTACTCTCAGTATGACTAAAGAAATTTAATTTCAAAAATCTATGGAATTTCAAAAAGTGGAAAGAGTTTAATATCATAACTACAGTGTACGACGTTTACTACTAAATCAATAATTCTATCAACTTTCAATATGGTGACTAAAATATTAAAGTAGTATTAATAGTTATTCAGTGTTTAAAATTTATAAGTTAGGTAGTCGCACGGGAGGCCCACAGATATAAATATTTTGAATCGTCAAACATGTCCATACCATGGCCATTTCCAATTAAATGTCATTTTCTGTTCTGCATCTGAACATTCTTGGGATATCTTAATCATAAATAGGCCCAATTTCTAGCAGACGGCTTTTATTTAAACGGCTTACCTGAATCAAATATTGGTTATCGATAATTCTTTCATTTAGCATGTCTATTTGGTATCGAAATATACCAGTTTCTTGGTGCAAATTATCCCATTTTGTTTTCAAAACATTCGTAAACCCATCAATACCACTATTAGAATTTTTGATGCTCTGATTATTAATTGAATCATACACTTGAAACATGTTGGAACCCCAGTTGTTTATGTGAATAATAAAATAAAATAAATAAGACTACCTATTACAATCATTGACTTATTAATAAAAAATTAAAAATCAATGATTACAATAATTAATATTTTTAATTATGTATTAGTACTGTCTTGAACTGACTTGACAGTTGACTTGACTTGATCACTTGACATCATTGACTTATTATTACTATGGACATCTAGTCTCATACTAAAATCGCGAATAAAATGTCCCAGTCAGTTATGTCATGTCATGTCATGCAGTTAACAAGGTAATTTAAACACTAAGATCATTACATCACGGTTTAATTTCGATTGCAGTCGTGACCGACAGCCATTGCAAGAATAGAAATGTTAACAAGGTAATTTAAACACTAAAATCATTACATCACGGTTTAATTTTGATTGCAGTCGTGAACGCAGAATTGTTGTTCTCCTTGTGCTTTGTTGTTCATTTGGCTCGGACATTTTTTAGCGCGGACCCGACGTCCATAGTAATAATAAGTCAATGCTTGACATGATTGACATTGACAATTTTATTCACTAGATATTGACAATATTGACATTGATTTGATTTTGATAGTCCTCAATAAGTGTTTAATCTATGGTCCTCACAACTCTCACTTGACAGGTTGACAGTTGACACTCACACACATTTCTCACAAGAGTCACATCATAATTCACAACACAATCTCAAATAGCAATTCATAGCATAGCATATAGCATGGCATTTAGCAATAGCAGAACTTAATCGTACTACAAATAAAATCTCCAAAGAGAATATATGAAAATCTCAGTGACCTGTGAGCGTAGACAGAGAAGGATTTGGAAACATTTGGTGAGCGCAGCCAATCAGCCAACATGAGAAAGCACATGAAAGTAATATTGTATGTGGTACAAGAAAAATTCGACGGTCAACTGTAACGGTAAGCAACTGTGCTTTCCTTGAAAAAAACCGGCATGCAAAGTGAGACGTAACATTTTATCTTTGTATCTTGTGTTTTTTCCTGTCCTTGGCGTAAGTTGTTCCTTTTCTTGTAAATCCCTTGTCTTGACGGGCGCATATTCTGAGTGCGACCCTTTTTTCGACATGTTGACACTTCTACAGCTGCAACTTCGAATACAAGTCAATGTAAAATACATATAATTATTATCTGATACCAAATGTAAGCCTTGTTGAAGTGTCTAACTGAAGAAACAAACATTTCTTATTTTTGTCTGTGCAATAGATGGCAATTGGCATTCATACTATACTCTTCTCTGTCTATGTTTCAAGCTCTCCAATTTTTTCTCTGAACAATGTTATTTTATGGACCTTGCCACGATTCTGTTACCAATACTTTTAAGAAAAAAAAATTGAATAGTATTATCACTGATGATAATTATTCTGTAAATGCGTTTTAATAATTATTTATGTCATAGGTCGCTGGTCATAATTCGTTTATTTTGTTTATTACAGGTGCATTTATGCATCGATTTTCACCATCCGGGAAACTAACTGAATTATTTTATTTGTGGTTGACAAGATAGAGGATGAAGATCGTATCAAAATGTTCAAAAGTAAATATAAGTTAGTGATTATATTATTTTCATACTTAAAGCCCAAGATAACTATGGTCAATTCGTCATTAGTCCTATTACAGAAGTAACAGACACTTACTAAATCTGTGGTTTAAGATCTTTATTGTTCCTCTTAAAAATAATACAATTTACTTACAGAGAAACTTATCGTAAAAATTTTTTGCTACAAGATGTCCTAACTTAAAGTTTACAAACCTATAATACTTTTAAAATAGCTCAACTTACAACGAAAATACAAATTAAACAACATTATTATCTAGTTGCTAGGCGCGCGGATAGTCATAAATTTAAAAATTGCCAATATTCGGATGGAACCGGAGCGCTAATACACAGATCTAAAGTTACAGAATGTGGCATTAGTGACATTTATAGTAAAGAAACTTTTAAAGAGAATGAATTTGAAAGGCTTGTATGAATTTCTTTATGTAATATTTTGCGTATTAATATACTAGTATAATATAATTATGTAAGTTTGCCTGATATTCATAATTTTAGTATCCTTATATATTTTTTGTGTTGATGTACTATATTTATAATAGGGTATTTGACTACAATGAAAATATAGATCAAACTGTTGTTAGCTTAAAAGTATATATGTTTTTAAACTAATTTATCCTACACATTATTTTAAAATTATTTGGATTTTTATTAAAAATCTATAATAAAATGATGAATTTTTCGTGTTTGATCACGTGATCGAAAACACGCGATTTGGCTGAATGACGTCACTTGCTAGTACTGCTTACTATACGCAATGACAGCATTGACAGCTTCGTATGGTTATTTGACCAGGTGACGTATTAGCGTTTTGGCGGCTTTTTTGTTCATTTAAACTTTGATGGTGATTTTCATAGAAAATAGAGATATTTACAAAGAATTAAGCAAACTGCCTATTGTATTATGTTATATTGAACAATTTGAGTTATTTATCTAAAAGGTGTCAAATACCCTATTGAATAATGCTTTAATAACTTTATTTTGAGCTCTCTGTATAAAATCAAGATTAGTTTTAGCAGCAATACCCCATATTTCAATTAAGTAGTCAATATGCGGTTTGACTAGTGCATTACGAGGTATGCCTTTTAAGTTTTGTCGTTTGAAGAAAAAAAAACAATTAGAACCTTATAGTAATTTTTATTGTTTTTCAAAGTATTCACCACGTAGCTTAATACACTTTTCCATTCGCTCAAACCAGTTGTTATAACATTTATTCCTATCTAAAGTAGGGGTGTTCAAAATGGCTGACTTGAAAGCGTCGACTGCTTCTTCACCGGACTGGAACCTTTGACCACGAAGACTTTTCTTAATTTTAGGAAATGTAAAGAAATCGTTACGGCTTAGGTCAGGACTGTATGGAGGATGGTCAAGAATTTCTACATTTCCTGCTTCAAATACTCAATCGTTTGACGAGCGCTGTGTGACCTTGCGTTGTCGTGGTGCAGGATGATGTGTCGCTTTGAGTTAGATTTTCGAAGTTCGGCGATGACTTGTGGTAAACAAACTGTGGTATACCATTCTGGGTTAACCGTTTTACGATCTTCAAGTGCAATAGTCGCAACATGACCGGTTTTTCCAACGAACGTGGCCACCATCTTCTTTGAAGTCCTTCGAGAACGAACAACTTTAGTCGGCTTCGGCTCGTCTTGAAAGACCCAGATTGTAGATTGTTGGTTGGAATCAGGATCGTAGGCATAGATCCAAGATTCGTCACCACTGATGATGTCGTAGACGGGATTTGACTCTCCTCGGTTGAACCTTTGCAGAGTTTTCTTACACCATCTGACGCGGGCCGCCTTGTGATCGTCGGAAAGCAGATGCGGTATCCAACGGCAAACTAGCTTTCTCACACCGAGCGCTTCATGCAAGATCTTCTGAATGGTTGTCCCTGAGATGCCTAATAGAGCCTCTATTTTTCGATACGTCACATGGCGATCTTCGAATTAGTTGTCTCACAGCAATTATATTATCTTCAGTGAAGACGGATTTTGGGCGTCCTTCGCGAGATTTATCACTAACACTAGTATGTCCACGTGGGAATTCTAAATACCAGCGTTCGACAGTCCGCAGACATGGGGCTTCATCACTGAACACAGATGTTAGCTCTTCAAAACACTGAAGCCGTGTCAGGCCTCTTCTAAAGTTGTAGAAAATTATTGCACGAACATTTTCCTTAGAAAGATTTATTTTCGTACGTGATCTGACAGATTCCAATCGACGCTGTGACTAAACAATAGCATTAATCCTAATACTTTAAACTGTTTTGAGATTCAAAATTTACACAGATTCGAATATAGAACAGTTCCAAATTCAAAATTTCCGGGAAATATGGAAACGACAGAAGTTAAAATGCACGCCTAGTACAAATAATAAATCGTACTTTTTTAGTAAGACATTTTGCAATATTTCGGATAGAACCAGTGAGTTTAATTAATTTCGATTTGACTTTTTGTAAGTGAGGTATCCAGTTAAGATAATTATCTAGTATCAGTCCAAGATATTTTTCTTTTGTCTTTCTATGAATTAGTTGATTATTTATGTTAATTTGAATGTTATTGGGAATAGTTTTATTTTTAGCAGCAAGAATTACATAATTCGTTTTTGTTGTATTGATGGTAAGTAAATTTAGGTCTTCTTGTACATATGTTACTATTGAGTCGACTGTATGCCCAAAGTAAAAAATACTTGTGTCATCTGCATATAGAGAGATACCTTTAATACCAATATGGCTTATATCATTTATGTAAATTAAGAATAGAAGGGGTCCTAGTTTTGAGCCTTGCGGAATTGAATAGTTAATTGGTTTAGGGCTACTTTGACATTTGCCTAATTTGACAATTTGTTGGTGGTCTTGTAGGTATGATTCTATTATTTTGAGGGCTATAAAAGTGACGCCAATTTGAGATAGTTTTTTAATTAGTACATGCGGACTGATTGAATCGAACGCTTTTTTGAGGTCTATAAAAACTCCTAAGAATATTTGTTTTTGATCAATTTTATTTTTGTTGTTAGGTCTATCGTAGCTGTGAGAGTATTTGCGTGGCGACGAAATCCATATTGTTTATGGTAAAAGAAGTTTTTTGAATCTAAGAATGATTCTAGACGAGTATGAAGGATTTTTTCAAAGGTTTTAGAAATTACTGGAATAACAGATATAGGGCGATAGTTGCTAGGGTCATGTTTACGTCCAGATTTATAAATCGGAATCACTTAAGCTATCATTAAGCTATTTGGGAAGATACCTCTGTTTAAACAGATATTAACGCATGTCGTTAGGTTTTTGGCTATTTGGTTTTTTATACATTTTACAGTTTTTGTGCTAACGCCATCAATACCAGAACTAGTATTAGGATCTACGTTATCAATAATTTTTATTATTTCTTCCGTGGTAGCTGGTGTAAAGTCAGTAAGCTTGATTTTGCAGTTTTCGACTGAAAAATTGATGGTATGGTTTTGTTTGTGTCGAGAAATAGAGATTGAGGTGTTCACAGATTTCTTTTATGTTAGTTATAATACCTGAATCCGTTTCTAATAATCTAATTTTTAAAACATCACCTGGCTATACTTTTGTAACGTACATCGAATACATAAGTGCGGCCGTACATTCTCGTGCGAGAGCACTCGCTATGCGTCCGAGACGCTTCGGCCGAGACGTGCGCTCTCGGAGTTACTAAGAGACACAATATACACTCTCCAAATTGTACCTACAACTCATACGTCTCCTTCAAACCCTGCACCAGATTTCAAAGAATTTTGAATTTTACTTAGGTGACTGCTATACGCTGCCATTAACCTTTAAGTACCGACGTGGGGCCTGTGAGGCCGTGGCGGGTGGAAAAGTTGTGAGATTTACCCCTTCCCCGTGCAGAAGAGTCCTGTGCTCCTCAGTAGCTGCGAGTTTAGTTGCACTGACTCCCTTGGTAGTGGTAGTATTGCCGGCGAATACAATTTCGGTAAGTTATTTCGATTTTAAATTACGACGCGGCCTCTCAGGCCCGACGTCGGTACTAACGTTAGTTTTTTGTTTGAGCTACGATCAAATAAAAGTGCTTAATTTCAGAAACCTAACTGTTAATTGAAAGAGTGGATGTACCTGGGACGTCGGGGGGTAAACGTGGTTTACCAACCGATAAACTACGCTTTCCTAAAAGACCACGTCGTCAAATAAATCTATAAGTGGGCTTTGATTGAGAACTGGATTGCAGAAGATTCTAGCGGATCAGGAGTAGATGATGTCGGATGCGGTTTTATACTTGAAATCAGAGATCATGATACAGGTACTGATACTGACATGTCTGATGCTGAGGCCAGCCAGCCAGCCCTTACCTAAGACGGAAAATATAAGACGTTGGCCAATGACAGTTTTCTATAGAATTTTAGACATAAGTACTGTCAATGCGCATATTTTACATGATGTGCATTTAAAAAAAAACTGATTGTGGTGTGTTTATAAAACAATTAGCTCGACAACTTGTATTAGAGCACATGAAGAGAACAGGGTTCAACTTCCGCTTGCCTCGTGAACTTCGTATGAGTTTAGCCAGAATACTCGGTTCTGATATGCCAGATTCAATTCAAAGTCAAGCTAACGAAGAAAAAACAAGAAAAATATGTGCATCTTGTCCACCTAATCTAAATAGAAAATCCACATATCGATGTTACTCCTTGCAAAAAACATATTTGTTTACAGTGCGCTAAACTAATTTGCCCTGATTGTGAATGATTTTGTTGTTGGACATTTTTTTTATTGTGAGAATACCAGACATTTTTTATTTTTTTGCTAATATATGTAATTCTTAAGTTTAAGAAAAAGTGTATTTCATGGTTCCTAAGAAGTGATATTTTTTTTAATCATTTTTATTTTGCCAAGAGCCATTTTTTACTTAATTAAAGGAGCCAAAGATTACAGGTCCTATAATTACAAAATTTAATAAAGTTGATTATTATAATTATCTTTTCTTTACATTATAGATCCCAAATTAACAGTATAACCTATTGTTTGATGTATATTATGCGTATTTTCTATAAAACTCAGTGTTGTATAGGCGGCCTCTCAAGCCCCACGTCGGTACTAGTGTGACAAAAAAGCCACGTCGGTAGCTAAAGGTTAAAGAACCTTTTTTTTCTTTAATTCCTAGAAGGGAATCGTGTTTGTTCTGATATTCTCTCACACGCGTCATGTAACTTTTTGGCGTGATAACGATAGTAAATTGATGAACACCGGCAGCGCGCACGAAAAAGTGTCCCGTTCCGCCTGAGCCTGTGCGTGCAAGCGAGAGGGAGCAACAAGCGATAAAGATGCACGATCGGTCCAAACGTTGGCTTGCATCACAACTACATATGTTATGTATTTCTCTTCCAATCCATCAAAGTATGCAATTTGTCATTCATGTTTTCTTATGACGTTATCACGTAAAATTATCGTCCGTAAACCGCCTTTTAGGCAACCATTTTTTGTCATTGTGGAATTTGTGATTTGGTTCCCATAGTACGGGTTCTGTTTGATAGATTTCCATTAAATTTAATTCACTTTCGTTGTTACACATTTTTTGGTAGGTTTGTACGTCGTAGTAATACGTGTGTTTGTGTGCACTGAAGCACGCAAGAGTGTACTGTACAGCAATGCTCTCGGCGTTCCTCGCGAGACATGCCGATGCCTTTGACTCGGGCGCAAAAAGCAGCAGAGAACAGGCGAGACAACCCGAGACATCACGAGGCGAGTCTCGTAGGAGTGCACTCGGCTAGCACTCTAGCAGTCTAGTGAGAGTGAACAGCCGCCGCCATAATACGTAGTTACTTAGTATCTCTACCTACTCTGTGCATCGAATTGATGGAATGACACATCGACAGAGAGAAAACCTGCTCATTTATAATACTAAGCAGGAAATGAAATGAAATGAAATTTATTCGAAGTTGGTTTTTTACAAACACTTTTCGAAAGTCAATCTACGCCATCGCTTCGACAAATCCCTACCGTGAGTACCTAGTCTTGGAAGAAGAAGCGGCAAGAAACTTCCAAGAAGCTTTTTTTGCTATTCACATTACAGATAGCACTTACTGCTACTTACTAGCTAGAATATCAAACTTATGTCCAAGCATTTTTATCTTTAAAATAATCATCAAGTACCTGCGGCGTATTTCTTTTGTGGTAATGTTTAACGTCATTTCTGCTTTAATTTTTGAAAAAGCGTCCGCAATTCTCGTCACCAATTCTTCTTTTGTGTTTATTTTTACCTCGTACACCAACTCTTTAGCACGTCCCCAGACATATAAATCGAGCAGTGTTAGGTTTGGGGAACCTGCGGGCCATTCAATTGGGCCACGTCTCCCAATCCATGAATTAGGGAAACAGTTGTCTAGATACTCGAGTACTTGTTCCGGTAGTGAGCCGGGCAGCCGTCATTTTGAAATACGCTTGCCCTGTCATCTCCAAAATTCGGCAGGTGGCTCATTAATTCCGGCAGGTCATTTATTAATAATTCGAGGTAATTTTCCCCATTTAGTGTGTCTGGGAGAAAATGAGGTCCTATGAGGTCTCTCCCAATGACACCTGCCCATACGTTGACCGAAAACTTGTGTTGGTGTGAGGTCACTCTGGTCGCGTGAGGATAATGCGATTCTCATCTGTTTATATTATGTTGGTTAAAGATCCCCTCTCTCGTGAATTTAGATTCATCCGTCCAGAGAATGGTCTTAAGAAATTCGTTGTTATCTACGTCCGAATGTAGAAGAAAACGGCAGAACTGCAAGCGTCGCTCTTGGTCCCCTTCTACTAAACCTGAAACCAAAACAAACCCGTTTGAGAACATGAGATGGGCAAATTGTACGGCAATTATTATTATTGTAGAGCGCGCTCTACAAATACCATTTTTTTATCATGAAATTATCAAATTTATCTTCAGGGGTGTCGTTTTCTTGGTTTCCGAGAGCATTGAAGCCGTGGGGCTGTCAAAATGTAAATGAAGTTTTTTGCAAAAATACGTAAAATGTGATTCTTGCACTCAATTTTCTCAACAATTATACCAAGACTCTTATACGGATCCTCTTTCAGAATTTTGCTATATGTTGAGGCGTCTCCATCGGCAATAACTCTTGAATAAACCATACCATACATCATTAGGGAAGATTTGAATCCTTCAATAATAACTTCAGACTCCATGGAATTTGATGATCCGGTATGATTTTTAAAACATTTATGTTCTCTTGGATCGACACTTCGTTTTACTGCTCGAGCACAAATTAGACAATATTTATTTTTTACCCCTATAAAAAGTACTTCTCCAAACCTTTTTCCAATTATTGCAGCCGCGCCTGACAAAGCTTTGAATTGTCCTCGTAAGACCTGGCGCACCAGCATCCATCCACATAAACATCCACCGTAGGTATTCCATTTACTATTCGTCCCTCTGCGACTGCGGCTTTTTTTTCTCTTTCATCTGCTGCTTCCACAGATTGCACGGCGATTCCCTCCCATCTCTCATATATTTGGTCTTGAAGATGACCATAAAATTTTGATGAAAATATGGGATGCTCATAGCTGAAAATATCTCCTCAAATTGTGAATAGCCAATGTCAGCAGGTACTATGCCAGTTGTAGCCGCTATATTTACATCCACACTATCTGTATCATTAGCCTTTTCGGAATTAATCACAACTATTTCTTGGTACATATCACTTACAAACTTGAATTTTGACGGAAGACCGATTCTTCTCTCCCCTACTAATTTAAAATTAGCAACTTCACAATCAAATGATGTGCTTTTTCTTGAAGCTGGGTCAGTAGGTAATTGATATCAATTATCCTTCGTCCTTGAACCGGTTGAAAATCATGTCTAGTTTCTATTTCTACCACATATGGTTCATTCGGTTCAATCGCAGCATTCCTGAAACAAAATTGAAAATAAATAACGCCACACACTTATAGCCGTTCGTGGGTGCCATGGACAACACACAAGACAAGAACACACACCCAGACCAAGAACGGAAATTTAAACTCATCATTCAAATTTCCGCCTCGCTGGGAATCTCACCCAGGACCCTCGGAACGGCGATCCGGCGTGTTAACCATTGCGCCATCCGGGTCGTCAAATAAAACTATCGTACTAACTTTGCACCCCCGTTTTAGGGGGTGATATTTCCTTTCAAGTGCTCCCCTACGTTATAAAAGGAACCCCTGTGCAATATTTCAAGTTTCTAACCCTTAGTTTAAGCCCTGCGTTGAAAATAGCATAAAATACATCGCAAGAAAGGTGTACCTACCTTAGATGTTCTATATTCATATCAACTGAGGTCAAAGGAGTGAAAGAGCTCGATGTAGGAAGCTCAGGACATTAAAAATCTGCGATTTTGATGAATATCTGTAAAATACAATATACCAAGCAAAGTCGGGTCTGCCAACTCACTTTGATCGCTCGCATGCATTCAGTAGTATAATATAATAGACTTAACATGTTAGGTTAGGATAGGTTTCAATTCACCCTCTCCTCTACCACAATATGACCTCCTTTTAAACCAATTCAAAAATAGTACTAGGTAGTAGAGCCTAGGATCTACTACCTATGTAGAGTTAGAGTTCGCCCGGGGTAGTACCTACTACCGCCCGCCACGGTACTTAGTACCATTTCTACCGTTTAATAATTGTTTTAACAGCAATTGTGTTCCGGATAGAAAGGTGTGGAGCCGGCTACACTTTTTGAGGCGATCATCTCAATCCTCAAGGGTAGCAACACATCTGTGACCGAATTATAAACAGACTCTTACTAACATTTATTAACTGGACTATTACTAACAATAACTAAGAGGACTAACATTCACTATTAGTCCCTGTCCCAGTCCTCATACTTACAAACTAAACAACTAATGTTCTAACACCGTCACCTAACCGGACTAACTATCCCAGTCCCCATACGAGTCTTGTTCTAAGTCGGTCACAGTCGTCATGGGCGGCAGCGGAAGGTGGTGCGGCATGCTCGTTTGCTACCTTAAATCAATAAAAAAAATATCCTTCAAATTATTAAATAAAAAAAATAAAATGTGTGCAATCGTGTCGTTTTCATAGATAGTGCTGTGAACATAGAAATCCAAGATGGCGGCTGCGCACAATTATCAACTTTTTCTTCATGGGTGTCGTTTTCGAGGGTGTTAAAGCCGATAATGCTGTTAAAATAGAAATCCAACATGGCGGCTGCGCAAAATTATTAACTTTTCTTCATGGGTGTCGATTTCGTGGATTTAAAAAATTATACTAGCTAACCTTACCTATGAAAATTATGTTTTTTCTCACTAATGCACGCTTCCAGCAATGTCTGATTTGCTTTAACTGCCCCATGCATTTTGCGACACGGCGAACTGAAATTACATCGTATACATAATTTAGCCTTCACAATGTCCACACTTAATTTATTACGGCTCTCCGTACACAAATGGTTCATATGGTTAAATATTCTTTCCATATAGGCATTACTACATGGTACTGCCATTATCTTTTTAATTGTCCTTTTCAAGTTAGAAACATATTCCACGAAAATTTAGGACTGTTGGATGAAGAAGCTTGATTTTTTATTGCTTCCAAGGTTTTTTGGAGAACGCGAATCTCTTCGAAGAAAGCATTTTTATCAGTGTCGTCTTCAACACCGGGAAAATTTTCATAATAATGTTGGAGCTACCTTCTCTACATTGACGTTTTGAAATGCTTTGAATGGAGTGTTCGTAGAAGCAGGAAATTGGGGATTCTGGCTCTTTTAGAAATTTTGTTGTTTTCAAAGTGATTATTGCGTGCCGCTATCGGTTCATGGGTGATATACAAGGTGATTTTTAAGTCAGTTAGAAGATTAATAGGGGGTACTCAGTATTCGATTCTTGTTCCAAATATGTAATAAAAAAGGGTGCTTAAATTTTGACGTTATTATCCATTACAAACCGAGAATGTAGACATACTCGACCGCGCGGTATAAACAAGGTCATTAACCTGGCCGTTGAGTCGCCGGCGGGCCGGTTTAGTACCTACACAGCTGTTCGCCATACATTCCGCGTATTTTTAAGCCCCATCCACATGCTTGGCAAACAATGGCAAACGGCCAACAGCAAACAGCAAACACGGACGTGTGGATGGGTGTTTGTCGTTGTTTGCCTGTTTGTGTTTGTGTTGAGCAGTGTTCGGCATCGGTGTCGGTTTTTCTTGCCAGATCAAAGGATGTTTGGCAAACAGTTTGCGACGTATCCACACGTTTGGCAGCGATCAGTAATGCGCGCGAGCTTGCGGGAGGCGGACGTATTTACTTGTTACACTTTTTCGTTGGCGCGCAAAGCGTAAAAAACGTCTGATTGGTCAGCATCTACGATTCTGACATTTTTGGAGGCATATAAATGAGCCATGCCTCTGGAATTCCAAGATGCCGATCACAAAAATCGGCAAAAGGTTAATGATGCATGGACTCGCCTCAGTATTATAATGAATAAAAGTGTCAAGGAAATGAAGACCAAAAAGAAATACTGATGGCTACGTTCCGCAGACATCTGAAGAAAAAAAACGATTCTATTCGGTCTGGTGCAGGTAAGTTTAAATAATCAATAAATATTTGTCTAAACACCCCTACTATGTTCGTTGCGAATAAAATTTTATTTTAATTTTTCAGGATCCGATGATGTTTATAAACCGATCTGGTTTGCTTATGACCTAATGGAGTCATTTTTAGGTCCGGTATATACCTGCTCAAATAATGAAAATTCAGAGGAAGTAAGTAAAACGACTTTTTTTTCATTATGGTTTATTCATTCTTAATTAAATTTAAACTATCATGTATAAAGATTGAATCAGATAAAGTTTTGATTATCTATTTGCAAGAATAGCTATAGAGTCTGTATCAAAAAGGTGCAGTAAAACTTTAAAAGGTGATTTAAATATTAGAATGACCTCTTGGCACTTTTTGTTACATCCTGTGTGACCTTACTTATACTTTCTATATTACTTACTACTTACTTATCCTACTACTACTTATCCTACTACGTACTTATCTTACTACTTACTTATCCTTACTCTATTAAGGGATAATTTTTAATAATAATGTAGAACGCTTAGTTAATCTATTACAAAAATATAACGTAAATTCTTCCCTTATCTGTTTGGCATTCATGGGTGACCTACGGGGTAAGTTTGGCATATTCTGAATTGCATTATATTCATTTCCGTATTTTCGCCAAGATCCAGGTGATATTATTTCACCATTTCTGTCAATCTTATCAAACGTTCCTGGGGGGTATATCTCTCTGGGGAGTTTTTTCGAAGGAAGTTATGTTGTAGTACACAAGTCATTGTTATTTTTGATACTGTAGTGGGGTCTAAATCAATTGGACGACGGTTAATACGAAACACTGAACTTAAAACTCCAAATGTGTTTTCGACTAATACTACTACCCGAGCTCTAGATAAACATTGATTGAATATTCTTTTTGGTGAACCGATGTTGTGCTGTCCTGGGTAGGGTTTCATAACATGCATGCTCAATGCAAAAGCACCATCTCCTATGGAACGAATGAAAAACGTATGGAACGTTACCGTCCGATCCAGGAAGTGGGCATGGTATAGGAAAATCATTTTCATTTTTACAGATTTTTTTCCACAGTAATGAATTATTAAAAACGCCACCATCGCTAATCCTCCCTTGGCATCCTATGTCAACAAATATAAATTTGTAGTGGGCATCAACTAATGCCAATAGAACGATGCTAAAAGTTTTCTTATAATTGAAATATTCAGTTCCGCTATGAGGTGGACTTTCTATATTAATATGCTTGCCGTCTATGGAACCGAGGCAGTGGAAATTTTCTTCTATATGCTCTTTCTATATTCATCCAAGCATCAGCCGTTGATGGCATCTGAAAACAATCAAAATGAAGCAAATAATAATAATTTATTTCAGAGAGCGTTGTCAGAAGAAACTGCAGCTATAGAAGACGAAGAAGTTGTTGAAAATAATGATTTAGAGCAGCCTCTCCCTACACCAAAACCAGTGCGCCGTCGTCCAGCTACCGACACAGCGGAAAGGCAAATGTCGTCTGCATTTGGACAGTTGACCAATATTTTAAGCAAAAGACAGAGGGAATATCCACCACCACCACCAAGAGAAGATGACGACTGCGTTTTACTGTGTTTTATGGAAAATTACTAGCGAAAAACTGCGTGAACTTTCACCGGATGAGAGGAAACTATTTATGTATAATATAGACACATTGTTTATAAATAGAATTAAAGAGAGGCTCTTTAATCGACAAACCCCATGTTCATCTCCCCACTCAGCTCCTTATCAGTCATATTCTGTGCCATTACCAAAAACTTCACCAATTTCAATACGACCATCAACTTCCCAAACATTATATTCCGAACCTTTGCCAAATAATTCACCATCGGCTCCATACCGACCGTCATCTTCCGAAACCTCGTATTCTGAACCTTTGCCAAATTCTTTAGTTTTAGGTCCAAACCAGCCATCAACCGCCCAAACGTCACAGTATGTACCATTGCTAATCAATTCACCCCAACCATTCACTTCTCGAAATCACGTTTATTTTAACCAATCGGGCTCGTCAAATTCTATTCCTACCATTCAAATAATATCGAATGAGTTGATTTCCCAAATAGCAGAAACATCCAATAAATTGATTTCCCAAAGAACAGAAACATCCAATGAGTTGATTTCCCAAATAACAGAAACAAATCGTGTAAATGAAGATTTAATTAAAGCTTATGAAGACTTTGATTGTAAAATTTGAGTTATTACGATAAGACCACTTTTATAAGTTTTTTCTAATTACAAGATTCATGAAAAATAAAGCCAAGTAATAAAAAAAATCTTGAGTAGATCTTTAGAATGTCCAGTCCTAAAGATAGTTTAATCGGCTAAATTTTTCATGAATTAATTTTTCATTTCAACTTATTCATAATAAAAATAAAAATTTATAAGAACAACTTACCTTTATTTCATTTCTTAGAACATCATTAATTGCTTTGCAGACTTCAGGTATAATTTTTGAAATTACTTGGGGAGACACTGAATAAATAGTGTAAACTTTTATAACTGTCACCAGTTGCGATAAACCTTAATGTTATTGCTAGACGATATTTCGCTGGTATAGCTTCTCTGAAGTCCGTATCTTGTTTCGAAATCAGAGGAGAAATTTTGTCTAGCAAATACTCAAAATCTGTGAAACTCATGCGGCAGAAGTTATGAAACTCCCCTGATGGTTCGTAAAGAAGCTCATTAAATTTTTCTTCTGTAAATTGTCTGAAACGAATAAAAACTTTTAAGTAAAATTAAATAACACTGCAAATTAAAGCCCAAATAATAGGTCTAAAGCAGTACCTTGTGCGATTTCTATGTATTTTAATCATCCACCATCGTCTTCGCTTTCTTCTTTTTTTTTCTTATTATTTATTTTATTTATTTTATAATTTATGTACACGTAAAAAAAGCATACAAGAAAAACTTTAATTTTCTTTTTTTTATTATTATTATTTATTTATTTATTTTATAATTTATGTACACGTAAAAAAGCATACAAGAAAAACTTTAATTTTCTTTTTTTTTTCTCTTTCAAATCAAATCACTCTTTATTGTGGACAATAGGTACAGGGTAATATACAGATGTTACAAAAAAACAAATTGATCGCTATGTCCTGCCTTAAAGGCGTACAATACTTAAAATTAGCTAACATCGAGATTAAAATATAAATAATAAACCAAATAATATAACGAACCGCGCATAAATCAGACTCAAAGACTCAAATCAAAATTAAATTTAATTGGCAATGTCAAATTGAAATTATATAAATAAATTAATGTAATTATGAGAATTGAACTGTCGTAGCCACTCATAGCTGAGTATCCTCTAAATACTCTTTAATGGAGTAATAACATTTGAGTAGCAGATCTTTAAGTTTTTTCTTAAAGATTGCCAATTCTGCTATATTACGCAAATCTTTAGGTAATTTATTATATACGACTGGACCCATATAGAATATACTTTGCTTGAACAAATGTGTCTTATGCGTTATAATTTGCAATTTATCACTGTGCCGTGCGTGCGTTTTATATTTGAATAATTGGATATTGGTTTTCACAAACAAAGCACATTCTAGCACATAGACACACGGCAGTGTCAATATCTTTGACTGCTTAAGAAGCCCAAATATCGCTCTTATGCACGTTTTTTGGGCTTTAAGAACTTATTTGTTGCATTACCCCAAAATATAACGCCATATCTAAGGGCCGCAGCCGCATACGCATGATACGCTGTCAAGACGCCTTGCAAACAAACAACTTTTTTTAGATTGCGTAGCGATAAGAGAATTTACTTAATTTTTTGCAAACTTCATCTTTTTGTTCATTCCTTTTCATTTTTTTGTCTATTTTTAATCCCAAAAATTTAATGGCATCGGTATCTATTGAAACACACGTAGACTTTTCATAGACTAATTTATTTCTTCAAATCAACCATAAACATAATACAATATTTTGTTACCAACATAAAAAAAGACCATAAATTTTAATATCCTCCCATAACAAAATAATGTATAACCCAAAAATTTTAAACATCCGAAATGCCTAATAATTTCAAGAATTTATAGTGTTTACTAGAACAAAGACTTTTTGTTAAAATATCTGAAGGCATATTGGAAGTTGATACATATTTAACATTTATTTTATTATTCATAACACATTCTCTTATGAAATGGTGTCTAATATCAATGTGTTTAGTACGTTTATGAAATAATGGATTGGCGGTTAATTTTATGGAGCTTTGATTGTCACTATATAAACATATAGGTATCTTACTATCCATTACACCCATTTCATTTAACAGATTTTTAATATAAATAGCCTCTTTACAGGCTTCAGATAAGGCCATATATTCGGCTTCAGTACTGGATAGTGCCACAGTTCTTTGTTTTTTAGATTCATAACTAATTACACATCCTGCCAAAATAAAACTGTACCCAGTATATGACCTCCTATCCATAGTACAAGACGCCCAATCAGCATCTACATACCCATGAAGATTAATATCATCTTTCTTAAAAACCAGACCATAATTTTTAGTTTTCTTCAAATATCTTAGTAATCTTTTTAAATGTTTCCAGTGAGTCTCATTATAGCATGTATTATACTGACTCAAGAAACTTACACAGAATGAGATATCTGGCCTTGTAAGAACAGATAAATACATTAAGGACCCTACTAACTGCTGATATGGAAACTTTTCATAACATTGGTTATCAACACTTTTCTAACTTAAGGTTTGTTTCCATAGGGGTATCTGAGGTATTACAGTCACTCATATTAAATCTAGCTAACACACTGTCTATAAATCTCTCTTGGTCTATAGTTATACAGTTTTTACTAATATTTACATTCATCCCAAGACACTGCTTTATGGTGCCTAGGTCTTTAATTTTATATTCACTTTCTAAAACATTTTTTAGTTCTTGGTATGTAGTTACACAGTTATAAAATACAAAGAAATCATCGACAAAGAGTGCTACATAAATTTTGACACCATTGCAACCTTTCATAAAAAGGCATGGTTCATATTTTGACTTAAAGTAACCTAACTTTAACAAACTTTGTTCCACTCTCATATACCATGCTCTAGCGGATTGCTTTAAACCATATATTGCTCTATTTAACTTCAATACTTCATTTTTACAATTAGCAAACTGTGAATTTTCTGGTAATTCCATAAACACACATTCATTAATGTAACCATTTAGGAAAGCTGTAGGAACATCTAGGTGATTCATTTTTAAGTCATGTAGCACACTTAAAGAAAATAACAGCCTTAAAGTACTATACCTTAACACAGGCGAATATGTCTCATTGAAGTCCACTCCCTTCACTTGGGTGAACCATTTTGCCACTAGTCGTGCCCTGTAACGCACTTCACCATCACTATTTAACTTCTTTTTAAAAACCCACTTTTACCACTGTACCAACACTAGGTCTGTCCACCAACTTCCACGTATCATTGTCACTGAAAGACTGTAACTCTTCTTTCATTGCTCTTACCCACTGCTCTTTTTCAGGACCAAGCCGTCGGCCTAGCTAAGGCGAAGCAGGCGTACCTAAAGGCCCAGAGGGAGGAGGAGGAGCTCCGAGCCGAGAAGGAGGTGGCCGAGATGGCCCGAGACCTCCGATCTCGGTCGAGAGGCCTGTCCGAGTCGTCGCTGCCAGCCGGCGAAGTCGGGCCCTCGACATCGGAGCTCCGGAAGAAGGCGGAGGACAGCGTGCTCCTCATCCAGGCTGTTGCGCGTAAATTCGCGCAACCTGAAGGGCACCCTGCAGAGGGACCTCAAGGAGGCCTCCGCGAACCTGGGGGCGATTGTGGCGGAGCTGGCAGAGCGCTCCGCCAGTGAGGTGACGGCTCGGCTCGAAAGGGCCAATGCCCGCCTGCAGGGCGAGGTCGTCGAGCTCCGCAAGGAGGTCGCGGACCTGCGGGAGAGCCTTGTCAGCCGGAGTCGGAGTCGTCGACGACGTCGCCTCGCTTACACGCTCGATCATGGTGGAAGTGGGGACCATGGTCAGCGCTAAGCTCGAGGCGGCTCCCTCTCGAGCCGCGCCTCCGGCCGCTGACAGGGCGAGGGCTGTGGCTGCGCCCCCCGCCGCTCCTGCGGCCGGCGAGGCCGGGCGAGGCGGCCGGAAGAAGGAGAAAGCGCCTCCCAAGGCCTACTCCGAGGTGGCAGCGCCGACGACTGGCGCCCCGAAGCCCCCGACGGTGCAGTGTACCTACATTGTGTCATGGGATGTGTGTGCTGTAGACAGCGATCAAATCGCGTCGAACGGTTGTCGACTTGGAACTCCCATCAAAACGTAAAATATGCTGTTAAAAAAACAACTCGGGTAGACACCTCGATTCCGGTACCCACAAACATCCCGGGAAGTCCAGTTGTCGTACCGGCAAGATTCTACACCCGTCTACGATTCCGCTATTCGGACCCACTGAGTTACTTAATCTTAGGAAATTTATAAAACCTTCGATGAAAAGGCTACAGTCAAAACAATAAAAAAGAAGTTGATGAACATGCGCACCAATTACAATAAAGAATTGGCTAAGGTATGTACCTACTTAATTCCTTTGTTATGTGTTTTATTCGTCCCAATAAAAACAGGTACCTACCTACACATACGATAGAACGCACATGTATAACGAACGCTTTGGGAACCTTAGCTTAGCTATAAATCGGGCATTTTGAATTGATCTGAGCCTAAATCGTTTCAAGCTTCAAATTGCATAATTGTGTTTTTTACAGGTAAATGCTTCCAAACAAACGGGCGCAGGGACAGATAAAATGTATGTACCAACTTTATGGTATTACGACGCGTTAAACTTTCTTGGGTCAAGGAGTGAACCATGTCGCATAACACTAGAGAGCATTGAAGATGAGGAGGCAAATTGTATTCAATTCTTTATACCAACTTCGACGAAACGCGAATAAAAACAGCTGTTTCGTAGAAATATTCAAAATTCAAGACCAATATCCCGATATGTATGGAACAGATGTTTTTTTTGTCGCGTATTTCGAAGTTGGATAGTTACAGTTGTTAGTAGGTACAGTACATTGACCCTTTTCAATTTTTAGGGTATTATGAAACAGCCTGTATTTTATTTGTATACTATAGACGTGTAAGCGAAGCCGTGGGCAGAAGTCCACGGCTTCGCTCACCTATAGACTTTATAGACAGGTGCGCCTAATGGGTTCGAGGGACAGTACAATGTCTGTCGGGTCCACTAGTAAAAAGTATATTTCTTTTATAGCATTTAAGCATTATTTAATCAGGTAAAATGGTAGATATAACAAATATTATGGTGGTACAACATCAATCATTCGGTCTTGGAAACTAACATGTCCAACAGAATTGAAATAGTCCATGAATTTATTGCGAACAATATTGCCATCTTCATTACTCTGCCTATTTGAAGAACGCTGTAATGAAACTAAGGGTGCAGAGGTTTGTCTCCAATCTCCTTCGCGAAACGTACCCTGTCTTATATTTTCTGAATCAATATTAGAATGACATATGTAAGTTGGTACTCATTTCCTCAGAAAGTTATGCAGAGCGCAACATGCCAACACTACAGCATCCATATTCTCCAGATCTAGATCAAGTGGTCTACGCAGTACTCTAAAACGGGAACTCAATATGCCAAAGGCATTTTCAACCACTCTTCTGGCTCGCGATAATCGATAATTAAAATCCTTTGCATCCGATTAATATTTTTAAAAGGAAATTGGTTTCATGAAATTTTTATTCAATGCGAATGCACTATCCCCCAGAAACACGTATGGTACAATTTCGTTTGTGCCTGGTAGTGGAGATGGAGATGGCAAATTTAAAGAATTGTTAATCATTTTCTTATGAAATTTTGTACATTTTAAAATTGCTTCATCTGCAACGGATCCATTGGTGCCTGTGTGTACATACATGAATTCGTAGTTAGCATTTACAACAGCAAACAGTACAATACTGAAGAATCCCTTATAATTGTAAAACAAAGAGCCACTTTCGGGGGGTTTTTCTATAGCGATATGCTTCCCATCACATGATCCAACACAGTGACTGAAATTCCATTTTGTTTCGAATTCCTCAGCAATTTCTTTCCACTCTGTTTCATTTTCAGGTATCTGCAACAAAAAAAATTAATTTAACTGTATTTTTAGGGCTCCAATTCATCTGACGAAGATATTCCAAGCCAGAAAATCTGATCGATTGCTTCAACTTTTAGAGGACATAGCGTAAAGAAAAAAAAGAAACACTTCTACAAAAACAAGAAAAATTATGAAATCTGCTGAAGTAATGTTATCAAATAAAGAAGAAGAACACTGGGAAATATTTGGAAAGTCTGTAGGCTTGCAATTAAAGGATATAAGTGGAACACAACTGATATTTACTCAAAAAATTATATCCGATGTAATTTATAATGCTAAACTTGAACGACTCTCTGAAGATTCTTGTCTACTCGTCACACCATCAGAAATAAGACATACATTGAACAGATACAGCTATCAGATACCCTTCATCCAATCACCAGTATCAAGTTATTCTTCCCCGTCCCCATACAACCGAGAATCTCCTAACTTGCCACACAAACGTCCATCATCTCGCAATTATCCATAACCCACACCGAGTCCTTCATCATCATCTACAACACAGTATCATCCATCGCCTCACTATTGAGAATCACCTCGTTACCAAAGCCAACTAGACCAATCGCCACAACACGCAATTCAGTTTTCACAACAAGAAGTCCAGTCTCCACAACAGACAATCCAATCTCCACAACACACAATTCAGTTTCCACAACAATCATTCCAGTTGCCACAACAGTCAATCCAATCGCCACAACACATAATTCAATCACCACAACAAGAAGTTCAGTCGCCACAACAGACAATCCAATCGCCACAACACACAATTCAGTTTCCACAACAAGCATTCCAGTCGTCACAACAAGCAATTCAATCGCCACAACAGACAATCCAATCGCCACAACACATAATTCAATCACCACAACAAGCAATCCAGTCAGCACAACATTCATTTCACAACAACCCTGAAGATTTTCTAGAATACATTAAAAATGATTCAGGGTCTACTATTTCCCCGTCTATAGTAGAAGGGAGTGCCAATTTAATGAAAGATTTTTTGATATTCAAGCTGACAAAAAAATAATTTTCTATTTAATTTACTCATTGCTTTTATATTAATGTAGGAACGGAACGCTGTGGATGAAGGACAGATGACAGGACAGATGACAGTGACGTAAGAGGCGACAGATAGACGGATAGAGGAAGTGAAAGGTGCAAGAACGGTGTAAAAGGTGCTACGAAGTGAAATAAAGAGAATTAAGGTTAAAAGCAGTAAAACGAGGAAAAATAAAACAATAAACCGATACCGAAGAAGTTTTAATTAAACAATCCCACAAATATTTTGGGGGCTCGTCCGGGATTGAGAAAATTTCTTCGGCTGTCAACCAACGACGACGCGGACGGTGTGCTACGCGGTGTGCGTGTGCGCAAAAAGTCATCATATCTTATGTGTTACTGTTTCTGCTGGGCTGGTGACGACGATTAAGAAGTTATATACGAAGATTTAAGTGGAAGATGCCAGCAGACAGCAAAAGTAAGACTGAAGACGCGACGGCGGCGGCGGTTTCAACCGGTTCCGCGACTGGTTCAATGTCGGCGGCGTTCGATATAACGGCGTTGCACGGCATAACAAAATTCAGCGGTGATGACAAAACCTATTCATCAAGCAAATATTGTGAAGACATCGAGGACAACGCAGAGATTTTTAACCTCACGCCGCAACAAACGCTTATCATTGCACGCAGAACGCTGACGGGGACGGCGGCCCTGTGGTTAAAATCAGAAAAAGTTTTCAAAACCTATGCGGAGCTCAAGGCGGCATTACAAAAGGAATTTCCGGATCAAATTAACACAAAGGAAATGCACGAGTTGATGGCGGCCCGAAGGAAACGTAAAGAAGAAACGTACTATCAATACATGCTCACAATGAAGGAATTGGGAAAAAGGGCAAAATTTCCGGATTACGTGTCAATACAATACATTGTCGACGGCATAGTAGACAGTGAGGTAAACAAGGCGATGTTGTACGGCGTGACGACATACTCAGTGTTCAAAGAAAAATTGTTAAATTACGAAAAAATGCGAAGCAAGATGTTTACGAAGCAAGAAGAGAGGCGGCAGACTGAAAAACGGCCTGAAAAAATAAGTGTGCGTCGTTGCTACCAATGTGGAGAACCTGGCCATTTGGCTAGTGAATGTGGAAAAGGCATAAAGTGCTTTAGGTGTAACAAAAGCGGCCATATTGGACGACATTGCACAGCCACAGCTACGGGAAGCGCAGCAGCGACAGCGCCACCTACAACTACGGCAGCGGCGAGACATTCGAATATTGGCGCGCCTGTTCGGAAGACGATGTTCACAATCGCGACCAATGAGAGGAAAGAAAAGCAAAGCGATGACGACAGCGAGGCTTACCATTGGTCCACAGGCGAGACGGCGCAAGCGACCAATGACGGAAGAGGATCGGGATCGATATCGCAAACGTCAAATACAACATTGTCGATGAAAGATGTCAACGTCATGCAAACAGCGGATGTCAATGTCACAGATGTCAACACAAACAAAGATGGCGTGCCGGTGAAAAATATTTGTATCGGAGGCGTAACAACAAAGGCTTTGATAGATTCGGGAAGCGACGTGAATTTGATATGCATGGAGTTAAAAGAGAAGTTGTCGGATATCACGGTGAGTGATGATAACACGGTGTTGTCGGGCCTCGGTCGGTCAAAAGTTGTGTCGCGTGGTGTTCTCTCGGCGTGTATTACTGTGGACGGACAGTGTTACGCGGATGTATCATTTCATATAGTGGATAAAGTTGCGATGCCCTACGATGTAATAATAGGACAAGAATTTTTAAAAAATGTAACAATGATAATGAATGAAGGGTCGGTTGTTTTGATGCGTGATAGCGATGAGTGGATGTCTCGGATGAATTGTTTAATGAGTAGTGTCGATGTGTGTGTTTTAGATCAGGTGAGGTGTCCAGAGGTGAAGAAAGAAGTTTTAAGATGTATTAGTGACTACAAACCTGTTCAGACGAAAGAGGCACCCATCCAGCTCAAGATTGTCCTGAAGGATGACATACCTGTCACTCAACGGCCTCGACGTTTGTCATTAGTGGAGCAGAAGATAGTAGAAGACCAAGTGCAGGAATGGTTGGACAACAACATCATTCGTGTAAGTTACTCAGAGTATTCTAGTCCTCTAGTGCTTGTTAAAAAGAAAGACGGATCAACGCGTGTCTGTGTAGACTATAGGTTGCTTAACCGTAAGATGGTCAAGGATGAATTTCCTTTACCAGTGATGGAGGACTTGATAGATAAGTTGGTCAATGCTAAGGTGTACAGTGTGTTGGATCTTAAGAATGGTTTCTTCCATCTCAAGGTCTGTGAAGAGTCGATACCATATACATCATTTGTAAGCCATCATGGGCAATTTGAGTTCTTGCGAGCACCCTTCGGGTTATCAGTCTGTCCAAAGTACTTTATGAGGTTCATAAGCATTATCTTCAGAGATCTCATTGCACAAGGCATTATAGTTGTATTCATTGATGATATATTGATTCCAGCTGAAGATGAAGTCCAGGCCTTAGAACGACTTAAGCAGGTGTTAGCAATAGCTTCAGAATATGGTCTCCAGATAAATTGGAAAAAGGCTAATCTCATTTGTCGGGAAATAGAGTATCTGGGTCATAAAATTTCCTACGGGGAAGTGAGACCAAGTTCTGATAGGACGGATGCAGTGGTAAGGTATCCAGAGCCAAAGAATGTTAAGCAGTTACATGGTTTTGTCGGTTTAACTTCATATTTTCGGAAGTACATACAGGATTATGCTTTGATAGCAAAACCTTTGACAGACTTACTTAAGAAAGATGCTATATTTCAATTTAACGATGTTCAGCGGCAAGCATTTCAAGTGTTGAAGCAGAAGATGGCTACCCCTCCGGTGTTAAAGATATTTAATCCTCAACTTAAAACTGAACTTCACACAGATGCATCAGCAGTGGCATTATCAGCAATTCTCATGCAGGAACATGGTACAGGACTGCACCCAGTGCACTACATGAGTCGCAAGACTAGTGAAGTGCAAAGCAGATATTCCAGTTATGAGTTGGAGGCATTAGCAATTATTGAGGGACTGAGGAAATTTAGACATTATCTTTTTGGTATTAAGTTTAAAATAATAACTGATTGTAAAGCTTTCGAGTTGACTCTAAGAAAGAGGGACTTGACACCTAAGATGGCAAGATGGGTCATGTTTCTAAACGAATTCGATTTTCAGATTGAGCACCGAGTCGCATCAAAGATGGCACACGTAGACGCGCTTAGCCGATATCCCTACGTGGCAGTAGTATGCAGTCTACAAGATTCTATACGAGTTGCTCAAGATCAAGACAGCGGGTTACATGCCATTAAGGAAATTTTGAATGAGAAATCATATGAAGATTATTGGTTGGAAAATAATATATTATACAAGGGTGAGGAGAAAAAACTAGTAATTCCTAAAACATTAGAGAATGATATCATAAAGAGAGTTCATGGAAATGGGCATTTTTCAAGAAGAAAGATGAAAGAATTGGTAAGCAGAGATTATTATATAGAAAATTTAGATAAAAAAATAGAAGAATTCATAACTAGTTGTATTCCTTGCCTCCTGGCAACAAGAAAAGCAGGAAGGCAAGAAGGGTTTCTGAACCCCATTGATAAGGGTAGTGTACCATTGGATACCATTCACTTGGATCATATTGGCCCACTAACCGAAACTAGAAAGCAGTATAACTATATACTTACTATGGTAGATGGATTTACAAAGTTTGTATGGTTGTTTCCAACTAAGACTACATCAAGTAGTGAAACCTTGAATAAGTTACAAATACACCAGCAGGTATTTGGGAATCCGCGCCGAATAATTACAGATAGAGGTACAGCATTTACTAGTCATGAGTTTGAGAATTATTGCAAAGAGGAAGACATTCAACATATCAAGATTACTACAGGTGTTCCCAGAGGAAACGGGCAAGTTGAAAGAATTCATCGCATAATGATACCAACATTAACTAAGTTGTGTTTGGAGAACCCATCTATGTGGTACAGGCATGTAAGTAGATTGCAACGGTGCCTGAACAGTACATATCAGCGAAGCATTAATACTACTCCTTTTGAGTTGTTGGTTGGTACCAGAATGAGATGCAAAGAAGATATTCGCCTGATTGATTTATTAAAAGAAGAAATGGTAGAGCAATATAACGAAAATAGAGAGGAAAAAAGGAAACAAGCTAAGGAACAAATATTAAAAATTCAAGAAGAAAATAGGAAAACATTTAACAGTACAAGGAAGGAGAGTTCTAAGTATAATATAGGGGATTTAGTAGCGATTAAGAGAACCCAGTTTGGTGTAGGTCTCAAGTTGAAGGCTAAATACCTAGGACCCTATAGAGTGACCAAGGTGAAAAGGAATGATCGTTACGACCTAGAGAAGGCAGATAGTTCCACAGAAGGCCCTATAAAAACTAGTAGTACAGCTGATCAGATGAAGAGATGGCCAAGGCAGGAAGGTGACTCCTTGGACTGATCAGGTATGTATGGTTGAAGTATTAAAGATGAAGCATGAGAGAGAAGAATGAGTGTTCTGTGTATTATGTCATGTGTATAACTATGTCTATTTACAGTGTTATGTGTTATGTTGTGTTGTGAAGTATGTGTCATCATTATCATTGAAACTTGTCCTATAGGATAATGCAATTTGTTATTGTATAAGTTGTATTTATCTAACAATATTGTACTGTGTAATAGAGTAAGAGATCTGATAATCAATATTACTTAATATTGTTTGTTATGATAGAAATTATTTGCAATAAACTGAAGTTGTGTTCAAACTAAAACCCCCCTAGACAATGTGCAAGTATAAACAAATTTAATATATTGTTTGAATATAAGTTGTTATGAAAATAAAATGCCTAAAGAATGTTTCTGTTATTATAGTTGTCTAAAATATGTAAAGCATTATTTGGGTAATAATTTAACAGGTGACCTACTGACTTATTGTGTAATGTAAAGATGTTATACTATTATGTACCATTGCCTAACATTAAGTAGAATTGTTGTTATGTGTTTATTGTAAGAGTGGATGGTTAGTATGTGGGTTCTATGAGTATGTGGATTATGAGTATGTGGATGATGAGTACTGATGGATGATGTGTAATGATGAATTAAAGATGATGTAGTGTAGGAATATGTGTGTAAGTAAATATAGGAATGCCTGAGGACAGGCATGGAAGCAGGATTGGCCGAGATGTAGGAACGGAACGCTGTGGATGAAGGACAGATGACAGGACAGATGACAGTGACGTAAGAGGCGACAGATAGACGGATAGAGGAAGTGAAAGGTGCAAGAACGGTGTAAAAGGTGCTACGAAGTGAAATAAAGAGAATTAAGGTTAAAAGCAGTAAAACGAGGAAAAATAAAACAATAAACCGATACCGAAGAAGTTTTAATTAAACAATCCCACATTAATGTCCTTGATTTGGAAAATAAATGTGAAATTGAAAAATAATATAGTGTTTTTACTCACCTTGATCAAATGTTTTAAGCATTTGTAGATAGCTCGGCACGTTTCTGGTATAATTGACGATAAAAGAGATTGAGATATCAAAGAGCTAAACCTTAGGTCTTGATAGGAGTTGCCCGCTGCCAGGAATCTTAAAGTAACTACCAATCTTTGGTTTAGCACTGACACTTTGTCTAAGAACCGTATCTTCTTTTTGAATGTATGGAGTAACTAATTTCAATAGACATTCAAACTCGGCAACTCCTACTCTAAGGTAGTTTCTTAACTTAAGTCACATGGTTCCAAAACACTCAGTATTTGCATATTTGATAATTTTTCTCGCAAAGGTAAATACTCTTTCACCCATATTTTTCTTTTCTTTTTTGTATTTAAATTAATAGACGCGGCAAGAGCTATGGCGATTTGCTGGTGCTTTGAAAGTTTTCCCATCGCACGACAACCGTCACCGACTACGTGCGCTTTGCAAATGAGTTAGCATGCGGTATTCAGCCCAGTGTAATAGCGAGATTCCCTAGTTAGATTTTAAGACAGTCGTACTAAGACTGTCTGAATACCGCGTAGTGTAATAACCCTTTAAATGAATCCGTCAACAGACAGACAGTCGCTACTCGCTAGTCGCTCTGAATTGTCGATTTATCGCCGCTGCTAAGTACCGTAAAACGGGGTCAATAAAAACGCAGGGGTGAATAGACACAAAACCAAAAATGTTGTTCTACGGAAAATAGCCAAACATTTTGGAAGAAAAAAGTTCTGAAATTTATATTTTTTTAAAACTGTAGTATTTTTTTTTTTTAAATAGCAATACTGAATTGACGTAAGGTTTGGCCAACATAATAAAAAACATCTTGAAGTTAGCTCCTTGAACGTAGGTTGAACGAGGTCCCGTTTATTTTATTGTTTTCACTGTGAAAGAAAGTGTTTTGTGCTCTCAAAACTTGATAATATATTCGTTGGTTTCTTGTGACCTAGATTAATAAAAGGTAAGTGCAATTGTGATGTAAATTTGGAAATATTTCTTAAATTGTAAACCAAGTCATTTTTTATTTCTGATTGAGGTTAATAGACACGGGGAAGGGGCGAATAGATACGTAGTATGGGGTGAATAGATACGTATTATGGGTTCAATAGACATGTGAAAGGGTTCAATAGAAACGAGTAAGGGGTGATTAGAAAGATGTGTGTTAGGGCTGCTACCTATTGAAATAATTTTGTTTTTGTTAGAATATTTTAGAATTCTTTGGAGTTTTATGATTTGAAGACGATATTGATGATCTAAAAGTACTGTTTAAAGATTTAGGTCTAGGTCCCTGTCATATGTACCTAGGTCAATGTTCGAGATAGTAGGTATTATTAAATTTCAAACTTCAAAATCAGGGTTATATTCCAATTTTACGTACAGTGTTACTAATTATGTGGGTATAATAGATATAAGTATAATATTGAATATTTTCATCGCCTACATATTTTTTTTTGTTATAGGTACCTACAATTCATTATGCCGCGTATATACAAACCTGATCCTAGGGGGAAAACGTATAGAAAGTACGATGAAAACATTATAAATGAAGCTGTTGCCGCATATGCAAATGGCAAGTTTTCTTTTAAGGAGATAGCTGAGAAATATGATATCGATAAATCTGTACTTTATAGACACAGTGTCAAAACTATGAAAAAACAAGGAGGGCAAACTATTTTAACAAACGAAAGTGAAGAGTGCATGATAAAGTATATTAATATATGTGCGGAATGGGGATGCCCTTTAGATGCATTGGATTTGAGGTATATTGTTAAGGCTTATCTTGACCAAGTGGGCCGGACAGTGCTAAAATTTAAAAATAATTTGCCAGGACCCGACTTCGTCGCGGGATTCCTGAAACGTCATAAAAACCAAATTTCCCAAAGATATAGTCAAAACATTAAGAAAAAAAGGGCAGAAGTTTCACCAAATACGATCAAAGAGTATTTCAAGGAGTTGGGAGAGTCATTGGCAGGTATAAATCCGAGCAATATAATAAACTACGATGAAACGAACTTGACCGACGACCCAGGACGCAAAAAAATCATAACTAAACGAGGATCGAAGTATCCAGAGAGGGTAATGAATAGTTCAAAGTCTTCAATTTCATTGATGATAGCCGCTACGGCCGACGGCGTTTTACTGCCACCGTATGTGGTGTACAAGGCTCAGAATTTGTATGACACATGGACTCAAAACGGGCCACCAGGAGCAAGATATAATCGCACGCAATCCGGTTGGTTTGATGCAACAATGTTTGAAGATTGGATTAAGACGATCATTATACCTTATTTCAAAGATAAAGTTGGAGAAAAAGTCCTAATAGGCGATAACCTATCATCGCATTTATCTATGGAGACAATAAAACTGTGCCACGAGCAAAATATATCGTTCGTTTTTTTACCGGCGAACAGCACACATCTGACGCAGCCTCTCGATGTGGCTTTCTTCAGACCTATGAAGATAGCGTGGCGAAACGTAGTATTAAAATGGAAAAAAACTGACGGAAAAAACCAAGCGACGATTCCAAAGGGATGTTTCCCTAAACTTTTATGTAAATTAATGAAAGAGCTTAGTGACAACAGTAAGACTAATATAATAGCAGGATTCAAGAAAACAGGAATATATCCGATTAATGAAGAAGAGGTTTTAAGCAGACTACCTGAAGTGCAAAACAATGAAAATAAATCTATAATAGAAAAATCCGTTCTAGATCTGCTAAAAGAGATGAGATATGGAACCATGAACATAACCGAACCAAAAAGGAAAAAGAAATTGGAAATAATACCTGGACGAAGCGTTGGTACTGAGAGTGAAGATTACATAGAAACAGAAGAAGAGGAAAGCCAACAGAAAACAAAAAAGAGAAGACTACTGTCATCCAAAATAACTCAAAAGAACAAAGAAAATACTACAACTAATACTTACGATGGCAAAGAAAAGAATAAATATAAGGGAAAAGGTATAGGGAAAAAAACTAAAACACAAGATCAGAATATTGCAGAAAAGGAAAATATACAGAAAAACGGACAAGACACGGAAGAAATATTACTTAACACAATAAATGACTTTGATTTTATAGCAAACAATGCCATAGAAAGAATGCCTATTGTATTTGAAGACATGTTAGTATGTGAAAATGAAATTGTTATAAATAACATACAAACAAACGAGTTGCAGAATAATACCGGAATAGAAATGATTGCTTTAAACGAGTTGCAGAATAATACCGGAATAGAAATGATTGCTTTAAACGAGATGCAGAATGATACCGGAGTAGAAATGACTTATAAACAAAATAATGCAACTGAAAAAAATAAAAAAAAACTGAAAATTATATCGAATGAAAATGTATCAGATATTACTACGATGAAAAAAGTTTCTTTGAATAAGTGCAAAAAAATAAGTAAAAATTCGCGTCTTAAAATTTTAAAAGATGAAATTGATAACATAAGTCGTCCTGGTCCAAGCGGTTTACAAACTCGGCGAACATCGTATTACAAAAACGATAATGATATTCTGAAAGATTTAATGGACAGCGATGATGAATAATATAACTTTTTATCTTATAAATTATATCAATTTATCTGACTGATAACTGACTTACTTTTACGGACAGTTTTAGATAGGTAGTGGCTAAGCGTCTACCTATATATGTGCTATTGTTAAAAAGTGTAACTGATTGAGTTATTACCTAGTTAGTCTTAAATGTTGATTATCAATAAGTTTATTATTTTAAATGTTAACTACGTACCTACCTAATAATAAGACTGTTTCTTAGAATTATAACTTGTTTTTTGTGTAATTAATAAACAATGCAACTGATTGATCTCGTATCTGATAAGAATAGCTGATTAAAAAATTCTCATTTTTTACTTGAATGTTTCATTTCGTACCTAACGTTTAATACTTAAATACCTTCTTTATATACTTACGTTATACCTACCAACTTAGATAGGTGTCTCTGGAAAGCCTTTAGAAATTTAAGTTTTGGAATTTGCCAACCCTAGCATTTTTTTCTATTCACCTCATATCTCGTGTCTATTGAACCCATGTGCGGGTGCAATAGAAACGACACATATTTTTGCACTTTGTGCTGTAATTAATGAATAAATGTCAATTTTGATGACTGAAAACTGTTAAAAAAACTAAGAGACATGTTGTAAGCACAATATAATGTTCTCTTGACTATTCAAAACATATAAAAATTAATTCAAAGTTCAAAACTGTGTCTATTCACCCCGTTTTACGGTACATATCATTGTGTTTCGTTACTTTCGTTCGCTGATACATAGGTGTGCCGGGGAGAATTCACTTAAACGCATGCCGCGTTTAAGTTGCCTTGCCGACATTCATTATTACTACGGAATGTGTCTAGGAAGTGGTAGAACTGCGCGCGTGGCTTACATAGCTGCGTTCCCTAATGGCCGGTTTACATTTTGTTAAGTTAACACTGCAGGTGATTAGTGCAGGTGTTTAGTAATCAAGGTGTGAACGGAAGCGTGAAGTGATTAGTGTTAAGTGTTAAGTGCGATTAGTGCTTATTGATTAGTGCGAGTGAATAGAATCAAGGTCTATTTTTGCTGTTAAGTGACCTCCCCCCCTTGTACTGTTCCACTCCCTCTCTCGCAGTTCGCCTGTACTAATCAGTGTGTAAACACGTATGTGTTAAGTGCGCAGTGTCAAGTTCAAAGCGAAAATGAAGTGGACGGAACAACATACTTTAAAATTCGTACAAGAATACCTAAAATATGAATGTCTATACAATGTAAAGTGCGCAGAATTTAAAAACAAACAGTTGAGAGATGCGGCCCTATTGAAACTGAGTGAAGCGATGGAAATTCCTGACTTGGGTCCCAAAGAAGCGTACAACAAAATACGAAGCTTGAAATCGACCTTCTCCCAAGAGCACAAAAAAGTAAAAGATTCTATTAAATCGGGTGCAGGGCTTGATGATATACAGGGTGAGTTTTTAGTCAGTTAGAATATTAATAGGGGGTACTCAGTATTCGATTCTCATTCCAAATATGTAATAAAAAAGGGTGCTTAAAATTTCACTTAATTATCCATTAAACAACCCAAATGTGGACAACCTAACGCGGCGATTTAAAGTAAATAAAAATCAGCGGATAACTCGGTGAATCATAAAGACTTCCGGCCTTTTGTATTTTCTTTGCTTAGCCGCGCCGCCGCCGGCGCCGCCAATATTCGGGCGCACAAAGACGCCGTCGATTTGGCCTTGAAATTGCCGCCAACGCGGCAACGGCCGGCCGGCCGCAATGTCCTTCACCCCACCTTTCGAAGTTTCGAGCGCATATGGAACTGTGTATTTTACTATTTTCATTTTTCTCTCAGTTTGTGTTGGGCTACTCAGCGATTAGACGCAAATAATTTTACTTCCTGGATCGTGTATCTTAGTTACATAGTGAGTACTGTAATAAAAAATTACAACATTTTAGTTGTATCACGAATTATTCCCAAACCGAAGATACGTGATGCTCCCTACGCCTTCGCCTTACGTGATGAAGAATACCTATACCTTACGAGGTGCCGTGCGCGCGGCCGCCCGGCCGGCGCGCTGGCGAAGCCAAACATCGAAGCGGCGACGTCAAACAACTTGTGTACGTTACGGAGTACTCCAACAGGGACGAATTAAAGTCAAGAATAGTGACTGCTTTTGGCAAAGTTCGTAGTGAATAGTAGTGATCCTCTCGTCTTAAATCGCTTGAAAGACAATTTGTGCAAACATGGTGAACTGTGCATTGAGCGATAAGGTGCGCATTTTGAACAATTGTTAAGGTTGGTGTAATTTTGTTTGTAAATGAAATTTATTATTACACATAACCAATGACCCGAGAACAAACTTTTATCTGTCACAAACGTCTGCCCTGGCCGGGAATCGAACCGGGGACCCCTCGCTTCGCAGGCAGGGTCACTTCCAACTAGGCTACGGGGTCATCAAACTTGTATGATGAAAGTTGAGAAGTTTACAGAGTTTGCATTAGTGATGTGATAAATTGACTAAATTGTATAAATAACAGAATTTTAAAAGTACTCTTTTAATCTTTTAACGTTTAACAGTGTTTATGTTAAATTATTTTTAATATGGTAATTAAACAGTTATTTATAACTTTCAACGCCCACTACTGCTATCTTGTCCTTACAAGATCACTAACCCCGTCTCGCCCCGTATGGCACCGCCGCGCCATCGCGCCGCGGCGCGCGGCGCAAGCGGCATCAGCTGTGATTTCGGGCGTTTCCATACGTTCCGAGTATTTTGAGATAATTTTGATTGCCATTTTTGAAATAATTAGTAGTGTAGAATTTTGACTTTATATTTTTGATCATTACCTATGACCACGTCCTTTCATGTCCTCGAGTATGTCAACTGACTAAAAACTCACCCTGTATATGTGCCAAATATCAAATGGTACAAAGTGATGGATGATGCCCTAAAGGCAGTAAATGTTGGAGAATGCAGAGAAACATCTAGTAATATGGTGAGTATTCCATAGGTACCTACTATGTTTTTTTTTCACCGCACTACGGGTAGGCAAAGAAAGCTTAGAATTTATAGTAACTTCAATAGGCAGGGGCCGACCGATAGCGAGAGAGTGACAGATACCGAGAGCGAGAAAGAAAACACAAAATTATTTAGAATACATTTATTTATAGTATCTTATATGCTAACTTACTAGGTAGGAAATTGTAGTGAAACCGATTGCTATTAATGTACCATTCTTGCCTGCCAGGGTACTGAGCCTTCACCAACAAAATAATCTGCATAGCTATCTCGTACATTGTGAGCTTGTTGTGATGATCTATTTTGCAAACTTCTTTCAATGTTTACTATACCTGTTGCTAGAAACTCTCTCCAGGAACCAGGTGTGATGTTCCCCGTTTCGATGTTTTCTCTATCAACTGTTACACTTTGAATAGTACCTTGCGTTTTTCTAAGCCAATTGTGCAAAGCAACACACGTTCTAACTATTTTATCAGCTTTAGCGGGAGCATATGGGAGGGGTTTCAGAAATATTCTAAATTTACACACTAATATTCCGAAGGCATTTTCAACTATCCGTCTGGCCCGTGATAATCTGTAGTTGAACACTTTTTGCTTAAGAGATAAATTATTTCCTCCGTATGGTTTCATAAGGTACGTTTTCAACGGGAAAGCATTATCTGCAACAATCACACGGTTTGGTGGTAGAAAATTATTCTCTAGAGCGTGGCTCAAGCTGGAGTTTCGGAAAACTCCTCCATCACTGATTCGCCCATTGCATCCAATGTCAAAATAAATAAAACAATAATCATGGTCTACTAATGCCATAAGAACGATGCTGTGCTGGTTCTTGTAATTGTAATAATAACTTCCAGAATCATCTGGTGCATTCAGTACGATGTGTTTACCGTCTAATGCACCACAGCAACCGGGAAAGTTCCATTTTTGACTGAATCCTTCTTCAATATTTTTCCATTCTTCTGTACTTCTGGGGATCTGCAACAAATAATAAATATATTTATTAATGCCATGTTATGTATTTACAGAACCTGGAGTCTCAAGATAAAATCAATGAAGATAATGTAGAGACAAGAGACACTGAAGGCGAGAAGGCTGTTGAAAATACTTCAGGAGTTGGAACCTCAAGCAATGACTCGGGCCAGTCATTCAAAGGGAAAAATCCTCGGAAAAGGACGATGCTACGAGACTATGATAACTTACTGACAAAGGCCCAAAATGTAGCCAACAGTGTCAACAGCTCTGTTGTATCAGAGAATGAATTCGACTTATTTGGACGAATGGTTGCAGTTCAATTGAAAAATTTACCAATGGAGTCAGCAGTTGAAGCACAACAGTATATTCAAAATTATCTTTCTGGTTTGCGCTTGAAACATATCCGCCGTCAGTCTCAAACATCCAATTTCATTTATGAAATGGTAGAAAACAGAACACAACCAAATTTTATGTCGTCTCCTCCAACTTCAACCATTTCTAGAAATTCTTATTATTCGACCAACGATGATACATACAGTGAAAATACCACATTGAGTTATGGAAATCTTGAAAATACAAATACAACTGTTGTGACAAATCAGTCAAATTCTGAAAATGCATTTACTTCTGTTGTTGATAGAAATGATGTGTTAACCCAAGCTTGGGAATCTGCATAAGGAATTTACAACATTCCAATACAATTTTCAATACAATTCCAATTTTATGTTTGTAATTTTATATCTAAAAATAAAACCGATGTAAAATATTTGTTAATGTGTTTTACTAACCTTTATATAATCTTTTAAGGCGTTGTATACAGCATCGCAGACTATCGGTATCATTAAACTTATTGCTGGTTTAGATACTCTGAATAAATGTGACAAAGTACGCAGACTACAACCAGTGGCAAGAAAATACAACACTATCTGAAGTTTTATTTTTGGCGTCATCAATCCATCAATAAGCACTAGACGACTGGCTTTGCGTCACGGAATATCCCAAAAGTCAGCATGGCGCATTTTAAGGAAAGAAGGACTGCATCCATATCACTATCAAAGGGTGCAACATCTGCATGAAGACGTAGACTGGCTTCCAAGGTGTGTAATGCCCACTTGGATTCAAACAAAAACCAGAGCAACCCAACTTTACAAAAACAATACTGTGGATGGACGAAGCAACATTTACAACAGACGGCATTAATAATACACAAGTGGTGCCCTGCAGGTGAAAATCCGAAATTAAAACGTTCATCGAACTTTCAAGTAAGATTTTCAATTAATGTTTGGGCTGGTCTTAAAGTGCGTACAGACGCTCCCATTTGGTTGGTGCCAACCATCCGACCACGACCAAATCGAAAAGTGAAGAGAGCGGTCGGTCCGACATAATTATTATTAATATTGGTTGGACGTGGTGGACGTGGCGCCGGCGATCCGACCAAACCAAATTCCTATCCGGTCCAACCAAATTGGAACGTTTGGAAGCTTTGTTCCGACCAAATCGGCTCAGTCGCATTCGCAACGCCGCCGTTGTAGGACGTCAACATGAACGCCGAGGGAGTTACGGTCACCGAACGCGACATAATAATAAAGTTACTTGAACTTTATAAAGACTTTCCCTGTTTGTGGGACTTAAGTCACAAAGATAACGCCAATAGAGATGCCAGAAATCAAGCGTATTTGATTATGCTGGACGTTTTAAAAAAAAATGACAGTGCGGCTACTTTAAAAACGTTAAAAAATAAGTTGGACAATATGCGTACATCCTATAAGAGGGAGCGAAAAAAGGTAAGCAAATTCATGTCAAATAACCTGTTATGTAAATAAATAAATAATGTGTCTCATATGTATTTAATGTGACTTATTTTTTTTGCGTTTCATAATGAATAATGACATGATTGCTAAAGGATTTCGTCCATTCCCTCAACCGGCTTCTAAAGTCTAAATGACAAGAGAAATATGAAGTGATATACGGCTGCGCGATATCAAAACATGTCTTGATGTAGCAAGACTAGCAAGTATACATAGCGGTAAATCAAGACATGTTTTGACAATACTAAACAAGAAAAAAAAATCATTATATATTCCAAGTACTTTATTGAAGAAATAAAACAACTATGGGTTTCAGTAAACAATAAATTTGGATATTTTACATATTTTAGGTGGAAGCTAGCAAGAGTAGTGGCGCTGGAAACGATGAGGTGCATACGCCGTCACTATGGTACTACGAACACCTCTCATTCTTGGACGATAAAACCACGCCGACGACAGAGGTTATTGATAATATGGAGACGAATTCTTCCCAGTCAAATAATGATGAGGTAAGCTTTAAATATTTAAAGTATTAATCATTCTTTCTTGAAAATGTACCCGGCCCTGATTGCTAATATATTCAGTGAATATTTGTCTGTTAGACTCTATGCGGGTTGCAGACCAAGAGCTAAGCTAAGTTAGTTTAGCTTAGCTCGCATAGCTGACGCAGTTTTCCATACTTGTGTGCAGACCGCAAACTATGTGAACTAAGCTATGTGAGCTAACTAAAATATGCGAAGCTATGTTAGTTGTGTATGCCGATGCGCAGCTACGCGAGCTAAGCTATGTCCCTCCCGCCTTCCCCGCACGCCCTTCGCACATCCTTCGCCAGTGCTGTCCAGTGTCCTTTGTCGTACGCACGGTCGTTTCGTAGCGAATACGGAGCAATTTATCGAAGTTGTTAAACAATTTCCTGTGTTATGGAACACACAGTTAAAGGACTATCACAATTTAATTAAAAAGGATGTTGTATGGAAACAAATAGTGGAGGAAATAAGTAATCCAGACATACCAGACGGTGAGTTTAATTATTTTTGACGTGACAACGTCTTATAATTCGGTGGCACGCATGAAAAAACATGACTCATGCGTTACCGTCGTTACCGTTGGTGAATTATTATACCAGCGCCATCTATGTATTGTGCAGTGAACAATTATTCATTAAGTTCGATTGGGTCCATTTATCGATGGAGGAAGGCTGGCTGAGCTGGTAGTTCACTCGCAGTACACTAGATGGCGTTGAGTAGTGGGGCGCTATAATTCTGAATCACGATGTAGGATGTATAAGTATCCAGCATTCATTTTTAATAAATGACTTAACTTGTATTGAAAAAGTGTTCTTTTATTGTGCTTGCCTACTCATTCAAAGGAAATTATTTTCTTAAGACGTTGACACGTTCAACTATCGTCAGTAAACCGACTTTACAGACAACCAATTTTTTATTTCAAGTTTAATCTAATTTACATTATTAAAATAATTACAAAATAACTCTCTGACACGAAATGCTTCTCTAGTTGCTCGTAAGTTGTCGTATTGTACCGATCTTAAAGTTTGCTGTTCTTCAATATTGACGGTATTGGCGTTACTAGTTGTCGTTCTTGAAGACATTAAATAATTGTGCAAGACACAGGTAGTCTTTGTAATGACGTCCACTAGTTCCAATTGACATTCAAATGGTCGACGAAACACACGAAATCGCGCTGTTAATATGCCGAACGCATTTTCTACTACATTTCGTGCTCTACTGAGACGATAGTTAAGGTGTTTTTTGCTCTGTTATCTAAACATGTACTCCGTGGGTACGGCCTCATAAAGTGTTTTTGTAATGGGAATGCTTGATCACCTATAAACACAAAAGATGTTGGATCGCCATCAGGCGTTAAGAGGGGGTATAAAGCTAGGAAAAAATCAAATTTCACCCGCGCGCCCCGCCCCGCCCGTCAAATAGATGCGCCGCAGCAGTTGCGCGTCCGGTTGCATCTGACTTTATCAGCGGCTGTACACTCTCGCGAGACTTCTAAACGAGTGCACTCGTATGAGAATGTACTTGGTAGCGCTCGCCTCGCCTCGTGATGTCTCGGGGGGTCTCGCCTGCTCTCGCTCCCATGACGTCTCGGCCGAGGCGTCACGAGACATAGCGAGTACTCTGGCACGAGAGTGTACAGCCGCTATTATATAACATGTCATCAGTGAAGAATACTGCACAGTATAATGTAAAAATAAGACAAATTTCGGCTCAGTAAATGTAGAATCATCTACCTCAAAAATGGCAAGCTGTTTTTTCTATAATAGGGTTAGATTTTTATACAATACTAGTGGTCCCAGCGTACTTCGTACCGCTTTATAATTAAAAAATGTTTTAGTGATATATCGACAGCAACGCCACCTACCGGGTCCAATTGTGAATCTAAACCATTCTCGGATCCACCGGAAGACACACAAAAAATTTCAACCAAATTGGTCAAGCCGTTTAGGAGGAGTTCAGTCACATACACACGAACACAAGAAATATATATATTAAGATTAATAGCTAGAGAGCCAGTGAATGGCAGATAACACATAATTAGGTGTCCTTCATAATTTTGAATATATTATTATGTAGCTATCTATCAATCTAAAGCAATTCTTCTCGCTGTAACTATCTGTATTTCTGAAACTAATAACATCTGTATGCCGTATAATATGTAAATAAATAACACGTACAATGTTTTTCAGACATTTATTTATTATAGATAACATTGTTTACATTTTTTCGCTACAAAAAGATAAAGTAAGTTATCCTTTAAATTTATTGAAATCGAAAGAAATCCTTCGCCAGAAAACAGAAAAATTACAAATGCCACTGCCGTTATTATAAGGAAACTAATTAAATGACAATAATATCATAAAAAAGATGACAATCACTAACTTCTTGAGCGACAATTGTTAGCTTTAAAAATATAGGAAAAAAACAGTGTGTGAAATATGATGCGTGATGATATAATTATGCGCGAGAACAGGAAAAATGTATAATGGGTAGTAAAAATATTTAAGTTATGGTAAGAACACATAAGTCATGAAACTAAACAATTTTTTGAAGATTAAAAATAAGCATAAAATCGAACAAAGCTTACTTAAAACCAAAATGAATTTATTCGAAATCAAGTTTAATTCACTAACTCCAAAATCCGTCTAGAAAAAATAAAATGCCAAAATTATACATGGTTGGAAGTTTTAATTGTTCAAAAAATATATCTTGTCTATTATAAGTCGTTGACTTGTATCACATGTGTATTTAGTATCGTCGTTAGTCTTGATATTTGTCTTGACCTGTTCATAAACACGAGGCTTGATGTTACTGAAATTAAAAAAAAAGTCAAACACTATTATAATTCATAACATTGAAACTGATGATGTCAGGTATCACTTTGCGCCATTTATAATCGGTTAAAAGTTTTAGATAGGACTAAATTACATAAATACTTTATTTTAATGCCAACCGTTCCGGTGCAATAAATTCGTCTGCATTTGGATCTGTATGTTCTAAAATTTCTACATTTTGTAAAAGCGTAATACTTAGTAAGCCTGAAAATATATATTTTTTTCTTTAAGAAAACAATTAGCAATTAAGAAGTAAATAAAAAAGTCGCTTTAAAAATGTATTTATACAAAATTTTATGTTTTTGTTAAAGTAATTTTGCCTAACTATGCATGTATGTAGTATAGTAAAGAAAAAGTTTAGTTTATGTGTTATTTTGTAGACAAGCAAATACAACAAGCAAATAATAAATGAAACAATACATAGACAGATGAATTGATACGCACTTCTCTGGTGTAATGTTCCCGTCATCATCAATAGATTTTGAAATATTTTCTTGATTAAATCTTGTTCTGAAATGAAAATACAAATACAATAATAGTTTCAAACACACACAAGTAACAACTACTGTAGGGATTGATCAAATTGACTACCAGAAATATAGGTATTGCTTTAAAAACAAAATTATGGGGCAAAGAGGAAATAATTAACTCAAAATTAAATTTGCTTTTGGATAAAGCTGTATAGGCGGGTTCATGCCTCTCTTTTCCACTTTAGGCCTCAGCCTTAATTTGTGACAAAGTTTTCTAACTAAGCCCACATAACATTGAATACACGTATTACATGAAATCTAGACATAACTAGTGAGGAGTGGGCGTACTGCATACCTCTGCCTACTCCTTCATGTCAAAAAAACATTTACTTACTTTATTGATCATTCAACACTATTTCTATTTTTATAATTATGTTTATGAATAATTTTGTTTGAAAGTACATACCTATACTAACTATTAATGATACATACAATCTGAATTTTTCGTATATACTATGCTGCTTCAGCGATCAAACATCAACATCAACGTTATATTGTGAGCACAAAAGTTAAAACAATAAGGTCTAATTTTGAATATGAAATAGTGTACTTGTCAACTTACCTCTGACAACTAGCCATGACTTGAATTTTCAGCTTTCTGTGTTCCCTTTTTTAATGTTGATTTTATTCCGTTTGTTACCCATGTTGGATATAGTGTCTTTTAACTTTAGTTCACACACACACAATTATTGTTTTTGTAATAAAAACAACGCTCTCAGTCACAAATGTACACCATTAAATATTTTTTACATGTCGAGCAGACTGACACAGTCTTCGCGTCTCAATGGAGCAATGGCGACTGATTAATGAAACAGAGCATGTCAAAATCCTACAAATGTATTTTATTTAAATAATTCGTAAATTATAGATTTGATTTAGAAATCGATCTACAAATCCCTCCGTGATACTAATTAGCATAATATATTAAAATATTGACTCAAAAATATGCACCATATTGAAAATAAATTGATTTCAGTTGAAAATTAGACCTAACTTTGTGATTTTTTTCTATCGAGAAAATTTAATTTTTTTATGTTTTTGCTTCTTACATTCACTCAATAATATAATGAAGTATAACTATGTTCTTATTCAGGTTCTAGAAACTTGATCTACTACTGTAAAAATTGAATCTACGATTGCCAATTTTGCTTTATACCCCCTCTTAAAGGTTTATGATTGGGCAAGTTTAATTGCCCGTTTTGTAATTTGTGGCCAAATGCACTATCTGCAAAAATACCTCCGTCGCTAAATCGGCCCATTGAACCAACGTCTATTATAATAAATCTTTTGTGTGCATCAACGACTGCGAGAAGGACGACAGAATAAATTTTTTTATAATTAAAATAATTAGAACCCGACTGAGGAGGGCATTTTATTGAGATATGCTTCCCATCCACGGCACCAAGGCAGTTAGGGAATTGCCATTTATCATTTAAGTCTTCTGCAATTACTTCCCATTCACTTTCTGTCGGTAACTTCATATATATTGGTTGCAAATGAATCCAAAGTGCATTGCACACATCTTTAACAATCAAAGAAACTGTATTATTACCCACTCTGTAATTGTATCCAATTGTTCTAAAGGAGTCGCCAGTAGCTAAAAACCTGAAACACATAAATATTTATTACTAAGTTTGACTTGGTGTTTGTTACAGTGAAAACTGCGAAGAATGAGTGGAAAAAATTACGAGATAGTCATCGAGAATCACTCAAAAGGATGAAAACCAGTACAAGTGGTCAGGCTGCTTCTCCGGCAAATAACTGGAAATATGCCGAGTTACTCGAATTTCTTTTACCCCACATGAAAAACCGTAAGAGAACTGGTAACGTATCAATTAATGATAAAAATACTTTGGCCAGTACATCAACTCAAAGTCAAAATACTTTGCCCGGTACTTCGATCGAAAGTCAAAATACTTTGCCCAGTACATCAACCGAAAGTCAAAGTACTGAGATTTTCGAAGAAATTCCGAATGATGATGATGAAAATACTTCCGAACCACCAAGGATAAAAAAAAGAAAAGTTGCTGATGACGCATCATTAAACGACTTAAAGCCAGTCCACACGGCGCGTTGCGTCAGCGTTGCGTCGACGCAGCGCTACCACTGCGTTGTTTTACATACAAATAACCAAGGTGTTCACACGGCGCGCTGCGTCGTCGCAACGCACACATGACGGACAGCAGCCCCCGAGACGAAGCGGGAGGGGGTGTACTCGTGCGACGTCGGAGCGTCAGTTGCTTGTGCGTTGACAGAGAGGATACACGGAAGCTCATTTCGTTTTACGTTTACGTTTTTGTATTTAGTTTTATTTGCAGGGTAATTAGTTTTATTTGCAGGGTAAAATGAATACCATTGAAGAAATTGACATAGATTACTTGATTACATTGATACAGGAAAGGGAAATTATATGGGACAAGTCAAACGTAGATTTTAAAAATAAAAATTTAAAAACAAAAGCCTGGGAAGACATATCAAAAGTTTTATTTCCTGATTACGAGAATTTCACAGCTGAACGAAAAAATAAAGTTGGTGAGTTCACAGTACAGATATTTATGTTTTTTTTATTTAAGAGGGCTTTCAAGATTTTCTTGCACCGCCAATTCCGCGATCAGTACAAAATTAATATCTCGACACTCTAAAATTTTAAAACTTAGGGAATTTAGATTAGCGTGAGTACTATTTTATTACTTAGCTCAAAACTAACCTAGACTACGCTGAGTAGGTATAAAATATTATTTTTTTACTGATCGCGGAATTGGCGGTGCAAGAAAATCTTGAAAACCCTCATAATACAATTATACCTTATTTAGCTGCCAAGGCAGAGTTCCTCTAGTCATAAAATAGGTCGCATATTGCTGTCTTATGACATTCGGTGCTGTCTGTTCTTCATGTACGGGTTGTATTGGGAGAAATTCATCAACACTTATAGCAAATTTATCTCTTTGTCTAAAACCATCTCGATCAGCGACAAAATTGTGTAATACACAACATGCTTTTATAATGTCAGTAGCGAAGTCATAGGACACGTCTATCGGTCTGTGAAAAATGCGCCATTTGTTAGCCATCATCCCAAAAGCGCATTCGACATATCTTCTGGCTCTGCTTAGACGGTAATTGAAAACCTTTTGTTGTAAGTCGAGATTTTGACCGCCATATGGACGCATAATATGTTTGCTCAGTCCAAAAGCTTCGTCACCCACAAATACATACGGGGTTGGTATATTGCTACCAGAGAGTGGCTGGGGTTGAGGTAGTGGTAAGTTGTTGTTAATCATTAGCTCGTACAGTTTAGAATTTTGTAATATGGTTGAATCGCATTCTTTTCCGTATGCACCGATGTCGACAAATACGAATTTGTAATTTGAATCCACAATAGCTAGCAACACAATCGAAAAAAAGGCTTTATAATTAAAAAAAAGTGAGCCACTATTTGCAGGATTACACACGCGGATATGTTTGCCGTCGATGGCACCAACACATTGAGGAAAATTTGCCTTTACATCAAAACCCCTCGCTATTGTTTGGAAACTTTCAGTTGTCAGTTCAGGGATGTTGTCTCGAAGAAGATTGGTCCATATAGCACGACAAACTCTTTGTATTATATATGCAATAGTAGATTTTCCCCGTTTGAATTTGAAATGTAAATCAGTTATTGAATTTCCACTTCCTAGGTATCTGAAAAGAAAATAATTATTATAATATGCATTTATGAGATAGATAGATACCCGAAAAAAAATACTGACATATTCAGACATCGATAGCAAATAACTTTCTCTATGTAACCAATTAATTCTGGAATCGCGAAAAAAATAGCAGCTGTTGCATACATTTTGATTCAGTAGGTATTGCTTTTTGTATGTAACAGCTGTTATATTTTCACGATTCCAGAGTCGGTCACATAGTGTTTGTTAACGATATCTGAATATGTCATTAAATTTTATCGAGAAATTCACTATGTATAAATTATTAAATCATGTTTACTATTGGTTTTGCAGGTAATGATTTAATAAAAAAATGGAGAAGTGTAAAAGATAATTACTTCAGATATTCAAAAAAATTAAAAGAAGCATCAAAATCGGGCTCGGGCGCTACGAAACTGAAGAAGTATCATTTATACAATCAACTCCTTTTTTTGAGAAAAGTGGAACAAAATGCCACCGAATCTAGCTTAATAATAATAATAATAATAATCATTTATTTCTGGCAATTATAGCCCATAGATTGTTAGTATTTACAAAATTTTTCTTAATTCTAGGGGGTTAGTAAAATAAAATACAAATATAAAAATCAAAATAAAAGGAAAACAAAACGCAGAAAAAAGAAAAACACTAAACCTAATTTAAATTATATCTGACGACAGGTGGGCCCTCCGCCACCAGGCATGGTCGCCGCTACTCCACTTACATGTTGGCTTAACCAATGCCCTATGAACGGCGAGTCCCACCTGCCCGCCAGAGTGCTTAGAATGCTGTTGGTGCTGTCGCGCATGCGGCTCCACAATGATGCACATCGCTTTCTTATGATGGCATAAAAGCAATCAGTGTGAGCCTCTGCGAACATCCCGGATGCACTACAGAAGCGCGGCAGCCCCATCAACATTCTAAACCCATTATTATATTGCACGCGCAGAGCGCTGTACGCCCTTTGCGTATAATTGACCCACAGGCTGCTCGTGTAAAAAGACTGACAGTATGCTTTAAAAAGCGTTGTCTTTACCTCACGTGTACAACGAGCAAACCTGCGAGCCAACATATTACATCGGACGGACAGCGCCCTGCGCTCCCTTTCAATGTCCATGACATCTTTCAAGTCCTCGGTTACCCAGTGACCCAGATACTTGAAATGCGCGACGCGCTTTAGAGGAGTACCATTTAGAAAGAGGGGGGGCGTGTTTATACAGCGTTTATTACCCGCTCTAAAAACCATGAACTCGCTCTTTTGTTCATTGTATCTGAGTCCATGGGTCTCCGCATAACTCACACACATTTGCAATAACTTACGCAAAGCTCCAATCGACGGGCTCAGCAACACCATGTCGTCCGCGTAACTAATATTGTTAACACAAACTCCATCTATGTGACATCCGACACCAGTGTTGCCGAGCTCGTCGATCAACCTGTTAACGTACAAGTTGAAGAGCTTCGGAGAGGTGATCCCACCTTGTCTCACTCCACACTTCAACCCGTACTCGCTCGAGAAGGAGCCCGCCCATCGCACAGTGTTGGTTTGATGTTTGTACCAAGTGCGCAGTATTGCTATGACATCCGGTGGGAGGGCAGTCTCCTGTTCCAGCTTCTCCCATAGCAGTTCATAAGGTACCAGGTCGAAAGCCTTGGATAAATCCAAATAGCAAGCAAATACTGGCGTCTTTCTGCTAGTATAGTATTGAACAGTTTGCTTGAGAGAAAAAATAGCACTCTCGGTAGATAAATTTGGCCGGAAACCAAACTGCGCATCGTTTAACTTGATGTGATTGTTCATATTTCTGTCAAGCAAACTGTCCAGCACCTTTGCTACTACAGTAGCCAATGATATCGGTCTATAATTGGACATGGTTGAGACATCACCTGTTTTATTTTTTACAATAGGCACTACAATTGTACGCAACAGGTTGCCGGGTAGATGTGAATGACTCATACACATATTGAAAAATAGTGACAAAACCCGTTGCAGATGGACTCCTGCGTACTGTAAGTGCTCTATGCTGAGACCATCGTGTCCCGGGGATTTACCCCGTACCATACCCCTAATAATACAGGCTACATCGTGAGCAGAGAACCTTGTGTTTACAGTAATTGACTGCCCTATACGCGGCTCATCATTCCGCGTTTCATTCGCAGAACCAAGGGGCGAGTCTATATTAAAATGCTTTTGAAAAGCGTTGGCTATATCATTAGGCTCACATAAACCAGTAACACTCACAGGGAAACCCAGTTTTGAATCTAGTTTGCTCGTAGATTTCCAAAATTGTTTAAAGTCCTTGTTGTGATGATGTCCAGCAATAATATCCATTTTAATTTGTTGCTGGTTATTCTGACACCACCGCAACTTAGACTTAAAGATCTTTCTGGACTCGATCATATCTTTATAAATATGCCCAGCATTGGGCTTACCAAACAATAACCAATTTTGAAAACAAAAACGAGCCCATCTATGAGCTTCCCCGACGTGTTTATTCCATCCAACTATACGTTTTCCCTTTGTGCTTGCATAGTCCCTATAACATTTTGTTGCACTTTCCCTAAGGATACATACTATATTCTCATACAACTTATCTATTAATAATTTATGATTAGAATCCGAACACATTCTATCAGCACAGATATTAAACTCAAGCGGGAAATGTAACAATCGCAGTCTCGAATTGCATAACCTTTCATAAAACTTTATTTGTGAATCATCTCTCTCCCCCCAAATTACTTTATTTACATTTAAACAAGAGTTGATAATTTTAGGTCTAATATGGCCGATGTTACATTCCACTTCTAAAGGGTAGTGATCGGACCAGAATGTATCATATACTACAGACAGCTTTATTATAGTTAGCCGCGCGGCTTTCGTCACGACACAATGATCGAGCCACCGGCGACAGCCGTGCGCTTCGCTTACGAAGGAATAAGTGTCCGATGGTAATATGTCCATGTCAGCACAAGACCACTCCTGTTCCGCACAAAAGTTAGTTAACTCCAAAGCAAAAAGCTCACCTGGGTGTGCATTGAAGTCTCCGAGCATATAAACTGAGTCTACATTATTATTTTCAATTATTGCACTAACCTCACTTAGGCACTCAGTGAACTCAATTAGGTTGTCTACCGAATTAGTCGGCATATAAATTGAGAAAACAATAAATGACCTATCTACAAGCTCGACCTTAATCGCAGCTAGACGAACACTGCTACACGTTATCACTGACACAGATGTAAAAAGGCACTTTCTCCACAGTATCGCTACTCCGCCGTAGGGTCTCCCGCGCAGCACCCCCGCCGATGTGTCCACTGCAGAGACACCCGTGAACGCAAACTTGTCATCAATAGTTCCCAGAAATGAAATATCATGTGGTAAAAGCCATGTTTCCTGTAAGGCTACCACGTCCGCAGACCGACATAGTTTTCTAACACAATCGGCAGACCGAATTATATTTTTACAGTTGAAACTAATAAACTTCCCTGTATGAGTACTGTCCATGATGTAAACAATCTATTAGTCCAAACAAGTACCACGTCCGTTTCTATTCTGTGCAAAATGTATAAAGCGCCGGTATGATATGCCTTCTGGCCAGAAGTTATCCTGCAAGAATAATTCGGCTTTATGTTTTGGCACAAAAACCTTATACGCATCATAGTCTTTTGCAGCCTTCATATTTACTTTTTCTAGTGTCACTTTGAGATGAGACTTATTCTCGACATAATTTAATATGTCACTCATGGCCACCTCCTTCGATACATTGTATATGTATATAGGAATTTTAATATCTGCCGCTTTAAATTTCTCTTGCGGTTCCGTGGTTGCCTTCCCTGTATAGCCTATAAAACGGTTCCTAAATCGTTTACGCTGCATCGTTATCCAGTTATCATCCTCCTTTTGTCTTTTCCACTCTCCCGTTCGTACAATATCTGCTAACGTTTGTTTATTACTTTCATTATTGCCTATAACCGGCACAGTTGTCGTAGGCAGTGTATGCAGCGGTCGCTGCGCGTGAGTCATCCCCGCACTGTTATCGCTCGCGCCGCCTAGTCTCCTGTCAGCCGAGCCGGTTTGCTTAGACTCGCCGTCAGCTGATTCATTGCGGTTACCGTTATTCGACAACATTTGAACCGGTGACACACTGATCATTTTATTCCTTCTTGTAGGGTCTCTAATATTCCTATATTCATGTTGTACTTCAGGGGAAGATTGTAGTGGTGGGGTTAAATTTAAATGTGGTAACAATCCCATCGGCCCACTTTCATTATCATTAAAACTTTTTAGTAGACAGGCGCCACGTTCCTTGTTCACGTTATACGTATTCACAATTGACACTTGTTTTAAGGATTCCAGATCCATCTTTACTTCATCTAGTTGTTTTACTGTTGCATATTGATCTTTAATCATTTCGATATCACTTTGCACACGCACAAGATCTTTTAGTAGCCGCGTAACATCGACATGATCGAATAACACGGGAGGTAGTTTATGTAAATCCCTTGCCACAAAAACAGGAATTTCCTCTGGATCCGTCTCCTTTAAAACGGTGATAATATCATCGATGTCACGATGCACTTTTCCCTGCTTCTTTCGTATTTTTTTCCGCTTCGCTGCCGTTAGCGATTCAAACAGTAGGTTTTTTGCCACTACTATGTCATCTTCCGTGAATGCACTGGTACATATACGGCCAATGCTCACCTCGTCCATAACATCTATCTTGTTGGAAATGAAAGCCAACACCTCATTTATCACTACATTACAATTCGCACACTTTACTTGTGTAGACGCCATTTCAACAACGCGACGCGCGACACGACCGATCGTCACCGCTTGCGACAACGCGACTGAACAACGCGCTTAGACTCGCCTAGAGAAATCAACAATGAATCTACGTCTACAAATGATGACATTACCACAGACAACACTCCGCGCTATGTTCCAGTCGCGCGCAAAAGGGCAATGCAAATGGATGAGTTTGAAAGAGAAGGACTAAAACTTCTCAAGGAGCCGGAAAATCGCCATATGTCCTTTTTCAGAGCTATATTGCCATCTATTCAAGAATTTTCCGACCGAGAAACTCTCCGTTTCCAAAGTAAAGTTATACAAATTATAGATGAAATGCGGTATGGACAAACATCATCATATGTGAGTGGCCCATCAACGTCTCACCAACCACCATATGGGTATCAAACAGCAAATTTTCAAAGTACATACATTTCTGATTTTAATAATTCAATTACATCTCCAGAAACATCTCAAGCAAGTGAAGAAACTGAATACGATTTTTCTAATTTGTAATTACTGGATGATATCTCTCTTAAATAATGTCTAAAGGACTATGGGCGGAATCGTCCCCACCCATCAACAAGAATGAAATGTAGCGCAATTGATAGGTCTTGGCAAGATGATAATTTTTTTCTATGGCGACGTTGCCCAAAAGCATGGGGTTTTCATTGTATCTTACGTTTAAAAAATATTTCGTTGACGTATTATTGACGACTACTTCCAATATACCTACCCATTCATCGCATTGCGGCGGGCTAAGCATGCACATAAAGATACCGGCTACAAAATAACCCCCTCCCCCCGCTCTCCGACCCACGCTCTTGCGCAGGCAGGTAGTCGCCCGCACCTTAGTCACGGTCAGTTCGCTGCAGTGTACGTTCACGTGTTATTTCTCTTGCTATCGGTGTTTACTTTACAACTACGACCCCTACTTGTTTACTGGACTGATTGATAGCTTTTCTATTGACCCTGGCTCGAAAAAGGATTTTGTGATAACTAGATTTGATATTGTGTATTATGGAAACTGGACGGCGGTGTATAATGTGTCCGCGATCTGTCTTGCGACAAAGGCGACACGTTCTACAAGAGGCTTTAATTGAAACTGAACCTGAATTAGTTAACTATATTTCACAAAATGCGCTGATACAGGTAACTAACATTTTTTAATATATAATATTCTCTTTTTTTTGTATAACGTGTATTAACAGTAGTTAATACATAACGCGTCATATTCGTTACACAAATACTTGTGTACACGAGATTTGACTCCTGGAATTTTATTCTTGTTCCAGGTTGTATTCAATAGCACTATGGCAGTGTGTCATAGATGCTGGCAAAGAGCTAGCAATGCTACGCGGCAAGGGCGTATCAGAAACGCAGACAATGACGTCCCAGGTCCAGAAATTCAAAGAAACGCGGATGGTATCAATGTTCAAAATGTTATTGATGTTCAAGATCAGGTGTTGAACGATGATAGAGCAAATGAAAATCAGGAGTTTTACGTTCGAGATTATGTGAGGGCACCAAATTCTTCTCGCAGCTGCTGTTACACACAGTGCACAAACGAAAACCTTAGACGAATCCCAACTTCAATGAAAGTGTTTTTGGTATGTAACTATCGCCTGTATATTCCACCGAGTGCGCGATTATGCCATGATCATTTAACAAACACGAACATCGACGAAATATTACACAACATCAACGTTACGTCTTATTTCAATTCATCTTTTTTTTCGGACTTGACAAACATGTTGGTGAATACCATTAACAATGCCCCTAGTTTGGATTTTGAATCTGGACTTGATACACAGGAATTACAGTTTTGGACCGGTTTGACGTTAGAACAGTTCGATGGTATCTTAGCGGAAACACCGAATCTATCACAAAGGAGCCGTCTTCCACGTACAGTTCTAGGCGTGTACTTAACTAAACTGAGGACTGGTGAACCTAACGAGAGACTGGCGACGCTCTTTAAAATATCACGCAGAGAGCTCGAAAGGAAATTGAAAATGGCCAGAGAATGTCTAACCCAAGATTTCTTTACAAACCACCTGGGAATAGGCCATGTTATTAGAAGAGATCTACTTGAAAGAAATCTTCTGATACCAAAAGCTATATTTGGGAATGAGGAAAATACTGTTTTGATTTTAATAGCAGACGGAACATATATTTACATAGAAAAAAGTTCGAACTTTTTGTTTCAACGAAAAAGTTACAGTCTGCACAAGTTCAGGAACTTATTAAAGCCTTTTTTACTTGTAACCAGCGATGGTTATATAATAGATTTTTTAGGTCCTTATCCTGCTGTGTCATCGGATGCAACGATTATGCAAAATATAATGAATCAAGACGAGCATTTATTGCATTGGCTAATACACAGTAGAGATGTCTTTGTATTAGACAGAGGGTTTAGGGATAGCATTGATGACATCCAGTCGCTTGGCTATGAGGCTCACATACCTCCAACAAAAGACAGACAGGCTGCCCAACTCACCACTGAACAGGCAAATAAGTCGCGATTAGTAACGATTTGCCGGTGGGTGGTAGAAGCTGTGAACGGGAAGTTCAAAAATAGGTTTAAACTTTTAAGACAGTCATATTTCAATAGGGCTTTACCGAATATGTTTGTTGATTTTAGAATCGCTGCAGCGATCATAAATGCGTATTATCGCGTTGCTACTGACACCAGGCTTGCCTCAGAAATACTGAATATTATACAAGATAAAATCAACACGCCTAATCAGTTACGTAATTACGTAGAAATGAAAAATCTGAATCGTCAGAGAGTAACTTTCACAGCCATGGAAGCACAAATGCCTAACTTCGAAGAGTTTCCGAGATTAAGCGAAGATGATGTCATTTTAATAGCACTTGGCACTTATCATTTAAAACTAGCTAAGTCTTACTGTGCGGAACACCTTCGAAATGGATTATACATTATCCAATTATATCGCGAAAATGCATTGAATGATTTATCAAGATGCAATATAATGATCAATAATGCATGGCTGGTGAGAGCGCGAATACAATCTAGACATGTTAGATCGCGCATATATTATTCGTATGTGCTGATTGATGGGAATTATACTGATAGACATGCTATTGCACACTACTACTGTACTTGCTTGACGGGCAGTCGCACTGTAGGAAGCTGTGCTCACATAATATCTATTATATGGTACATGGGAATAGGTCGTCACACAGGTTTTAATCTGCCAGCGCATCTGTTAAACAGCATTATAATTGACGAGTAAAAATAATAATTTTAATTTAAAATAACTTTATTTCGTAGTAATAACATCAGAAGTACTAAGTCTGTTATATAAACTTAAAATAATGCAAAAGGCGACCTTATCACTAAAAGCGATATCTTCCAGGCAACCTATGTTTTAGGGATACTATGACCTAAAAACGGAATATCTAATAAAAATGTACACACAAATGTACTATATAAACTTACATATATGTACTGTAATAGTACATACATAATAATGATTTTTACTCGTGAATTATAATGTTGTAACTTTTATACATTTCATCAACGATTAATTATTAATGTTGATGAAATATATAAAAGTTACTGTAGTAAGACTTTGTAACAGAGTAGAAGTAGTTATTTTTTCTGTAATATGATTTTTGTACGAAAAAATGTTGAAAAAAGAACAAAAATAAATTATTCTTATTATGATTTCAAACAAAACGTTTTTTTTTTGTCGAGGAAACCTATCGATTTTGAAGCTGAAACCAATTATTTACGTCTATTTGGGTCCGAATGAACACATTAACATAAATCCCGTGACTGTTGGAGGGTGGGGACGGGGTCCATACAAATTGCCCATGGTCCTTTAAAATTATGACAATTGCTGATTATTTGTGAGTTGATTACTCTCTTAAATAATGTCTAAATTTAAAATTATGACAATTGCTGATTATTTGTGAGTTGATTACTAATTAAACAAACCAAAAAAACTGTTATATTTTTATTACTTAAATATATTTATATAGTTACCTTAAAGTGATTCCCAGCATTTCTACTGGTTCCACTGGATTCCTCATATTAGTATAGTTTTTTCGTATGTGTGGTTCTAAGGACTTCAATAAACATTCGAAGCTGGATACACTCATTCTAAAAAAATTATAAAACTTCTTTTCGTCTAATAGCAACTCCCGATATTCTAAAAAAAAAAACTGTCCATCACGATTTCTTAATGAAATGAAAGGACTGATCCAGTACCGTCTTGTGATCTTGCGTCGATTTCGGCGGTGACGTAGTAATAGGAGCAATGCTAGACGTCTTTTCCGATCCATGATTTGCTATAGACTGACTGCGAATTTTTTTCAAAATACTTGCCGCAACTGTGCGTCGCCGCTGCGCCGACGGAACGTTGACTGCGTCATAGGGCCAGGCCACAACAGTGCGTTGCGGCGTCGCATCGCAAAAATCAACGACGCCGCACAACGCATCGTGGAAATTTCCGATGCGCTGCCGCAACGTACAAATCTGCGATGCGACAACGCTTTGCCGTTTAGTCGGTGTCCATACTTTGAACGACCTGCACGTGTTTTTTAAGCGATATGGCGCAGTACGATGTCGACCACCTGATATCTTTAATTTACGAACGTCCCGTCCTTTGGGACAAAACTATATCACAATTCAAAGACAAATTTTTAAAAACAGAAGCATGGAGGGAAGTGTGTACAAGTTTATATTCAAATTTTGAGGAGTTAAATAGTGTTGAAAAAACAAAACTCGGTAAGTACTTATAAACATTTATATTTTTGTTAACTGCCAACTAAGACCTCCAATGTTACTATTAAAATAATTACAAAATTCGTTTCTGATTATGTTAGCTCCTGTTCTACTTTCATGTGTTGTTTCGTGTAAAATTTGCAAAGAATCGTCAATAATCATTTCTTCTAACGTTTGTGCGCCATCTCGATTCAATACAAAGTTGTGTAATACACAGCATGCTTTTATAATGTCTATTGTGAAATCGTAAGAAACATTAATGGGTCGATGAAATATGCGCCATTTATTTGCGAGTATGCCAAAAGCGCTCTCAACATATCGTCTGGCTCGGCTCAAACGATAATTAAAAACTCGTTTTTCTATCGATAAAAACTTCCCAGAATATGGGCGCATTATATTATTTGTCAGTGGTAATCCTTCATCCGCCACGAAGACAAAAGGAATTTCTTTTTGAAATCCAGGTAACGGTTTTGGCGGAGGTATAGATAATTGACCTTTTTTTAATAAGTCGTATAGATTTGAGTTCTGAAAAACAGTGGAGTCACATTCCTTACCATATGCACCTATATCGACATATATAAATTTGTAATTCGTATCAACAAGTGCTAATAGAACAATGGAATTATAATTTTTATAATTGAAAAATAGGGATCCACTGTGATCCGGGCTCAATATACGAATGTGTTTTCCATCTAGCGCTCCTATACAATTAGGAAAGTTGGTCTTTTTTTCATACTCTTGAGCAATTTGTTCCATCAGCTCTGTTGTAATTTTTGGTAATTCCAACCTTTTAAGAATGTTCCATACAATACGACAAACAAATTTTATTATTCCTGTTATTGTAGATTTTCCACGATAATATGTGAAATGCATATCTTTAAAAGTATTTCCCGTCGCCAGGTACCTGAAAGAAAACAAAATAAATCATTATTCGTCATATTTTTTTAGGTAACGATGTCATAAAGAAATGGAGAGGAATCAAGGATAATTTTACAAAATACGAAAAAAAATTAAACGAGCAATGTAAATCCGGAGCTGGGGCCAAAAAAATTAAACAATATCATCTATACGACCAGCTCCTATTTCTGAAAAAGATTTCTCAAAATAAAACAACATCAAGTCTTGACGATGAAGAAATAAGACCAAGCACCTCAACCCAACAAAGCCAGCAACCTGTCATGCCACGTTACCAGCCTGCATCGCGTAAAAGAAAAATTGACGAAGACGAATTTGAGAAGAATATTATAGCTGCTTTAAAAACACCTGAAAGTAGACATTTATCTTTTTTTAAAGGAATTTTGCCATCATTGGAAAAATTGAATGATAATCAAACAATAATTTTCCAAAGTCGTGTCCTACAGATATTAAGTGATTTACACCAACCATCATACTATCCCAGCCACTATCAAACTTCACAAACATCCGTCCAAGCAAACTATCAAACAACTGTTCAGACTGGCTATCAAACAGCTCAAATGCCTATGCAGAGTGGCTATCAAACATCCATTCAACGCAGTGCCTTCCAAAGCGGATGCGAAACATCACCGGCACCTATGCAATCGTCTCCACAAACGCCAAGGAATGATGATGTAAATGAGCCAGAACAAATTCATTTCGATGAGGAACTAACAAATTTGACGAATGACACACAATCGGAATACGAGTTTTGAATAACACTAAATTATGAAAATGATTAAACAGTATGATTATAGTAAAAATAGTTTATTTTTTTCTTACCTTACAGTTAATCCCAGCATCTCCAGAGGTTCGATGGGTTTTCTAAATATGTATTTCTTTTGTAAATGAGGCTTTATCAAACTAAGAAGTTCTTCAAAACTTACTACACTCATCCTAAAGTAATCGAAAAATTTAACCTCGTCCACTTTTAGCGCCTCATATTTGCTTTTGAAGTGGTTTCCATCTTTATTCATAATTGTCAGTAATGGGTGCACCCAGTACTTTCTTTTCTGTTTCTTTTTCTTAATACGCCTTAACGCAAGCAGAAGTAGAACACGCGCAGTGCGGTCCATGTCTCACTAGAAACTGAATTGACGGTTAACGTCTTGTCGTACGATGTCGTATCCGATGAAATTTTTGCGTTGCGACATCGCATCGCATATGTTGTTTTTGCGATGCGACGCCGCAACGCACTGTTGTGGCCTGGCCCATAGTAACGCTGCAGCGCCCGTGTGGCCGGCTATGCGTCAAAATATTTGCGTTGCGACGACGCAACGCAACGCAACGCGCCGTGTGGACACGCTCTGACTTCAGAAAGTCGATAACGATTTTATGAAGCGATGTGAGCAAAGAGAGCAACGGAAGGCTGAGGAGGCAAAAGAGGCGGAGAAACACAGACATCCGTTAAATTTATTTTTTGACAGTATGTGCGAGTCAACTAAAAAGCTTCCCGATTGGATACAAAGAGATGTAAAAAAAAAGCTTTTTCAAATTGTAAACGAAGCAGAGGAAAATTATGAAAGTTATTTGTCTAGGCAGACTTATCAATATGGGTACTCATCATCATCCACATTTTCGACGCCAACTCAAAACGATAACTTAGATAATTTGTAACCTTTTGGCATTTACCAATAACAAATATAAATAAATGTTTTTTTTAATTAAAATAGTTTTGCTTACCTTAAACAAATAGCTAATCTTTCTTCTGGGGTTATAGCCTTCCGATAGTTAGTATCTTGTTTAGTAATATCTCCGATAAATCAATGATAACAAATCATAAAACTGAACTCTTGTAACACGATAATATAACTGAAAATGTTCATCATCTAATTCGTAAAATAAAGTTCTAAACTCTCCACTTGCGTGCCGAGATTCAATGTGTTGACATATCCAAGGTCTAGAATGTCGTTTTCTTATATAATAATAATAAGTCAGTATTAATCTTCTTTTTCTATGTGTAACGTATTCATCATCGGAACTTTCTTCATCGATTATATTCATAGCAAGCGCCTGACGTCCGTCTAATTGAACTCCGCAACACTAACTGAGCTTTGGCTTAGCTCTTTGTGTGCACGCCATTTATTTCTATCTTAGCTTAGTTTGGCTTAGCCTAGCTTCCCTAGCTTAGCTTTGGAATAGCTTAGTTTTCGGTCAGAATTACCATCTGCAGTACGTTGCCTTTCTGTTCTGTTAAGGCCTACTGAGTTGTCATTTAATCTCCAGTCTCCTGGCCGAAAAGTACATGTTTCAGTATCCTCGGTATCAACACACTAAAATGCCAAATGCATTTTCTACAATTCTTCTTGCTCTGGAAAGTCTATAATTGAAAATTCTTTGATCATGTGTCAAATTTCTTCTTGGATATGGTTTTAAAAGATTATCATTAATGGCAAATGCATTATCTGCCACAAAACAATATGTGGCGATAACATTTGATTGCGGTAAAATAGAAGGTGATGGTAAATTTAGTTGTTTCGATATCAATTTTTCATGAAAAGTAGTATGTTTGAATACTCCACCATCAGAAATACTGCCATTAGAACCTATATGTTTCAGGGTGTGTATCAGAGGAATAACAGATGATATCCTGGCATGCATCATCACAACCCATAGCAGTGAGACATAAATGTCTCACTGCACGGGCGCGGCCTCTCACACGATGTGAGGGGTATAGGCCATTCATGGCCATGTTTTTGGTTATTTCTTCGAAAGGTTGAAAAGGGCACCATTTTTTTTAGTGTAGCCATTCTTGGGAATGAATTTGTGGAATGTTGTGTCTACATGTACAGTGACGTATTTGTTTAACGTTGTTTTAATGTCACTGGAAGGCTTCGGGATAAGGTAGTTTTCCCATCGAATTCAGCGAATGTATCTGATAAAAACTGATGTATATCATTTTCATTACTGTTATTGTTGTATATAAAGCAGTGATAGCCGTGTGGTTGAACGTTGTACTGCCGAACCGGAGGGTCCGGGTTCCAACCCCGCACGCACCACTAATTTTCAAAAATTATGTGCGTATTAATATTTAATTATCACTTGCTTCGGTGAAGGAAAACGTCGTGAGGAAACCTACACACCTGGGAGTTCTCCATAATGTTCTCAAAGGTGTGTGAAGTGCACCAATCCGCACTTGGCCAGCGTGGTGGACTATGGCCTGTACCCCTCACACTGTGAGAGGAGACTCGTGCCCAGCAGTGGGACAGTTATGGGTTGTGATGATGATGATGATGATTGTTGTATATCATTATCAGACAACAAAATATATAGACAATACAATTTCTATATTATTTTAATTTTCAGTGTATCCGTACCAGCACTGATAGAGGTAAAGCAGCCAAGTATAGAAATTACTGAAGTCACATCATCTCGATGAATCTTCCGAGTTTGGTAGTCAAGGGTAGTAAACATAGGGAACACGGCGATCAAGACCCAAACATTCTAGTCATTCGATGTTGCATCTACAAGTCACGTGGCAGGTGGTCGCGATTGAATCGTCCGACTCTGACTTTAGCCGGATAGTCACCAAGCGTGGTATAATAATACCCAGGAAGACGCTGCTACCCATCTGCTGGACTTAGTCGCCTTTTACAACATCCCAGGAAGAGGTAGTAGTTACTATTCTGCTTAAGTGAACCCGGCACCACACGGGGGAGTTATTCGTTATTTATTAAGTGTTAACTAAAGTTAAAGTTCGAACCAAAAAAATTTGCTCAATGTACAGTTCTAAATTATCTGCGGGCACAAAAAATTTCATCATGCTTTTCAACGACCTATTTATTGTTTTTAATTCAAGAAGATTAACACAATACGGACTTTGTCGGCCAATGTCAAAAGATAATAACATTAATATACAGTACCTGGATGACCGAGCTTTGCTCGGTATTTTTTTTTTATAAATTGTGTTTTTTGGAAATTATATTTAAGTACGAATAATAATATTAAGAAGACACAAATAATATAAATAAACAATTGATTTTCTTATTCTAACCTCAAAGCAAACACTCAGTGACTTCGTGTTACTTAACCCTTAACAGGCCGGGTGCGGTCACCATGACCGCAGTAGGTGGCAAAACTACCAATTTTATACTCTTCCAATATTCGATGATACTCGCCTCGCCTGGTACCTTCCTAACTCAGGTGATTAGTACGAGGAGCGGCTTAATAATAGTCGCACGCGTCTTTTGTTTTGAGTTTTAACTGTTTAAAAGTTTGCAGCGGTCACAGTGACCGCACCCGGCCTGTTGTGTGATTTTAATTAACTATACTATTTCCATTTCTTTATTTTCTCGATGACAGCTCCTGTGAAAACTTGAACGAGCGTCTTTTTTACATTATGTATGCATTATTTTATAAAAATATGACGTTTACACACGTACAAGGTTACACCTGATTCTGAGAAACTGATAGGGATGGGCTATATCGATAAACGTAACACGTTAACAGACCCCATATTTTTTTACAAAATGTAAGAAACTAAACTACTGCCGGATACTTTTGTACAAATTTATTAACTAATATTATATTTCATTACAAGATGTTACACGTATTTATTCTTGATTGATAATGCCAACTACTTTAAAATTTTTGAATTTGTTGTAAAATAAGTAGGTATAGGTAGGTACTCGACAATGAAACGAAATAATTATAACAACAGGTAATCTTTGTTTATTTATTTTAATCAAATCTGATGAATTTAATATAATAAATATATGCGATCGATATCATTACTTAATTGGTCACAACACTACTACAGAACTGTCATCGAGAAAATAAAGAACTGGAAATAGTATAATTCCTTTCTTGGTGTAGTCTACATTTACCTAACAAAATGGATCGTTATGAACGAAAAATACAATAGTGGCTGGAGAAGCGCCTATGGCCTTCTTTCCTATTTTTAATAACTTCGTCAGTAATTACCGCATTAGTTTAAGTTTAAATTTCCCGCATTCCGCTAGACATCAGTGCAGAGCCTACTGCCACGATATTCCCGCATTAGCCGCTAGATGGCGCTAACAGTATCGATCGAAATACATCGATTTGGCATGCTTCGCTCTGATTGGTCGAGGCAAAGGGCTCGTCTACAATAATTTTTCGTATTTGCAATAAATACGGAAGTAGTCCGATTTCCGCACGCAATGAGAGCAGCCGCATAACTCTCATCCTTCGCAAATTTTACCACTCCGCATCGCATTCATAATTTAAGTTGTGATAATCGTGTATCCACAAAATATAGACAGAAAAGTGTTCTGTGAAGAGGATCCTCTTAGTGTACCTAGGCATAACATCGCAAGAACTCGTACGTCGCCAGATTCAACAGGATTCCGGCGTGCTGGCCTGGAATCGCTGGTCGCCATTGAAGAACGTGGACGCAGGCAGCTACGGGTGTCTCAAGGTACGTGGCTAGTAGGTTACATATTTCCTGCACAGGTCGTATTGTCTAGCGGATTCGGTTTCTCAACTTACGCATTTCACAAACCGCGATCAGCCATTGAGTGCTGGTCACTCCGCATTTTCGGGTGCATAACCCATCAGTGGAGAGGCTATTTACACGCCTCCCCATCTTATGGTCCTTCAACCGGATCGTTTCCCGGTCTAATTAATTTCGCATAACGCATAATTTAATCCCTTTTTATTGTTTTTCCAAAAAATACGCAGTTTTACATAACTATTGGTGAATGTTGGAATGCTCATTTATATACCTCATAAACTTTCATTCATTTGTTTACGCATTAATATACAGTACGTACATAATTTCAATTGCTTAATAAATAATATAACTTTTATGTAATAACATAATTGACGCATATTTTCAATTTCTTTGTTCGCTTCCATCTTGTTGTTCACGTATTTTTACGCATTGTAAAAGGAGGTAGATTAATAAGAATGTCTCAGAAACAAAGCAAACAAGACATGCAATTATCTATTTTGCTAAGTAAGAAAGATGCATTATTTAAACGAATTAATGGTTTGTATATTTCTTCCAAAAATATAACTTCCTTTGAGGCCACTGCGTCCAATGAGGAGTTCATATCCGCATCAGAAAGTATTGTTAATATTCGCGATAAATTTGAGGGAATTTTAGATCAAATTAAGTTGTCTTTAGATTCCGACGCAAGTCCCGATTACGAATGTTTGAATGCATTTGAAGATGTTTATAACTGTGTGCTTCGTGTACGTAATAAAATATCGCAAAAAACTTCATGTTTATCATCCCGCATAGAATGTGAATCTAAGCCGGTTATCAATGCCCCACGCATAAAGTTGCCACCGATTAATATACCTACGTTTGATGGCAAATCTGAAAATTGGCCCGTTTTCTATGAATTGTTCAAGGTCAACGTTCATGAAAACGAGTACTTGTCCGACTCGCAGCGTGTGCAGTATTTAGTAGGTAATTTAACGCAGAACGCTATAAAGTTCACCGCTGGGATTGTTCCCACGGGTGATACCTATAATATTATTTGGAATAGTTTAGTTAAAAAATACCAAGATAAACGCGCGTTAGGATCGCATTATATAAATAATATCTTAGATATAAAACCGTGTTCATATACCGCTAATAGTTAATTCTTTCTTCGATAAATATTCCGCTTCTATCTCGGCATTGAAACAATTGGATATACCAGACCTCACGGATTTCATTTTTTTTCATTGTGCATTAAGAAAGATAGATACGCAAACCGCTCAAAGTTTCGAACTTTCTGTTCGCCATGTTGAAATACCTACGACTAACCAGTTGATAACTTTCGTACAAGATCAGGCTAAGATCTTGGAGCGATCAGGTCCGCATCAATCATATACGAATAATATACGAAGTGTTAATTCGATTAATAAGTCGCAAGTTCCCGCTCACACATCTCGCACCGCACACACACACAATCGCACCGTCAAATCGGTCGTAGCTAGCGGAGTACCTACTCCCGCGCGTAGGGTGAATTGTGTGACGTCATCCGCACCAGTTCCCGCGCGCTGTGTTTATTGCAACGATGATACTCACGCGCATCTATACAAATGTTTACAGTTTATTAACTAAGATGATCCGCATACGCGTTTTGATTTTATTAAAGCTAAAGGTGGATGTATTAATTGTTTAAGTGTTGAGCATACATCATTAAAGTGTAACTCGCATTCATTGTGCAAAGTATGTGGAAATCGTCATCATACTTTGCTCCATTTCAATAATAAAAATAATAATACGCGACATGCTCGCACCGCTTGCGCGGATGGCGCGCAACCCGACATTTCAAGGTCGCGCGCAGCCACCACGCGATACGTTCCGACCGCCCCTCCCGCATCGACGCTTCCCGACGCGTCTTCTACCGTTCACGCTAACATACCGCATTCGCAACCTATCGCATCTTCTAATAATATAATTTTATCGCCGCCTTCGCATCAACCCGCAGTGTTTCTTTCCGCTGAGACCAAGGCGAAGACCACGGTCTTATTATCAACTGCTCAAGTTTATGCGCGCCCTAAGGGTAGCAATGGACATAAGTCTATAGTTAGGCCTCTTTTCCATTACACGGTTTCTCGCCGTGAAAATCTACGGTTAATTCGCCGCGTGTAGGCACGGTCGTCAGTGTGGTATGGATCACTATATGAGCTTGTCGACATGCACGGTGGCGCCAAGGCACGGCGCCGCGGCCGCGTGCGCCGTGACTGCCCCTCGGCGCGCCGCGTCTACGCACGGCGTGATTTTCACCAGTGTTGTATGGCAGTCTATCGGGGTGTGTCGACGGTGCCGGACGTACGCACGGATTCGTGACCGCTTATATACGCTGTTTCGCGATTTTATTATAAAATGAACATAAATCAAGAATTATTAATTACGTTGATTCAAGAAAGGCCTGTAATATGGGATAAGACCATCGACGATTATAAAAATAAGCGGCTTAAATATGATTCCTGGAAAGAAATATTTATTCATTTCCAGCCCACATTTGAAGATTTAAGTGGTGATGAGAAAAACAAGTTTGGTAAGTTACAGATATTTAATTATTAACTTTTTACTTATGCATAGTTGTTTTGATAGGAGAGGCGACCTTCGTTAGATACAAAATATTGTGCAAATCTGTTGCGAACTTCATTAGCCGCCAAACTTCCGCGAACTGCATTCGTGATAGGTAACTGGATTAGTTCCGATTCTGAATCAAGGGTGGACTCATTTTCACTCGCATTGTGAAACTGAAAGTTTTCCTGCTTATGTATAAAATTTTGCAAAACACAACATGTTTTCACAATATCAACTGCCAAATCGATGGACACATTCATTGGCCGGTGAAAAATTCGCCATTTATTGGATAAAATGCCAAACGCACATTCAACAAATCTTCGCGCTCTTGTGAGTCTGTAGTTAAATGTACGTTTTAATTGATCAAGCTGATGACCACCAAATGGACGAAGCAAGTGATAATGCAAAGCAAAGGCTTCGTCCGCAACGAACACATATGGCAAATCGTAGTCAATTCCAGGCAAACGTGTTGCATCGGGTAGATTTAATCCGTTGTTTGTTAAATTTTTCCAAAATGGGGTCTCTTTAAACACACTGGAATCACACTCCTTTCCGTAGGCGCCAACGTCAACAAATATAAAGTTGTAATCGCTATCTACTACTGCCATCAAAACTATAGAAAAAAAATGTTTGTAATTTAAAAACATCGAGCCACTATCAATTGGCTTAATAAGTCTGATGTGTTTTCCATCGACCGCTCCTAAGCACAGCGGGAAGTTGGAAGATTCTTGAAATTTGCTTGCAATGTGTAGCCAGTCTTCTTTAGATGGCATTTTCATATATTCTTTATACAGTTCTAACCAAATGTAGTGGCATACTTCACGTACGATGCAACTTATGGTTTTTATTCCAATTCTATAGCTGTAGTATAGGTCAGTAAAGGTATCTCCTGTTGCTAGATACCTGAAATATAAAACAAAACGGTTCAGGTTCAAATACTAAAACCCCATTTTAGGTCGGGGTCGATTCAGTTTAGGTCGGGGGTTTTCATAAATTTTGAATTTAATAATTATTATTTATTTATTTTCAGGGCAAATGGTGATGAAGAAGTGGACCAATATGAAAGATAGCTGGATAAAATATGACAAAAAAATTAATGAATGTAAGTCTGGTTCTTCAGCAAAAAAAATAAGAAAATATATGTTCTATGATGAAATGATGTTCCTAAAAAAAAATGTTGAGCATCGCAAGACCGATTCTAACATGACTGAACATGTTCATGATTCTAGCCTCAGTAATGAAAATTTTGATAGTGCAGTCCCGAATCAATCAAGCTCGGGATACACTGAACGGAGTGAGACGCAAAGGGCTAAAAAAAAAAGAAAAAATGAACTAAGTGAAGTTGACATTAGGTTTATGAAGTTTATGGATTCAGCAGAACGAGATGAGAAAAAGAAAAGCCGTAGTATGAACTTTTTTATGGGAATCGCTGATACAGTTGACAAGTTCAGTGATGAAAATATGATAGACTTTCAGTTTCAAGTAATTTCAATAATTAAAAATATTCAACAAAGACAGTGTACTCAGTATATACCTACATCAAGAAACCAATGGGATCAAGGCCATCAAGGATATTTAAGTGGTACAGCATCCTCAAATGCGCAATCGTCAACATATGGATATTCTACAGCTGCTAGATCGAGCTATGGAATAAGTCGTCCACAGACGTCTTCTCATGATTTTGGACACGGTTCTGGTTTAGAGCCAATCCACTACCGACCCGAATCACAATTATCTGTACATAGTGTAAATGCGGAAAGTATCTCGGCAGATTCTCAAGTTTCTATTGAAGACGAATTCGATTTTAGTACCGCACTTGAGTAGCATTTTCAGCGTAGTGTATTTTTTGATTTACTTGTTCTTAAATTAATAATTATTAAAATTCAATTACATGTAATAATTTTGTTTGTGTGCAATAAACAATTTTAAACTAAAATATGTCATTTAATTTTGTACCTACTTACCTCAGAGTTACAGCCAATCTTTCTGCGGGCGATATACTCTCTCGCATAAAAGTATCTTGATGTTTTAGTTCCTGGGATAATTTTTGGAGCAAGTTGTCGAATGTAGTTTTCTGCATTCTAAAATAATTGTAAAACTTGTCTTCATCTTCTCTCAATTGATTCTTGACAAGTGTATGAAACGCGCCATATTCCTCCCTTTTTTCTAAAATCGGATGTATCCAAAACCTTACTTCCCTTTTTTTTCTATTTTCTTTTTCCTATATATGTAATAAGCAACTATAATCTTTTTTTTCGTAAGAAAATTCATGACGCAGCACGTCCTACACAGCCCGAGTAAAAAGCGCTACTAGCCAGTACTTACCAATGTCTCGCGCGGTGATTTTGCCGTATCATGTACAAGCTAGCACGTTTTTTCAACCGTACGGCTTACACACCGTACGTTTGAACAACCGTGTAATGGAAAAGATGCCTTAGGTGTCTTATTGATAATGGGTCACAGAATAATTTAATTACAACTGGATGTTGTAGAACATTAAATTTAAATATTATTCCTTTGAGCAATTCTTTTGTTAAAGGCTGTTTATTTAGATATTGAATCGCGCGTGTATCCCGCACATAAATACACAATACACGCTCTCGTTGTTGAATGTATCACTGATCAATTGCCGTCGCAATTTATTAATATTGAGAAAAATATAGATTTTCATAATCTTCCGCTCGCTGATTTATGTTGGAACATACCAGGGGACATTGATGTAGTATTAGGTGCCCAGTTGTTTCCATATATTTATTTGGGTAACCGGGTTGAACTTGGTTCTCAAACGCCGCCCGCTTTATTAACTGCTTTCGGATATGTATTGATGGGAGACTATCCGCGTAACGACGATATACCTACCGCTAGTTTTACCGCCGTGGTGCTTAATGACCTGGTACAAAAATTCTGGGAATTAGAGGAGGTGCCCACGACCCGCCTGTTGTCACCTAGTGAGACAGAGTGTGAGAATATTTTCACCACATCGGTGTCACGTGACCCTTCTGGTAGTTACACCGTCGCATTGCCATTTTGTCAAAATCCTTCTGAATTAGGTAATTCATTAGCCGTTGCTCGTCGTCGTTTTATCGCCTTAGAAAGAAAGTTTCGGCAGTCATCAGACTTGAAAGAAAATTATAACACAGTTATACAAGAATACATAGATAACGGCTACCTCAGTGTAGCCGACGAGAGCGATCTTTCCGCGCCCGGCTATTATATACCGCATCACGCAGTTGTCCGACCGGACAAGCCTGCGCCACGTATTGTGCTCGACGCGAGCGCAAAGACGCATACTGGTTTATCGCTAAATGATATATTGCATTTCGGTCCCAATTTACAAGCCGATTTATTTTTGCTTTTATTAAATTTTAGATTGTTTCCTATCGCATTGAACGCAGATATTAAACAAATGTATTTACGCATTGGTGTACCCGTTGACCAGCGCAAATATTTACGCATATTATTTCGTTTTAATGAGAACGAAAAACTTCGCACGCTCGTTTTTAATCGCTTACCGTTCGGTCTTAAATCGAGTCCATATATAGCTATGCGCACTGTGCGACAGCTGGCCTCCGATATGAGTCCGCATTACCCCGACGCTGCTAAAGTTGCAGAAGCTAGTCTGTACATGGATGATCTTGTTCATTCTGTGCATGATGAGCAAACCGCTATACAACTCGCGCAAGATCTTATAAAAATGTTTAAGTCAGGTGATTTTGACCTTGTAAAATGGTCTAGTAATTCGCAAACGCTTTTGAATACTCTTCCGGAGTCTCATCGCAAATCACTTAATTTTGAAATGGGAACTAACGCATCAAAGGTTGTAGGTTTATCATGGGAACCTGATAACGATAATTTTTTCTTTACATCCGCGCAAATAAATGATACATGCACCAAGAGAAATATACTTTCAATCGTCGCTCGCTTGTTTGATGTTCTTGGTCTTGTCGCACCTGTAATTCTCTATTCTAAGCTACTGATTAAAGAATTATGGTTATGTAAATGTGATTGGGATTCACCCGCTCCTGAACACATTGTGTACCGCTTCGCTTCGCTCATACAAGAATTGACCTTGTTGAGTACTTTACGCATCCCTCGCCATATTGGTGTTTCTCTTGATTGTGTTGTCCGTCTTGTTGCCTTCTGCGACGCGAGTATGAATGGTTATGGATGTGTGGTTTATGTACACTGTACCTATCCATCTAGTGTGAAGGTTCGCTTACTTTGCTCTAAGTCAAAAATTTCCCCAACCAAAGTTATTATTCTCGCTCGTCTCGAACTGTGCGCAATTTTAATTATGGCAAAATTAATTAAAACAATTCGGGACACTTACTCCGCCCGCATTCCTATGGTTGATATATTCGCATTTTCTGACTCCACGATCGCTTTGTCGTGGATTCATTCTTCTCCGCATCGCTGGTCAGTTTTCGTTAGTAATAGAGTAGCTCAGTGTCAGGAAAACTTAGCTTCGAAACATTTTTACCATGTCGCAGGGATTGAGAACCCCAGTGATTGTCTTCCACGTGGCATGCTTCCTTCGCAACTGCTGTCACACGATTTATGGTGGAGCGGCCCTTCTTGGCTTCAACAGGCTCCCGAGGATTGGCCTGTTAGACCGTTCTCTCCAACAGACTGTGGTGAACTTCCTGAACACAAAGTTAACGTTTTAGCTACCACTTCGCAACTAGTGCAACCGTTGCTTTGTACGCTTGCACACCGCATCTCTTCATGGGAAAAATTAATTCGCATTATCTCATATATACTTAAATTTTTGCGACCGAAGGTTCATCGCGAACCGCGGTCTGTTAAAGCTTTGTTAGCCGCAGAACAAATGTTAATCCGCTCTGTTCAATCATCGCATTTCGCTGACGATATTAAGTCAATTAAATGTAATAAATTACCGTCCAAAAAACTTCAACGCTTAAATGTTTTCTTGGATGAAAATAATATTTTACGGATCGGCGGAAGATTACCTAGTTCGAACCTCCCCTTCGATGTGAAGTATCCAATACTTCTTCCTAAACGCGATCACGTAGTTGATTTAATTATTCGACATTATCATGTCATGAATTGTCATACTGGACCCGCTCTTCTTATGTATATTTTACGGCAACGCTTTTGGATTCTCGATGCTAGGACTGTCATCAGATCTAGGCTTCGCGAATGTAACATTTGTTTTAAAGTTAACCCATCGCATCCAACTCCTATAATGGGAGATCTTCCCGCTTATCGCGTGTCGGAAGCGAAAGCTTTCGTTCACACCGGTGTTGATTACGCCGGTCCAATCCGCATCACCCTTACTCGGCGTAGAGGCCAACACGCACAAAAGGCTTACATCTGTTTATTTATATGCATGGTAACTAAGGCTGTCCACATAGAATTAGTTTCTGATTTGACGTCTGACTCATTTTTGGCTGCGTTCAAACGCTTCATTTCTCGCCGTGGGCCAGTCTCTTGCCTCTATTCCGACAATGGGACTAATTTTATTGGTGCTAAAGCCCAATTAGACGAACTTTATGGTTTTCTACTAAAATCAAATTTCCAATCTTCGCTATCCAACGAATTATCAACCCGCCGCATAGAGTGGAAAATGATTCCACCGAGATCACCACATTTCGGAGCAATGTGGGAATCTAATATAAAAAGCTTGAAAACGCATTTGTATCGTGTTATTGGGACTCAGCTTCTTACATATGAGGAGCTGCTGACCGTCTTAACTCAAATAGAGTGTATCTTGAACTCTCGCCCGCTTAATGTGGTTTCTTCGGATCCACATCCCGAGATAATTACCCCGGCGCATTTCCTTATGTCCACTCCGTTACAATATTTACCTGCGGCAGACTTATCAGATCAATGTCTTAATCTTACGCAGCGCAAACGTCTTTTAGATAATATGGTCAATTCCTTTTGGAAAAAATGGCATTTAGAGTACCTGCACACGCTTCAGGTCAGACAGAAGTGGACAAAACGTGGAGAATCGGTTGTTGTAGGAACCGTTGTTCTGATAGGACAAGATGATACTGCCCCTTTAAATTGGCCTATGGGAGTGGTAACTGAAGTTTTTAAAGGGAAAGATAATATAGTTCGCGTCGCTCTAGTAAAAACCAAGTCTGGTAGTTACAAACGCTGTGTAACTAAATTATATCCAATTCCAACGCAATAAAATTATAACATTCCGCATTCCGCATCACGCATCACCATTAGTTAAGTATTCGCTGTATTAAATATAATTTCTTACTAAATTAATTCATGTAGATACATACTGCTAAAACATTATGTTTGTTTTGAAAGCTCTTCCGACCTTCCAAGGCGGGGTGCATGGAGAAGCGCCTATGGCCTTCTTTCCTATTTTTAATAACTTCGTCAGTAATTACCGCATTAGTTTAAATTTCCCGCATTCCGCTAGACATCAGTGCAGAGCCTACTGCCACGATATTCCCGCATTAGCCGCTAGATGGCGCTAACAGTATCGATCGAAATACATCGATTTGGCATGCTTCGCTCTGATTGGTCGAGGCAGAGGGCTCGTCTACAATAATTTTTCGTATTTGCAATAAATACGGAAGTAGTCCGATTTCCGCACGCAATGAGAGCAACCGCATAACTCTCATCCTTCGCAAATTTTACCACTCCGCATCGCATTCATAATTTAAGTTGTGATAATCGTGTATCCGCAAAATATACAAGGGGGGATCAAAAAGTAATGAGAATCAATATGAAATAAGGATATTTTAACTAAAAAAAAATCTGTTTCTCTACATAGTCTCCTAGCAAGTGAATAAATTTAGTCCATCTTTTTTCTAAACCCATAATTCCCTTTGAAAAAAATTCTTTGTCTTGACCCTCCAAAAACGCCTCTACAGCAGTCATCACCTCGCTATCGTCGTCAAATTTTTTGCCTCGGAGGTATTCCTTGAGCCGAGGAAAGAGGTAAAAGTCACTGAGAGCCAGGTCTGGCGAATAGGGTGGGTGTTCGATCAATTCGAATCCCGTTTCTTGAATGGCAGCCATCGCAATGGCGGCTTTGTGAGACGGTGCGTTGTTTTGGTGAAACAACACTCCAGCTCGGAGTTTGCCTCGTCTTTTTTCTTTGATGGCCTCCCGCAATCTTCTTATTTGGTCTGCGTAGTAAGAACCTGTAATAGTGGCTCCTTTGTTCAAGTATTCTACCATTATAATTCTTTCAGCGTCCCAAAAAACGGACATAACCTTTCCTGCCGAACTTGACACCTTGAATTTCTTCGACGTCGGGGAAGAGGCTCGTTTCCAAGTCATTGACTGTTGTTTGGTTTCCGGATCAAAATGATGGATCCAGGTCTCATACATGGTTACGAAACGAGACAAAAAAAATCCTGATCCGCCTGGAACTTTTCGAGATTCGCCCTCGAAATGTCGACTCAATTTTTCCTTTGCTCGGCGGTTAACATTCTCGGCACCCAACGCGCAGAGACCTTTTTGATATGCAGTTCGTTCGCAAAGATTCTTTGATCACTGCCATATGAGATCCCTATGACCTCAGCTACATGCCTTATGGTCACTCTTCGATCTGCCAATACGACATCTTCGATTTTTTAACGTTTTCCGCATTGAGGGACGTGGATGGGTGTCCCTCGCGATGTTCATCTTCTGTGGATGTTCTACCCAGCTTGACCTCCTTTGCCCAGCGCGCAACTGTGGAATATGGATGAGCAGAGTCCCCCAATGTTTCCACTAAGTCGCTGTGTATGTCTTTGGTAGACATTTTTTTCAAACAGAGGTACTTTATGACAGCTCTGATTTCGTTTTTCTCCATTTTGATGTTTACTCTCCGACTGTTCGTATTCAAATGAATGTACCTCCCATAAATCGTGACCTATTTATATGATTTTTTTTATGCTGAACTAGTGGATATATGAGGAAGCAAAATCTATTTTTTTTTATATTTTTATATGCTCTACAAATATCCGATTATCATTACTTTTTGATCCTCCCTCGTAGACAGAAAAGTGTTCTGTGAAGAGGATCCTCTTAGTGTACCTAGGCATAACATCGCAAGAACTCGTACGTCGCCAGATTCAACAGGATTCCGGCGTGCTGGCCTGGAATCGCTGGTCGCCATTGAAGAACGTGGACGCAGGCAGCTACGGGTGTCTCAAGGTACGTGGCTAGTAGGTTACATATTTCCTGCACAGGTCGTATTGTCTAGCGGATTCGGTTTCTCAACTTACGCATTTCACAAACCGCGATCAGCCATTGAGTGCTGGTCACTCCGCATTTTCGGGTGCATAACCCATCAGTGGAGAGGCTATTTACACGCCTCCCCAGTGGCTTACAGAAGAGGATAATGATGCCCCTGCCTTTGATGGTGATGGTGAATGTAGTGATATCGTTCGGGATATCCAACCAAATCAACGTCTCACTCGAAAACTTCGCTTAGCTATAAGAAGAGTAGGTACTAAACATAGAAGAACCTATACCCGAGGTAGAAGAAAAGCTGGAAACTAGAAAAACATGCTATACTTGTAATCTCAAAAAAAACCTATCTTGTATGTTTTTGTTGTAAAAGGCGATATGTAATGTCGAATTTAGCCAAAAGATGTTCCGCGATTGTCGCGAAGCAAGATGGTTGTCAATTTTTCATTAGTAATATCGTTTATGATTATATTTTATTTTCTCTGTGTTATATGATCTCTTAAGACAACAAAACCAAAATGTTTTCCCAAAAATTACTTTAAACATTTTTTTAAGGACTTTTCACAGAAGCTTAGAGATTTTGTTCAGTATTAGCGGTTGAGTAATGTTTTTGTTTTATTTAACATTAATAAAAGTTATATTTTGTTAATTTTTCTTTTCTAATTAATAGTAAATAATATCAATAACACTGTGTAATTTTATTTATTTATTATTCGAATAATAACACAAAAATATGATACCTAAAGAACATGCGGTCATGGTGACCGCACTCGGCCCGTTATGTTACAAAAAAACCACCCGGCCAGTTGAAGGTTAACAATGCCATCTGCTGTTGAGTCGTTAAAGCAATTAGTTGCTCACAAAAAAGTATTATTATTCGCCAATAGATGTCAGGAAGAGTCATATTTTTCAGTTTAACCCTTTATAGGACGGCTCATACAAAGTGGCCAGTAAACTGGACAGTCACTTTAAGGTCGTTATCTCATAGATTTTTATTTATACATTGAACCTTATGAATATATACGGCCCGTGTTAGAGCACACTGGCCTGTCAACAGTCCAGCGGTCAAATTCGCCGCACGACGTTTCAAATTCGCGCCTTTTTTCAAGATGGCCTGTGAACTGGCCACCGTGCACCCGCGCAGCAACATTTGGTGTCATGGCGTGTGTGCGTTACGTGTTTACAAGTTTTATGGTTATGAAAAATCATGTCTTCTTGGAACAGGTAAGTGAAACTATTCTTTTACAGTATATACTTCGATGTTATGTGCAAATGTAATCGAGGATAATAATAAAACATATATTATTTGCAATTGTATACAAACCGGTGTGTTGAAAAATTATAACCTAAAAATTGCCTACCTAACTTTGAAATGTTGTATTGAGTATTTATTTTCGAGTAATCCCTATGAACCATATCGTTTTATAGCAATTATTTAAGCATGTATTATGATATAATAATAAATTTGCGATAAACACTCTTGTTCGGTTGTTATAACCTATTATTATGAACGTTTGGGTGCTTTTTTGCCGTTATTTTGCAGGTGTGTAGGTACTTGTGAAAATCGTAAAGTAATAGTTTTGAATGATAGTTTTTTCATTGTTTTAGACACACATACAGTTATCGGGAGTTGGAGTCACTAGACGAGGACCAATGGAATGACTTCATGGGTATTACTGATGACCAGGCCACGCAATCAGACATTGGTGGAGATTCTGATGCTGATGATTGTTTCGACGAAAGTTTTAGTACTAGTACCCTGAGCACACGTAGTCGAAATCAAAGTTTATGTTCTGGAACATCGTCTTCATCACAACCACCACAGGAGTTTTTGTTATTACAACCACCTATACCACCATCGCCACCTCCACAGACGCAGCCACCTCCACTGCCACAGCCGCTTTTACCAAACCCGACCAGATATCAAGAGATAATTTCTCCCGAAGACGCAGGTCCTCGAGAGAATATAATACACGAAGATCTTAGTAAGTGGAGTAATAAAAGATTTCGAGAACCACCGGTGTTCAAGAATAGTACATTCAATAATTACGTGGGCATAAAAACTGAAGTAGATCTAAATTCACCGTTGAAAATATTAACCCTATTTTTGACACCTTTTTTTTTCAATCTCATGATTACAGAAAGTAACAGATACGCCACACAGTGCCATCAGACTCTAAATATAACTGAAGAGGAGCTAAGATCTTTTATAGGAATTCTGATAATTATGGGATTCCATAATTTACCTTCAATGCGGCTTTATTGGTCGCGAGAAAAAAACTTTCATGTATCTCGCATTAGCGGCGTAATGAGTATGCGTAGATTTTTGAAAAATTATGAGATATTTACACGTGAATGACAATGAAAAGATGATACCCAGAGGCAACATGGGTTATGATCGACTTTTCAAGATAAGACCATTATTGACACATTTTTCTCATGTTTTTAGATCGGTATTCTGCCCTCACCGGCAATTGTGTATTGACGAAAGTATGATAGCTTTCAAAGGACGATCAACTTTGAAACAATATATGCCACTCAAACCGATAAAACGCGGTTTCAAAGTATGGGTTATATGCTGCGCTGTAACAGGATATATGTTGAATTTCGATGTATACGAAGGAAAACTGCAGGGAGGTGAGAGAGAAATGAGTTTGGGCGAGACAGTTGTTTTGAAATTGGCTGGAATGTTTGAGCATATGGGCTATTGCTTATTTTTTGACCGCTTTTTTACGTCTCTGCCTTTACTAGTGAAGCTGTTGAATAAGAAACTTTTTGGTGTTGGTACTATTATGCCAACAAGAAGATTTTTCCCTTCTAACAAACTTCCACTAGATAGAACTATGGCTTTGGGGGAAAGTGCTTGCGCAATGACTAACTCTAATATTTCTATTTCTAAATGGAGAGACAGAGGAAAAAAAGCTGTTTGTGTTGCTTCAAATATGCACAATCCAAGCAAAAAAGGATTTGTGAGACGTACTAATAGTCGGGGTGATAAAGAACAAATTGCATGTCCAAATTCTATAATTGATTATAATAAATACATGGGAGGAGTAGACAAATTTGACCAGTATATGGCATCTTATAATATATCGTGGAAGTCACGACGTTGGTGGATGAAAATCTGGTTTTATTTTATAGAAGCTGCGATCGTCAATTCCTACATTATTTATAAGGATACCTGGGCGAAGGCTCATCCTGGTGGTACAAAACCAATGACTCACTTGATGTTTAGGAGTAAACTGGCTGATGAGCTTATAGGAGACACGAAACAACCTTTGCTTCCTTTTCGAGAAAATGAAGAGAGCGATCATAGGCTTATAAAATCTTCTAAGAAAAATTTGCGTAGATGTAGATACTGTAGTACCGCGTCTAAGCCAAAGAGAAGTGTCTATGAATGCGTTCAATGTGATGTAGCCCTGTGTGTAGAATGTTTTGTACCATTCCATAATGAAGGACAAATTAAAAAACGGATGTGATCATTCAATTGATACAATAAATATTTGATTGTGATAAAAAATATATACAGGGTGTTTGGTAGAGGGTCCGACAAACCAAGTGGGCGTGTTCAGGGACCCATTTGGAGAATACAAGTTGGCCAAAAAAAATCCCTGACCCTCTGTTTTTTTTTAAAGATTTTTTTGTTAAAATTTCGGGTTTCGCCGAAATTGTGCCTATTTAGCACCATAACATTTTTAAAATCTGTTTTAGACTAGATGTTTTTACTTTACTTTAGTCTCTGACACATCTTTAGGCCACGCAAAGAAAAATTAGATAGAATTAGAGCTAACTAACTGGTGTAGAGATCATACAGTGAAAAAATTAAACAAATTTTACACCAAAGTTCAACTTTGACAATGATTTAAAAAAAAACCACTAGCAATTCTGGAGGTCATATGCGTTTAAAAACTTCTCTATTTATTACTTATAACGATAACATAAAAATTGTTATAATACTTACCAGCATGTTGAGTAAAGATAAGATTCAAAGTACCTAACCATAACAAAAAACAAATGTGTTATCTATGTAGTCATCTTTCTTTTATTGTTATAATTTGTATTATTATCATTAAAGTAAGCGACTAAGTACGACGAGCAGATATAAAACTATTGTTATTACTTCTTCTGTCTCTGTCTCTCAAATAACGCAGTGCTAAGCAGAAAAATGTGTAAGTAATCAGTCGAGCTTTGACTGCTATCACTGTTTGACGCGTGTACGATCAATCGTGGTTCTTATTTACTTTTCGTTGTTTTTCTGTTTTGTTATTCCTTTGATTTGTTGAACTGTTATCGTTGTTGACTTTTATCGTTGTTGACTGTTATCGTTGTTAACTGTTATCGTTGTTGACTGTTATCGTTGTTGACTGTTATCGTTATTGACTGTTGTCGTTGCTGACTGTTATCTTTGTTGGCTGTTACAGTTGTTAACGTTGACTGTTGTTGCTGTTGCTGTGTGGATTCTTTCTGTGCTGATATGACGGAGTTTAGTAACGAAGAATACGCCGACATGGTTTTTGTCTACGGCAGAGTTGATGGGAACTCACGTGCAGCACAAAGAATGTACAGAGAGTTGTATCCCAACAGACGTGTGCCACATCACGCCACTTTTTCAAACACTTTCCGGAGATTACGGGAAACCGGTACCCTACTATTTAGGGAACCACGTCTGAATGCTAGACAACATCGTGTTGATCTAGATGAAAGTATTTTACAAGAGTTCGATACGGATCCCACTACCAGCGTTAGAAAAGTGGCCCGTAACTTGGGAGTTTCGACATGGAAAGTTTGGACAGTGGTGAAAGCAGACGGGAGGCATCCTTTTCATTATACTCCCGTGCAAGGTAAATTTAATTTATGACATTTATAACATTAACTCTAAACTGAATTCTGAATGCCGCTTGACATTCTTGTGATCACTCTCACTCTTACTTACGGCTTAGCTCGAATTCTCTTAGCCTAGAGGGCTCTACATTTTTATTATTATGACATAACGCAAATTAGGGTCGTAGATAACGATTTAGTGGTGTATTGTAGTGGTATTTGTAGAGCGCGCTCTACAATAATAATAATTGCCGTACAATTTGCCCATCTCATGTTCTCAAACGGGTTTGTTTTGGTTTCAGGTTTAGTAGAAGGGGACCAAGAGCGACGCTTGCAGTTCTGCCGTTTTCTTCTACATTCGGACGTAGATAACAACGAATTTCTTAAGACCATTCTCTGGACGGATGAATCTAAATTCACGAGAGAGGGGATCTTTAACCAACATAATTTACACAGATGGGAATCGCAAAATCCTCACGCGACCAGAGTGACCTCACACCAACATAAGTTTTCGGTCAACGTATGGGCAGGTGTTATTGGGAGAGACCTCTTAGGACCCCATTTTCTCCCAGACACACTAAATGGGGAAAATTACCTCGAATTTTTATTAAATGACCTGCCGGAATTAATGAGCCACCTGCCGAATTTTGGAGATGACCGGGCAATCGTATTTCAAAATGACGGCTGCCCGGCTCACTACCGGAACATAGTACGCGAGTATCTAGACAACTGTTTCCCTAATTCATGGATTGGGAGACGTGGCCCAATTGAATGGCCCGCACGTTCCCCAGATCTAACACCGCTCGATTTTTATGTCTGGGGACGTGCTAAAGAGTTGGTGTACGAGGTAAAAATAAACACAAAAGAAGAATTGGTGGCGAGAATTGCGGACGCTTTTTCAAAAATTAAAGCAGAAATGACGTTAAACATTACCACAAAAGAAATACGCCGCAGGTGCCGGGCGTGTATTCGTAACAGAGGAGCTGTGTTCGAACAAGATTTGAAATAAAAATAATTTTGTATTTAATTCTGTTGTTTGAATTTTACTTGATACTTCATTTAATCAACAACCTGGTAAGTATTATAACAATTTTTATGTTATCGTTATAAGTAATAAATAGAGAAGTTTTTAAACGCATATGACCTCCAGAATTGCTAGTGGTTTTTTTTTAAATCATTGTCAAAGTTGAACTTTGGTGTAAAATTTGTTTTATTTTTTCACTGTATGATCTCTACACCAGTTAGTTAGCTCTAATTCTATCTATTTTTTCTTTGCGTGGCCTAAAGATGTATCAGAGACTAAAGTAAAGTAAAAACATCTAGTCTAAAACAGATTTTAAAAATGTTATGGTGCTAAATAGGCACAATTTCGGCGAAAACCGAAATTTTAACAAAAAAATCTTTAAAAAAAAAACAGAGGGTCAGAGATTTTTTTTGGCCAACTTGTATTCTCCAAATGGGTCCCTGAACACGCCCACTTGGTTTGTCGGACCCTCTACCAAACACCCTGTATATAATAATATATGCCCCAGTCGGTGATCGAAATATATCAAGAGCATACAAAACTTTGTATTAAAGGCTGATTAGGAAATACATTTTTTTTATTTTTTATCGTCCTTTCCTAATAATAAAATAGATTTCATAAGTGTCCATTTTACTGGCCAGTGATATTGCTGTGATGGTTAGTGACGCAGAACGTTCAATGGCCAGTTTACTGGCCATGTTATTTTTATGATTTTTTCGAAAAACTAAAATTTTCAGGTCTTTTTTCAAAAACATGTCATTCTGATTTAAGGCAAAGAATATACAAGGTGTCCCAAAAGGTTACGTAGCTAGGAAGAGGGGTGATAGGGGTGGTCACAAGGGTCACCAGAAAAATAAAAAAAAAAATCCCCTCTGGGAATTAAAAGAATAAAAGGCATTTTTTTAAAAACTAAAAATTTTACACCTTTTGGGGCGACTTTGCTCCCGATGATCTACAAATATTGGTATAATTAAAAAAAAAATGCTGTTATGTTATCGTCAATAACCCTTTTTCAAATTGAAACAAGAAAAACAATACATGTCTAAGCAATATTTCAAAGAAAATTAAGTTCTTGTCCAGTCAAGGACTTAGTAATTACGATTTCACTCAACTTCCTCCAAGTGTACTGAAAAAAAAAAGTACTATGCAACTCCGGCGAGTAACTTAAAAAGATAGGTAATTTTATTACAATTCCAAAATGGTATAACACTTACTTAAAAAATTCTTACTAGGATATGTAAAAATAATTTTCGGAAACAATACCCCTGCAGAACAAAACATACCAATAACAATGAAACCAAACAAAACAAGTTTAAACAAGTTTGGTGAGTGAGAGAGACAGGAGATACTTTAAGAAAGAGAAAAAGTAGGTAGGCCATCTCTGGTTAGTCCAATAGTATGTAGTCAATCAGTACATTACGATCTCCATACTGCGCATCCTTTGTATTCGTTTGTGTTCATTTTGTACTAACAACTTTGCTTCGCTTTCTCGACTTGATTATTTCTTTGTGATTTGGACATTGTTTGTGATTTCTTCCAACGACCCGGCTTTCTCAAGGACTAAAGTGTACGATACTGTACCACCATGCCACCCACGTACACTGCGCAAGAATATGCGAACATGCATCTCATTTACGGCGAATGTAGATGTAATGCCGGTGCTGCAGCAAGACTCTACCGAGAAAGATATCCGAACGCCGCACGTCACCCGGATAGCCGTGTTTTCGTCAATATCCACCGACTATTGTCTGAGGGTCGATTTCCACATCAAGCGGTTAATGAAGGCAGACCTCGGTTCGATGTCGAAGATGAAGTATTTCAAGCCGTCGCAGACGATCCGAGTACTTCAGTTCGGGCAATTGAAGCAAGTACAGGTATACCAAGAAGTACTGCTCATCGCATATTGAAAGCTGAGAAGTTTCACCCGTACCACGTGCAACGCGTACAGGGTCTGTTACCACGCGATTATCCTGCGAGACTGGCATTTTGTCGTAGGATGTTGCGTATGCATAGGGAGGACCCTCATTTTTTTAATAAAATATTGTGGTCCGACGAGTCTACTTTTAAAAAGGACGGATACATGAATCTACACAATTTACACGAGTGGCACGTAGAAAATCCCCACCTACTTAGAGAAGATCGGTCCCAATATCGTTTTAAAGTGAACATGTGGACCGGAATACTAAATGGTAAAGTAATAGGACCCTTTGAGCTACCTGAGGCACTGACTGGCGCGGCGTACTTAAACTTCTTACAAAACGAATTACCAAATCTATTGGAAGATGTGCCGCTAGAAACAATGAGGAATATGTGGTTCCAGCTTGATGGGTGCCCAGCACATTATGCACGTCCTGTAAGGGATTTCCTAGACGAAGAATACCCTGGTAGGTGGATGGGACGGGCCGGTGCTATAGCGTGGCCAGCTCGTTCACCGGATTTAAACCCGTTAGACTTCTTTTACTGGGGTGCTATAAAAGAAAAAGTTTATGGGAAACCCATCACTGACTTGGCTGACTTGAGGGCGAGGATCACAGAGGCCGCGGAATCAATCAACAATAGAAGATTTGCTCGCCATATCTCCCGCTCATTTTTAAAACGATGTAGGGCGTGTATTTATGTTAATGGTAGACATTTCGAGCATTTTATTTAAATAAATAATTACATTTTTTTTTTGAGTTTCATTTAAAACCATTGCAATAAAATTACCTATCTTTTTAAGTTTTAAGAAACAGAATAAACATTTAAAAATGTATTTGCGTACGAATTTGAGACTATTGTTTTATTGGTGTTTTGTTCTGCAGGGGTATTGTTTCCGAAAATTATTTTTACATATCCTAGTAAGAATTTTTTAAGTAAGTGTTATACCATTTTGGAATTGTAATAAAATTACCTATCTTTTTAAGTTACTCGCCGGAGTTGCATAGTACTTTTTTTTTTCAGTACACTTGGAGGAAGTTGAGTGAAATCGTAATTACTAAGTCCTTGACTGGACAAGAACTTAATTTTCTTTGAAATATTGCTTAGACATGTATTGTTTTTCTTGTTTCAATTTGAAAAAGGGTTATTGACGATAACATAACAGCATTTTTTTTTTAATTATACCAATATTTGTAGATCATCGGGAGCAAAGTCGCCCCAAAAGGTGTAAAATTTTTAGTTTTTAAAAAAATGCCTTTTATTCTTTTAATTCCCAGAGGGGATTTTTTTTTTTATTTTTCTGGTGACCCTTGTGACCACCCCTATCACCCCTCTTCCTAGCTACGTAACCTTTTGGGACACCCTGTATATACATCACAAAATATTAAGAATTCAAAAAAAAGTTAGGGTGTGCGTTAAAGGGTTAAATTGCGACTACAAAAACACGAATAAAATAACATTTTCTAAAAATGATTCCTAGCTAGATCGATTTATCGCCCCCGAAACCCCCTATATACTAAATTTCATGAAAATCGTTGGAGCCGATTCCGAGATTCCAATTATATATATATATGTATAAGAATTGCTCATTTAAAGATATAAGATATGTACACGATCTTCTTAAAAAAGCCAAAAAATATTTTTAATATAAATATAAAAACTATTAGGATTATTCGCGTACGTGTACGTACTATGAAAATGAGGCCGCTATAAGAATAAAACTTAAGAGTTAACTTAAGACTTAAGTAAAACTCATTACTGAAAGATTGCATTTGCATTCGTATTTTTTACGATTCGAAAAAAGACAATATACTGAAAACAGCATTATCAAAGTGGCAATTATTCAAGAAACAAACACAGATAAAAAGCACAGATTAAATGATAAAAAGTTTTTAAGTTTTTTTTAAATTTTGTATATGTTAATTTTAATTTATGTATTGTTATGTTTTTTTATTAGCGTACGTGTACGTACTATGAAAATGAGGCCGCTATAAGAATAAAACTCTTAAGACTTAAGTAACTCATTACTAAAAGATTGCATTTGCCTACGTATTTTTTACGAGTCGAAAAAAGACAATAGTGAAAACAGCATTATCAAAGCGGCAATTACTCAAGAAACAAATACAGATAACAAGTTTCTAAACTGATTATTTCTATAATATACCTACTGACCGGCACGGAAACTTGGCCACCTACAAAATTTGTGATAACTTCAGTTTTTTTCAGTTTGTACACTTCTAATTTAGGCCAATTTAATCGTTGTTCATCCACTTAACGTCTTTAATCATTTTTACTCATAAATAACGTCTTTTTAAGTTTTTAATGAAGTTTAAGCGCAAAATCACATTTACACAAAATTAAACACTGCAGTTTTGAGCACTAGGAATTAAAAACTGTTTGATCTTTGACAACATTTTGTACTTTCTAATATCGCGTGTTTCCTCCTCTAGCCCTTATGACCGCCTGCATTCGGTCTTACATGCTTTGGATGACATTTTTTAATGTCCACTTGCGATAAGTCGCGCCACGCAGTCAGTGCAGCATCTCGAAGCTGGCTAAGGGTTTGTGGTAGGTTCGATGCTGTTTTAATTGTCGTTTTTAGCTTATCCCAAATGTGCTCTATTGGGTTTAAGTCGGGGCTGCGAGCTGGCCACTGCAATTTTTGAATACCAACCTCTTGACGGTACTCATTTACGATATGAGCGACGTATGGTCGTGCATTATCATGCAATAAAATGAATCGGTCATATCCAATAAACCCTCCAAAGGGTACAACATGTTCTTGAAGGATATCCTCGACGTATCGTGTTGCAGTTAGAGAGTTATTGACGATGACCAATTCTGTACGTGCATCAGAACTAACGCCACCCCATACGATTATAGAGCCTCCACCAAAACTCACTGTGGGAGTGGTAGTAATCGCCAGATATCGTTCACCATTCCTTCTCCAGACACGTTGTCGAACATCAGGTACATTTAAAGCGATCCTGCACTCGTCCGTAAACAAAATCCTTTCCCATTGTTCATGAGACCAGTTAGCAGGTTCGCGGGAAAATTGAAATCGCGCTGCTCTATGCTGTGGGAGAAGCTGTGGGCCACGGGCTGGTCTTCTTGATCTTAAAAACTTCCTCCATACGTCTTCTCACCATACGCTCACTAACATTTACATTCCTGGAGATTTGAAGCCGCTGCCGGATCTCGACATCAGTAAGGAAGCGATTTCTTAAAATCTCTAACACATTAAAGTGGTCGTCACGAGCTGACGTGCAACGTACACCGCCACTACCTGGTCTGCGTGTGTAGAGGCCAGTCTCTTGGTACCGTTTTAGTGCATATTGCATCGAAGAACCTGGTACTTTAAGGATAGTAGCTACTTTACGATGGGTCATCCCTAGTTCGACTAATGCCACTGCTTGTGCTATCTGACTTGGTGATAGAGGCATTTTTATGGATCCTAATGCGCCTTTAGATGTTTATTGATCACAATGAAACCAAAGAACTTCGACAACTTAACACTTGCAAATTCCAGAACACAATTCAAAACGTAGACTTCGTCGGATAAATGACACGGTTCAACTAAACTTCAGAAATCAAATCAAAATGCACTTCAACTTAGTTAATTAGCCTCTTAGGATTAACGTAAACATTATTTCTACCCAATTATACATTAAGAACAAAGTTACACACACTTAAAAAATTGTTATCGTACGCTATGAGTTTGGCCAAGATTCCGTGCCGCTGAGTGTAGTTCAATCTACAAAGGCAATTTTACATTGAGTCAGTAACTAACGTCAGTCCACTGCCGAGTCAGTGCTGACCTGGCACTGCCATCGTGTAAATTGATTTCAAGTCAGTACAGTACTGTCGCGTCAGTCTTCAATATTCCCGCTTCATATTTTTGGCGTCAGTCCGCTCCCCCCGCCACCCGCGCCAGCGCAACTGACGCCGTGTAAATGCCGAAGTCAGTCGCTGCCGCTCTATTGTACGGGGACCACGCTGCGTCGGACCGCATCACAAAATGACTCGAAAACTGAGCGAGACGGAAAACTTAAAGCTTATTCAATTATACCGCGACAATGAATGCCTGTGGGATAACAAATCAGGGAGTTATAGAAATAAAGAAATGCGTGCAACAGCATTACAGAATATTTCACGAGAATTGAATTTAGAAGGGTTTGGCCCTACCGAGGTCAAAAAAAAAATTAAAAACTTGAGGGCAACTTACTACTTGGAACTGGATAAAATAAAAAAGTCCTCAAAATCAGGCGCTGGTGGAAATGTCTATACTCCAAATGTGAAATGGTTCGAAGAAATGGACGCTTTTATAGGAAATGTATACAAAGAAAAACAATAGTAAGTACCCACAATATTTATTTATTTCTAGTATTAAAATAAAACAAATATAATTTAAGAAATTCTGTTAAACTGCCACGGTACACTTCCATTCGTCATAAAGTAATTTTTCAATAAATCTCTTCTCTCTTTCGCATTTACGGACTGGTTACCTCTAAGTTGATCTTGCTATCTGACGGAAGCCGGGAACGCTCCAGGTGGTTGGGCTGCCACCCTCAATGACAATTATGCGGCCGTGACACAATCGTTGCGTCTCGATCGCCTCCGACTCAGACTTGATATCTAACCCGCTTGATGAAAAGAGACAGCTATACCTACACACTACACGGACGGCTACACCACAAAGTAGCGGCGGTGGGCGCTTACACGCACACTTTTAAAATACAGATTTTCATGCGAATATGTACGCAATTAGGTTAAGTTTATGTTGACTTTAGTAAAAAAAATATGCCTTATTTTTTAACAAATTGATAAGGTGGCTCTCCACCTTTTTAAATTGGAATTTGAGTTTAATTTTTTCGGCAGTTGACGAGTGATAATTTGGCAAAAGTTATGACTGGGAAGAATTATTCGAGAAGGAACCTACAAAACAACAAGCATTAATTGTATGTCTTCTCTATGTGAGTATATTTATTCCGGCAATGGTCGTCAAGTATTACAGGACATTCTCCGCGACGAACATTTTGAAGCTTGTAAGTGCACCGCTCATTCGTGTGGAATGGTCGGGTACAATAAATGGACGACTAAAAACTACGAGGCTGACTGTGCCAAAGGGGGTAATACAATATTTCGAAATGAAGGCGCAACAGTACAGGAAGAACAGCCAGGATTGGTGGATGCACCTGGTGAAGCCGATGAGCGTAGCATACAAAAACGACTTTGGAACGGAAATAAAGTATCATGCGAAAACAGGCAAGTTTTACACGGACGGAAAAACAATGAGCACAGCAATGACGGTGGAAAAAATAGCAATGGTTATGACAGAAATTCAGATATTATTTTACTTTTATGCGAAAACAGTGCTTTCACAGAATCAGAAACTATGGAAGTGCTTGCAAGAACGCCTGAAGGCATTGAATTTATCTGCTCAAAGCAATACACGGAGAGGATCAAAAACTATATCCACATTGCAAGAATTTTGGTATTTCAAGAATCGATGAAACAACGATTTGAAAGAGCAAAAGTAAAATTTGAACAAGCTCACCCGGAAATGATGACTGACGAGTTTCAAGACAATTCATATAAAGCTTTGGTAAGCATTTTAAGAGATAACGATATTCTTGTTCCCAACTTTGCAAAATTAACCTTTAATCATTAACAAGGAAAGACTGGCAAAAAGAATAACTTGTTCTTTTTTGGTGTTCCATCAACTGGTAAAACAATGATAATTACATCTTTAATAGAATGTCAATTTAATGTTTGTAGATTAACTGGTTTGACTCCCAATTCAAGTTTCAACTTTAGCAGTTTGTTACTTAATAATGCCTGTTTCATGGACGAATGTAAATTGACAGAAAACCAGTTTGAACAATGGAAATTATTAGCTTCAGGAATGCCAATGTCGACAGATGTCAAGTACAAAGACAGATGTGACATAAAGAAATGTATTTTGTATACTTGTAGTAATTATCCAATTGAAATGTATTGTAAAGTACCAAGTGCAAAGGAAGCAATAACGTTTTTAGAAAACAATTGGGAGAATATACAACAATATCACCTCATTGTTGGGAAAAATTATGGAAACATATAAATTTGAATTGTAATCATAGTAAGTAATCATGTAATCATAGTATATAAGCATGTAATCATAGTATATAAGCATATAATCAACAAATGTAATCATGTAATCAAGTAATCAATAAATGTAATCATGTAATCAATAAAAGACTGAAAATATTTGAATTTTTATTTTTCCCGCCAAAAAACAAAGTGTAACTTAACAAAATGAAGTTAGGTTGAAATGACTTAGGTTAGTTAAACATTTGTTCCCCCCCGGAGGTGCCCGCCTTGTCGTGGCGGGGGGGCTCTAGTAACTGTGGCTTGGACACCCACGGTGAAGCTAAGACGCACCCAGGGCCGGCCCGCGTGGAAGGTGGTTGTGGGCTGGCCCGAGGAGGGCGCTCCCAGCAGGCTTGGCGCGACAAGCCTGCTTGGGATGCGAGGTGGGGACCGCAGAGGGAGGTTCTTCCTATCCTCTGCGGCCGAGGAGGCGGGGCCGCTCCGATAATCGCGACCGGAGCGGCATTGGTGGGGCCGCAGGGGAAGAGGAATGCCGGTATTGCGGTGCGCCGCTTTCCCTGTCCTCTGCGGCCGAGGTGTGGTTGGTGGTGGAGCCACAGACCTGATCCACCGCCGGGTGCTGGAGGTTTTCCGGCACCCATGACCTCCTTGTGGCGGACTCGGGGGGGTCCGCCACTGTACTGGTGGAGGTCGAGGAGGAAGGCGCGCCCTACCATCTGGCGCGCCTTGCGTGGAGGGCCTTCGGGCATTCACGAAGGAGCCGCTCTTTTGCGGCTGCCGTCGGCGGAGCAGCGGATGTGTGCGAAAGCGTTCCCGCAGCTCCGCCGGAAGACGGCGAGGCGGCATTCGTGGGGTTTTAGTGGGTATACCGTGGCCTCATTAGCCACGGGAGTCCCACATAACCACTTGGGTCTCCCCCTGCGCCCAAGTGGTATGCATAAAGCATTTCCCCACGTAAAAAAAAAAAGTTAAACATTTGTAAAGTTAGGTTGAAATGGATATTGGTTAGGTTAGGTTAGGTGGGGTTTGGGGGGTTGGGGGGGGGCTTGTGTCCCGATGATCTCCAAGGCTATGCCGTACAGGGTTACCCATAACGGACAGGCTTGGAAGGAGGGGCCAGACTAAGCGCGGCTCAGGGTTGGTGTCTCTACACGTGTCCCTCTGACTTAGCAGAGGGCACTGTGGAAGGGACCAGGGGAGGGAAAAACCCGTAAGGGTTGTTTAGGGTGGGGCGACGGGCTGTCGGTTGCGAGACTGGCAGCATGGCTTTGGCCACCGTCGGCCAACTCGCTCCCTGACCCGTAGGCGTCAGGGGTGAGGGCCGCCACTCCAGTGGGGGCCGCGAGAAAGAAAACCTCTCTAAAAAATTACCCTAATCCCAAGTTCTGGCACTCGGCGATGGGATGAATGGTTGGGGGGTACCCAATCCCAAGAGGGCTACGGAGAGCTCACCCCGTAAAAAAGATGCAAAAAACATGGATAAGGTCAGTTGTGAAAATAGTCCTCAGGTGGGTCCCCGAAAGGGGGAATCCCACCCCTCTGCTACGGCGGAGGGCAGCCCCTCGTACTCTGAGGGGGGCAACAACTACCTCGTAGGTCGGCAACCCGCCGACCTCCGTAAACACGACACACGCACACGCATAATGGATTCCGATGACTTGCGAACTGAGGAGGAGTCAAATGGCGCTGCGGAGGAGTCGGACCCTTCTGTGGCGACCATGGTGTCGGTATCGTCAGCAGACGACAGCACGGGGGGCTTCTGGCGCACTGCGCGGAAACGAGGGCCCCCAGCACCCCAAAAGGGTGAGGAGGAGGTGGAGTCGGCCAAGGTGAAGGCGACTTCAGTGAGAGGGAGAGGGCGCCCGCCCACAACGGGCGAGTACGTCGGCCTAGCTAAGGCGAAGCAGGCGTACCTAAAGGCCCAGAGGGAGGAGGAGGAGCTCCGAGCCGAGAAGGAGGTGGCCGAGATGGCCCGAGACCTCCGATCTCGGTCGAGAGGCCTGTCCGAGTCGTCGTCGCTGCCAGCCGGCGAAGTCGGGCCCTCGACATCGGAGCTCCGGAAGAAGGCGGAGGACAGCGTGCTCCTCATCCAGGCTGTTGCGCGTAAATTCGCGCAACCTGAAGGGCACCCTGCAGAGGGACCTCAAGGAGGCCTCCGCGAACCTGGGGGCGATTGTGGCGGAGCTGGCAGAGCGCTCCGCCAGTGAGGAGACGGCTCGGCTCGAAAGGGCCAATGCCCGCCTGCAGGGCGAGGTCGTCGAGCTCCGCAAGGTCGCGGATCTGCGGGAGAGCCTTGTCAGCCGGAGTCGGAGTCGTCGACGACGTCGCCTCGCTTACACGCTCGATCATGGTGGAAGTGGGGACCATGGTCAGCGCTAAGCTCGAGGCGGCTCCCTCTCGAGCCGCGCCTCCGGCCGCTGACAGGGCGAGGGCTGTGGCTGCGCCCCCCGCCGCTCCTGCGGCCGGCGAGGCCGGGCGAGGCGGCCGGAAGAAGGAGAAAGCGCCTCCCAAGGCCTACTCCGAGGTGGCAGCGCCGACGACTGGCGCCCCGAAGCCCCCGACGGCCCCCTCCGAGCAGTGGAGCATGGTTGCCAAGCGGGGCAAGAATAAGAAGGGCAGCGCACCGCCAGATAAGCCGGCAGCGCCCAAACAAAAGGACACGGCGGCGAAGCTTCGCCCTCCGCGCTCGGCTGCGGTCACCTTAACCATGTGTTACTTGGCTACAACCCATTAATGGCCCACTACTGAGTTTACTAAATTTATGTGTGTGCAGTGTACCTACATTGTGTTACAGTGAAAACAATTCTTTTTCCAAATTTCTATGTAGGCAAACTGATGTTAGTAAAGTAACCCTGACCGTTGAAGCGTTTCGAACCAAGCAACCTGACCTCGTATCGACTGCAACGCCATTTCCCGCTTAACTATATCTGAAAATATAACTGCGCATTGACGCTGGTCAACACGGAAACAAGACATCATGGGATGTGTGTGCTGTAGACAGCGATCAAATCGCGTCGAACGGTTGTCGACTTGAAACTCCCATCAAAACGTAAAATATGCTGTTAAAAAAACAACTCGGGTAGACACCTCGATTCCGGTACCCACAAACATCCCGGGAAGTCCAGTTGTCATACCTGCAAAATTCTACACACGTCTACGATTCCGCTGTTCGGACCCACTGAGTTACTTAATCTTAGGAAATTTATAAAACCTTCGATGAAAAGGCTACAGTCAAAACAATAAAAAAGAAGTTGATGAACATGCGCACCAATTACAATAAAGAATTGGCTAAGGTATGTACCTACTTAATTCCTTTGTTATGTGTTTTATTCGTCCCAATAAAAACAGGTACCTACCTACACATACGATAAAACACACATGTATAACGAACGCTTTGGGAAGCTTAGCTTAGCTATAAATCGGGCATTTTGAATTGATCTGAGCCTAAATCGTTTCAAGCTTCAAAGTGCATAATTGTGTTTTTTTACAGGTAAATGCTTCCAAACAAACTGGCGCAGGGACAGATAAAATGAATGTACCAACTTTATGGTATTACGACGCGTTAAACTTTCTTGGGTCAAGGAGTGAACCATGTCGCATAACACAAGAGAGCATTGAAGATGAGGAGGCAAATTGTATTCAATTCTTTATACCAACTTCGAAATCGCGAATAAAAACAGCTGTTTCGTAGAAATATTCAAAATTCAAGACCAATATCCCGATATGTATGGAACAGATGTTTTTTTTTCGCGTATTTCGAAGTTGGATAGTTAAAGTTGTTAGTAGGTACAGTACATTGACCCTTTTCAATTTTTAGGGTATTATGAAACAGCCTGTATTTTATTTGTATACTATAGACGTGTAAGCGAAGCCGTGGGCAGAAGTCCACGGCTTCGCTCACCTATAGACTTTATAGACAGCTGCGCCTAATGGGTTCGAGGGACAGTACAAGCATAGAAGCTTGCACAAATACTTCGGCACCTACAAGTAGTTTGGTTCCTTATATAATATGGGACGCGACATATCAATCGACGAGTCTTTGACCTTATTCAAGGGCCGCTTGTCCTGGGTACAAGCAATAAGGTCAAAGGCTGCGCAATTTGGTATTAAATCCTACGAGCTGTGCGAATCCAACACCGGCTATATGAGCAGATTTTACACAGGAAAGAGATACTTTCACCAATACAAATATTTCTGTTGAGTCCTTGAGCTTTTACAGGGTCTTGAAAATCGAGGTCACTGCGTAACGATGGATAACTTTTACAATTGTTCAGCGTTAGCGCGATACCTAAAGAGTCAAGGCTTTGACTGCTTGGGGACGCTGCGGGTAAGTCGCCGGAACGTGCCTAACGACATATCGAAAGTCCCGAAAAACGTGGCTAAGGGGACTATAGTAGCTCGCCACAGTGGTGATCTTTCCATCGTTGCATGGAAAGACACATAGAGTGTATCATTGTATGGAAGACAAGCTAAACCAACCAAAGCCAAGTGATTTCGACGCTTTAAGGAGTTTGACGTTAAATCGAGTGACGTTACATGGAGTTTACACTGTATAGTGTAAGTGTATGTGTCTTGTGTTTTGAAGATATTACGCCGTCAAGTTCGTAAGTAGCAAAAAATTACTCAAAAATTTTATGTTTCTGCGTATATTTCATAAAAACTACAAATTGAAACTAAAAAATACACGACTAATATCATAGTACATCTAATAACGAAACTATTGATATACAAAAATTCGTTGAAATTTTGTTTTTTTAGGTAAACACCCAAGGCACTTTTTTTTTCTCGCGGCCGTGCGCTCAAGAGGTTAAGAAAACTTGATAAATTAAAGAAGACAAACGATACTCGTCCGTGGTTTTATTTGGACGAGACCTGGGTCAATCAAAACCATTCCAGAAAACGAACGTGGCTTGATGGAAATAACTAAGGTGGCTTCAAAAATCAGCCAACGGGGAATGAACAGCGTTTGATTGTGTCACGCTGGCTTCGCTAAGACAGGCTTCGTACCAGAAGCAAAATTAGTTTTTAGAGCTGTGATATCCAAAGACGCCGATTATCACACCGAAATGGATGCGGAAACATATATGGCTTGATATAAGGACTTTCTACAATAACAGATTGATAACAGATAGATAGATAACGCCAGCTACCATTCCAAGCAATTAGAACCCATACCAACAATGGCTTCAGAAAACAACAGATGCTTGAATCGCGAATCGGTCTGATCGGAAACCGTTTTGTGTTCTTTCTTCATACTTACTGCGCCAAAAAATTAAACGTGACAATAAAGCATAGTTTTCTGGAGAAGGATCATACACAAAACGAAGGGGATAGCGTACACGCCCTCATAGAACGAGAGGCTGAAAAAAATTTATAAGTATACTCCAGACGAACAGACTTGTCCGCTGGGCTAAATGCACAGGAGAGCCATATGAAGTTCGGAACATGACATGAAATAATTTATCGATTTTAAACCTCATGTGAATAACAAAGTATAGTGCAAAAACACAGAAGGGGTTAACGTAATGTGAAACTGTGTGAGAGAAGTGTTGGTGGATGAATCAGAACCTAACCAGCTGTTGTATAAATGTGGACATACTGACATCAAATATATCTTCAAATCCCGCCGCAATGCTACATCTTAACAAACGTTAGAAGTAGCTTATAAAACGCCACTCAATTTATCAAAAGACAAACATAAGGATCTCATTAGTTTAGTTAATTTAGGAATTATTCCTTCTGCTGATTTTTTTAAATCTCTGCCATGGAAAAATGAAAATATTGATCATGTTACTAGCGATAGTGAATAATAATCGTAAATTTTTATATTGCTGATAATCCGATATTCTATGTTTATAATTTAAAATAATAACACTCATTTTCTTTGTCTTTATACATAAATGCCGAAACCGACATTGGCCACACACATTGCCATACACCACCCCTTCCCCCTTTTTTTGAGACAAAAATTGAGAACATTTTTGGCTAAACTTATAATTTAGCGTAGTGTTACAAAAGCGTAAGCTAACTTAAGCCTACAAACAAATGATTACATTGCAAAAATACATTGTTGCAGTTAAATTAAGAGTACAATTACTTCTATTATGATTACGCATGAATATAATGATTATCTTGCTTAGTAGCCACTACAACATGATCTCGAATATGAGAGATGGTGATCCTTATTTGGACTTAGGAATTTGTCGGCCCACCTAAGATTTGTGGATTGAAGATGCGGCTTCCTATTACCTTTTGTTCCTTTAAATTGACCCACTTTTGATTGTAATTACAGTCAAAACCGTTTATAACGACATCGTTTACAACGACCTATCGGTTATTACAACCAGATTGTATGGTCCCGTCCGAATCTCTAGTAAATTATTCAGTAAACAAACCGCTTATAACAACATCGGATACAGCGACATATCGCTTACAACGACGAAATTTTATTGATATTCATCGGCTATAACGACCAACCGCTTCTTGTCTCAGCAAAACAAAACAATACAAACGATTTTAAATCTTATTTATAAGCATTGAATGAATATTTAGGCATATTATTACCTACGCACTTTCTCCCACCTCATCCGAACCTCTTCCCAGCCATTTGACCTTGCATACTTTACACATGTTTAGTTTGCTAATTGACTGCGTGAGTAACAGTTTGATTTAAAAGTGTTGGTGTTGTTTAGACTGTGCAATTGTGCATTTATGTGTTATCATGTCGCAAAAAAAGAGAAGTGTTTTCTATTGAAGAAAAATCTCGTGTCATATGGAGATTAGAAAATGGCGAGTCGAATAGTGAAATTGAAAAGGAATGTGGAGTTTCGCACTCGACGATATCAACAATTTAGAAATAAAATAAAAGTTCTTTTCGAAAACAACTCTTTAAAACTTAAACGAGCGAGGACAAGTGAACATTAAGTTATAGAAGATGCTTTATTAACATGGTTTAAACATCAGAGGGCAAACAACGTCCCAATAAGTGGTCCGATTCTGCAACAAAAAGTCAATGACTTTGCTCGTCTTATGGGTAATGAAAACTTTGAGTGTTCGTCGTCTTGGGTACAACGTTTTCGTGCTTGTCATAATATTGTGGCAGGAAAAGTTCGCGGTGAAGCGGCTGGTGTTCCTGAAGGAGTGTCTGAAGAGTGGCTCTCTCGTAAGTGGCCTGCACTGTGCGAAGGATACACGCCAGAGGAAATCTTTAATGCTGATGAAACAGGATTGTTTTACAATTTAACCCCTGACAAAACACTTAAATTCAAAGGCACGGAATGCAAGGGCGGAAAGTTGTCCAAAACAAGAATTACAGTATTGGTTGCGGCAAACATGACTGGTTCATGTAAAAGAAAACTGTTGGTGATATGGAAAGCTAAAAAACCGCGTTGATTTAAGAACATTCAATCTTTGCCTGTAACTTATGAAAACAACACTAGGTCCTGGATGACGTCCCAAATTTTTGAAAAATGGCTGCGTAGCTAGGATGCGGAATTGAAGTCTGGAGGAAATAAAATTCTTCTCCTAGTAGACAACTGTCCCACTCACCCTGTTGTCTCCAATCTGAAATGCATAAAGCTTGTGTTTTTACCGCCCAATGTCACCTCTGTTTTACAGCCCATGGACCAAGGAGTGATAAAAGCTTTAAAAACACAATATAGAAAACTTCAAGTGTTAGAAATGATACAGAATATTGAAAACAGCAAAGATATTAAAAGTCTTTCTGTTCTGGATGCAATTCTAATGATATCGGATGCTTGGGAAAAGGTCACACAGACCACTATAGCTAACTGCTTTCGCCATCCAGGTTTCAAAGATCTTTCTCCATCACAAGCGGAGGACGACGATGATATTCCGCTAGCGAGACTGATACAATCTACAGATGAAGATGACAACGTACCACTTGCTGAGCTGGTTACTCAGTTGCAAAGATTTACTGCTACAGAACAAAGAATTGAGATAGAGGAATTTATTGGAATAGATGACAGTGTCGCCGTGTGCGCCTTAGCAACTGAGGAAAAAATTCTTGCAGAAGCCGAAAGTAACAACCGTAACACTGACGAAGAAAACGAAGACCAACAACACTCTGAAGAACAGTTTCAGGCAACAACAATTTCCGAGGCTCTTAACGCTGTAACAATTTTGCAAAAATTTGTTGCCTTTAACGAACAGTTTGATACTGGTGATACTCATACCTTGAGGAGTATGAAACGTAAAATGCAAAAAATATTTGAGACTGGGCTAAAAAAACAGACCAAAATGACTGATTACTTTGTACCTAATTATTTCGTAATAAATATTTTTGTTTCTTTTTTGACTCGTTTACATATTATAATATTAACATACCATATTACAACCCATATCTATTCTAGATAGATAACTATGATAATATAACTATGTACATACATATGTACTGTACTTGTGTATATGACATTACTTACAACGATTCGGATATAACGTCGGCAACTATACGGTCCCTTCAATGTCGTTATAAACAGTTTTGACTGTATTCATTACGCTCACTGCTGTCGAGTATTAAAACTATTAAAACTACATATAAATTATATCGAAGTTGTTCAACGAAATCAGTGCGCTTTGCACGTTATTTGGGTTGCGCTGGGCGGTGTCCATTTTTTTCATCACGGAGACCCAGCGGTCTCTGCGGCATCGCGTATTCCTGGCGTGCTTGGACGCGCCCCTGTGGCACCCGCTGTTGTGCCCCGTCAATCCAGACCCACAGCTGGACGAATCTATTACTGCTGAGCTGGGCTTGCAGTACACCAGCGACAGCTATATCACCTATGCGGAATTATCCCAAAGTGGATTATTTTGGTATACTTACTGGGAGCCATTCGATGTCCGTGTGCTGGAAGATCTTATAACATAGTTTTTTTTATACAGGGTTACGGGTTAAGTCGACCTAAATCCTTTAAGAGGTTGTAGTTTCCATCATTCCTGACTGATTTGACTATGAAACCCCATACCCTAAACTTAACCCTTCTCAAGTTATTGCCCTTTGAATTTTTTTTTTATAAAAATTACCTTTATAAAAATTCCTTAGAGTGCTCACACTCATAGCGCCTCTATTGTCTTTCAATGGGTAGCGGAGCGTGCGAGCGGGATGTCATGCAATGTAAACAGGTGCGAGCGAGACATGTAGAAACCATTTTGTTCTTATTGTATTTGGTTAGTCTCATGTTAGTCTGCTTACGCGATTCATCCGTGGTAGATGCGATACTTGGTGCTCTTAGTTTTTTTCTACTCGACTTGGCTTGTTTTTCTGGACTGTTTCCTCCTATTCGTGACTGTGCTTGTTAACTGGACTTTGATTTGTGCTTTTGATTTGGAACTGTGTAAGATGACGACCTTTACAAACGAGGAATATGCTGATATTTTGATTTGTTACGGGTACTGCAATTGTGTATCTTTACGAGCTCGTGAAGAATACATAGCACGTTATCCCGGCCGCCGAGTACCGGATATTAGTGTCTTCGACGGAGTTTACCGACGACTTCGAGCGACCGGCTCTGTTTCAAGGCGACGAACAGACCTAGGTAGACCACGTATTAATGATGATGATGAAGAGCAAGATAATGAGATAGTTCGACGATTTCGACTGGATCCGACTACGTCAACCAATATTGTTGCCCGAAAACTTGGACTCTCACAGTGGAAAGTGTGGTTTTCGGTGCATACTGCCGGTCTCTACCCCTACCACTATACACCAGTGCATGCAATGGAAGAAGGAGATCCTGTGAGGAAGCTGGATTTCTGCAGGTTTATGCTCAATGCAGACTTGGAAGATCCTTCATTTTTTAGAAGCATCTTGTGGACAGATGAGTCGAAATTTGATCAAGATGGGATAACGAATTATCATCCGAAAGCACAAAGAAATCCCAATATGAAAAGGACAAAGGGATCACAAAGACGTTTCAGCCTTAACGTGAATGGGAATAATTTCTAACCATTTGATTGGGCCTTACTTTTTACCTGAAAATTTGAATGGAGAGACCTATGAAAATTTTTTGAGACAAGATTTACCTGATTTGCTTGAAGACATACCACTAAGCCTCATTCGAGACATGTGGTTTCAGCATGACGGGTGCCCCGCGCATTACAGAAGGAGTGTCAGAGAGTGGCTGGACACTAATTATCCCAATAAGTGGATTGGGAGAGGTGGACCTACACCGTGGCCAGGTAGGAGTCCAGACTTGACCCCCATGGATTTTGATGTGTGGGGGCACATGAAAAATCTGGTTTACAATGAACCGAACCCAATGACGTCTGTTGATGTTTTAAAGCAAAAAATTATTGATTCCGCAAACGAAATAAAAAGAGGATTAACGACTGGTGTAGTGAAAAGTGGCTTAAGACACAGAATGCGTGTATGTGTGCGAAACAGGGACGGACATGTGGAACATGTACTGTAGAGTTGTTATAAAAAGATAAATAAACCTTATTTGTTACCTATTTGGATTGTTTTATTTTGTTTCCTGACTTATTTTGTTTGTTTTGTTAAGGAATTCTAATAAAACCCTTTCTTATTATACCTTGTTGGAAAGCTTAAGAATCGTAGATATTTTGAAGCACATCTGCAGCACAACTGTCATAGACTTTTTTTAAATATCTTATAAAGAAAAAAAAACTTTATACGAATTTATTTCTTTTTTTAATAATTAATCGTCTACTACGGCTCAGTTGGTACAGTTACTTGCCGTTTTAGTGTTTATAATAATAAAACAACTAATCTACTACACAAAAATAGCAAAAATAAATAAATTAGAGGCACAAAACACAAAAAAGGGGACTATAGACAAAAAAAGGGAATTTTTATAAAAAAAATTCAAAGGGCAATAACTTGAGAAGGGTTAAGTTTAGGGTATGGGGTTTCATAGTCAAATCAGTCAGGAATGATGGAAACTACCTCTTAAAGGATTTAGGTCGACTTAACCCGTAACCCTGTATAATAATTGGAGAGTGAGTGATGCTGGTAGATATGTTAAACGTAAATTCGACTCAGAATTTGCTGCTTCTGAAGGACATTCCGGTGATACCAGCAAACGACCCAGGACAGACATTGACAACGACGACTCCTTCAATTTGGACGATCTATTTAGTGACGTTAATTGGGATAATATCCAACTTGGTGATATGGCAGATATACAAAATAATTTGCCTGAAGCTCCTTCTGCGTCATCGGTCGCTCAGGGAGGTGGTACGACGGAGCCTACGGATACCGAACAATTGGGATCAGGTCCTGGAGGATCAAGAAGAGGTGCAGTTACTAGTCAATCGACAGGTATAGCAATGATTGCGCCAAATCCTAGATTGAAGAAGATGTATATATCTTTCCAAAAGAAATACACTCGGGTGCAATGAAATCGCACATTTGATTTTTTTCTGCAAAATACAAATTATTTTTTTTTCTGAAAGATACATATATATTTTTTTAATATGGAATTAAAGCTGGTTTCATTACCTATCCAACGATACCATACAAGCCGTTATTACTTTACCCTACGGCCAAGAATTAATGACAACAAAAAAACCCTAAAATTAACTCCCTTAGGTTACCGTAGTTTGCCAGACTAATGCAGGTATAAAAAGGCATGTTTTGAGTAAAATGTCATCAGTTGCATTTCAACGCTCAAACTGAAAGGACGTCCAGTGACTACAGCTGCAATAATTATCGAAGAAAATGGATACTACGCCAGAAAAAGCCGCTCAAGTCGTTGCTCTAATTGAAGCAGGCCAGAACCAGAGTGCTGTAGCTCGACAGCTGAATATCAGTCGATATTCAGTTCGTCGTGTATACCAGCGATATCGGGAGACTGGTGGCTATGAACGACGACGAGGATCTGGTCGAGCTAGAGCTACAACTCAGCGCGACAACCGATTTCTCGTAACGACGGCTTTGCGAAATCGTCGCCTGACAACCGTTGATCTTGCACATCATCTCCAAGAGGTGCGTGAAGTGGAAGTCAGTCGGTGGACGGTCAGAAGGAGACTTGCTGAAGGCGGCCTAACAGCGCATAGGCCAGCAAACGGCCCTAAATTGGCGCCAGCTCACCGCCAAGCCCGTCTTCGATTTGCACAGGAACATGTGAACTGGACAGTCGACCAATGGCGAACAGTTCTGTTCTCAGACGAGTCTAGGATGTGTCTCCATGGCAATGATGGACGAGGGCGGGTCTATAGAAGGCCTACAGAGAGATTTGCCCCGTGTTGCATCACGGAACGCGTTGCATATGGCGGTGGTTCGTGTATGTTCTGGGGTGGAATCTCTTTGGAAGCCAAAACTGAGCTTGTCTTCCTCACTGGGGCCAATATAAGGCGTCCAACAAGGGGACTAACTGCTCGGAGGTACGTCGAAGAAGTTCTCCAGGAACATGTCGTACCATTTAGCGGTTTCATTGGAGAGAACTTTCTCTTTATGCATGACAATGCAAGACCCCATACCGCTCAAATTGTAACGCAGTACCTTCAAGAGGTGAATATCAAAACAATGGTGTGGCCAGCTCGGAGTCCGGACCTTAATCCGATCGAACACGTCTGGGACAATTTAAAAAGGAAAATAAGAGACCGAAATATTGCTCCAGCTAATCTCCAGGAGCTGCAAACTGCGCTCAAGGAGGAATGGGACGCTATCCCACAAGACTCTATCAATCACTTGATAGAGTCGATGGGAAACCGGTGTCGAGCGGTAATTCAAGTAAGAGGGGGTAACACTTCGTATTAATAAAGGTATTTTTGTAAGAAAAGGGTGTTTTTTTTTAAGCCTTCATTTCCCACACAGTTTTGTCAAGGAAACTTCTTTTAATAAAGGATGAATTTGTAATTGGTGTTTTTTTTTGGCAGTAGGATAAAGTAATAACGGCTTGTATGGTATCGTTGGATAGGTAATGAAACCAGCTTTAATTCCATATTAAAAAAATATATATGTATCTTTCAGAAAAAAAAATAATTTGTATTTTGCAGAAAAAAATCAAATGTGCGATTTCATTGCACCCGAGTGTAGTTTAAATATACATATGGATATGCCCATAAAAAATTAACTGGCCCATATAAACTAACTTAATACGATGATTAACCCCATATGCTTATTATCCTGTGGATTGGTTACCATGGTATTTATCATCGCAAGAGTGTTTATCATTACCATTTAATTCGAAAGTAGTGAAGTGTCATGCGATATACATATACTTATTACTCGTACAGCTTTTGATCATGGAACTACATTGTCTGGGACTGCTACGACAGAATATGTACCAATAATTAAATGGTGTGTTGTATTCAATAATAAAGTATATATTGATAATCGTCCTGTGCAATCAGAAGCTACCGAACCAATGAAACCTACAGGAGTAAAAAATAAATCCTCAAGTGAACAATTTAATGCCATGTATAATGCACATTGCTGGTGCTGGAGAAATACCACGACATTTGAATTGGTATGGTGGTATATTATACAACAAAGGCACAGATGAATATGATAGACTAACACAATTTATGAATTATAGATTGGATAAAGTATTGCATACAGGTTTAGCAAATAAATGTATGGAGAGATCTATTATTAATTATTCTTTCTCACCTTCTAATGGATATGTGAAACCAACTAAAAATGTAATTATACCTACACTCGGCGTCACAAAAATCGCACCTTTATGTTTTTTTCAGTAAATCGCTCCTAGAATCTAGCACATGAATACCACGTGTGAAAAAAATATATCATTGCAAAGTGCACTTCAATACCTTTACATTAATTACCTGTATCATTAAAAAACAATTACCATTTCTAACCAGGGACCAATCAATAAGATGTTGGAAAAATAGCTCACTTAAGGAGCGCTAGTTGAGCTACCTGAAAAGGGTATAAAAAGTCATGTCCAGGTAAAAAACGGGTCATTCGCTACTCAGACTTTAGAGTGAACACACCGGAACAACATACGCAAAAGAACAATACCTGAAGATGGATACAACCTCTGAAGAAGCGGCTCAAATCATTGCGCTATTGCAAACAGGACTGCGACAGGTTGACGTTGCTCGACAGTTGAACCTTAGCCGATTCTCAGTTCGACGAGTATACCAACGGTTCCGTGAGACTGGTGGCTATACCCGAAGACGTGGATCCGGAAGAAAACGCTGCACATCAGAAAGAGACGACCGCTTCATTGTGTCCACGTCGTTGCGCCACCGCTTCAGCAATGCTGTTGAGGTGCAACAAGAGCTCCGATCAGCTCGCAGAACGTCTGTGAGTGTCTCTACGATTAGAAGAAGACTGAAAGAAAAGGAATTAAGAGCTCACAGACCTGCTAAGGGCCCAAAATTGTCCGTGCAGCATCGAAGAGAGCGGTTGCAATTTGCACAGGAGCATGCCAACTGGACGCTTGACCAGTGGAGGGCCGTTCTCTTCACCGATGAGACACGAGTATGTCTATTCTGCAACGACAGACGCAGAAGAGTATACCGAAGAAGAGGAGAGCGTTTTATCCAGGCTTGCATAGAGGAATCCGTCGAATACGGAGGTGGTTCCTGTATGTTCTGGGGTGGCATATCCGTCGAAGGGAAAACGGAGCTTGTGTGCGTCTCTCGGACTGGCGGTGGTCGCGGGCAAGGGTCGCTGAATGCTGGGCGGTACATAACGGAGATCTTACAAGACCATGTGGTCCCGTATGCCGGTTTTGTTGGCGATGGGTTCATGTTAATGCATGATAACGCCCGTTGCCACACTGCGTTTGCTGTGCGGGACTACTTGGAGGAGGTTCAGATCCCTGTTATGCAGTGGCCAGCACGAAGCCCAGACCTGAACCCGATCGAGCATTTCTGGGACGATGTAAAGAGGCACGTACGAGCACGAGATCCTGCTCCCACCACTCTCCAAGAGCTCCAGGATGCCGTGACAGAAGAATGGGAGAACATACCCCAAGAGAGAGTGGTGACCCTCGTGACGTCCATGAAAGATCGGATGGAAGCTGTCATCAAAGCAAGAGGAGGAAACACTAGATTTTAAGGACTTATTTGTAATTATTTTTAATGTTTTTAATTTTATTTTTTGTAACTTTGCCCCTTTTTAAGTTTTTTTTTAATTTAAAGATTTAAAACACATACAAAAGTTTTTAAATTTCCAATAGGCAATTAAATTACCATTTCAATGATATCCTACAACCATACCCTTACTATTGACAAAGTTTGAGTAAAAGTATTTTAAAGTTGCTTTTTTAAAAGGTGCGATTTTTGTGACGCCGAGTGTATGTATAACAAGCAAGATGGTTTCAGCGATGACGTTGATAAGTATTATATAAGGATCAACTGCTTCATACAACCAAATTCAAGCCTGTGACAACTGAACGCGGACGTATCGTGATTGAACAGGATTTGAATAAAATTGCATATGATTATACTAATCGTGGATTGTATAATTATTTTTAATCTATTGAAGGATATACTTATTTCCATGTGCATTCTGGACAGCATTCTTCGTTCCGGAATCAACCCCAAGTTCATTTGGGTATAATTGCAACGTCAGCTTTGAATCCAGCAACAGAGACTACTAACTTTTTGAATTCATCTATCTATACGTTGAGCTATGCTTCGTGTGATGTGGAATTTGATAATTATGGAGTCTATGTGTACTAAAGGTGATCCATATGATTGGCCAGAAGATGTTAAATTCTTTATTAATAAAGAAAAAGGCTTCCAAGGATATGGTGCTCAAGTATTGGGTGTTACTGCTACTACTAGTGGTAAAGTCGAAAGCACAAGACATAACATACAACGACCTCCCACCGATATCAGATTTCAGCGGGGAGCCAACGTCGTTTCACCTAGAAGATCACCAGTTCGTGGCGGACCAGCCTCTCCCCGAACAAGACTCGCAGAACAGCTAATTGGAACAGCAATTGGTAAACCTCCAAAGCGCACTAGGCATGACATCAATAGAGGGATGCATGCCAGCATCGGTCAGATGGAGAACTTGACTTACTCTCTTATGAGTACATGGAAGACTACAGATCAGAATAATTTTATTTGGTGTATTCTTAAATTAGAATGGAATAATAATATTGGTACTAGTAGAAGATCATTTAGTAATAATATATTAAATTTTTTAAAAGTTAATAAATATATTAATTCGAAGAACAGAGATTTACATAGGATTTCTGACCCATTAAGAGCAACAACTCTAAGCAGATACAAATATTACTTGCCTATAAATGCTCGTATTCGTTTAGAACATACATTTAGTACTGATTGGGATATGTTGTTCAATTCTCAAAACAGTTTTAGCACATTTACGGCTGAACAAGTGGAACATGCATTTTCTTTTTTATGAATGCTTTTAATACATTACTGGATTTCTCCAGTATGGAAAGTGTTGAAAGAATTGATGAACATTTGTTTCATTATTGGCTTGGAATAAATAAACAGCAATTTGCACTTTTATTATATGAAATGCCACGTCTTTTACAAATCAAAAGAGGCATTTGCTCTTCTAATGAAGATGAGAACTGGTGACTCCGATTACCGTTTATCCCATTGATTCTCAAAGTGGTCCAGGTGGACCCCCAGGGGTCTACGCGAGCCCGACAGGGGTCTACGCTTGCGTGGAAAAAAAATGGGGGTCCACAACTCGTTAACGGGGGTCTATAAAAATGTATTAGGTGACCCGACTTGACTTCTCCTATGAATATAGGGAGACAATAATATAGGCAGACAATATTATAAGAAGCTTGACTTCTCCTATGAATATAGGAAGACAATATTATAAGAAGCTCAGCAATTGTTTTTGTAAGAACTTGCATATTCCATATTCAGAAAGAGCGTGTCAAGACTCGCCGATGCCGCGCCGCCCGACCGCCTAGTTAAAGTCGTGTCTGAACTTGCATGAACTTGTTGGATTTTTCTCTAGTATAAATACGAATGCGAATGATAAACATTACTCAGTTGTTTCCGGAATTTCCAAAAAGAAAGTGTACCTATATAAGTGCTCACCAGTGACGGAAGTAGTTTTCAGACTTTTGAAAATTAAAGTGAATTGATATTATTGTTTGCCAGTGTTGGAAAAGTAAGTACCTACCTTCTATTTGTTAGCAACTTGTATCTGCCGGAAAAACAAACCCACAAACAGTAGGTTCTGAACCATTCCAAGAATAAAGATTTCATAGGTCAAGGAAAATTATAACAGTATTTTTTTTACTTTCTTCAACTATCTGATTTTAAGTATTTTTAAGTGATGCGTGCGTTTTGTATGGATAGTCCTAATTTTTTTTTTATCTTTATAAGTGCGTGTTTAGGCTTGCTATTCCTATCCCTTATTCTTATATCCTAAACATGTATCTCGGCCTATCAATTTAAATCTGCGCGCCGTAATTCGACTCGCGCGGCATCGAGAAATTTCTCCGAGACAAGTTGCCGCCGTTGACCGACGTGCGGCGCCAGTGAGCAGTGAAAAAACAACAGCGCGGCGGTTGCAAGCAAATTCAGTGTGATCCGTACCAAACTTATGCAAATATCAGTTTATTCCGATGGGCCCATCAAAATTACCAATCTAGTGCTGTTAGTGAGTGTATCTGACAAATTATCAAACATCAAAGCGAAGAAATTACGACCCAAAACGATTTGGATCGAGGTGACGCGGTCGAAGGCCGAGGTAAGTACCTATTCATCATCCAAACTATCTACCAAAGCCTTCCCGGGTGCCTCTCCTCGAATATCCCTTCTTGTTCAGCAAGCATTCAACTTATCTTCTATAAAGTATATTCATTAGTGGTCCTTCGAGCCGGATTACCTATGGGTTGTTGGGTTCAAATTGGTTAAAATACTCCAATATATTCACAGTACAATCGCAATCGTGTCTACAAAACCTTATTTCAAGTGGGTTTAAGCCTATTAAACCAAATTTACAGATATATTTTATATAATTCAGTTACTTTGTGCTCAGTGTAAAACATGTTTGTCACGTCATAACCTACAACACCGCTATATTTTACTATTGCCAATTTCCTACTGTAACTTCACTTGTTTATTACTTACTCGGGTTATAAAAATTACTTAATTCATTTTTTCGATATTGGCATAATATTGGTGTTCTAAGATGGAAGAAAATTCACAATTAGTACTTCTTACTACACGAAGGGAGTATATATTTCGTGAAATACAGATATTACATGATTTGTCGAAAAATATTCCGAAAGATAAAACGAAGATCGGCGCTTTTAAAAGTAGATATAAACGTATCGAATCAATTCGGGTAGAATTTTTAGAGGTCGTGAACGAAATAAATGCTTTAAAACTTAAAATCGATCCTAAACAATCTATCGATTACAAATCCGTGGAATCGTTCGACATGCTGTACTACGCCGTTCAAGCCGCGGCTGAGGACATCGCGCCGCCGCCGGCCGCGCTTGCGCCCGCGGCGGGCTCCGCCACCGACCCGACGACGCTCGACGTGAGCGCGACCGTTTATCGTAAACCAAGCGCGCAAGCAAAGTTACCTAAAATTGAGCTACCTAAATTTGATGGTAATATAGAATTATGGCAAACGTTTTACGATACCTTTTTATCGTTAGTTCACGACAACAATAATTTAACATTTATAGAAAAATTTCACTACTTGTTGTCTTGTCTGTCGGGTTCTGCATTGTCAATAGTAAAGGGTATCCCAGTAACGGCTGAGAATTATAACGTAGTTTTCAACGCTCTCGTAAACCGTTTTCAAAATAAAAGAATTTTAGCTACAAATTATTTAGACAAAATTTGTACTTATCCTTCTATGAGAAATTGTAATTTGAACGAGTTGAGAAATATGTCAAATTTGTTGTACGAATCGGTCAATGCTCTCAAAGCGATAAAAATTAAAGACTTAGGCGAATTCGTACTATTTTATTTAGCGTCACGTAACCTCGATCTAGATACGCGTAGAAGATTCGAAGCTCAAAATAAGGAAGAGATACCAACTTTTAATAACTTATTATTATTTTTGCAAGATTACGTTAAAGTATTGGAAGCTAGTGAGTCGTGCGTTTCAGCCCGTATGGATTATCAACCTAGAGGGCAATCGCGACCGCAAGCTTATCGAAGCGTAGACATGCGTTCGAAAACAAACCCCAGTACTAGTCATAATCAAGTGTACAGGTCGGCGTCGCTTCCGGTGAGCGAAATAACCGGGCCATGTTTCGACACAGGGCCGTACTCTGACTCAATTCCTTTCTCAAATACAGGGCCGTACTCTGATTTTATTTCTTTCTCAAATACAGGGCCGTACTCAAACCCAGAGCCGTCTCAAAATTCAGAGCCATTTCTCGATACAGTAGTGGGAGAACCATACTCAAAGTCGCCATCACCACATATGTTGACTGGTACATATTCCGCTGCCGTTTCTTATAATAATAATAATAAATTTCCTGACTGCCCGTGTTGTGGTTTTTCGCATCACGGAATTTATAAGTGTCCATTATTTCATGCTTATGATTTGTCGAATCGGCAAAAGGTAGTTAAAAATAAAAATCTTTGCGTAAATTGTTTACGTCCAAACCATAATGCTGATAAATGCTTATCTAAAACAAATTGTTCCAAGTGTAATGCTCGTCACCATACTTTGGTGCACGAACCGGTTAATGTAGCCATTCCGAATATTAGCGTTAATACTGAGTCGGAGCCAACAGTCACCCCACCGGGCAAGACCAATTGTATGAGTACCAGCGCACACGTAGCAAACAGTCGCGCTTTGGTGCTTTTGGGTACTTGTACAGTACGGGTGCGCGGACCCAGCGGAACCATGAATATTCGCGCGCTTATTGATAGCGGAGCGCAAGATTGCTTTATAACGACCTCATGCGCTCAGCGTCTCGGTTTATCGCTTCGTCGATGTCGTATTTCTGTAGCTGGTTTGGGACAGAACACTGTACATCAGATTAAGGGTGTAACTGAGTGTACAATTCAACCTGTTGATTCCGAGGATCCGAGATTTAATATTTGCCCCATAGTGATGGATACCATAACCAGTGAAATGCCTACTGTGGAAGTGCCTTCTACGGTTAGAGACGCTTGTAAACATTTAATATTCGCAGATGATAAATTTGATAAACCCAATCGCATCGAACTTCTTCTGGGTGCTGAATTGTTTCATAACCTTTACGACGGACAACGTATTGAGCTAGGATCTGGCCTACCTGTTGCATTACATAGTGTGTTCGGTTGGGTTATATCGGGGAAATTAGATATCTTACATCGACCACCGAACAATACTACAAATCTACTTGTATCTACTCTTGCTCTCGATAAAGTAATTAAGCGGTTTTGGGAGGTCGAGGAGCCACCATCGCCTATCATATCTAACCCAGAGCATGAAAAATGTGAGCAACTATATACCAGTTTGGTAAGGCGAAATCCGGATGGTAGATATGTGGTTCCAATATTGCTCAAAGAACCGTGCGGAAATTTGGGAGAATCATATAATACCTCGTTATCTCGGCTATTTAATTTAGAAAGGCGGCTTCTTCGTCATGATAAATTAAGGGAAGATTATGTTAATTTCATGCAAGAGTATTCCGGCCTAGGTCACATGCTATTAGTAAAGAAACCTGAAGAGGGCTGCAACATAATTCCCCATCATTGCGTTTTAAGGCCCGAAAGCGCCACAACAAAGCTGAGGGTGGTTTTTGATGGGAGCGCGAATACTTCTAACGGGACCGCACTGAATGACATTGTTTATACAGGTCCGAAACTGCAAAATGATATTATAGACATTATAACTAAATTTAGAATTCCAAGAGTTGTATTTACCGCGGATATTACAAAGATGTACCGAAACATTGACCTCAGATCGGAAGACCAAAAGTACCAACACATCTTATGGCGTGACTCCCTGGAGGAGCCAGTTCAAGAATTTAAGCTAACTACTGTCACGTATGGCGTCAGTAGTTCACCTTACCTGGCAATTCGTACGCTGCATCAACTGGCGCATGACTATGGTGAGCAATGGCCTTTGGCTGCTGCTGTTCTGAAAAGGGACACTTTCATGGACGATATTGTAGCTGGAGCTGAATCAATAGATAACGCTATACATCTAAAAAACGACTTGATTGAACTCTTGGCTTGTGGTAAGTTTCAACTAAGAAAATGGAGTAGCAACTCGCCTGAATTCCTTGGTGAATTGCCTGTGGAGCATTGCCAAGAACCGAAATCATTTTGTGATGAAAATAATCAACATACCCTTAAGATCTTAGGGATTCAATGGGACCCAGCACAAGACTTATTCACTTACTCCATGTCAGCGTTGGATTCTAAGTGTACCAAACGTGCAATCTTGTCAAATATTGCCCGTATCTATGACCCTCTTGGCTGGTTGACCCCGGTAGTATTAATTGCGAAACTACTCATGCAGCATCTTTGGAGACTTCAGTTAACTTGGGATCAACAGGTACCTGGTGATATCCTGCATCAATGGCAAAACTTCTGCTCAGAGTTGCGGCATTTGCCAGAAATAAGAATTCCTCGTCGAATAGTTGCGTCCGAAGCAAGTCAATTTGAATTGGTCGGATTTTGTGACGGATCCACGAAGGCATATGGATGTTGTATATATCTACGTGCATCGTCTGATAGTGAAACTTCTTCACATTTGTTGATTGCCAAATCACGAGTCGCACCTTTGAAGTTATTAACAGTCAACCGTCTCGAACTCCTCTCTGCGGCGCTCCTAGCTACCCTGTTGAAGCACATGTACCAGTTGCTATCTGAACAACTTAGAGTCACCAGGCTTACCGCATTCACCGACAGTAGTACTGTTCTAGCTTGGATCAATACTCCGCCATACAAGCTTAAAACGTTTGTCTCACACCGCGTGGCTAAGATCATTGATGAGGTAAACATTGAAAATTGGCAACATGTGGCAACTCACGATAATCCTGCTGATCTATGCAGTCGAGGTTTAGATTGTTCACATTTGACTTCATCTTCCCTTTGGTGGTCTGGACCAACTTGGTTGACTGCAGATCCAGTCACTTGGCCTGTTGGAAGGAAACCGTTGCATTTGGATCCCGTCCCGGAGCTAAGACCTGCAGCAAATGTGTCAATCCCATGTACGAACTCAGACAATTCCAGTGTGATAACTAAGTTATTAACTAAATATTCTTCTCTATCTCGAGTTCAGAGAGTTTTAGCATGGTGCTTACGTTTTGTGTGCAATTCTCGAATATCTGCAGAGATGCGTAGCATTTCTGGTTTGAGTACTAAGGAGCTTGACGCAGCACTTCACATGCTAATTAAACATGAGCAAGCGTTATACTTTTCGGACGAAATCATCTTACTAAAGGAAAACCAAGCCTGCTGTCGTAATATTCAGAAACTAAGTCCATATCTTGACGAAGACGATCTACTGCGAGTGGGGGGGCGACTTAAAAGAGCTTGCTTGTCCCCAAGTGCTATAAACCCTTATCTATTGCCCAAGGTCTCTCGTTTTTCGTTGCTCTTGATTGACTATACTCATCGGTTATATTTACATTGTGGTCCACGTACATTACAGTCTCTAATACAGAGGAAATTTTGGATATTAGGTATTCGAAATTTGATCCGATCCCGTTTGTCTAAGTGTGTGACATGTTTCAAGGTTAATCCGAAATCTTGCCAACCGTTAATGGGAGATCTGCCATCATCTAGAGTTCAACCGTCAAGGTGTTTTCAAAATATCGGAGTGGACTTTGCAGGTCCATTTACCATCAAGGAAAGTCGTAGGCGAAAGGCTCCCACCCATAAGGTTTATGTTTGCGTGATGGTGTGTCTGGCTGTTAAGGCTATTCATCTAGAGGTTGTTACCGACTTATCGACTCCTTCTTTTATCGCTGCTCTCGATCGATTTGTCTCGCGTCGAGGTCTCTGTAAGCAGATTATATCCGACTGTGGAAAAAATTTTGTGGGTGCTCGCCGTTACCTTAACGAAGTGCAGCAATTCTTGCTGGACCGGCAGTCTGAGATTGATGTAGACTTATCAAGGCGGGGTATAGTGTGGCATTTAAATCCTCCAACCGGTAGCCACTTTGGTGGAATATTTGAGAGCGGGGTCAAGTCCATGAAGTATCATTTTAAACGTGTAGTGGGGTCTCAAGTACTTACTTATGAAGAATTCATGACAGTGCTCCTTAAAATTGAAGCAGTTCTAAATTCTCGACCACTCTGTGTGATATCTGCAGATCCTGATGAAGTGGATGTTCTTACACCTGGTCATTTTTTGACTGGAGGTCCTTTGGTTTCTTTACCTGAGCCTCAACTGCATGACGCGTACGTTCCACCTCGCGAAAGATGGCAAATGTTACAGAAGCTGACTCAAAGTTTCTGGAGAGTTTGGCAACGTGACTACCTCCACACGTTGCAACAGCGCGTAAAGTGGTTTCAGGGTCAGGCTAACCTGCAGATCGGGGATATTGTTATGATCATCGAACAGAATCTCGCTCCGTTGGAATGGCGTTTAGGAAAAATAACTGCCCTTCATCCCGGTGAAGACGGTGTAGTACGCGTCGTTTCACTCCGTACTGGAAAGAGTAATTTTCGACGACCAGTCGCAAAACTGTGTCCATTACCTCTAAATAATTAGTAAACCAAGCCTCATTTCATCTATTATCTATTTATATTCTTATGTATTTATTATAATTAGCTGTAGTACATTCAACACATTATTCCTAAATTATCCTGTATGTAATTCTATATAAAAGACGTTCACTGAGCACAATTAAAATCCATTTTTCCAGATTATCAATCTGCCCTTGGGCGCTCTTGCCGCACCTTCAGTGTTCCGCATAATTTAATTCTTAATTTCTTTTGTGAAATCCCTGGAGTGATTTCATGTGGGGGGGTATGTTTAGGCTTGCTATTCCTATCCCTTATTCTTATATCCTAAACATGTATCTCGGCCTATCAATTTAAATCTGCGCGCCGTAATTCGACTCGCGCGGCATCGAGAAATTTCTCCGAGACAAGTTGCCGCCGTTGACCGACGTGCGGCGCCAGTGAGCAGTGAAAAAACAACAGCGCGGCGGTTGCAAGCAAATTCAGTGTGATCCGTACCAAACTTATGCAAATATCAGTTTATTCCGATGGGCCCATCAAAATTACCAATCTAGTGCTGTTAGTGAGTGTATCTGACAAATTATCAAACATCAAAGCGAAGAAATTACGACCCAAAACGATTTGGATCGAGGTGACGCGGTCGAAGGCCGAGGTAAGTACCTATTCATCATCCAAACTATCTACCAAAGCCTTCCCGGGTGCCTCTCCTCGAATATCCCTTCTTGTTCAGCAAGCATTCAACTTATCTTCTATAAAGTATATTCAGTGCGTAAATAAATACTTAGTTTTGATTGTGTTTTGTAATGAATAAGTATGTTGCGTTTAGTAAGTGACCAAGTACACTTATAAAATACATACAAAGTAAAAGTATAAAATTAAATTAAATACCTATATTTATTTCGAAAAAGAACAGAAAGTTCAGGAATATTAAACTTCTATTCCAGCTAGCTCACTTTAATTTCATTACAATTCTTTAAATATATTATTCTCTTAAAAAGCCACATCTATTATGTTTGTTAAATCATTTTAAGATTACTTAACAAACATTTTTTTCATATTTACAGGTAGGTAATTGATACGAAACATGGCTGAATCTAAGAAGAAGTGTCGACAGTACAGTGTTGAATATTTGAAATTTGGTTTTCTTCCATCAAATACAGACAAGCGATTGCCCATGTGTCTTTTATGCAACAAAGTCTTGAGCAATGACTCTATGAAACCATCGAAGCTGGAAGATCATCTAAGAAGGTGTCATCCTGACAAAATAGGTAAGGATTTGAAATATTTCCAAACATTGAAAGAAAAGTATGAAAAGAGACCCACCGTGCATAGTATGTTCGCTTCAACGTCTGAAAGCAACGACGATGGCTTGCGGGCATCTTACAATATCTCATTACTTATAGCAAAATCTGGGAAACCGCATACCATTGGAGAGGAGTTAATTTTGCCTGCTGTTGAAGAGGTCTTAAAAACTGTCCTGCACAAATCTTCATTTGACATACTTAAAAGAATTCCTTTGAGTAACAACACTGTACAAAGACGTATTGATGAAATGAGCTCTGATGTTGAAAGTTTCTTGTGTAATTATCTGCAAACAACTCATTTTTCTATTCAACTGGAGTCAACCAGGCCAGGTAAAGTCAACTTTACCTGGCAATGAAGCATTATTATTGGCATATGTTCGATTTATCAAAGGCGAACAAATGTTTGAAGAGTTACTATTCGCGAAAACTTTGAAGACTGACACTAAAGGTGAATCAATTTTCAATGTTCTGAATGATTTTTTTACGGAAAAATCAATTGCATTCACAAACATTATTTCGGTGGCAACAGATGGAGCTCTTGCCATGGTCGGGCGATATCGTGGGTTTATAAGTCATCTTAAAAGGATTATACCAGAGGTAATTGCAATTCACTGTGTCATCCACCGACAACATCTAGTAGCGAAAAAATTGAGTGATAGATTGCACCAAGCGCTTCAATTTGTGATTAATGCAGTTAACAAAATAAGAAGCAATGCATTAAATACGCGCTTATTTGCACAATTGTGCGAAGAAAATGATGAGGACTTCCAACGATTGCTGCTACACACCGAAGTACGCTGGTTGTCGAAAGGTGCATGTCTATCAAGATTCTATTTGCTTTTCTACTCTGTTTTAGAGTTTCTGAACACTAAAGATCCTGTTTTAAAAGAAAACCTCATGAATTTCAAAGCAGACATTGCGTATTTGACAGATTTGTTCAAAAAATTCAATGACCTCAACCTACAGTTACAAGGGGACAGCCTCAATTTGATAAAAACAGAGAGTGAAATTTCAGCTTTTCTTGGTAAACTGAAACTTATGAAGCAAAATATTGGTCGACGTGAATTTTCCCAGTTTCCAAATTTATCGCAGGTAGAATGCCTCGACGAAGATATTCAGACGTATGTTCAACATTTGATTGCCCTGTATGATGATTTTAAAATCAGATTTGAAGACATTCTGTCGATGGATATACCACCATGGATAATAAATCCATATGAAGTGGAAAATGTGGTACTGCAAGAAGAGCTACTCGAGCTTAGCACTAATGAGGAGCTCAAAGTAGCATTCAAAAGAGGGTATCAATCATTTTGGCTGCAGGCACAAATACCTGAAAAATATCCAGGACTGTGGGGAATTGTGCAAAAATTTCTAGCGTTTCCTTCGTCATATCTTGTCGAACGCAGTTTTAGTGCCGTAACAAACTTGTTGACAAAAAAACGGAGCAGATTAAATATTACAGAGCGAGGAGATTTACGGTTATACTTAACTAAACTCAAGCCAAATATTGATAATTTGCTGTCAATTCACCAAGTACATCCCTCCCATTAAAATTATAACTTTTATCTCAGATTACAATGGTATAATTTTGGTAAATTTTGATTATATTGCGACTGTTTTTAAAATAATAATCATTATTAGTTTTGATGTTAAATTTTAATTCTACTAAGACTGTTATAACAACATAATTAACAGTGTAGTAATTTTTGTGTTTGAATAAATAGCTACAAAACAAGAAAATATTTATTTTTACTTTTTACCACTCCGAAGTGGAAGCTTATTGGTTTCTTGTACTGTGAGTCAATCTTAGAATACAAAAAAGTAAAGTAGGAATCCAACTGTTGGATGAAGACGCTTTTTAGACTGGCCTTGAAACTTAGCTTAAATGACAATACTCACAGCATAATCAAAGCAATATAAATTCTCACCTTTTTTTCGAAAACTTTTAACTCATAGTTGATTGAAAAATAGCCACAACACAGATTTACATAGACATATACTTTTTTCGGGTTTTGGAAGTAAGTTAGTAGATGTAATAGCTGCAGGGGGTCCACCAGATCCAACAAAATGTTTAAAGTGGTCTATGAGAAAAAAAAGTATGGGAACCTCTGGTTTATCCCAATTATTAATGGTTCCAAGACGAACATTAGAAAGATTGATGGATAAGGTTAGAGAAATATTGGTACAGGATTTTGTGCCTACAAATCTGGGACTTCAACATGTATCCCGTGAACAATTCTTGCAACACAATTTAATGATTCCAAATGCTATTTATAATCAAAATAATGAAAATACGATAATTATAATGTTCCAAAGGGACACGTATTCCCTTCATAAATATAAAAACTTGTTAAAACACATTAAAAAGTCCTTGTTCAGTAAAGGTACTTTCATCCGTAAACAAAACATTTTTAAAAGTATCAAACATAATGTTTTCAAAGTACCAACTACAAAAATTCACTCTCAAATTGGAGTGTCTGTTTGTAATATTAAAATGACTGCTATTTACTGAATGCATGTGGATGTATACACGGTATATACGCGGACGGACGTACGGACGGACGCCCATCCACGTCCCTCAATGCGGAAAACGTTAAATATGTCGCATTGGCAGATCTAAGAAGAAATAAATAATCTAAGAAACAAGATGACGAATTACATCCTTAAGGAAAAGAATTGGCCTCGTATTGAAAAAGAAAAAGATAAGAACAACAATATATTTTAGTAGCGGTCTATGATCTTCAAGCAGTGTTCCAATGCCCCAATGGAGACGACTCAATTTTTACTACAAGTCCAAACTTAATACTTAATTTAACAATTTATAACTTACAAAATAATTCAGTTGAGAGTTATGTATGGGATGAGTCTAACGCCCATAGAGGTCAACGAAATAGCTACCTGTGTTTACAAATACCTGGAGAAAATTTCCACCACGGCTGAAGACCTCGGTGTTGCCTTTTATTCAGACAATTGTGCTGGACAGCAAAAAAATAAGTTTAATATCTCAATGTACACTTACGCAGTCAAAACTCTACCAAATCTCAGATCAATTACACACAAATACCTCGTTAAAGGACATACACAGAACGAGGGCGATTCATCGCAGTCTCAAATAGAGAGAGAAGTTAAAAGGCAACTGAGATCAGGACCAATGTATACACCTGACGCATTTATCGGGGCTATAAAGGCGGCAAGGAAAAAAGTACACAATACCACCCAGATAAGTACAGAGCTATGTTTAATGAACAGAAACACCAATTAACCACAGAAAGACAGACAAAACAAATGTCATTTGATATTAAAATGTGACAAATGCCTTGCAGCACCATGTGATGTGTTAGCATTGTACTCGTAATAAACCTTATGTTATTAATATGATTATTATGATTAGTCTGAATAAAGCGCTCCAGTTGTGAACACGTATACATTGTTTCTTTCCCCTCCCCCGCACTCCGCATGGCGACCGTGACATGTGCTCGGGCGTCGAGGTATCGGGGTTCCGAGAACTAAGTGGCCTACGTGACCGACGACGCGACGCGGGCACTGCGAAAGTGCAAGGCTTTTGGATTTGGAATTGGAAGCACTTTTGGACTTATACACGTGTGGAACAAAGAACAATGGAATGTTCCTATTCCTACACTTCAGTAAGCGTAGAGACGCGTTCTACAATAAACTGTGCCGAAAAAAAAGTGAAACATGGGCAAATCATATTCTAAGCAGGAAGAGAAGGCGGTGATATTCACCCAAACTGCGACGGGTGACAACGGCGCTACCGGTGTGGCAGAGCACCACCTCTACACCAATAACATACTCCTCAGCACCCTATTGGCAGTAGCAGCATACTACTAGTGAAACATTATAAGCGTTGCCATCAAGGATGGATACGGAAGGAGCTGCGCAACGAAGTCCTGCGTAGAGTTCACACGTATGCACAGTTGCCAAGGACTTGCAGCAAGTAATGGTGACTCGCACCCTTAAAAATGGAGACGTGTACTATTCTAGGCAGCTGGAAAATTATAATTTTGAACTGCACAATGCGAACAAAAGCCATAGATTTATGATTTCATAGAATGAAAGTATCGCAAGTAGAGGAGGGAATTACATAACTTCATGTATTTTTAAGACACTCACTATGTAGTTAACTGAACTAAATAAAGACAATTTGATCATTAAAACTTAGAATGTTTTATTTTTATGGGCATTTTTCCCTTTTTTATGGTATTAAGGTAGCAAACGAGCATGCAGCACCACCCTTCCGCTGCCGCCAGTGACAACTATGACTAACCTAGAACAAGACTCAAATGGGGACTAGAATGGTAACTACTGTTAGCAGACGATGTTCATCATTATTACAACCCATAATTGTCCCACTGCTGGGCACAGGTCTCCTATCCCAATGTGAGGGGTACAGGCCATATTCCACCACGCTGGCCAAGTGCGGATTGGCGGACTTCACACACCTTTGAGAACTTCAACAGCAGACGATGTTAACTGGTTAATTTGTTAGTAAGTTTGAAAACATTCAGATTTTGTAATGTTCAGAGACTACTCCAGAACTATAACTTTTCCAGAAACAATTCCACAACTATTCCAGGTAAGAGGCCACCATAAACTATATTAACATCGTTTTCCAATCCAGAAAAAACAAATCTTAGAACTGTCCGATAGGCTCCTATCTTCCCTAACTGACTCTTAGCTCCCAGCTACAACAATATGTGGAATACAACAAGTTGTTTGCTCCCTAACTCAAAAGCAAGAGGATTCAATCCTCCCAGTGCAAGCCAGCCAGTCTTCATGGAAAATCGATTTCTACATAATCCTGTTTTTATTCACTCTTGGACTTGCGATGGCAGAATTAGTAATTAAAAAGAACAATGAAAATTTAACTATTTCACTCAAAGGTTAGTTTACATTTTACTTATTAAGAACATGATAATATTTGACTAGATACTCAATACAAAAAAAAAATGTGAGACAAATATCATAAAAAAGACGTCATATTATTTGGATTCATTGGATTACTTTGGTTATAAAGATGTAAAACTTCCATTATTTTCATAGAAACTTGTGCAGCTTCTAATGAATTCAATCGGTTTAGTTTCTGCGTGATCAATCTACCTATTTTACCATGCCTTCTGTTGTCCAATCCAAATGCATCATTCTGAATACCTCTGAATGCTGTTAATAAATTATTTGCAACACCTTTACAGGTAAAGTCAGATGTATTCAAATTATCTTCAGATAACTCTTTATCACTGCTATCTTCTTGTCTTTCTGTATTTGGGTCGTCTGATTTGTCCTGTGAAAAAGTAAACAATTTTTATTGTTAGGGGTGTCTGAAAGCCTCTAAACCCTAATTGGTAGTAACCCTGCCCGCAAACCAAGGGGTACCGGGTTTGATTCAGAGCCTGGGCAGGTATTTATGTAAAAGATGAATGTTTGTTCTGGGATCATAGATGTTAGGGATGTGTTATTTATGTTGTTAATGCTCTTTGTGACACAGGGAATCTCACTGCAAAGGGTATGAGTGTTAGTACCTCGAAGCAATGCTAGGGTGGGTTTCTAGTTATTTCATAATAATTTTTACACAATAAAGGAAAAAGAAGCACAATTTATGACATTTATATAATTACTTCATCGCCACTTACCATCAGGTGGGATAGTTGTCAAGCATTAACTTATCTCATGTTAAAAAAAAATTACAAATAAAATATTTACCATATCGTCGTCACCATTTCCAACTGCTGATGATGAGTTTGTACTTCGTTTCACTTTTCTTAAGAATTGGCAGGCATCCCACAATATCCAATTTACCTTATATTCCTGTGGGTAAAACAATTATTGTTGATTATTTATATAACAGGTATCAAGGTAACATAACCAACAGGATCTGACAACTCTATTTAAAACAACCTTAATAACACATCTGTGACTGAATTAGGACGAGACTCTTAAATAAAATTACTCACTATACTATTACTAACAACAACTAACAGAACTAACTATCATTAACGGTTCCTGCTCTAGGCTTCCTAATACTAACAAACTGACTAATAAACATTCTTCAAAAACACCCTCTGCTAACTGGACTAACCATCCTAGTCCCGTTTGAGTTATGTAAGACTAATACAGGTCTTCATGTAGCACTGCAAAAATATAAAATAGTAGTAGATGCAAAATATTTGACATTCATAAGAGTATTTATAAATACCTACATAAAAATATGATTAGAGTTTGAATATGATGTAGAACAGTTAGTTAAAATTTGATAAAGTTGCATTGAAATTAAAGCATACACTGTCTTTTAACTGTATAATTAAATGCTAAGAATTACAATAGATGTCATATCAAACTCACAATAAACCCTTCTCCTAAGATAGCATTCACTGTATTTCCCAAACATACCAAGTGAATGCTATCGTTGAAATATACCTATCATGTTATTTCGAATATCTGCCATCTTTCACACTAGCCATTCTGAAAGGACGCTTACAAACCTCTTTGTAACAAGTAGGTGTATTATATAACAAAAGTACTCACTTCTCCATCACCTTTTGCGGCTTTGGCGCGACTGATGCTTAACTTCCTCAAATAATAAGCAAAAGTTGATCTTATATTCGTCCATCGATCCTTTACGGCGTGTCCTGTAAATGCGTTTCCATATTTAGCGGCGAATTCCGCATAAGTCTTGTCCCTGTATGCGACTGACGTATATTTTGGATGTTTTGGATTCCAAATATTGGGCTTTTTTTCTATGAATTTCACAAGTTTCATGTTCATTTTGTCAGTCCATAACACTTTTTCCTTTGCAAATTCTGAGATCATTATTGTGATGCACGCATGCTGATACAATAATATCGGATGTTTTGTATGAGAAATATAAAAGGTTATCTCATACTGTAACTTTAGTAGTTCTTCTAATTAGTAGGTACTTAGGTAGGTACTTATTATAGGTAGCATAAAAATCAAAATCAATTAGGTTATCAAATGGATTACACGCTCACCAACAAAGAATAAGACCGCACTAATTAAATTGTCTTGTCCCGTGTGTAACGTGCTACAAAACTATTGATTTCTAGCAAACAAACAGCAATTCTTAACTTCGTAACAATACAATATGGCGTTGGCCGTTTCTCGTGACTCGTCACTTCAATCAATGTCTCTTGAGTCCAGTGTTGCCAGATGCCATAAACCATTTATCTGTATTTGAAACGGCTAAAATCTGTATAAAATCTGTATGCCTATTTTAACTCAAAATCTATATAAAATCTGTATTTAAAAAAATAGAATATTAGTCATCATCTTAAAAGGAGATGTTCAAAAGTTGAGTCATTGACTTTGAGTGAGTCTTGTCTTGCTTGACTCGTCTTGACCATAAATTTTTTTTTCTTCAATATGGCGTTGGCGTAAATACACTCAGCCAAAAACAAGTAAAGGTAGGGAAATAGGTTTATAGGTAGATAATGGGTTATAATTTGGAAAAAAAGATCAGGAAAATAAGGTTGGTAATAAGACAAAAATAAATATTTACATAAAAATTAGACCATAGATTATACCACAGGGTTATACACTTTGGTTTGGTCTTGGTCTTGACTTGACGGCACTATTAGTCTATGAAGCTGACATATTTGACATTATGCATCTAGTGCTGCCAACGCAAAATTTTAAATTCCTCACGACATTTGAGTGATGCCCCGAAGATTCCCCGACACTGTATCGAAATAAAACACTACACGTTATATTCAAAATGTTTTTTATTAAATATTTGTAAAATACATAAAATATAATTAAGTTATATTCATAACTATTATTTTCTATCTAAACTTTATCTCATAACACACCTCAGCTGGCACGCTCATATATTCCGTTTAGTGTTCATTAGAGCAACAATAGTGTCATTGTTGAGGCTTGTTTTGTGGTACGTTGTTGACATAATAACGTCTTATAAATTGATGGGCTGCGCGTACGAAAAAGTGTCCGTCCGTTCTACTGACGTCAGAGCTTGACGTAAGAGTGTGACGTCAGAGCTAGCAGTTAGAAATAGTTCTGCTACTGGAACGCCAACTTTTACTATAACCCCCACCCACCTCGACGGAAACCATTATTTATTAACAAATTGAATAGGCGACAACGTGTTTTCATCAATGTTTAAACTTTATTCCGTTTACCAACTTTACAGACAATCGATTCCTCCGGAGATGCTCGGGAGGGAGGTGGTGAATTCTCATGCATACGAAAATAGCCGGCTGTCATCGAGATATAAGTACTAACGTACTAGAGAAGCTACGTCAAATAACTGAATTGTCCTATTCTTCGTAATTTGAATCTCTAGTTCGCTGCAGCGCTAAAATAATAACAATTCGTCGAAACCGAAAACTAATTTACCACAGCGCTAGATTTGCTGCGGAAGTGTATTTATTCTCGGCAAAAAGGTCTTAAGCGCCAAGTAAATCACGGCACTTAGGCGAGAGCGACTGAGTGAAGTGAGGCGACGGTGCGGCGCGATCGCCACAGTTGAACGAGACAAAGTAGGAATTTACGGTGTCTTCTCTAGTACGTTAGTACTTATATCTCGATGCCGGCTGTGTTGATTATGTGGGCTGTGGGACTCTCGATAGATATATCCTAGGAGCCTTCAACCAACCCACCTAAATATATGTTCGATTTGAACCAGTCCCCGCCCGCTCCCCGCTCTGACCTCCCATACCCAACTAATCGGAGAATTCCCCGCGGATTGGCAGCACTGCAAATGCCATAGTGTTACACAGGACAAAGACAAACTATAAACTCGTTTGGGTTGGGTTGGGATAAAAACTGCTCTTTGTTTAACAGTAACTAAGTAAATGTAAAATGTAAACTGTTACTGTTACATAATTCACATTTCATTTCACAATTTGACAAGACAGATGTTAAGATAGGATGATATGTAAGTACCTACTAACAGAAAGTTTATTAGTTAAAAACAAAAGACAAGACATACCTAGATACCTACCTACAAACTCAGATTTTGTTCATCTAAGTATTTTGCACAGAGTACTTTGTATTATAAGGAAAGTATTTTGTGCCTACAAAGTAAATACTAAACAATGGACCAGGCAAACGGTTTTTTTTTTTTAACGCCAAATAAATCTATAAAAAATTAGAAAAAAAACTGTGCTTTTACTTTTTCCATATCTCAATAAATGGCTGAGATATTAACGATCAAAGAGCGTATTTACGGCCGTTGGTTTTTAAAAACGCAGGCGGGCGCTCACTACTCGATGACGTCATATATTGGGTCATTCGGCAGTCGCGCTCTCGTTCGCACGCAGTTACGCAGTAAATATTAAAATTTTACTGTTTACTGCGACAAAATGGCAAAAAAATACTGTATTGTGCCTCAGTGTTTCAATTCAACATTTAAAACACCCGATAAACTCTTTTTTTATGTGCCTCTGGACCCAAAAATGAGGAAGAAGTGGATGACAGCAGTAAGAAGAATGGATTCAATAGGCCCTAAAACTACAGCGCACTGCTGTGAAGACTAAACTAAAAACTAAAGCGGACAATGGATAAAATTTGAAAAATATCTGGTTTATTATAAAACTATAATAATAGCCAGGTAGGCACTTAGGTACCTACCTATTTGCCTTAACAGAAAAGTACCTAATAACTACGTAAATACCTACCTACTAGAACTTACCTACGTACTAATAAAACACAGAGCTAAAATAATATAATCATCGAAAACCTCGAGATGTTGATTGGGAGTATTTGGTAGTATTTTTTTATCGCCGTCCATAATAGGTAGGTACCTACTAAATGAAACACACACTTCCAGTTCGGTTTAACTTTGAACAAATACCTACCCGAGAGTAGGAATTAGGAAATGCTTACTCAGAACGTACATATTACCTTTTCATCTTTATTCCACGAATTTCGGCAGCCGTAAAATCCTGGTTCTTCATGAAATATAGTGCCACCATCAAACTATCCACCCTTGGCAGATTGTCCGACTGACCTTTTAAAAAACCTTCTTCCATTCTACACACTTCACGTTTCACTTGAGAGGATGATTTATTTTATTCCTTTAAAATATAAGCACACTATTATTGGTATTATGAAAATGAAGACAATCAAAACAAAATGAAACGCCAAAACGCACCAAAGTACATTGGATTTCACCGGACCAAGCGTCGCGCCGTTATCGGCTCGCAGCTGACCCACATCGTGACGTCATAGCGTAAGCGCGCGAAATCTCGGAAATTCAAAAAAGGGCTTGAACTTCACGTCGTTATAACTTCGGAAATACTGCATGTATTGAAGTGAAATAAAAACTAATGTAATGTATATGAGCTAAGCTCGGATTTTAGGTGTATTTGATTGTAACATTTTGACCCTTTTGCCTAGTCCATTATCCGAAAAAAATTACAGAGCACCTCGCATTGCTTAAATACTGAAAATACATAATTCTTTTTTTGTCCATGTCGGCTGTTTGATTAATGCTAAAAATAATTATTCTAAGGGTTAATGCTTAGAATAATAATGCTATAGAAAGACAGTCTTCATACAAGCGCTCTGTCTAAAGTGAAGCACTAAACCGAAACAATTCCCGAAAGCGGGGAATGATTCGGCTGCAGATAATCATATACCTACTCGTATAATTATATTTTTAGCAATAATACATAAATAGCTTTTCAGATTATTTTGTGACACAATTTAACTGGACAAATCTTCTTAATTCTTTTTTTTTGCGAGACACGTTTGGCGTGCGTTGACATGAGCTGCCGGGTGTTTGGAGTCATTTCTGACTCCAATTAAGGTGCTTTGAAACGGCCGCGCGGACTTCGTTTCTATAGTGTAATTATTCTAATAGTTAATGGTTACTTAAAAAAAGTTATGCGATTTTTGGATGGAATGGAGGATGGATGAAACACAGAGGAAATAATAATGAATTTTACGCTGACCTACCGATGAGTTTTGTCCGACCCTGTTTGCCGAGTAAAAGGTTCCGGGTTCGAGACCCAACCGGTATAATTATGTACCTACTTTGTTAACACGGTCACTGCCGCGATTGTAATTTTCTATGGAAAAAACATAACGAATACGTGTTCCGCAGCGAACGTGTTAATTCCTACATAATTATGTGGGTAGGTACCTACTACATACTTATATGATAAAATGTAACTGAACACTCTCTGTAAATTGAATATACTTAATAATTATGAGAAATACTATTAAAGCGGGTCTTTATTAACGCAGTAGAACCCAAAGCAATTATTATCACAACTTGTCTGTGTCTTTGTGCGCGCTAGTCTCAGAAATGGATAAACTGATTTGGATGAGATTTTCACTAATATATCGTGGCAAGCTTGACTTAAAATTAAGTGTTTCTTTTATTTCAATCAGTTCATAAATAAAAAAGTTATGTCAATTTAAACAATCGCGTCGAACAATTTCCTGGTGTGGGTGGGACAGGTTCCCCGAAGCGAAGCGAGGGCGGGTTTAATAAGTTTATACATGACGTGTAACATTATTATGAATATAAAATAGGAAGTTGAATTAAAATTATCTATTCATTCAACAAACTACCTGACTGACCTAAAAGATAACTGAATTACTACGGATCTACAAAATTCTTTAAAAAATCGTAGGTAAAACTCTGCACTCCAAAATAACATGAATAAATTGTATAAAGAAACTGGAATTAAAAGTCTCCATGGCCAGTTTACAACACAGTTAGCAGATTAAAAAAGAGAATGGGCTTAATCGACGTCCGTGACTACAATGTCAGCTGGTGCGAGCTCTGAGCGAGCGGACAACGGTACATCGCAGCTCGCTCGAGTTCTCGAGCCGAGACCAGTCGCAGTCGCGGCCTTAACCGCTATGGGTCGCTCGCTCCATTCATTCACCGCGTACACACGACCGCTCGTTTCGAAAAACGTTCGGCAGGCCACCACAGGATGTCCCTTTTCAAAACGCCAGCGATCCCAAATAGCCCCCACCGCGGCCCTAAACGAGGAGATCTTCGCGAACGCGAAACCCTACTCCGAAGTTCCGGGACCCAAACCTATCCCGATATTAGGGAACACATGGCGAATGGTCCCTGTTATAGGGCAGTTCGATATCTCCGAGTTCGCGAAAGTGACGAAAATGTTCATGGATAGGTACGGGAGGATAGTTCGTTTGGGGGGATTGATCGGGCGTCCGGATCTGTTGTTTGTGTATGATGCTGATGAAATTGAAAGGATGTACAGGCGAGAGGGACCTACTCCCTTCAGGCCAGCGATGCCTTGTCTCGTCAAGTATAAGTCGGAAGTGCGCAAGGATTTCTTCGGAGAGCTACCAGGCGTTGTTGGAGTGTAAGTCGATTGAATTTAAATTATTTCGTTTTACAATTTTATTTCAGCTACACATTTTTTACTAATATTTTTTCAGGGATTAAGATACTAGATTGCGTCATTCATAATATTGGGAGATAAACATTTTTTATATTTGTTAAGTCCAATATTTTTAATTGTTCAACAATATTTAAAAAAATAAATAGATCAAATAAATAACAAAAGTATTTGAACTTAATTTTCACAAATATTGACTATCAGCGAAAAATAATTACAAGCAAAAAACATTAAAAAATACAAAATAATAATTGTAATGTTGACTTTTTCTAAGTTGGATTTCCCAGTCCGCATGCGATCTCGGATATCATTAGCCTTCCATTATGGACTGGTATTTGCTACTTTCACGTTTCTCTTTGCCGCACTCGTCTCGCGTTGAAAAAAATCTCGTCAACTGTGTGTTAGCGCGTAGGGTTCTGTAGTTATTTATCTAACAACACGCCCTCGCTTCGCTTCGGAAACTTGGTTCCGTACCCAAAGGGTGACAAACGAACACTATCAATTTCCCTCCGCTGTCTGTCTGTCTGTCACAGGAGTCACAAGATACAGGGCTCTATCTCTTGAACGGAAATAGGTGGACATCTATAATTTTCAGAATGCGTGTTACTGTAACACAAATAATAAAAAAACACTCTCACAACAACACTGTCACAACTAATAATAAAAAAAAGGATTGTTTCATGGGGGAATCTCCAAAGAAGAAACTAAAAAATTGGGTTTTTCTACATTAAATCTTGTTATTGTCCAAATAATTAACAACGGATCCCTAAATGTGCGATGTCGACTCGCACTTGACCGTTTTTTACAGTGTGCTTACAGTATTGTCCAAAAACCAATATTCATTAGTACGAGACACTTCATGTGTTTCTTCCGCCACTCCGTCAATCCGCACTGGAGCAGCGTGGTGGAGTATGCTCTAGGCCTCCTCAGGTATGAGACGTGCTCAGTAATGGCCATCAACAGATCGAAGCCAACTTTCGCCAGAACCTTAAAAAGTCTTTGAAAGTGCGGTATATCAAGCCTAAATATAAAACTATGTCGTTCTGGGCACTAATAAGACCCTTTGCAACCCGCCAGACGATTAAAATCCTATTATTATACCGCTTTTAGTATTCATTGTTTCCAGTATAAGTAAGCCTCTTACGAACAATTCTACAATGTTTATTATTTACTCATGCCGCGTCACGTGTGTCAATATAATCTGAAGACTATTGACAAGAGTGCAGGCCCTGCATTGTACATCAGTGATGCAACCGTCTGCTTAGGATTCTATGAGTTAGACCACGTAACCTTGTGTATTAGTTGTACAGATTGATTGCATTTGCACCAGTGCTCGTATAATCTTATGAAATCTAAAGACGTTTTCTAGCACAGCGTCTTTCAAAACTCGTTTTTATAACATAATACAAGGATATTTAGAATTGGAACGGTTTGAACGAAAGAGAGAGAGAAAAATGGAACGCTGATCGTTGCACTTTTATAGAGGTGACCATGTCAGTCCTCAGTCCTTAAACACAATTATTAACTGGCCTACTAGGTACTAACAACTAACAGGACTAACCATCACTAAAGTCCCTACCCCAGTCCTCATACCTACTAACGAACTCAACTAACGTTCTGAATAACACCCTTTGCTAACTGGACTAATCCAAATAAATATTTTTTTCCTAATTCTTGTCCTTCTTCTTTAATATAAATTTAAGCTTGATACCTTTTGGGAACGTATGGAGTGTTACTGAGAAAAGGGGTCTTGACAGGCGGTCCTTTAGGGGACCCGTTTTTTCTTTTGAGGTACCGGAAACCTAAAAAACAATATAACAAATTATATTGTTTTTTAGGTTATATTGTATTTATCAAAAGTGAATTTAAAATTTAAACTCTTGAACTTGACATCAGTTACGAGTATTGTAGTAGTATGTATGTCAAACTTCTGACAATGAATACATGCGTCGTCAAGTGCTAACTTATGCGACAATGGGGAGTGCGAATTTTTGTTCTTAGCACCTCGCGCTAACGTAAACTAATGATATAACCACAGATATAACTCCGAACTACTCAGTTAGCAAACGAGCATGCAGCACTACCCTTCCGCTGCCGTCCATGACGACTGTGACCGACTCAGAACCAGGCTATATAAAGTCATAAAAAACTACAATTAAATTTGTCAAGTTACTCTGAGAACGCCTGAATAGTATTTTCCAGCAAAAAAGTAAATATGAATTTTAAAGATCAAATAAAAATTTTCACGTTTCTACGAAATATTTTAAGAAAGATTTTAATTGCAAAACCATAGTAGGTCTCGGGGCCGCAAGGTATGCCATGCCGTGTCTATTAATGGCGACGATTTTTGTGCCACATTTAACCGGTTTTTAATGACCGGTCTGGGTTGGTCATTCGTCGTGAGGTATAAGTAGGGTTGTCTACACGGGATTATCGTTCCCCGTACAAATTCTACTAGGTTAACGGAGTCGGGTCCTAGTAATAAATAGATATACCTACATTTAATAAATCTGTTACTGATCGCTGTCTGTATCTGTACATAGAAGATATATGAGAAAAGCTTTTACTTGGAGGCCCAAAACTATCATCGATTTTAGAATCGTTGGTCTGTTTGTCTATTGTCTGTGGTTTAGTACGTGCTAATCTCAGAAGCGGCGTAACCAATTTGGGCGCGGTTTTCACTGGTATATTTTCATGAGCTTCACTTAACATTTAGTGTTTATTTTATTTCAATAAGTTAATAAATAAGAAAATTATGTCAGTGAAAGCTATCTGTTCCAGATAACCAAGAATCCCAGTGGGCCTATGAGTATGTAGCGGTAATAAAAAAAAAAGATAAAACTTGTAATATTTTTTCATGGATTTAAGGTAGCAAACAAGCATGCAGCACCACCTTGCGCTGCCGCCAGTGACAACTACGACCGACTTAGAACAAGACTCATATGGGGAATGGGACAGTTAGTCCGGTTAGGTGACGGTGTTAGAACATTAGCTGGTTAGTTTGTAAGTACGAGGACTGGGAAAGAGACTGTTAGTGAATGTTAGTCCTGTTAGCTGTTGTTAGTAATAGTCCGGCTAGTAATTGTTAGTAAGAGTCTCGTTATAACTCGGTCACAGATACACAGGTCAACATAAAGATGTAACTACTATAAGGTGCATACCGTAACAAATAAACAAGTGATTCCTCTCATACGGTAAGACGGCAATGAATGGCGATGGTGCATGACCCACTTGGGAAGCGGGGCGCAGCGAAAGCGACTGGGCTGTGACGTGTACGCTACTTCTCATTGTGTGTGGTAGCAAGTAGTAGATAGAAATCCGAACGACTCACATTTGAGCCCAGTTTGAGGATGGCGATCAGTTTGTGTCACAAAAATTAAGAGGTTAAGCTAAGGCGTCAATGTGGGTCTTTGGGTACCTACGGGAATTTGATTAGAAAATCATACACGCACTTCTAATTAATGAATATGTTAATATCCGACGAACGAGTCGACGAGTCACCTGGTGGTAAGTAGTCACCGTCGATATCAGCAACACCAAACGCTTCACCGATGCTTCGCCGACCAAGAAAGAAATAAGAAGAATCTCAACAACTTGCACCTCCGCGCCGACGCCGGTTCAGCATTCGTTTTTATTTAAAGTCGCTTGTTACAAACCACGACAATTGTAGACTTTATTCCGGTTTAGAAACGAGGTATTGATTATTTATAGGCTTATTAAAATTCGATGTTTAAACAAGTCGGTATCATCGAATCGCCATAAATAGTCTTGAAGCCAATGTTTCATTCAGATATGTTTTGATGTAGGAAAACACCGTGAAGAAACCTGTACACAAGTCTACGGAATGCCAATCAGGGCTGATGACTCTAGTTTCTCACGGCCTTGAAAAACTCCTTCAGAATATAGTCAACAGAGGAGTAAATTGACGCGCAAACATCCTCCAAATGGTAATAGGTGTTAGCACAATTGCGTCTATTTGCATTGGTTCTCGAGTGAGTTAACACTAGAATTAGAACTAGAATAGTTAACATTAGAATCATTAGTTCAATGCGTCAACTCTACTCAACTCATAGGAAATCCTCGAAATATAAGGTTTAGGTATATCAAGATTACTATGGGTCGTCAAAGCTTAATGACCTGGCATGAAATCTTTTGTATTTGTATTAATTACTTCTATTTGTAACATTACCGCACCAACGAGATATATAGATAACTATATTGATACATTGATAGTTCATTAGTAGAGATATCATGTCTCATTGCCCGGCAGCTTGCATCGATACAGTGATCGACCGAGTTTAGCAAACACGGGTGCGGTCCGTATCGGATGAGTGACCGCTAGTGGTTTTTCTTGACAGGTTTCCGTCCTTCGGAGGGCACGTAGATCAGTTGGTCACGGTTGTCATCGTTAGATAATAGTCGTTAAGCAATACCAGAGGGCCTCGAGCGGTACAAAAAATTCGACGCTTGGGTCGGCCATTAACCTCTCCACCTATCGGCACTGGATAAGCGTGGAGTATGCTTGGTCTCCTCAATCATGAGAGAGATCATGTAGCCAATACCTAGTGGGTTGAAGCCGATGCGCATTATGAGATAGCGTGATGATAAACATTACTTCAATATCACGCAATGTTGCTTCACGGAGATTTGTGTGTCATGTTATTTATTATTTATTTGTTTGCATTGTATTGGTAGTATTATTATTTGGCCGGGTAGTGTTGTATTATTATTTAACTAGTATCCATCCATCGTATCGCTTCGGTACAGTCAATATTTAAATAGATAAACTCTTTATTTGTACACAAGAAATAAATAAAAATAAAATTATAGAATAAATAACGCTACACACTCATAGCCCCACAGTAGGATACCCTGTGTCGTGGGCGCCATGGACAACACCCAAGATAAGAACACACACAGCCAGACCTAGAATTTCTGCCTCGCTGGGAATCGAACCCAGGACCCTTGCACTTTTAGACCCAATCCAGTGACATTTGTATTGTAACTTTGGATGAGATAGATAATTACGGAATGTATTAGACAGAAAGAGATATAATTATGAAAGTAAGTCAATTAGCCAAAGAAATATCGCTACTTTGTTTCATTAACCTGACAAGTTGTTAAGTTGTGCTTTGCAAGATAACACTTGGTGGGATTGTTGTCAAGGATTAACTTACCATCGTATAAAAAAAGAGATGCAAATACATCCTCCCCTTCATCCTCTTTACATAATTGATAATATATCATTGGTATAATAATATGGGATTTGTGTACAGCATTGTAACATTCTACAATAGCGGCAGGTGCGCATACTGTCACGTCATCCTTCGCCTATCGGATCACGGTAATGCCCATTTTTATTCAGGTTGCGTTTTCTTCGTCTGCCACACTTGGTGAATTCACATCAAGTTGAATTAAGTACCTAATTTTTGTTTGGTCTATACATAGGGATTATAATACCATTTTATTTAAGACTATGTAGGTATAATATCTACTTCAATTATCTGACTGGGTTATACTTATGAGATTTTTAGTCATCTAGTACTTAGCTTTGTATTTTGTTACATACTCGTATAATGTAAAGAAACTTTTTTATAACACCTGTAATAACGTGTATTCAGAATAATATATAAGAATATTTTTTGCATACAAAAAAGCGATTTCAAAATCGACAAGTAACAACAAAGTTTCCGTCGATTTCCCAGGGATTCCATCATCAGATCCTGTTGATGATGTTGCTTAACTTTATCGATCACTTAAAATCGACACAACCCGCCGTGCTATGACCGGTTCATTTTTTTATTCTTCACTATATATTTATTATTGTACAATTTCCAGTCACGGCGAGCAATGGCGCCGCTTCCGGTCCAAGGTGCAGCGACCGATTCTGCAGCCGCAGACGGTGAAGAAATACGTGACACCCATCGAGCAGGTCACTGAGGACTTCATCCGCTACATGGAGGACGCGCGAGACCAGAACAATGACTTGCCGCATGAGTTCGACAATGATATACATCGATGGTCGCTCGAATGTGAGTACTTTGCTCCTTCAATCCATTGGTATCCATGGCAGGAAATGAATGCTCGCAATTTCATATCCGCGCACTAGGATTCCTTGTGTTCAGCATAGGGATTCCTATGCTGCTTGGCTTGGACTAACACAAATGAGACATCTTATATCACAGATCTACATAAGGATCAAAGGAAAGTAAAAACATTTTATCCACATAGATCTAACAGGTCGAATTATACAAGGTGATTCGTACGTCACTTAACATAAATAATAGGGGATTCTCAGTACTCACTCACTATAGATTTTTTATTATATAATTAATACAGAAAACGAGCATGCAGCACCACCTTTCCGTGCCGCCCATGACCACTGTGATCGACACAGAATAAGACTCAGAACTTGTCTAATACCTGTACCCATTTGTCATTCTTGTATAATTTTTTTACGTAGTATTAAGTTAATTATTGACTACAATCCCACCTGATAAGCAGCGATGTAGTCGATGGTGAACCGCTTAAAACTTAGAAGCCTGTTCATTTTTGACTCGAAGACACTTACATTGTAACCGAACGGGAATACTTTTGTCTTAGGTATTGGCCGTGTCGCCCTGGATGTCCGGCTGGGTTGTCTATCTCCTCAGCTCACCAGCAACTCGGAGCCGCAGAGGATAATAAACGCGGCGAAGTTCGCCCTGAGAAACGTCGCAGTGCTGGAGCTGAAGGCACCCTACTGGCGGTATTTCCCGACACCGCTATGGACCAAATACGTTAATAACATGAACTTCTTCGTTGAGTAAGTCATTTTCCACTTTCTGTTATTTTCGTGTCTGAATATCTATTGGCATTGGCACATTTAAAAAAAAATTGCCTTTAAAGAAGACGAGGGTTTCTGTCCACCAATGTCCAAAGCATCTCACATTCTCTACTCTGTGCTTAGATCCACATCGTAGGGTTATCTGAATTAAATTTTTGCTTTAACTATCTATCAACGAGCATTTTTCGCTGCTGTCTATATTTTCATTGTTCCTGTGCTAAACGTCGTTTACTATAACTTGTAGACCATGACTATCATTGTTTTCTATGTTAGCCCTTAAATACCTACTGCAGAATACAAAAAATCTTATTGCCCAATAAATAATTATAAATCTAATTGTTATTGTTATACTATTTCAATAAAATAAGATGAAATTAATCGATGATTACTTTCCAATGTAAATTTTCTATCAGGTTATGTACACGCTACATAAATGAGGCGCTCGAGCGACTTAAAACAAAGAAGGTGACGTCTGAGAACGACTTGTCTTTGCTAGAGCGAGTCCTGAGGAGCGAGGGAGACCCGAAGATAGCCACCATCATGGCACTGGATTTGATTCTTGTGGGGATTGATACGGTATATAATCTCTTTGAATATGTTGATATATCGGGCCCTCCAGATATTCTTTTAGACGACATAGAACGAAACAACCTACAGATATTTAGAGCCCAAAAAAGACACAAAATATTTATAGAAAGACAGATTCTTGAAATTATAGCTATCAGATACATTATAGGATACTTAATTATGCTTATAATATTTGAATCAGACTTAAATAAGTCTTAGTCGATTACCGATAAGTTAATATCTATTAACATAATATTGGATGTGTTTTAACATATTAAGGAAAAATCTAAAGAGCTTTTGCACGTAGTAAGTAGGTAAACAATCACAAACATCTTCAAACAATGATGTTACCTAGTAAAAAAGCTTATGAAGTAATTATTTACAAACAATTGAAAGAATTAGAGTATGTTAAACTTACAGATATCCATGGCGGTTTGTTCTATTCTATACCAAGCGGCGACAAGATTAAAACAGCAAGAAAAAATGGCTGAAGAAATTAGAAGAGTGTTACCGGACCCGAGCAAACCACTCTCTTACTCCGATTTAGACAAACTGCATTACACCAAGGCTTTCGTTAGAGAAGTTTTTAGGTGAGACACTTCTTTTACATCTGACATTTCTTGGGCAGTTTTTTCATGAGCAATAATAAGAGCAAGCTCAGGCTTCAAAGGTGTTATATTCAATTGAAAAAGGGTTTAAGCAGAAGATTCCTCAAGGAGAATGAAGTTTACTTGATTATTGTTAAGCTGTAATTTGGAGTTCTTACTAATGAGAATTTACCGGATTTTTTATATCCCCTAACTCCGATTATTTTTCCCCTAGAATCACCACAGTACTTATCGACTGTCTTTGTCTAAGACAGTCGATAATTTTGTTATTGTTATACTGGAATTTCTCTCATTTAATTTTGTCTAAAATTATGTGACTATTCTCATTACAGGATGTATTCGACGGTAATCGGTAACGGCAGAACTTTGCAAGAGGATGATGTTATATGCGGATATCATATACCTAAAGGGGTAAGGGAAATTTGTTAATATTTTCGTCAGTTATTTATTATTGCTATTGTTATTTCCAAGAAAGAGAAGAGAGGAAAGAGAGAAAATCTCGCTCTCAAGCCCCCAGTCGGAACACGATAAGTCGTTTAGGGGATGATTCAAGCAAGAGACTGGTAGCTAGCAAGCCACCTGGGTCAAAACCCTACCAGCACGTACCTTTGGAACTAATCTGGATGGTATGGTATAGAGTCCAGTGATTTCTGAAAAGAGGGACCGGGTGTCGTAACCTCGTCTGTTGTTCTATAAAGAGCACCACGAGCAGGGGAGGTCTACTTGGTCTCAAAGTTGGATGGAGTCCCATAAATGTTTACTTTCGACGCTCTGAAGTTTGTTTTCGGTGCTCCTAAAGCTAAGAATAGTTACTTAAGCTGCATTTTTTATCACCTATTTGGAAAAAAAACCATTTTCTTACTACTTCTTGTTCTGTCTACAGGTTCAAGTGGTGTTCCCCACGATAGTGACGGGTAACATGGAGCAGTTCGTGTCTGATCCCCAGGAGTTCAGACCGGAGCGATGGCTGGAGAGTGGCGGACGGCTCCACTCCTTCGCGTCGCTGCCTTACGGGTTTGGCGCCCGAATCTGTCTGGGGAGGAGATTCGCTGACCTAGAGATACAAGTTCTATTGGCTAAGGTGAGAATGGCTTCAAGTTATTAATGGCCCACCACTGAGCACTGGTCTCTCCTCACAACTGAGGAGGAGCGTATACTCCAACATGCTGCTCCAGTGCAGATTGATGGAGGGTTTAGTGGTCATGTGTCGGCAGTTTTTATGCAGCACGAAGGCCTCCGACATGGCTTAACGATACTTTTAACGATAACAACCGGGACCGGCGTTAAAGTGCTAAACGCTCGAGAAATATTTGCCACAAGCGGTCACCCAAGTAAGGTAAGGTAAGCCGGTAAAGTGACAATGATTTTTTGCAATTTTAGGCTTTTTTGGCTCCTCTTTCCATTGGCTTCAACCCATTAATAGTCTCTACTCATACCTGAGGAGGCCTAGAGCATACTCCACCACGCTGCTCCAGTGCGGATTGGTGGAGTATAAATTCCTCCCATTAAATAACTAACATTTAAGGGTTCTCTTCGTTCCAGTTGCTCCGTCGGTACCGGCTGGAATACCATCATGATCCCCTGGAGTATGCGGTCACCTTCATGTACGCCCCCGATGGCCCCCTGCGCCTGCGCATGGTCGAGCGATAAAATAACGTACCATTGCAAATCTAACTTGTTTTAATGCTGATTCACTGGCTGAAAAGATTATTTTTATAAAGCATGTTACAAAGGCTACAAGTTGTTTGTGAGAAATAAATGCTGGCAACTAATGTTTGTTACTCGGCTCAAAGGCGTTGAAGAAGGCCTTTTAAAATATTACATTTTATATTTTATAGTGTAATAGGTGCTATGAGGCAACATTATTATTTAAATAAAAAATTCGCAAAATGTACCTACTTACCAATAATTATGCACTTATTGTCAAATATTTTTTTGTTAACTGTGGGAGAACCTTTTCGAATCACACATTGCAAATACAAAGCATTTATACAGAGAGTTTTGAGGATACCTAGGTAAAAAGGGTTTGACCTAGGTATCCTCCGTTGTTGCATATTTAAAGGCATGAATTATCATAATTTGTAATTTGAACATCACTACATACTATAAAACAAAGTCGCTTTCTCTGTCCCCATGTGTGCTTAGATCTTTAAAACTACGCAACGGATTTTGATGTGGTTTTTTAAATAGATATAATGATTCAAGAGGAAAGTTTATATGTATAATATATTAATATATATTATAAGTTATATTATAAGTTTTGTGTAAATTGGTTTTCCCGAAGCGAAGCGAGAGCGGGTTTACTAGTAAGTTCAATTAGTGATAAGTTCAATAGAAACATTTATTAAAGCAAAAACTAGTTACCTTTATTTCTAGATTTTTTAGTGGAAATATGTTACATTTATTTCAATTTCGCATAGTTCCATAAAATTGTTATTATACATGTTTGTATATCGCATTTAGGTAAGTTGAGTTGTACATTGAACATATTATATAGAAATATGTTATGGATTACTTTATTATATGTAAATGTATAAATACATTTAATATAAATTGGAGTTTTATTTATTACAATATGAAATATTTTTTTCGATCTCGAGGTCTCGAGACCGGAGATCAAATAGTCATCATTTTCAGATTCATCTATACAAATAAATAAAATTTGAGTGTCTGTTTGTAATATTGAAATAACCGTTTTTACTACATGTATATGAATATATATACGGTACATACACCAAAATAACATTTTTTTAAATTTTTGTCTGTCTGTCTGTCTGTTTGTTCCGGCTAATCTCTGGAACGGCTGGACCGATTTTGACCGGACTTTCACTGGCCGATTGCTGATGTCATAAGGAGTGACTTCGGCTACTTTTATTTTAGATTTTTTTTGTTAAATTCCACGCGGACGAAGTCGCGGGCACAGCTCGTCTATCATAAATATGAATATAGACGCACAAAACCGGAAACGGTGTAACCCAAAAAAAGAAAATTTTCACCAGAGCCGATAAAAAATTATATGAGAAGGAGAGGGAGAGGTTATAATTGGTTATATGAGAGAGGTTATATGAGAAGGAGGTAATGCATAAAAACAGGGTAAAATAATTTCAACGCTGTACAAAATGTTCTATTGGTCGTACATCCACGACACTTGGACCATTGGATGATTTTATTGTGTGATTTTATGTTGTCCAAGTTAGGGATAGAACCCGAACGGCAAATTCTCAAGGTATGGGAACGACTTAATGATACAACTTGCAATAAAATTCAGCTAAGTATTATAAGTAGGTACATCCGACATATTGGAGACCAAATTTACACGGGTGTTCTTAAGATCTACCATTGTTGTCTGCCATTTGTCTTTATTTAGATTAATTAGGTGAAAAAAGTTTAAATCTGCTTTGAACATACAAAATAAAAAGGATGACTTATACGTGTCTACTATTTTTTAATTTTAATAATTAACTACTAACCTGACCTTGGTTCGCTCCGGTAAACATGTGCCTATAAATACACCCACTCTAAACATTGCTATCCGTTTATGTCAGGCATTATACAAATTAATGTTTACCTCATTAAATTTCATCGATTTAGGGGACAATTTATATCGTGCTACAAATCAGAAATTTATAAGTTTATTTCAAAAGATGCATAAATATTGTCAAAACTTTATAACAATCTACCGACCAAATGACGACACTACCTAACGCTTAACCTACTGACTTATAATGTATGTACCTATATGTACCTATAATGACAATAAATAATTGAATAATTACATTATGTATCTAATAAATATTTTAATATTTATTACAACACTTGTCCCGCTGTCTGATGTAATCCTTGAGTTATTGTGTAGTCATCTGTTGTTTTTGGCATAAACTCGCCCACCGCACCTACTTAACACCTGTGTGTGAAATGTTGGAACAAGTTTTCAAGCATCCGGTAAGTAATGACTATCTTTATGAGCCCATTCAAGGCTAGGAGACGTGAAGGACAAATTCCAATGTTCTACTCATATGTATGTATCTATCAATCTGTCCATAGTAGTAGTAGATAGGTACGTATATACTTACTTACCTAGTCTCTACCAGCTCTACCTACCTTACTTCGCTTGCACGCTGGCTGACACTGGCTTAGGCGGAACGGGACACTTTTTCGTGCGCGCTGCCGGTGTTCATCAATTTAAAAGACGTTATCACGTTAAAAAAACTTTTCTTAAAATTCATAAAACGCAACCCCCTTGATACTAAACTTAACATTGCGAAAACCAAAAATGTATAGGTAGGATCTTATGCATCCAACTATTTGGCGTTTCGTCACAAAATAATCATTTGGTAAAGTCAATATTACAGTTTGGGTTAGCAAATACTCGAAAACATGAGGTACTTTAATATTGACTTAACTAATATTAGGTACGTTAAAAACGTTGCAAGTAATGTTTAAAACGTTACAACTAATGAGAAAGTTTAAATAATGTTTTTCTATTGAGTTTTTACTCGAACTAGTTACGCAATACGTAGACCAAAATGGCAGGCCATTTGTAGCCACAGCTAAAAAACCTTAGAAGGACCTCGTAAGGTTAAATTTCGAACGTATACTTAAAAGATATGTACTACTGTACTGTGTGTCTTAACGACTCTTACTTAATGATAACAAACGGGACTGACCAGGGCGTGCCTTCCGAAGCACGTAAGTGCTCAAGAAATTCTGTTACTAGCGTTCTACAAGGTATTTGTCACAGTTTAATTATTCGTGTAGATCAAAGGTACCGTTGTACAAAAAAAGAGAAAACCTTAAATCTAAGCTCTCGGGCCAACGGCACTACGAGAAGTGCACTGAATACGAAATTATGGTTCTCGCTACTAGATACCAGTATCTCAACAGATGGTTAACTTCGTTGGAGAAGTAAAAATATTACTATCCATATTATTATTAATATTTGTGTTTCTCCTTTCGTCCTCTTATTTCTTTTTAGGGCCGGGCCACACGGTGCGGTGCAATGCGGTGGGGCTGCTGGTGTCCACGGGCGACCTTTAGAACCTATGGTTTAGTTTCTGATCTCAGAGATAAACATTTTTACCACATTTATTAGGTTTGGATATCCAGACTCTTAAGAAAAACTCTTAGGTTACTTACGTAAATAAATTTCTGAGTTTTTTCGAAATTGTGAAGTTTTATTCGAATCGAAGGCGCCGCGGCGACAATGTGACCTTAACCACTCATCTGTGGGGTAGGTCAGGTCACGGTAATCTTAATATATATAAATCTCGTGTCACAATGTTTGTCTTCAATGGACTCCTAAACCACTTAACCGATTATAATAAAATTCGCACACCATGTGCAGTTCGATCCAACTTCAGAGATAGGATAGTTTTTATATATTTTAATTGCAAATTAAATGTTTAGTAACAAAAAAAGTGTTCATTTTATGTTTAGTTTTATGAATTCCTCATAGATGGCGCTGTTGGTTGATTCGTCAATAAAAGCATTCGTTTGACAACTAGGTTGCGAAGACACCGGGTAGATGGCGTTGTTAATCTATTATAATCACTGAGCCACAGCAACGCGTGGTTGGGACAGCTAGTAGTATTATAATTACCGTGTTCAGGTAAACAAATATCAGACACCAGTTTGTAAAGTCAGTACCTACCGAATTACAGCAGCTGGCATTCACACTAAATGTCATATAAGTAGGTACACACTGTTTCGAACTTTTTTCGAATAATTAAGTAATTTTAATTAAATCGCCTCGGCGACATTGTGATGTTACTTAACGAATTATTTACGTACAATTGTTGAAATCTCGTCCAAGGTCAGGTAAACAAATATCATACGACAGATCGTTAAATGCGTAATCGTAGCAGCTGATATTCACACTAAATGCCATATTCCTAATTGCCTACATATTATTCAGCATTATTATGTTCTTAAAAAAATATTTCATGAGGTTTTTTATCAAGCGTTGTAGTTTGACTGGAACAAACACAGAACTGACGAAAAGAGAACTATTCTGAAACTTCAAAAAAATAGGTATTAATATTTATTTTTATAGGTTCTGATAGCGTTAGTAACCCAATAATTAATTAATTAAATTTTTCTCTATTATAATGTACAGGTATTGATCAGTTTTATTAATAAGTTACAGGTTTATTAATAAGTTAGAATTATGATTAAATAGTTGAATCATTACGACAACAAAAACGTGATTACCTTCACACTCATAGCCCCACACTAGGATTTCCTGTGTCGTGGGTGCTATGGACACACACTAAACTCATCATTCACCCGCCTAGCTGGGAATCGAACCTAGGACCTTTGAACAGCAGTCTGGCATGGCGGCAAATTGCGCCGTACGGGTCCTCCGCGAACTTAGTCGTAATTTATTTTGATTAAATAAAAATGTGTGCGGTAACCTTCGTTGTCGAACCGGATATATGAAAGTACTGCTAAGTTCAAGGTTCGCAAACTATTAAGGAGTACGAACATTACAACGACTCCACGACCGACCGACGCCAACGCGACTATATCTTTGAAGGTAAGGTTGAATTTCGACCTTATACTTAAAAGCCCTGTACGGCTCGCCCTACACCCATAGCCTTTCCGTTTCGAGACCAACGCGTCGACGTTGCGTTGACGACTCACCGTAGACGAGTAGTCCACGCGTCGACCGACACAATGACGTAATGTAAATAGCGTCGGAGTTGAAACGGAGTGGAGACGGAGTCGAGTTGACGTCGATGAAGCGTTGATCGCGGAACGGAACGTCGGAGTTGAAACGGAGTGGAGTCGGAATGGAGTTGACGTCGAGTTGGTGTAATGTGCGCACTCCTTTAATCTGGTTTTCTGTATCTGACAGAATTGTTTTGAATACCTTATGGGCATTGAGGCTGTAGTTATTTGGATTAATGATACTTATTACATTACAAGTAAAAAACACTAAAAGGCACTCGGAGACTGCCGCGGTAAAGCTATTGCATAGCATTTTTTATCAACTTAAGAAATTATAATTATTAGAAGTTATATAGTTATATCAGAACAGCGCCATCTAGTTTGTAGAAAACATACGTACCATACCTTAGTATTAAGGTACTAAATGGCGCTGATTGGGGGTGTTAGGTTTTTTTCGTTACAGACTTTCTGGAATCGGTCCCCACGCTAAAGGCCCGCGGTAAAAGCTATGCAATAGCTTAAAAGAAGTAGATACATATGTCACTAGCGCGTGAAAAGTGGGGCAGTCAAACTCGGCCAGTTGTCGTACTTTTCATAATATGTATCTGAATAATTTTCTGTCTCATACGGTCCGTAGTTATCTTTCGCATCCATACTTATCATAAAAGTCAGATCATTGTGGGGATTACAATTCCACGCGTACGGAGTAACGGGCGCAGCTAGTGTGGCTATAAAATTAAAACCATGATAGAAGCATTCTTATCAAACATTAGGAATATCTTCTCTTTATATATAAAATTCTCGTGTCACAATGTTAGTTACCATACTCCTCCGAAACGACTCGACCATTCTCATGTTTGTGTGCTTATCGAGTAGGTATGAGAATCCAGCAACATCTATTTTTAATAGCTCTAAATGTTAAGGGTTGTCCACCCTGAATTTTTTTTTTAATTTTTGGACAATTTTTTTTTAGGTTATTTTTTTATGGTGTGGCTTATATACACATAATCCCAAATTTTCAATTCCCTACCTTACCTCAAATTTAAATCATTCACTACAAGTAATCTATATGGCGGAACAACGTTCGCGGGGTCAGCTATGTATATTATAAATTCAATGTAATAAAAACTAAAATCAATTCAATGTCAACCAAAATGTCAGCCTATAAAATGAACATAGTATTATCATTTACGAATAATTTAAAGTTTCAAGATTGTTCGTTACAAATCTATGAATATGTAATTTTTATTAGGTAGAAATTTTCAAGGCAAGGTTTATTATTAAGAATTTATTGTATTGAAACGATATAAAAATTGAAATCCGGTAGCAATTGAAATTCTAATCATTTATTCACGCGCTTGATCAGTTCAGCAGTACGAATGAATTGTAAGGGAAATTTTCAGCATGATTTTCATTCATTTCAAGAAGTCTGATTAACTTAAAAATCTTCACAGAGGTCTAGAGCCAATGACAATGCAATTTCATTGCAAACATGACCGAATCAGACGAGGGAACTCTTAATTTTTCTGCATTTATTAGCAATTGGCATTATATTGTTAATCAATGAGAATGCCTCGCATCTACGAAAACGAAGAATAAATGGTAGCTAACCAGCCGGAAAGAAGGTAAGTAATATAAAATCAAGATAATCGTATACATTTACCACCTGTAATGATGGTAGTAATAACCACAGAGTAAAGAAAGGAGAAAGTATTGCAATGTCGTTATTGCGAACGACTAGAGGACTAGACGATCTAATTGCAGAGAAACATTCGCTTTCGCAATTAGTTGGAAATAAAAATGGGCCATCGATGTGATTATATCAAGACTAACCTAGAAGTGGTTATAGCAGAAAAGCTCCGACGGTTTCCTTTGAATCCAACTCTGTATTAATGTTTGCTCGTTGTTAACCGTAGACAGAGAAGGATATAGACATAAAATGCTTATTCCGTTACGAGGACTTTTTAGCCCCGTACGCTGATGTCATTGAGTAAGGAAGAAAAAACCGTGTCTAGAAAGACTCGCTGCCGCGGGAGCTAATCTTTAAAATAAAAAATTCCTCGAGTGGAGATCACGTCTGATAAAAAGTATAGGGTATAAAATATAGGGCAACCGCTGAATTCAGAAGGCTCAGGACTTGTCAGATTTGCACAGGTTGGGGTAGCCCTATGTCCTTTTTGGGTCGTACCTGTACCGAATTCGGAGGGAGGAGTCTCCGCTGTGCCATCATTGCCAAATGGCAGATGACACACCGGAACACACCTTGGCGGTATGCCCGGCCTGGGCGCAGGAGCGCCAGGATTTGGTGGCAGAAGTTGGGACAGACCTTTCCCTCCCAAGCATCGTCTACAAGATGCTGGGGAGCGAAAGAACCTGGAGATCGGTGGCCTCCTTCTGTGAGACAGTCATCTCGCAGAAGGAGGCAGCGGAGCGAGAGAGGGAGGCGGACCCCTCCGCACCATTGCTTCGCCGTAGGAAGAGGGGGGGGAGGAGGAGGCTTCTAAACCTCCAAAGCCCTCCTGATGGAGGTCGGCTGACGATCGGTGTGGGGACACCGTCGTCGGCATTGCACCGACTTTCATCTCCTTCGGGCAGGGGTGGCCAAGTTCTCCCGGCCATCCCTGCAGACCCCGCTGATGGGGGTCCATTTGGGGCTCATTATTAAGTGAGCAGTTCGCCGGAGAGGTCTCGGTAGTTAAGGCTACGCTGTTTCCCGAGTCCTCTCCACTTAGGCGTTTGGGAGAACCCAGGGGGTTTTTAGTGGGTAGACGGGGGTCCTCCCCCGGAGTCCCACATAACCCATCCCGCACCCCACGGGTGGGTATGCATAAAGCATTTTCCCCTGGCCAAAAAAAAAAAAAAAAAAAACCCTATGTCCTACCGTGGACTTGCAAAGGCTGATGGAAGAATGGATGGATATAACTGCATCACAAAGAGAAATATAGTATAATTGTGTTGCTTGACGTATGTGGAAGCAAGATTTATTTTAAAAATAAACAGGGTCTTTTGAACGATTTACGAATGACATTAACAGGATACTTAGGAGAGAGGAGAATTAATCAGAGCGCGAATCGGGATCCGGAATTGTTGACTAGAATGTTACAGCGACTGACATACATTTCTTAACATGTTAAGTACGAGTACTTACATACAATATATTAAGTTGTGGGACAGTAATCAATTAGCTACGTTTAAGGCTCTATTCATGTCACTGACAACTTCACGGTCATACCCTTATGTGACAACGGTACTTTCATAAGAAGTTACTTTCGATGATTCGTTGTCATTGTTCAATATTTGAAGTGTTCTGAAAGAAAGTGAGTGCAGTTCGCTCAGGTAATGTATCGCAACGATGACTACAACATTACATTTTAACTGCGTAAGATGTGAGCTGTGCAATGCGGAAGGAGATACTTATGTGGATAACTTTATGTCGTTAAATAGACTTTCAAAATGTGACTTACCATCTATATATTATGTGCTAATGCTTACATTGCCACATACCACCGCGGGATCGTTGTCAAGCGCTAAGTAACAAAGTTTAAGTTTTGCTTGACTACGATCCCATCCATCCGTCTTTGTGCTGGACATAGGCCTCACCTAATCGCGACCCTGACGGGTTTTGTGCGTTTTTAATCCAATTTTAGTAGGTACGATTCCCCAACTGTACTGAAATTGTAGCAGTCAACCAGTGAAGTTGTCAGTAGGTACAATTAAAACAATGTTAATAAATACCACTTGAACTTAGCTACGTAACATTATTAGACGATTTCCAACTAACTTTCCGGTTTGTGGAAACGCATCCGTGTTGGTAGTAGGAAATTGTTCAGTCGGCAAGTGGCGTTCTTGAAGGGAACGTAAACAAACAGTGCCTCGATTTTAAGACCTGGACGTGGATAATTAAAGACCTGGTTATGTACCTATAGTGCTGTAGCTGGGAAATCCACAAAACTAATTGAGTTTTAATCGCCGGGGAATTGTAGGAAATATTTTTTTCGGTACGTACCTACTCGTAGGACATGATTATAATAATTTATGAAATAAACCAATTTTAAAATTAAAATAAATAACCGACAACTGAAGCGCTCATAGCCCGGCGGCTTGCGTCAATCTTAATGTGATCGTGATCGACAAAGTTAAGCAACAGGGGGCGCGGTCGGTAGTTGGATGGGTGACCGCTAGTGGCAAAAAAATTTCTTGAGCGCTTCCGTGCTTCGGAGGGCACGTAAAGCCGTCGGTCCCTGTTGTTACATTTATTAGCAGTCGTTAAGACATGTCGGATATCTTCGGGCGGCTTAAAAATTCCCGAAACTTGGGTTGGCCCCTAACCCCTCCACCAATCCGCACTGGAGCAACGTGGTGGAGTATGCTCTAGGCCTCCTCAGGTATGAGGAATAACGCTTAAAATAAAAAGGTTGTATGGATTTAACTTTTTTACTTTTTATTATTTGTTGCAATAGCAGCCACAGTAACACGCATCTGTGAAAAAAATTGGTGTCTTTTTCCTTATTTTCTACTTCCGTTCAAGAGATAGTGCTCTGTAATAGACGGACAGAGGAGGTATATTAATAGGTTTTCGTTTGTCACGGTTTTGTTTAGTTACGGAACCCTTAAAACAGTGACGTTACGCTGATACTATACTATAGCGAGGCTTCGCTTCCGATCGTCGAAAGGCCTCTTGCGTGCAGGAACTGTTGTGCTCACTGTACTCAGTAGTGTTGTAGCGAGCGCGTAGTGAACACAAAAACTGGTGTCTCAGTGCACTACTTAAGTTAAATAGTGACGTGCTTGTGTTGTGGAAAGTGCGTGCGTAATTAAAAAAAGGTAGGTGTTTTTTTATTTACCCCGGTAAATAAAAATATCTTTTTATCATTCAATGATTATGATCCGTTTTAGAGTTGGAATCGGATATATTATTAGAATGATCATTATTTTAATGATTTCAATATATGATTAAGTTATGAGCTGATAGAGAATTTAATTTTATGTTGATTAAAAATGCTAAGCTTAATTTTTTTACCATGATTTTTTTTGTTAATTAATATAGAATTAAGTAAATGTATAATTAATAACAATTAATTTCTAACAAGTTTAACCTCTGTGAAAATACCTAAGAAATACATTATTAACTTGATTTTAATACGAATACAGCTTCCCAAAAATAATGGGTACAATTTGAACCTAGGTCATCTGAATAGTAAGCTTTTTCAACTCATTAGGTAGCCGACGATGACTGGAACACACGCTACCAGGCATTCCCAATGTGGATTAAATAGTTAATGGCCAATCATATTGTCGGGAAAGGTTAAAAGGCCTCCGCTAAGGAAGTGACCTAGAGATTTAGGTTTAGATTTAGACAGACTATACATCCATGTATTAAACTTCTAACAGACTGCTACAAGGCGATTTCCGCCTTGTAATAAATTAATAGGTGGGAAATAAAACTTGATTGCTTCAATGAAGTAATTATGTATTACTTACTAGTTAACGCCTCTACGCTCGAACTTCGCCCGTAATTTACTCTGTCAAATGGATACTTTACACTTGATTGACATTGAAACTACACGTACAATGAGCGTACACATTTCAAGCGTCATGTCGTGTCAAAGGCATGTCGTGTCAAAGGCATGTAGTTTGCATAGAGTAACTAACGTTAGTGTTGTTATGTTATATTTATCAGTACAATTAATTTATAATGAATTTATTAAAAAAATATTAATTTAACTACTACTATAGTACTGTGTAGTGCTATGAGGAAGTAGGCGTAGAACACAAAGAGTTTTCTGTATGACACTACGTTTATTCACCGGAGAAGACACAGTTATGAACAGAACAAAGTTAACAAACTTATATAGGCGTATGGCGCGAGCCGCGGCACTGGTCTCATCTCAACTTGAACTGGTCCGTTCGTGTCGCGCGTTGCTTGCACACGCGCGCCACTAGAGCCTAGCGGCAAAACGGGCAACTAACTACGGGGTTGCCCGCTATAACGTTGTAACACGCTATACACTCCCCCTCGAGTTTGTGAGAACGCCCACGCTCATGAACTCGCATTAAAACTAACAGAACATACCGGACAAACATGTTTACGAGGACGTCCTCTTCGGCGTTTGGGAACTACGGGACGCGGAGGCGAACTATCTCGGCTATGGAAACGTGTAAGCTCTGATACGTGAAACTTGCCAAAAATATCCTCCGGGTTACCGACGTTAGCAATGAAATACGCTGTAGGGCTAGCTCTTTTTGCTATAACATAAGGACCGTCCCTTTTTGGAACAAATTTGGACGTTACATTCTTAGACGCACTACTAAGGACATGTGACTTTAAGAGCACCTGATCTCCAACCTCGAAGACCTCAGCAGGCCTCTTCGACTTATCAGCACATTCCTTGCGTCGATCTTGCTGCGATTCGACTCTTTCCTTGACCGAAATAAATGAATCCACAAACTTCTTCAAATAAGGGGTAATTTGTGGCACGAAATTGTCCTTATTAAGAATTGACCTGATATCATGTTGTACATCTAGCGGCGAACGAAGCTCTCTAGCAAAACTTAGGTAGGCTGGAGATACACCGGTGGTTTGACAAACCGCCGAATTCATAGCAAACCTTATTGAAGCAAGATGCTGAGGCCAAGAAGCATGATCTGAATCTACCAGACGAGACAACTGAAACTTTAAATCTCTATTTTTACGTTCGGCCGGGTTAGCTGAAGGATGATATAAAGGTAACAACTCTTGACTAATATTTAAAACAAACATACATTGCTGCATAACAGCAGAAACAAATTGAACGCCATTGTCTGACACAATGCGTCTAGGAAGACCATAACGAAGAAAATACTCCTCAATTAACGTACGAGCACATGCTTCTGACGTGGCCTCTTTCAAAGCAAACAGTTCGATCCAGCGGGTTGCAGTGTCTTCCACTAACAAGATCCATTTTTCCCCATTTTCCCCTCGAGGGAGTGGACCGAACAAGTCTATTGCCAAAACTTCACCCCTCTGATTAAGCACAGGAGTCTGTAAAAATCCGGAAGGCTTCTGGTTCGAAGATTTATATCTTTGACAGGTGACACATGTTTTGACATAATCAGTAATGGCTCTACGCATGCCAGGAAAATAAAAATTTTGGGACACCCTATTGTATGTCCTATCAACTCCATGATGACCAGCTATATCGGAATCATGGCATTCTTTCAAAATAGTTGGGCGAAGAGAAGCTGGGACTACCAACTGCGGCTGCTCAGTGTCGACATCTGGGTTGTACCGATACAAGACGCCTTGCTGTAAGAAATAGCCTCTTTCAGACCAACGTTTTACCCCTATGGAATCTACGTCTGATGTATCTTCGAGATCACTAATAATCTTTTTCAGTTCCAGGTCATCGAGCTGCGCGCGCCGGAGATCGGCGGGACTCCTAGCAGGTAAGTCTATGATTACAGAGCATAATCCACACTCATCTTTATTACCTTCTTCACAGGTAGGACGACTGAGAGTATCAGCGATAACGTTGGCTTTTCCAGGTGTATACTGAAACTTAAGATTGAAGCATTGTAGCTTAAGTGCCCATCTAACCAATCTACCCGACGGTGACTTCAAGGTAAGTAGCCATTTTAAAGGTTGATGATCACTACCAATTATAACCTCATGACCCTCAATATAACCTCTAAAACGTTCTACAGCCCACACGACAGCAAGAGCCTCGCGCTCGGTTGTGCTGTAATTTCTCTCGGCAGGGATAAGAAGGCGACTAGCATATTCGATTGGACGCTCTTCGGTGCCTTCACCCTGTAACAATACTGCACCTAAGGCATAACTGCTAGCATCTGTTCTTAATATGAACGGTTTATTATAATCCGCTTGGATAAGAATCGGTGCCGTTGAAAGACGCTGTTTCAGGTCTTGAAAGGCACTAGCCTGGTCTGAATCCCAAGACCATGGCTTATTCTTTTTAAGCAACCGTGTTAAAGGCTCGGCAACAGCAGAAAAATTTGGTATGAATTTTCGAAACCAGGAGCAGGTCTGCAAAAAGGTACGAAGATGACGCAAAGACGAAGGTGTCTTCATTTCCAATACTGCACGGACTTTGTCAATATCAGGCGACACACCATCCTGTGTGATAACATGACCGAGGTACTTTACTTCGTCTCGTGCGAAGACACATTTGTCCCTGTTAGCACGGAGCTTAAACAGACGTAATCTTTCAAATACCGCTCGCAGATCCGAAACATGCTGCTCGAAACTACCCTGTGATATAAGTAACAAATCATCTTGGTAAGCAAGTAACGTTACATTCTTCAGCGACGCACCTGAACGTAGTCGGTCGATAAGACGCTGGAATGTCGAAGGCGCGTTCTTTAACCCGAAGGGCATGCGCTTAAAGCGATACGCTCCAAACGGCGTCAAAAATGCTGTTTTATCCCTATCTTGTTCGCGTACTGAAACTTGCCAGAAACCACTGCGCATATCAAGAGTACTCATAAAACAATTATTTTTAGTCGACTGAATAAGCTCGTCTATCAACGGCATGGGATAGACGTCGGTCTTAGTAACCGCGTTGAGCTTCCTATAATCTACACAGAAACGAACTTTACCGTTGGCCTTAGGCACAAGAAGTGCTGGAGAACCCCAAGCCGACTCACACTCCTCTACGATATCATCAGCTAACATCTTATCGAGTTCTATCTGCATGAGCTCCTTCTTGGCCGGCGTCAATCTGTAAGGCGGAACAGCAATGGGGGAATGATCACCGGTATCTATGACGTGTTCGGCGAAAGGCGTTGCCTCTCCCCCTGGTTCAAAAATATCCTGATGTTCTACAAGAAGTTGGGCAAGAATCTCGCGTTGGTGATCAGTAAGTGACGTCGCCTCATCATCCCTCAGCACCTCTAAGGCGGCACACGAAGGTATAGGTGACGACATCTTTTCAAACTGTAATTCGAACTTTTGTTTACTGTTGTCTGCAAAGTACCAGGTATTATCACCGAAATTAAAAACAAGATTAAATTTTGTGAGAAAATCTATGCCCAACAAACTTTCATTACTATCTGAATCAGGAAAAATAATAAAATTTACAAGTTGTGTTTTGTATGCAAGAGTCACCCATACCTCCGTGGTAAGTACATTCATCTCCCTACTAACACCATCCGCCAACCTAACAATTTGTGTCGACGGCACTAATTGGTGTCCTAACCTTAGCAGGAGAGCGTAGAGCGTGTGGCCGGCAACACAGCTTTTAGCAGCCGAATCTACAAGAGCAGTGCCACATTTCCCTAGAATGCTTATATTTAACACGGGGCGTCGCAAGGGCGCCTCAAATTTATTTGCATAATACACACAGTAATTATTATCCCGAACAATAGTATTATTATCATTAACACGATTATTACAATCACAAGAATTCAATAAACAATTATTACAATCACAAGAATTCAATAAACAATTATTACATGAAACCCCTACGGCACGCGTAGGGTTACCTTTTACAAACCCCTCACGCACGCGAGGGTTAGATAGCGGCTGCGCAGCGGCAACAGCGCTCGATTTCGAACGACGCGGGAGCGCGTCGGCGTCGGGCATCGCCGGGCGTAGCGATCGCGACGTTGCCGCTCTGTTACAGTTGTTAAAAGTACCTAACGTTTGTTCACAAAAATTAAAATTACGACTTTTAAAACTATTATTAATGTTCATCGAATAAAACGAGTCCTGACAATTTTTGCACTTGGATTTCGTAACATTCGCGGCACCACAACCGTAACACTTAATTTCACTTTTTTCACTATTAGATTTATTATTATTATTAAGCTTTTCACACTTATCTTTTTCGTGACCAGATCGCTTACAATAAACACAGAACAGTACCTTTCTTTTCGAACCGACCTCGGTACCGACGGAGTCCGCGGAATCGGCGGGAACGTTATATGACGACTTCACCGAGGGCGCTGTACGCGTACCCGAAGTTGACTGCGTACCCGAAGTTGACTGCGTACTCGTACGAAATGAACTCTGTTTCTTAACCTCTTCCTTCAAAGAGTCCTCTATGGTACGGCACTTTTGGAGTAGCTTGTCGAAACTGTCGAAGCTGTCTCTCTCGATGCGCTTTCGTATACGAGGACTCAGAAGACCGAATGCCATATCGAGCTGGACCTTCTCTGATAGGTCGTCTTTAGGTAATTTAGCAAATAAAGCACGTACCTTTGCTATAAACAGGTCTGTGTGTTCCAGGTCTTGCGATAGGTTGAATAACTGCTTGTAGACACGAAAAGGCGGGTCGTGGTCACCGAAGGCACTTTTAATCCTAGTGAGCGCCTCCGACCAGGACACAGTGGAACGCTTGACGCCTTGCCACCATACTGCAGCAGGACCTTCCAGCAACATGGAGAAACCGCGAAGGGCGTTTTCATCTGACGCATTTACACATTCCTTATACGTAATGACCGCATCTATAAAGTTATCTAACGATTCCTCCGGGCGACCGCCGTAACGCGACAAGCACTTCGCGAAGTTTCCATTCATCATCGAATGTGTTGAGCACGATAGGTATTCCGACATATTATTATTATTAGCTTGTGGCGTAGATGAGCGCACCTCACGAATTAATTGCTGGCAAAATTCATTTTGGCTCTGCTGTATACTTGTTAACAAACTGGTGAGCGTTTCTTGAGACAGCGTAATATTATTATTAACCGCGGCTGCGTCGGCGGCGCCGGCGCCGACGCCATTGTTCGAATTATCTTCTTCCGACATTCTTCGTGTTCTCGGCATTGTTGATCGGTTTTGAGCCACTGAAGACACACGTTACTTCGATGGTTTACCGCGTAACAACACCACAGTGAGTCCGAAGTCCCCGAAACGAACTTGCTGAGTGAATCGCGACCGCGACGAACTATTTCACTCGAAGCAAGTATATACCTACACACGTTGGGCGCCAGTTATAGTACTGTGTAGTGCTATGAGGAAGTAGGCGTAGAACACAAAGAGTTTTCTGTATGACACTACGTTTATTCACCGGAGAAGACACAGTTATGAACAGAACAAAGTTAACAAACTTATATAGGCGTATGGCGCGAGCCGCGGCACTGGTCTCATCTCAACTTGAACTGGTCCGTTCGTGTCGCGCGTTGCTTGCACACGCGCGCCACTAGAGCCTAGCGGCAAAACGGGCAACTAACTACGGGGTTGCCCGCTATAACGTTGTAACACGCTATACTACCTAACTAATGAAATGATTTTTTATTCGAAACACCTTTCGAAAGTTAAACTACGCCATCGCTTCAACAAATCTCTACCGTGAGTGGTCTAGGAAGAAGCGGCAAGAAACTTCCAAGGAGTTTTTTCCTACTTACCTACTGTTACAGACGTTTATTACTACATAAAACTATTTGTTAGAATCGAGTCAGCTCATCGTGTTCCGGCTAGGTGTAATGTGCGCAGACCTTTAGTGCCACAGACCTCACAATCACAGACAATCAAAACCAAACATCAAGCAATCGATTGTCATACAAATATTTATTTATGTAAACTTTATTAACGACAATATAAAATATTATAGTTCAAACGGCGAGCTTAATGCTAATTGAATTCTCAACCGGCTAACCACACAAATACCTATACGAAGAGCGGTATACTAGTTTGGTGGTAAATTAAAAAGTATTTAATAAAAATATCTTAAACCGGGGTAAACCGGGGGTTTTTAGTTTATTAATGAAGTAAATCTCCTAGCTAGACTATTGATTGACAGAATGAATTATCGTTAAATATTTTAATCTACCTTTATAAACTTCAACGAATGGTCACGATTTATAACCAACTTCAAAAAAGGAGGAGGTTTCTCAATTAGACCGTATATATTATATAATTATGTATTTTTATTGTGTAAAATTATAATGTACGCATAAATTTAAGCAATTAAAATTTTAAGCAGACAGCGGTCTGCTCTAAATCTAGATCGTTGTAGGTCAGCAAATTAAAATTCAAAAACTGATCGCCAATTAAAAAAAATGACTGGGTGAAAGTATTCAAAGTGACTCACCTATATATTTATTTAATGGATTGCCAACATAAGATAACAATTAAAAAGGCTATTTACATGAAATATAAAATGTATCTGAGTCAGAGAGAGATAAGACAGAGTGAGTGAGAAAGATATGTTTCACACCAACATAATTTCTTTTAACGATATTAATAATAACAACCTTGGTATTCGTCGATCCTGAAGCCTATAAAAAAAGTTTATAGTTGGTACCTACTACTTAGGGATCACGGGTTGGGTTCCAGACTGGGGCAGATAGGGCAATTTATGTGGTAGATAAATGGTTGTTCTTGGATCGTGGGTGTTAGTGGTATTTTATTTGTGTTGTCCATGCCACCCTCGACATAGACACAGGGAATCCTAGTTGGGGGGTGTGAGTGTGTAAAAGCGTTTAGCGGTTACAACACATTCATGAAAACCGTACCTAATCGGAAACAGACGCCTAGATATACAAAAATTCAACAGGTAGACAAAAATCATTGATTCATTTCATCAACGCAACCGACATCTATCCCACGGCTGGGCTCAAGTCGTCTCTCACAACAAGAGATACGGGCCATAGTCCACCATCCTGGCCAAATTAGAGACCAGTAGAGAACAAAGTAAGTAGAGACCAGTAGACTTCACACAACACTTTGGAGATCTCCTAAGTGCGCAACGATGATTTTCTTCACTGAAGGTTATAACTAATTTCTAATACGCTCACAACTTTGAAATTGTTTAGATGTGTTCAGTATTCGAACCCAGAACCTCCTGTGCAGTATATTCATATTAGCAATACAAGTCCGTTATCATATTTACACAGGTTGACTGAACAGCTTAAATTACTTGGCATTATACGATGGCCTTGAAGACAAAATTGAATTGTAGTTTCTTGAAGGTTAAAAAGTTGAACAAAATTTTACAGTCGGTCAATGGAATAAAAGTGTGGGCTAGTATTTTTTTTCTTGTACGGTGACTGGATTACCCCGATGATTCTGCAATACTATTTCAATTTATATACGAACTAGCTTTCCCACGCGGCTTCGCCAACCAGTTTTCAAAAATTCTTTCTTACTGCGTCACTTGAGGAACCTATAAGTACAAAGTTTCAAGTGAATCCATTGAAGATATAAAAAGTTTGAGTTCATCTCCTTTTTTATCCTTTTTTCCTTTTCGTGTATTTTTAGATAATTTTGATTGCCATTTTTGAAATAATTATCGTGTAGAATTTTGACTTAATATTTTTAATCATTACCTATGACCATGTTCTTTCATGTCCTCGAGTATGTTAAGTGAAATAAAACTCACCCAGTATATTGATTGACATTTACATTGATACAGTCTTGAAGCTTGTAGTATTAAATAAAAAGGCTCTAACGGGACATAATATTTCGTGGCCATAACGGTGATTCACCCACTCGCTCAGCCCCAGGACGAGTGGAAACAGAAACAGGAAACTTTAGACAGGGGTATAAAAGTGTAAGGGAGTACTAAAAAGGATTTTTGAACATCCCACAAAGAAAGAAACGTAAAAGTTTGTATGAGGAAAAAAGTTAGTTTCGTCCGATTTACTTGAAAATTGGAGTCTATTCTGCTATTAACTGAACTAAAGCACTCAATTCGATTGTCAGCTATTTTAAAAAATTAACCCACTGTTTGTGCATCTTTGCTATTCCTTCCAAATATTCGCTCGTTAACCGCTTAGCGTCGGTTTTTTTGCGCAGAAAGGATTTCTCGTTTGTTTTCGGGTGCGCGTTAACGTATTCGTCATTGTAAACCGAATTTTCGGCCGAATTTCTAAACGCGATGAGAAACTTACTATGAAAGTAATGAAAGCATTAACCGCATGAAATGTGAGAAGTACGAGTTTATATAATTGAAAGCATGAAATTTAATACCTACTCTTTACGGTTGGCGCTCTCTTAAACTCAAACTTAAATAATTTATTGGAGTAAAACTTCTTTACGCACGCTTGATTTGAGGAGTAAGCTGGTGGATGCGTGACGAGAGCGTCGAAAAGTGTGATCAGGCGAGGCAAACGGAAGTTGAGAGCGCGCGCACATTTTCGTACACATTTTAAACTTTTAAACTTATTTTCTAGGAACACGAAGAAGGATGAAGACTCGGATAGCCGTGGTGAAATGGCCGCTACGCAAGATATGTCACCGACACGTTACGACCACTGCACAGTGCCGCCAGGCGGCTGATGGCGGGGAAATTGGTATGATATTGGCTATTGTACTTTTAACGTTATTAGTATTCACAGTTCAAAAACCGAATTTTGACGTGTGAAATAAAACACTAAATGTTACCCTAAGCTTATTTTTTTTACTCTTTTTGGTCGTTACAGTTCACGACAAGTGTTACAAAATAATCGATACGCTTATCATTTGTTACGTCGGTAACCCACCCCGTTAACCACAGATTAAGATCTTGTTACTAGTAACAAGTTTTCTAGAAAAGACTTGAAGAAAGAAAATATTGGCTCTCACACAGTCACACCCCAGCCGGTTTGGTCAGTTTGGTGGGTGATTACACCAAGCGTGTTTTAGGTAGCCAGGCAGACCCCACGGAATAATAATGGGTACCAGTATATTACTGACTCATTAATCAAATTATAAAGAAATAACGCTGCACAAAACTAGAATATCCTGTGTCGTGCCATGGAGAACACTCAAGACTAGAACACAAATACCCAAACCAAGAACTCATCATTCAAACTTCCGCCCACTGGGAATCGAACCCAGGACTATTCAAACGGAGGTAACCGTACGTAACCGTAGGTAACCGTACGTACCAGCATGGTAACCGTTGCAGGGACTGGCTTCGATATACTCGGCCGTCTTGGGATCGGTGTCAGCTGTCTAGGCTCCCACCACCGACCACACAGCCAAGTCTATTGGCTGTGTGGTCGGTGGCTCCCACAATGCAGCCAATAGATTTTTCCCACTGTCTCCAATGTACAGATATCAATCAGTCGCGGTCTCAACAATGTTCATAGACCAATTGAATACACTTGTATCATCTACAAGTTTGGTTGGCATTTGGTTCGGTCAACTTAGGATACTTAAGCAGGTTTTTATTCAATAAGTTTTACTAATGATTCTTTTAATAAGACGTGTCACAGAACCGGTTATTGATGGCGAGTGACCCAGCTTGGATTGTGCCTAGACCACAATGTTAAGGTCGACGTACATCACAACTTGACTCCAACTCCACTCCGATTCAAGTCAGACAAGCATGTGTGTTCAAAAAAATGTTCTTTACGATTGAATTTTCGATTTGTTCGGTTGGTTGGACGGTTGATGCGTCCTATTATCTCATTAATAGGACGCATCAGGATCAGGTTTTTCAAATAAATGTTGAAAAACCGTAAATGGTGAACCGTAATGGACGCGATATAATACTCATATTTCAATGCTTTTATAATATAAATTGAATTGGCGTGGAGTCTACTCAATGTTATGCGAAAACCATTAAGTTATGCTGTTCAATGAAATTAATGGCTGTGTATATATTTTATTTTATTCTTTTCGTTACGGCCCCGCTCCGTGCCAGTTCGCTGAACATAAATATTTAATATAAGTAAATAATAATATTCTTTAACAAACTCTCTCTTCTTTTCTGTTCCTTGGTTGTCTCTGCTTTTACTTTTTTTAATATTTCACTTCATTTATTTTATTTTATATTTTATATTTGTTTTATTAATTATTATATTTATTTTATTTATTTATTTACTTAACTTACCTAGGTATAAGTAATAAGTTACAGACTTAGGTAATACCCGACTCAAATAGGTAAAATGAATACATTTGGTAGCCAACTTTAAATCCATCTAAATGGCTGGAAATCTAATATAATCTCAGAAATGACTTAACAGGAGTCCCGGGGCCAGAGTCTGCTAATGTATTATATAAATGCTTCAATTGCGTCGTGTTGGAATAGTAACACTTAGAGCAATAACATTAACCATTTTGTATTCAAAATGTATCAATATTTTATTGTAAATGTATCGAATTCTAAAAAAAATTGTCAAACTATTCCGACACCACTTTTATTAAAAACTCCTGATTTGTATGCGGTTTTCACTCATTTCATGTTACAATACATGAACTCAGGATAACATTTAGTTTTTTATTACATTTATTTCATTTTTACTGTAACGGGTACTCACGATCTTTATTATTTATACCGATATTTCGACCCAATTGCATGGATCATGGTCACGGCGAGACTAATAAAGATCATGAGAAATTTTACAGCTAAAGTGTTTAGTTTCCGCGATGATACTTTTATTTGATTGACGACCCGGATGGCGCAATGGTTAACACGCCGGATCGCCGTTCCGAGGGTTCTCGGTTCGATTCCCGGCGAGGCGGTTTGAATGATGAATTTAAATTTCCGTTCTTGGTCTGGGTGTGTGTGTTCATGTCTAGTGTGTTGTCCATGGCGCCCGCGACACAGGGAATCCTAGTGTGGGGCTATGAGTGTGTAGCGTTATTTATTTATTATTATTTATTTCAATCAGTCCACGAATAAAAAATGTGATGTGTCAATTTAAAGAATCCTGTCAAACACGTTTTCGAGTGTGGGTACTAAGGCATACTTTACCGAATCGAAGCGAATACTCATACTACGTGGTTATAAGGCATATTTTTGTCAGCGAAGAATCCACACGTGTAGTGCCTCGGTCGAGCCTCTAGGCTCAAAGTATAAATTACGTAAGAAGAATTCAAATATTTGCATACGATTAGACTGTTTTTGTCCGTTTTGTAAAGCGGAACAAATTGTGTTAAAAGACTAAAAAGTATTAGTGTGTAAGCGTTTATTTATTTCATATTAAAATTTATTCATATTTCTACCTTGCTAGGAATCGAACCCAGAACCCTTTAAACGACAACCCAGCACTGTAACTTTTGCGCCATACGGGTCGTCAGTGCTACGAGCAGTATAATAATATTAAATATTAATTTAATATAATTAGAATTACTAATAACTAGCGACCCGCCCTCGCCTCGCCTCGGGAAACTTATTCCTTCGGTTCGCAAAGATTTGGTTATATATTTTAGATTATTCACAGTATTTCACACTATATCTTTATAAATTATAGCCTATGTGTTATTCTGATGTGTAAGCTATATTATTGTAAAGTTTCATCAAAATCCATTAGGTAGTTTTTGCGTGAAAGAGTAACAAACATTCATACATCCATACAAACTTTCGCATTTATAATATTAATAGGATTAATAATTCATAAATGATTTCGTGTTATGATTTACGTTTTGTTTGTCCAGGTAACATCTCATCAAGGCCAGGTCAATGTCCGCTCCAAGGTCAACGAGCAAGGTCCACCCACGCGGCAATAGATACCGGTGTCTTTGATGCGGTGAACTCTCCTGTGAAGTCCTGGGAGGATGTGCCAGGGCCGAAGCCGTTGCCACTTTTAGGCAATACTTGGCGATTCATTCCATATATCGGTAAGTCATTTTAGGTACTGGTTAGCGTATTTCAAATTTCGGTGAAAGAAATCCGCACTTGGCCAGCGTGTTGGATTACCCCGCACATTTGTGAGAGGAGACTCGTGCCCAGCAGTAGAGCAGTTGGGTTGTGGTGATGACTATTGGGGATACATTTATGTTTGTTTTATGTATAGAGATACATAATATAACATCATTGGGGATAAATGTAGGTTTTTAAGCTATTGCATAGCTTTTATCGCGGGCCTTGAGCGTGGGGACCGAATCCAGAAATAAAATCCGAATCCAAAAAACCGTAACGAAAAAAACCTAACACCCCCAATCAGCGCCATCTTGTACCTTAATACTAAGGTATGGTACGTATGTTTTCTACAAACTAGATGGCGCTGTTCTGATATAACTTCTAATAATTATAATTGCATAAGTTGATAAAAAATGCTATGCAATAGCTTTACCGCGGCAGTCTCCGAGTGCCTTTTAGTGTTTTTATGTATCTGTAAACTATCTGTCGTTTTTGTGGCTTCATCTTTCAAGGTAACAAATATAGTCGATGACTTTTTTAAGTAGGTCAATAGACTACAATTAAGTATAATTTAAACAAAGTAATATTAAAGATACACTAATGGGCACATTGTATGCAAGGAGTTCCGACAATGTTCAGAACTTCCCATCATAAACAATGTTCGTGTTGAGGCCAGTTTTGTGAAACGTAACTTTAGATAGCAATTTACCGGTGCACGCAGCTGATGCAATGGAAAACAGTCAACATTGTTGGTTGTTATGTGGGTAATAATGATCATTGGTAAGTCTTGGCTACAGCTTTCATTTATGTTTATGACCAGCCCTCTTATTGCGCAATATTAGCGATACATACCCACTTATATCATCATCGCCACCGATAAATGTGCCATTGTTCGGCACGGGTCTCCTCTTATAATGTGAGGGGAACAGGACATAGTCCACCACGCTGGCCAAGTGTGTATTGGCGAACTTTAGATAAGTTTGACGTAGCACGGTAGCATTCTTAGGTCATCACACATCGAGAAGATACCTAAACGTCTTCTCGATGTATGGTCCCGCGACGCAGGATTTCAACCCGGGCCCCTCGGTTCGGCACTCCAAAGTTCAAACCTTCACCTACTTCACCGCTGTGTAGTAAAGAGCAGAAAGTATGTGAGCTCCAGGCGAAGTTGGATAGGGAAGGCTTATGTGACTCAAAATAAACCTCATATTTCAATGCTTTCATACGAGTTAAATCTGAGTCGATTTGATTAGATGTGTGCAGAGTGGCGGCTTTACTTACGATAGTGCAAGGGGTGCGTCTAGTATGTAATGTAGGCATCTATTCCATTTAGAATTATTTTGATACAAAAGAGCGCCAGGGTATTGATTGCACCCGGGCGCTACGTGTACTAGAGCCGAGCCTTGTGCAGACTTTTACCACGGTAATAGTATCATATTACCGTGCCTTTACTGTGTGCTATCGAATTGAAACGAAGATAAATTAGCAACACTTACAATTTTATAACGATAATTACTTACGTAAAGTTTGCGCAGTTTTTTTCGTTTTACATTTAAGATTTTTTTTTATCTGGCAATGATCTGCCATTCACTTCAGTGTGAAGGTCTCGAACAAACCAACTTTTATTAATTTGTAATGTAGTGGCTTCACTAAAACACTTTGTTATAAGAAACTCGTGTCGGCATTGTTTTAAGCCTTCACCGGTGAAGTGAATGGACACTTATAAAATACATGAGAAAAATTACTTTACATTAAAAATTTGAGTAAAAGTATTTTAAAATTAAGAATACTTTAACGTGTTGGAGTTAAGAATTGTTTTGTATTTTTCTCTGTGTTTGTTTAATGTTGAAATTAACCAAATAACGTAAATTAGTTTTAGTAAAAATTTCTGTAGCAAAATCTCTTTTTGCATCCGGAGTCTACAATGAAGGTGAAAATTGGCAGGGACATGGTATATAAGTAGGAAACGTCATCTAAGAAAGGAATTTGTAATATTCCAGCAATAAGGGGTAAATAGGGGTTGAAAGTTAAAAATACTTCTAGTACGCATATGTATCTAGTAGGTAAGTATTATATTCTGCGACATATAATCATGTTTTTACATTACACATAAAATATATTTTTTGTTGACCAATGTATCACCATGACCAATTTCACAGAATGTAAGATGAGTTTTAATTTGTCAACATGTCATACGATAAATCTGCGTAGGAAACATTCGCTTAAATATATTATTTTTATCACGTAGGTACTCCTATGTAAAGTAGGTATTCGCGTGGCTGCGCAATTATCCAAATAAAAAATATATAAAATTAATTTTAACCAAGAAAAAATATTTGCGATAACTACCTTATTTTCTAAAAAATAGCAAATTTATTTCAAATGAGTCTACATGATGAAAAATAAACTTACTGACGTGGTGGTGTGGTAGTGGTAGTGGATCATTAATGGGTTAAAGCCACAGCCAAGATGTGTTTTTTAGTTTCTTTTCTTTGAACTGTTTACTTTCAAAGATACAACATATTCGTGAACGAATAAAATGAATCGAACCTTTTGTTACAACGGTAATGTGTCGTGTTGAATGAATGCTAATGTCTTTCATTATAATGATGCGTTACGAAAAAACTCAAAAAGGTGCCAAGGTTGGCAGTTAAATTCATGGCACATCTACAGTACTTTGGGTACTAAATTGCTTGTAATTTACACTTATGTATGAAGTTTAATGGATCTTGTACGATTTTAAACTAATTCTTATCACCACTATCATGATGACTCAATTCCCGCCCGCTTTTGATGTGGGATTTTAACGTCTTAAGACTTCATCGCCACTTAATATCAGGTGGGATTTAACACCACTTATCATCGTGTAGAAAAAAGAATGAAATGAAATGGAATGAAATTTATTCGAAGTTGGTTTTTTACAAACACTTTTCGAAAGTCAATCTACACCATCGCTTCACCAAATCCCTACCGTGAGTAGTCTTGGAAGAAGAAGCGGCAAGAAACTTCCAAGAAGCTTTTTTTTGCTACTCACATTACAGATAGCACTTACTACTACTTACCAGCTAGAATATAAAACTCATGTCCAAGCATTGGACTGAAGCAATGGGTTAGATAGGTTATTGATTTCTATAGTTTTATATGTTATAGTTTTATATGTTCCCAAAGGTGCGTGAAATCTCACCAGTCAGAAAGCTATCTGTAACATATTTTTTTTAACCTTTTGGTCCCACACCATTCAGAACGTTTTGGGGAAAAATACTTGATAGTGTTTATTTTTCCTTTCTCCTTCTTTCTTGGACGGCAACGCATTTGTGATGCCTTATTTTCTCTATTGCCAATGACCACTTACCATCAGGTGGTCCATCTGCTCGTTTGCCGACTATTTACATAAATAAGTTTTCAAGTGTCGTTCACAATGTTCTCCTTCACCGAAGCAAGTGATAAATGGACGCCATGGGTCATTGGATATAAATAAAATGTCGCTTCTTGTCTTCAAAAGAAGTATCAATTTAGCCCAGCACAAACAAAACCATATTTATATAATTTAAATCTTGGTTATTTAAATTAATTAATGCATGCTGTGTTTGCCTTAAGGGTTCAATACTTAGTTTTTAGGAATAGTTATAAGTCTTAATTTGTATGGTAATGTGTTGTAACTGCTGGCAGACATAAATAAATAAATAAATAATTAATTAATTTCTGATACACACATAACTTTTGATAACTTTAACAAACCAAAAACCTTCAACATTGACAAGTAACATAACAACATCAGTGTAAGAGAAGTCGAATTGAAGTCGAATCGAAGTCGAATCGAAGTCGAATCGAAGTCGAATCGAAGTCGAATCGAATTTAAATAAACACTATTAGCTCAAACACAACTCGTCAGATCTCGCTCAGAAATAGGATCATATGACAAGCACCAGCTTTCGAATTAAACATTAAAATAAAAATCGGTTCACAAATGACGGAGAGCACGAGCAATAATATGTATACATTGTCACGTTTTCTAAAATATCTGTATATATACTAATTCTAAAATATCTATATATCGTGACTGTACATTAAAAAATATAAGCGTCGAACACAGAAAATCCACCTTTTTTTGAAGTCGGTTAAATAAAAGACGTGCGAATAGGATTGGAAAAAATTTGTCCGGAAGACCAACGTTCTAACCGCTAGTCTACTACTTACACAATATACGTAATTATGCATTGCCCAAGGATTTGAAATTGCATATCGCATTTCCTTTAATGCAATGTTCGTAATGCTTCACGGAGTCTGGTGACTAGTACGTTGGCTCAGTTATGTACGTACTACTCATTAGTGTCATAGATAATTTTAATGTGCATTACCCTAACTTGTTGGTATAGTAGTAGAAATCGTCACGCAACGAAATGCCGTATGCTTTGTATGTGTGTGTTGTTAATAGTAGTGTATACCATCTACAGTAATATTATTATACCTTATGCCTAGGCCATGAAACACACGCACCGCTAGAGGCGTTTTAACGCTACAGGCGTCACGTCATGAATTGACATACAATCGTTGCAACTTGCATCGCAGGTGGCCATATAAGGTCGAACTAATACATTTTGTTTTTAACATAATTAGCGCATAACGAATTCGGGTCGAGCGTTACTGTAGGTACTTAATATCGTGAAATTCGTTACGTTGAAGAAGTCGAAGTTCTGAACAGTGATTTATTTGATCTGAATGAAAACAATTGTAATCACTCATTGACTTATTATTACTATGGACGTCGGATCCGCGCTGAAAAATGTCCGAGCCAAATGAGTAACAAAACGCAAGGAGAGAAACAATTCCGCGTTCACGACTGCAATCAAAATTAAACCGTGATGTAATGATTGTAGTGCTTAAATTACCTTGTTAACTGCATGACATGACATGACATAACTGACTGGGACATTTTTATCGTGATTTTAGTATGAGACTAGATGTCCATAGTAATAATAAGTCAATGTAATCACTATACAACGCCACCTGAAGGCTAACTTTGATTATATTTTAACCACTCATAAATGCTCGTTTCAAGAACACTTGAATGAAATCCCTGGTGCTTTTACAACACTGGTGACCACAAATTACGTTCTGTGTAATATGTGGTTTCTCAACTTTATTTCTGTTAACCTCAGACGCTATCCTTGAAACAATGGACAATGAAAACAAATCATCATTGCTACCCACAACTAATATTAGATTCTTGTCCTTTCTTGATTCGCAACGCAATGTTGATCCCTGAGAGGTAACGGATGCCAAAGGCCGGTGATGATTATTTATCGTCAGCTCGCCTGGACGTCTGTTAACAATAATAAAAAAAATAGAATACAGTTTGTCGGTTTCGCTACTGAATTTTATACCTACATAGAAAATGCCATTGTTCAAAGAAATTTAAATTTTAATTACTCACTAGAATTTGGTTTCAACATTTTAATTGCATATTCAAATTCAACGTTAAATAAAAAAAAATCACAATAAAATGGTTTCCGGCAATTAAGTACCTACCCACTGTTTGTTGAACTACTTTCACATGCGGCATATTAATATTGTAATTATTCACAGACAATGAAAGACTTTCTTGTTGCAAAAATTAGTCAGCACCAAAAATATTCAACGGTATTACGCAGGTACACATGAAGAGAAAATTTTACTCCCTGTAACGAATTTGACGGTGGTGACCATTTAGCATCAGATGGCTCGTATGCTCATGTGGGGGCTGTTTATAAAAAAAAATGTGGAGAGGGGATTGAAAAACCACCAGAAATAACAAGTTTCGAATAATCTCCCAGTTTCTCATCTTGGAATTGATATCTTTTTTTTTATTGTTAATGTCTGAGCAATGGGTCCCGGGTTCGATTCCCGCCAAGAGTCTTCACGAGCTACTTAGTTAGCATTCTTGCATTACCGGAACACGTTAAATATACTATTGATGTAAAACGGATACAGTTATAGAACTTATAGACTTAGCACTAGCAGTCTAAAGTTCCATATCTTCAACGCCGGATCTCCAAACATTCTAAGGCATACGTCCTTTTAAAGCTGCATTCTTCTTAACCTGTTGCATGGCAAAATCAACAAACATGTTAAACGAGCTAAAATTATATCCCTTCGACTCTCTAACGCCAGTTCCCACCGAGCGAGGTGAGGTGAGGTGAGAGTTACTGGGTAAGTTTCGCGGGATCCATGTCACGATTTTCCTGCAGTAACAAGTATTAATTCCTATTGTAAGCGTAAAGACTATAAACGAGTCTGCTTGAAGTAACTGTTGAGTTGAATTGACAAATAAAGAAGTTTAATTATACAAAAATTCTTTGAAATGCAGAAAATCGATTTGAGTGTTATTCTGTGTCGGCCATAGTTGTTTTGGGCGGTAGCGTAAGGGCGCGTTCACATAGAACGTCCGTTTTACTGGATCTGTTTTAACGGGTCAGTATTTCCGTTGTGTGTGGGATTTTTTACTGGATCCGGTATACTGGATTCTGTGTGAAATCGCTCATACAACTACATACGCTACTAGCATCCAGTATTCCGGATCCAGTAAAACGGACGTTCTATGTGAACGCACCGTAATAAGGGTGGTGCTAATTGCTCTGTTAACTCCGTAAAAAATTACAGAATTGTCTCATTTTTAGGTGGTTACTCAGTCGAGCACGTGGACAAGGTATGTCTATCTCTGCGGAAGCACTTCGGCAAGTGCGTCAAAATGGCTGGTCTTCTAGGTAGACCCGATATGCTGTTCGTGTTCGACGCTGGTGAAGTTGAGAGGGTCTTCCGAGGAGAGGACGTCACACCACACAGGTAGTGCTTGGCATATATAATTTCTAATTTGCACATCGCTATTTGAATTAGTGGAGCGTGCATGATTCGAATCCAGATCCCCCTATTCGGGAGTCACTTAGGTTAGGTTAAATTAAATGATTACGCAAGGTACGCAGGTACGCGACCGTGTGTACCCTGCGACCCTGCGTACCCTGCGACCCTGCGTACCCTGCGTATTTAAGCCAGTGAGTCAATTTAATATACATCTTGTTTGTTATTTCAGGCCATCAATGCCCTCGCTAAACTACTACAAACACACGCTGAGGAAAGACTTCTTCGGTGCGGAAAAAGACTGCGCAGGAGTGATTGCTGTGTAAGGTTTCAAATTTTTTTACTATAACTATCCAACTTATAGTACACTATAACATTTTATTTAAAGATTAAAGAATTAAAAAGTTTTTGATTCTTTAATCTTTAAATAAAATGTTTAAAGATTATTCAAAAGTCAAGTGTGTTGTGGTTTGATCACGTGTTTTGATCCCCTATTAGTGGAATGATAGTTTCTCGCATTTGCCCCCGTTATTGGCTGCATGTAGTGCCTCGTGTTGGTTAAAAGGCACCTTGATTTATGAGGCACTGGTATGTTCGTAAAATATTTTGGCGCGATCGCGTCTGATCAGGACCGGTTTGGCGTAAACTGGATCAGGTCCGGTCATTCCCCCAAAAAGAGGAGCATGTATTACAACATATATATGACGGAACACACAATATGGCAAGCTAGTTATGTTTAATACACTCCAAATAAGTATCAAATGAAAGGAATTGCTAAAAATACTAATATAATAGTGATAAAAAATAAACTAAAAGCAAAAAAACTTTTTCAAAAACAAGCTTTTTATTTATTTGCTTTTTTGGAACGAAGTTCCTTACGGCAGGCTTGGAGGGGATAGGTTTTGCTACGGCGACCGAACTGAAAAATATATGATAGTAAAACCGTAAGGAAGAATGCGTGGAATAATGAGACGTGCGCATGCGCGACAGTCGCGAGCGAGTAGTGTATATTACCTTTCTCTTTCTCCCTGTTTCATTTCGTTCGCCGTTGCCTTAATTAGTTTTCATATCATATAATTTCATAAACTAATAATAAAATATAGTAATATAAAATAATAATATAGTAAATAAATATAGTAAAAGAAAATGGCAAGTGAAAGTGACAGTGCTAATAGTGGGAAATTATTACTATATTTATTCAGTGCAAAAGAATTAAATACGTAAGTATTAGTTTATTCTTTATTAATAAATATATATTTATAAATATAATATATTTTACATTGGTTATGTAAGTGGAGTTTGCGAGATCTGTCAGAAAACGGAGAATATGATTATGTTGAGTTTGAAAGTTGTCATAAGTCGCGGAGTCTCATAGAGTTGTTGATGAAGTTATAATATAATAAAATGTGATATCGCGGATAGAGCGAGTGGTTAAAACGTTTAAATCAATATTGAGAATCGCTGAATAAGCCCACAACGGAGGTTATGTGAAGAATACCTACTTTCATGAAAATACATGCTAAACAGAGTAGAATCGACTGAAAAACCATACAAACACCCACACCCGGCCTACCTGACGCCGATATCAGAAGCTGTGATAAAGAATCCGTAAGAAACTAGCTACTGAGAAAGCTTGGATGTCAATATGAACTGGCAAGCAAGGCTGCGATGCTTTGAGATGACTATGAAGTACAAGATGTCATGTACTTGTATACCATGATATCATGGTATACAAGTATTGAGTGAGGATGTTACATGAGCTGCAGTCTGCATCACCTGTATCCAGGAGTCGCTATCCACAAGTCCACGCTGAAGGATTTGTCAGGTATGACCAAGTACTTTTTGAGTTTGAGTTGTTATTCATTAGTTATGAAATAGAATAACATCAAAATAATAAAATGATAATCTAGACACAATGGAACTAAATTATCAAGAAAATGAGTTTTTGAAGTTAAATATTGAGTACTAATTATGACACTGATAAAGTTAATAACTTTTTGGTAATTTTGTGGTAATATGGTACTAGGAGTATAACATTTGAAGTACCTACCCATCTTTGGCGTTATCACACAGGGTTTACTGGTGTAGTCTAGATACTTAGAGACGGTCACATAATTAATTATTGACAGTTACAGTTAAATGGTTAGTTAATAGTTAAAAAGAAAATAGGGTTGTAACATATGGATTTATTTATGATATGGCTTAGTAAGTTAGCCAGACTGATGATTAATTCACTGTAATGAGATTTCTTTTGTTTTTGAAAATTTAATAAAATTCAGCCATCTTGTCGAACGTAACTCATTGAAATTATTATTTGATCATTGTTATTTTTGTACAATGCATAGCTCTTATAAGACACTAGAGAGAGGTGCTCAGTTCTGTTATTGGAGAGTGCCAATGGACAGTTGTATCGGGATGGACGATACATATGAGAGCTATGTATACAGGTTAGATGTAATTATTCTTAGTCTTGTTTTAAGAGACATTTAATTGAGTGACGTTCGATGAGCCTATTCGTTTTGGAAAAGTTTACTCATTTTGAGAAAAGCCAACTTGTTTGAGAAAAGCTAACTTATTTTGAGAATAAATGAGTTGTTTTGGAAAAACTTAATTAAACATTATTTGAGTAAAATTGTTAAAAAATAGAACAATCAGATAGTGATACATCTTATACTCCCTCTGTAACTTTCACAGAATCATCAATATCTTTTCAAATGGAGTCTTCTTCAGATTGTAGTGATTATACAGGATGACAAAAGACGAGAAAATTTAAATGCCTTAGAGTGTACCTTGAATAAAATTAAAAAAAGCCCCCGTTCTTATATTGGCAATCCTTTAACTTGTTATTATTTAGTTAACTTGATTCAAGAACAGACAAATATACCATTTAACCATATTTTTACTATAGCTTGCGATTTGATTAATATACAAGATTCTCTAATTAAATAAAACACAAATGAAATTTATGCATTTTTATTTTCTATTCTATACTTTTATATAACAATGGATACACATGGGTTTTATATTATTGTTTTATATATTATATTTTATATTATTTTATATTATTTCTTAAAATACTGAATTTCCTAAATACTTTCTTGTACTTAAATAAAAACTAATCAGCAAAATTTAAGAGAAAAATCAAGAAAACCTACATAAAATTGAGCACGATTTTTTTTGCAATTTGTGTCGATTCTACATTAGCCGAAGGAACTTCGTTCCTACCTGGTGTCCCACGACACCACATCATTTTTTTATTTATTTTTGTTTTTGGAACGAAGTTCCTTACGGCAGGCTTGGAGGGGATAGGGATTTTGCTGCGCGACCGAACTGAAAAATATGTGATAGTAAAACCGTAAGCGTGGAAAAAAGGCGTGGAATAAAACCGTTAAATGAGACGTGCGCAGGCGCGACAGTAGCCGAAGGAACTTCGTTCCTACCTGGTGTCCCACGACACAATTTCTGGTTTTATTATATTATTTTTCTATCTTTCGTCTTTGTTAACTTTATGTACGCCGCTGCCATTAAGTGCTAAATCTGTATTCCTTTCCTTTGATGGGTTGCCTGGAAGAAATCGCTATGTAGCGATAAGGCCGCCTATTGTTTTGCGCTTCATGTTTATTTTTTTTTTCATTCCTGTTTTTATGTTCTTTGGTGCACAAACAATAAAGAGTTTATCTATCTATCTATCTATCTTAATGCGCTAAAAGAGTGTGTAAGCGTTTATTTATTATTTTCAGTCACGGTGACTCTTGGGCAGCGTTTAGGACGAAAGTATCTCGAGTGGCTTTAAGCGCAGGCGCCGCCGCGCAATACACGGAGCAAGTTGCTGAAGTCGCTGATTCTTTTGTTGACAGGTAATTAGCTACTTTCTTGTCTCCAAGAATCCATCTGTTTGATGCGCCCAGCGAAACAAGCTAAACAAAGATATCTTTATAAGATATCTTCACCCCACTGATGTATTGAAGTAATTAACATACCCTGCCTACTTCAATTGCGAAAATAGATTTGTCATTTACGTATATAGATTTTTTGTTTACAAAGAAAGATTTGTCTAAGCGACATGTTATCTAGTATAGGTACGTAGGTAAAATAATCTTATTGGCATTGTAGGGTACGACAAGTACGAGATGAGAATTTGGAGACACCAGAAGACTTCCTCAACGAAGTCCATAAGTGGTCATTGGAATGTAAGTATGTACTATTGTAGTTTGCATTATAATTATTACAGTATTAAATTATACAATTATTTCTATAAAATCTATTTTTATAGACAACTTAGAATTAGAATTTTCGTTGTAGCTTATGTCGAATTTTCTATTTTAGGTAAGTACTTAGGTAGGTAGGTATGTCGCTATTTTAACCGTGTTAAAAAAAACGAGGAGGTTCTCAATTCGACTGCATTTTTTATGTGTGTTACCTCATTAATTTTATTAGGATGTACCGATTTTCATGATTCATTTCATATTTCAAAGCTGGTGTTTCACTTGGTGTGGTACTATTCTAATTTGAGTGATATCTGACGAGGAGTTTTGCGTATTTAATTGACTTCGACTTCGATTGAATTATTGCATTGCCGATGTAAAATGAACACTTTTTAAAATCAGTTTTTACATAAGATTAGGATTAATAATTATCTGAAAAATCAAATTGTATTATTTCCAGCTCTAGGTCTCATAGCTCTAGACACGCGTCTAGGCTGCCTGGAATCTCTGGAAGGTTCCGAAAGCCAGCGCTTAATAGACGCTGTCCACACGTTTTTCCTCTGCGTGGGCGAGCTGGAATTGCGGACTCCGTGGTGGAGGATATACCCCACGGCTATGTTTAAAAGATACGTCGCCGCTCTTGATACTATTCTTAGGTATGTTTTTCATTGGTACTCAAATTATAAATATACTTACATCATATCCAATTGATTGCAAAAACTTATCTTAAAAACGAGTTTGAACCGTATGAATGATGACGTATTGATGTTACTGTTCGTAACGATCTTCAGGATTAAAGCTAAGTCGTTACGTCACGTCAGTGTGTCACGTTATGTTCAACGCCTTTCCAGTGTCACATTGAAGCACGTAGACCGCGCACTGCAGCAGAGTCAAGAAGCAGGCGGCAGCAAGTCGTTGCTGCAAGACCTGGTGACTGCTGCGGGCCGCAGGGTTGCTGCTGTTGCTGCGCTCGACATGTTCCTTGTTGGGATTGACACGGTATGAAACATTACGTACAATAAATAATAATAATTCTTAGCTGTTGTCTCATCTTTCACTCCATCGATGTCCACTGCTCTGCTCTCTGTATGCTTTTGTTAAAAGGTTAAGGCCGTTGATCACAGGCAAAACTTCACACCGTCACAAACCTCTAAGAACATAAATAATGTCATTGTAACATCGTATTTAGTACAAAGCCGTCTAAAAGTATTTTTTTTATAATTCCTGATGAACTTGAATAGCAAAGTTGAACGAAGTAAATTTTAGTATAAGTTTAAACATAGGCATTAAACTCAGATTTAAATTAACATTACTTCTTAAAAGACCTGGATTCAGGATAGCAATTTTAATATTTTAATAATATACACAATCAACTTTAATCCGACAATTTTTATTCCGACGCCATAACTCCCATGACATGCTCCTTTTACATTTTCTTAATCACTAATAGACAAGACACATAGAGTAACATAGACAATTTTACTACACGATTTCTAACACCCCCCTTCAATGTTGAAAACCCTTTTTTAAACATTGCAAACAATTACTAATATAAATGTTGCTAAACTATTACATGCTTCATAACACCAACCAAAAGATTCTAAGTACATATTTTACTATTAAGGTTTATTTTAAGTTTACAATTTATAAAATTATTCTGACAAAACATTTTATTATATTTAAATATTCTATTTTTACATTATTACCTAAACAATATTCAACTTAGAAGAAAAATAGTTATGTTTAATCTCACTTAACGGTTTGGTAAATATATCAGATATATTATGTTCACTTGGTACATATAAAATCTTAATTTTATAGATCCTAACTGCATCTTTAATGAAATGATATTTAATGTCAATGTGTTTAGTCCTTTTTCCATTTTCTCTATTAGTTATTATTTTTATGGCACTCTGATTATCTATTAAAAGTAAAGATTCAAAATTATGACTGTAAAAATTATTCAAGATACCTTTTAGATAGATGAGTTCTGTTGTGGCTGAAGCTGCTGCTATGTATTCTGCCTCTGCAGACGATAATGAGACAGTACACTGCTTCTTTGACGACCAAGATATTAAATTCTTACCAAAATAAGTTGCAGATCCACTTACACTTTTGCGATCAGTTTTATCACTTCCCCAGTCTGCATCTGTATATGTTATCAGCTGTATCGGTTTGTCAGTCTTGAAGTAAGTAAGTCCTTTATTAATAGTGTTTTTTAAGTACCTTAAGATCCTTTTTGCTGCTTTCCAATGCTGTGATGTAGGCTTGTCCAGGTATCTACTCAAGAAAGAAGTGGCGTAGGTGATATCAGGTCTACTTGTAACTGAAAGGTAAGTAAGGCTTCCTATTAATTCCCTGTAGGGTACATTAACTATTTCTTCCTCTTCGTTGTAGGTAATCGGTTCAGTGTCTATGTAGGTATTTAAGCAAACGAGCAATATCTTACTGCTGCTGCCCATGACATCTGGCACCTTGACCAACCCAGAACTAGACTCAAATCGGGACTAGGATGGTTAGTCCAGTTAGCAGAGAATATTATTATGAGTTGGTCAGTTGTAAGCAGATGTGAGGAACTGTTATAGGTAGTCCTGTTAGTTATTAATAGTAATAGTCCAGTCATTATTATTCTTGTTTAAATTCGGTCGCAGATGCTAACCTTAAGGAATAAGTCGGTCGCCTCTTAAAAGTGTAACCGTATCCATTATTTAAAGTCCTCTTCCAGACGTCCAACGCGGTGGCATCGACCCTGTACCAATTATCTCTCAGGCCAGAAGTACAGGAGACGCTGTATAGAGAGATCACTCAAGTACTGGACGGCAGGCCACTTAGGCCAGGCGATGTCAACCAGATGCCCTATTTGAAGGCTTGCATCAAAGAAGTCTTGAGGTATATCTTCACTTCTTTCCTCTCTTATCCTCTCTTCTCCTATTGTATTTCTTCCTACAGTTGAGTAAGCTTCGTGCATGCTGCGTTGTTCTTTTCTGTTGAATGTAACCTTACAATAACGATAGTTTATTGTATGTATGTATATTTATTGCTAGGTCTCGACTATTCTGCGCTTGAATCTGTCAGAGTTATTTTACATTTTACGGTAATGTTTTAATTTGTTATAAAAAGTATTTATAACAAATTATTATTATGCATAAAATTTAGCTTTCTGCAATTCTTCTCCATATCAACTTTTACTATAACAAATCTCATATTTCTAGTAGAAGAGAGTAGATAATAAGTTTTATTTCACACTTTAATATTCAGAGTAAAATTTTTTAAGAAGTTAAGATAGCAATCAAGTATGCAGCACGACGATTGCATAACGATTTTTCCACTGATATGATTCTTACTGTGTCTTAAATAAATGGTTTGTATTTCAGACTGTATCCCGTCGTGATAGGAAACGGGCGACAACTTACCAAAGACACAGTTATTTGTGGTTACAATATACCCAAAGGTGTAAGTATTGCTAATTTTCTCACATATTTTATACGGAATTTAATTACCATGAAAATATGGTTAATGAACCAATCAACACGACTGCACTGTCGAAAAATAAATTAAAGAGCTGGCATAAATTGATACCAACATTTTTGGAACGAAGTTCCTTACGGCAGGCTTGGAGGGGATAGGGATTTTGCTGCGCGACCGAACTGAAAAATATGTGATAGTAAAACCGTAAGCGTGGAATGAGACGCGTGGAAAAAAGTGCGTGGAATAAAACCGTTAAATGAGACGTGCGCAGGCGCGACAGTAGCCGAAGGAACTTCGTTCCTACCTGGTGTCCCACGACACAATTTCGCTTTTTATTAATTGTAGATTTTTTCACGTTTTACAATGGAATGCGGCCGATTCATTAAACATTTTTCAAAAAACACTCGAGATCATGTGAAATAATTATCGTGTAGAATTTTGACTTTAAATTTTTAATCATTACCCATGACCACGTTCTTTCGTGACCTCGAGTGTGTCAAGTGAAATAAAAATCACCCAGTATAATTGCAGTCTTAACACTTTCCAGACCCAGGTGATATTCCAGCACTACGTGATGGGCAACAGTGAGGAGTACTTCACGGACGCGGCGGAGTTCCGCCCCGAGCGCTGGTACCACCGCGCGGGCCGCACCCACCATCCGTTCGCGTCGCTGCCCTTCGGGTTTGGACGGCGAATGTGCTTGGGACGGCGGTTTGCCGAGCTTGAAATGCATGTCGTCATCTGTAAGGTGAGGTTGAGTTCTAGAGGCGACCATCTCTGTCCTGAAGAGTAGTAATAATCTGTGACCGAATTAGAACGAGACTACACAAAGACACACTACACTAAGAGCACTAAGAAAGGATTATTGGAAATTCACCCCCCAACGGGATAAAAAGGGGAATAAACCCCAACTTCTTTTCTTCAATGGATTCACTTGAAACTTTGTATATGGGTTCCTTAAGTGATGCACGTGAGCACTAAGAAAGGATTTTTGGAAAAGCTAGTAGTAAATAAATAACTAATCTTGTTACAGATGGTCCAAGCATTCAAGATGGAGTATCACCATGAGCCGTTGGACTACCACATTCACCCCATGTACACACCCAACGGACCTATTCGTCTCAAGCTTGTTGATCGGTAGATGGCTTAGGCTTTGGAGATATTGTCAACACATATTATAGCACAGTCGGTTCGAAGCAATGCGTACATCCTTAATTTTAATAAAGGAAAATCACCCTTATTTTTACTACGCAATGCACATAAGGCAGGAAATAAGTATATATACTTTACTATTTAACTTTTATACGTACATATACTATCGCTGTATTTCGCCTCTACGACTAATAATGGTAACATTGTGAACCTGGTTACACAACAAAAAGTAATTTTGTCGATGTTTTTCGAATGTACCTATCTTAATAACAATCCATGTATGTACATGTCTATCTATGTATTTATTTGTACAAAATTATAGTTAGGTTGTTGTTGTACCAAATGAGTGGTATGGACGATAGATTTGTGTAATTAAATGTGATACAAGATATCATATATCATACATACTCGTATCATAATACGGCTGAAGGTTAGGCCACTGCATTGATCGGATTGAATTGACACTAATTATTGGAACGCTCCCTAATATTTCAATAGTGGTATTTGAATAAACACTAAATGTCACCATCATAAATGTTTATTGTCTATTAAAACGTATCGCATTGGGACGGAGACATCATTGGAAGAATGCTAGTGTTCGCTAGGTGGTATATATGGTATAGTTACCATTTAATTTTAGTAATGCGTCATGAACAATCCCGACTTGTATCTTTGTATGATTACATAAATTATAAATACTTGGTAACTGTATAAATATCTTTATTGTTAGAGATAAGTGTCAATAAATGTTTTAAAAATAATGTTTCGATTTCTCATTTCATTTTTAAGTAGCTGGAAGACCGAGCTTTGCTCGATATTTTTTTAACAACGCCAGCAACTCGCTTTAGCGTTGTTGTGTGGTCAAAAGATGTCAGGAAGAGTCATATTTTTCAGTTTATGTTTAAACCCGGATAAAACGACGTTTTCTAAAAACGAAACCTAACTATATCGATATATCGGCCCTTTAACCCCCTGCATACTAAATTTCACGGAAATCGTTCGAGCCGTTTCCGAGATTAAGATTATTTCGTTAGTAGCTATGAGGATTTAGGCAGGTAATGTTAGTGATAAAATCAAGATAACATCAAGCCAATACTGCACCCACCTCTAATTTTCAAAAATTATGTGCGTATTATAATTTTATTAGGTATCACTTGCTTCGGTGAAGGAAAACATCGTGGAGAAACCTGTACACCTGAGGGTTCTCCATAATATTCTATTCTAAAGCCAGTACCTCATATTGTGAAAGGAGACCCGTGCCCAGTAGTGGGACAGTTATTGGTTGCGATGAGGATGACGTGATTCCTCCAGTTCCTGAGATAGTCGGAACTGTATAACATGGATCAGTGTTTCCCCCATTTATGGAAACTGTTGTTTATTTTAATTATCAGATAAAAAATAATATGTATTAGGTATAGATGTGCTACAGACTAACCGCATATTTTATTGGGAATACCAATTAGATACGAAATTAGGTTAGTATACAATGGAACTCAATGCGGTTTCTAATTAAAATAAATAAATAAAATATCAAATTTCCATGTAATTTAAATAGCAACACTTGTGGAAATCTATTTCTACTACGATTAATACCTACTATTATAGTACTCGTATAGTACCTAAGTAGTAGTAATAGTCGTGCTAGGTTATTAACCTGTTCTACAAATCGGTTTTAGGTAGGTAGGTAACTACTTTATTTAGATATATCATTAAAAGGTTACGAAATAAAACAGTTTACATTTTACATTCATAGAATGCTTTACTCAGATTGCAAACAATCCTAGTAACTTTACATTCACATTTAAAATCATCATAAGTACATTCTGTAATGTTTACGTACTTGAATACAATTAAACATGTAACTTAGTACAAAAACAAAAGAATACAACATTGCGATAATTATATTAATACATACAATAAAATAATATTTATAAAATACAATATATTGTAGATTTATTTAGATCCAAAAAATACAAAACTTAATTTTCTCTGTAATGAGTCCCTTGTCAAAAGAAACCTTTGGTTTATCACGCCACAATTGCATAATACAAATCGTTCAAGGATAGGTATAATAGAAAAATGCAATACTTCATGTTCTTAAAATATGCTGTTTTACTAAACATAACTTATTTAACCCGCTTACAAAGTGACATTTTCGAAATTGACGCAATCTAATTAGAGTTACTAATGTAAGCACATCGCTAAGCAAAACAGAATGTACTAGATTCATTTACATTGTGTACAAACTATCTATTATATATAAATGGCCACGTGTATATTACTGGCAAATATTTACAAATAAAATTATCACAAATGAGTATAATAGTGTAGAAAAAAGTAATGGTAAAAATATATTATTTTAAATATTAGTAATTTCAGGGCATAATTACTTAATGTTGACTAGCGATATTATTAATATATAAAAATATAATTAACCATTATTATACTTGTTTTGTTTTAGGATGTTTCAATATTTAAAGACCTAGTAGCGGTCATGAGACCCTCATATCAGTAAGGTACTTTAAATAAATTTGCTTTAATATATAAATTTAGGTATATTTTAATAAAATTTCATATATCACTTTATTTTAAGTTTTTACATTGTATTTGCAAATTTATCTAAAATAGTAAAGGTTTTCAACATCAACATATTAACAGCCCTCTACTGGTCCTTAAATTTGAGTTATGGCACTATTTCATATAAATAAAATAATCCATGTATAAAATGTATAAACGCCCAAAAATAAAGCTAAAAAAGGCAGTGATAGTAATATAAGTAAAAATATAATTGTGAATATAAAACACATAGGCGACAATGTTTTTACGTAATATCACAAAATATTATCATAATTTACAATCATAATATTATCAACAAGCTTGGTCTGAGTTCAATACGACGTTGTTTTTCATGGTTCTGACCCTGTCTCTCCTATGCAAGTAAAGCACGACAGCAAGAGATAGCACTACGAACAAGACAGCGCCGACCACGGCCATATAAGTAAATCCAAAGCCGCTATTGATTTCAGGTATATTTTCGTTTATCTTGCTTAAATCCCTCGCATTTCTTGTTCTTGGCTTGGTACGTGAAAAATCAAAACTAGCTGTAAAAGAAATGTAAAGTAATGTTATTACGCATATTATTATATTTAATTATAAACATACTATATATACATATTATATACATGGAACATCAAATAATAAAAATTAAATGTGGCACTCGGGGACTGCCGCGGTAAAGCTATGGCATAGCATTTTTTATCAAGTAATGCAATTAAAATTATTGGAGTAAATTTTCAAGGTCGCGTCACGATCCCCCGAAGTTATATCAGAACAGCGCCATCTAGTTTGTAGAAAACATACGTACCATACCTTAGTATTAAGGTAACTAAATGGCGCTGATTACAAACTAGATGGCTGACACTGATTTTTCATTTACTTGTTTTTTTAGTTTGATTTGATACACATATAATTTATTTAATTGCAATATCACAGTTCATAAATTATAACTATTCAAAGATAATTAAGAATGAAATGAAATGGAAAAACTAAAAAGTATCACCGCTGTGCCGATCGGAGTGGGGGGGGGGGGGTGTTAGGTTTTTTTCGTTACGGAATTTCTGGATTCGGTCCCCACGCTCAAGGCCCGCGATAAAAGCTATGCAATAGCTTAATATTCCATTGACTCAAGGACAGTTTCTCAAGAGTAGATACAAAGGACTAAATATCTTATCCCACACAGTTTGGGTATTGTTTAAAAAAAATAAAGTTACATAAAAAAACAAATAAAAAAGTTAATATTAAATATTTGTTAAAGACATTTTTTTGTACGTACCTATGTCTTGTTGAGTATCGTCATAATAGTCAAAAACTTTAGAAGCCAGTCTTCCGGATTTCACCTCATTTTCAGATGGAATTGGTGGCAAATATCCAATCGGAGGATTAGTGCTACTGGGGGCAAATGGTTGTGGACATTTAGGATCCTTTGATCCAGGGTAGCATGAACTAGGGGTGGGAGTAGGTTTAGGCGTCGTGGGCTTCGGGCAACGAGGATCTGAGCTACCAGGGAAGCATTGAGGAGGTTCAGGCGTGGTTGGTTTGGGGCAACGAGGATCTGAGCTACCAGGGTAGCATCGAGGAGGTTCAGGCGTCGTTGGCTTGGGGCAACGAGGATCCGAGCTACCTGGGTAGCATCGAGGAGGTTCAGGCGTCGTTGGTTTGGGGCAACGAGGATCCGAGCTACCTGGGTAGCATCGAGGAGGTTCAGGCGTCGTTGGTTTGGGGCAACGAGGATCCGAGCTACCTGGGTAGCATCGAGGAGGTTCAGGCGTCGTTGGTTTGGGGCAACGAGGATCCGAGCTACCTGGGTAGCATCGAGGAGGTTCAGGCGTCGTTGGTTTGGGGCAACGAGGATCCGAGCTACCAGGGTAGCATCGAGGAGGTTCAGGCGTCGTTGGTTTGGGGCAACGAGGATCCGAGCTACCAGGGTAGCATCGAGGAGGTTCAGGAGTCGTTGGTTTGGGGCAACGAGGATCCGAGCTACCTGGGTAGCATCGAGGAGGTTCTGGCGTCGTTGGTTTGGGGCAACGAGGATCTGAGCTACCTGGGTAGCATCGAGGAGGTTCAGGCGTCGTTGGCTTGGGGCAACGAGGATCTGAGCTACCTGGGTAGCATCGAGGAGGTTCAGGCGTCGTTGGTTTGGGGCAACGAGGATCCGAGCTACCTGGGTAGCATCGAAGAGGTTCAGGCGTCGTTGGTTTGGGGCAACGAGGATCCGAGCTACCTGGGTAGCATCGAAGAGGTTCAGGCGTCGTTGGTTTGGGGCAACGAGGATCCGAGCTACCTGGGTAGCATCGAGGAGGTTCTGGCGTCGTTGGTTTGGGGCAACGAGGATCCGAGCTACCGGGGAAGCATCGAGGAGGTTCAGGCGTCGTTGGTTTCGGGCAACGAGGATCCGAGCTACCTGGGTAGCATCGAGGAGGTTCAGGCGTCGTTGGTTTGGGACAACGAGGATCCGAGCTACCTGGGTAGCATCGTGGAGGTTCAAGCGTCGTGGGTTTGGGGCAACGAGGATCCGAACTACCTGGGTAGCATCGAGGAGGTTCCTGCGGTTTTGGACAACGGGCATCTGTTGAACCTGCGTAGCACTTGAATTCTGGGGTTGAAGGTGGTAAATATGTTGGTGGCGTTAACGTAGTAGGTCTTGGTGGCTGCGGACATCTTGGATCAGGTGATCCAGGATAACAAACAAGTTTAGGCGTTGTCGGTGCAGGGGTTGTTGGTTTGGGGCATCGTGAGTCAGTACTTCCTGGGAAGCAGTTTGGTGGGGCGGGAGTAGTAGGCTTAGGACAGCGAGGATCCGTGCTTCCAGGATAACATTTAGGTGGAGCAGGTGTTGTTGGTCTGGGACAACGTGAATCGGTACTTCCCGGGAAGCAGTTTGGTGAGGCGGGAGTTGTAGGCTTAGGGCAGCGGGGATCCGTGCTACCAGGATAGCACCTAGGTGGAGCGGGTGTTGTAGGTTTGGGGCATCGTGTGTCGGTATTTCCTGGGAAGCAGTTTGGTGGTGCAGGAGTCGTTGGATTAGGACAACGTGGGTCAGTGTTTCCGGGAAAACAGTTAGGTGGGGCTGGAGTCGTAGGCTTAGGGCAGCGAGGATCCGTACTACCTGGGTAGCACCTAGGTGGAGCAGGTGTTGTAGGTCTGGGGCATCGTGGGTCAGTACTTCCTGGGAAGCAGTTTGGTGGGGCTGGAGTAGTAGGCTTTGGACAGCGAGGATCCGTGCTACCTGGGAAGCATCGAGGAGGTTCAGGCGTCGTTGGTTTGGGGCAACGAGGATCCGAGTTACCTGGGTAGCATCGAGGAGGTTCAGGCGTCGTTGGTTTGGGGCAACGAGGATCCGAGCTACCTGGGAAGCATCGAGGAGGTTCAGGCGTCGTTGGTTTCGGGCAACGAGGATCCGAGCTACCTGGATAGCATCGTGGAGGTTCAGGCGTCGTTGGTTTGGGACAACGAGGATCCGAGCTACCTGGGTAGCATCGAGGAGGTTCAGGCGTCGTTGGTTTGGGGCAACGAGGATCCGAGCTACCTGGGTAGCATCGAGGAGGTTCAGGCGTCGTTGGTTTGGGGCAACGAGGATCCGAGCTACCTGGGTAGCATCGAGGAGGTTCCTGCGTTGTAGGTTTAGGACAACGGGCATCTGTTGAACCTGCGTAGCATTTGAATTCTGGGGTAGAAGGTGGTAAATATGTTGGTGGCGTTAACGTAGTAGGTCTTGGTGGCTGTGGACATCTTGGATCAGGTGATCCAGGATAACAAACAAGTTTAGGCGTTGTCGGTGCAGGGGTTGTTGGTTTGGGGCATCGTGGATCAGTACTTCCAGGGAAGCAGTTTGGTGGGGCGGGAGTAGTAGGTTTAGGACAGCGAGGATCCCTGCTTCCAGGATAACATTTAGGTGGAGCAGGTGTTGTTGGTCTGGGGCATCGTGGATCGGTACTTCCCGGGAAGCAGTTTGGTGGGGCTGGAGTTGTAGGCTTAGGGCAGCGGGGATCCGTGCTACCAGGATAGCACCTAGGTGGAGCAGGTGTTGTAGGTTTGGGGCATCGTGGGTCAGTACTTCCTGGGAAGCAGTTTGGTGGTGCAGGAGTCGTCGGTTTAGGACAACGTGGGTCAGTGTTTCCGGGAAAACAGTTAGGTGGGGCTGGAGTCGTAGGCTTAGGGCAGCGAGGATCCGTGCTACCTGGGTAGCATCTAGGTGGAGCAGATGTTGTAGGTTTGGGGCACCGCGCGTCAGTACTTCCTGGGAAGCAGTTTGGAGGAGCGGGAGTCGTAGGCTTAGGACAGCGGGGATCTGTACTACCTGGGTAGCATCTAGGTGGAGCAGGTGTCGTGGGTTTAGGACAACGAGCATCTGTAGAACCTGCGTAGCACTTAAATTCAGGTGTTGTAGGTGGAAGATATGTTGGTGGCGTTAAAGTTGTAGGTCTTGGTGGTCGTGGACATCTCGGATCTGGTGATCCAGGATAACAGACAAGTTTAGGCGTTGTCGGTGCAGGAGTTGTTGGTTTGGGGCAACGCGAGTCAGTATTACCTGGGAAGCAATTAGGAGGAGCAGGAGTCGTTGGCTTAGGACAGCGAGGATCCGTGCTTCCAGGATAACATCTAGGTGGAGCAGGTGTAGTAGGTCTAGGGCATCGTGGGTCGGTACTTCCTGTGAAGCAGTTTGGTGGGGCGGGAGTTGTAGGCTTTGGACAGCGAGGATCAGTGCTACCAGGGAAGCACCTCGGTGGAGCTGGACTTGTAGGTTTGGGGCATCGTGGGTCAGTACTTCCTGGGAAGCAGTTTGGTGGGGTTGGAGTAGTAGGCCTCGGACACCGAGGATCCGTGCTACCTGGGTAGCATCTAAGTGGAGCAGGTGTTGTAGGTTTGGGGCATCGTGGGTCAGTATTTCCTGTGAAGCAGTTTGGAGGAGCGGGAGTCGTAGGCTTAGGACAGCGGGGATCTGTGCTACCAGGATAGCACCTAGGTGGAGCGGGTGTTGTAGGTTTGGGGCATCGTGGGTCGGTATTTCCTGGGAAGCAGTTTGGTGGTGCAGGAGTCGTTGGTTTAGGACAACGTGGGTCAGTGCTTCCAGGGAAACAGTTGGGTGTGGTTGGAGGAGTAGGCTTCGGACAGCGAGTATCCGTGCTACCTGGGTAGCATCTAGGTGGAGCTGGTGTTGTAGGTTTGGGGCACCGCGGGTCAGTACTTCCTGGGAAGCAGTTTGGGGGAGCGGGAGTGGTAGGCTTTGGACAGCGGGGATCTGTGCTACCTGGGTAGCATCTAGGTGGAGCAGGTGTCGTGGGTTTAGGACAACGAGCATCTGTAGAACCTGCGTAGCACTTAAATTCAGGTGTTGTAGGTGGAAGATATGTCGGTGGCGTTAAAGTTGTAGGTCTCGGTGGTTGTGGACATCTCGGATCTGGTGATCCAGGATAACAGACAAGTTTAGGCGTTGTCGGTGCAGGGGTTGTTGGTTTGGGGCAACGTGAGTCAGTATTACCTGGGAAGCAATTAGGAGGAGCAGGAGTCGTTGGCTTAGGACAGCGAGGATCCGTGCTTCCAGGATAACATCTAGGTGGAGCAGGTGTTGTAGGTCTAGGGCATCGTGGGTCGGTACTTCCTGGGAAGCAGTTTGGTGGGGCTGGAGTAGTAGGCCTCGGACACCGAGGATCCGTGCTACCTGGGTAGCACCTAGGTGGAGCGGGTGTTGTAGGTTTGGGGCATCGTGGGTCGGTACTTCCTGGGAAGCAGTTTGGTGGGGCTGGAGTAGTAGGCTTCGGACACCGAGGATCCGTGCTACCTGGGTAGCACCTCGGTGGAGCGGGTGTTGTAGGTTTGGGGCATCGTGGGTCGGTATTTCCTGGGAAGCAGTTTGGTGGTGCAGGAGTCGTTGGTTTAGGACAACGTGGGTCAGTGCTTCCGGGGAAACAGTTAGGTAGGGTTGGAGGAGTAGGCTTCGGACAGCGTGGATCCGTGCTACCTGGGTAGCATCTAGGTGGAGTTGGTGTTGTAGGTTTGGGGCATCGTGGGTCAGTGCTTCCTGGGAAGCAGTTTGGTGGGGCGGGTGTAGAAGGCTTCGGACAGCGAGGATCCGTGCTACCTGGGTAGCATCTAGGTGGAGCAGGTGTTGTAGGTTTGGGGCATCGTGGGTCAGTATTTCCAGGGAAGCAGTTTGGAGGAGCGGGAGTCGTAGGCTTAGGACAGCGGGGATCTGTGCTACCTGGGTAGCATCTAGGTGGAGGAGGTGTCGTAGGTTTAGGACAACGAGCATCTGTTGAACCTTCGTAGCACTTAAACTCTGGTGTTGAAGGTGGTAAATATGTTGGAGGCGTTAAAGTTGAAGGTCTTGGTGGTTGTGGGCATCTCGGATCTGGTGATCCAGGATAACAAACCAGTTTAGGCGTTGTGGGTACAGGGCTTGTCGGTTTGGGGCATCGTGGGTCAGTACTTCCGCGGAAGCAGTTTGGTGGGGCTGGAGTTGTAGGCTTAGGGCAGCGAGGATCCGTGCTACCTGGGTAACATCTAGGTGGAGCAGGTGTTGTAGGTTTGGGGCATCGTGGGTCAGTACTTCCTGGGAAGCAGTTTGGTAGGGCCGGAGTCGTTGGTTTAGGACAACGTGGGTCAGTGTTTCCGGGGAAACAGTTTGGTGGGGCGGGAGTTGTAGGCTTTGGACAGCGAGGATCAGTGCTTCCTGGGAAGCACCTAGGTGGAGCAGGTGTTGTAGGTCTGGGGCATCGTGGGTCGGTACTTCCTGGGAAGCAGTTTGGTGGGGCGGGTGTTGTAGGCTTTGGACAGCGAGGATCAGTGCTTCCTGGGAAGCACCTAGGTGGAGCAGGTGTTGTAGGTCTGGGGCATCGTGGGTCGGTACTTCCTGGGAAGCAGTTTGGTGGGGCGGGAGTAGTTGGCTTCGGACAGCGAGGATCTGTGCTACCTTGGTAGCATCTAGGTGGAGGAGGTGTTGTAGGTTTAGGACAACGAGCATCTGTTGAACCTTCGTAGCACTTAAATTCTGGTGTTGAAGGTGGTAAATATGTTGGTGGCGTTAAAGTTGTAGGTCTTGGTGGTTGTGGACATCTCGGATCTGGTGATCCAGGATAACAAACCAGTTTAGGCGTTGTCGGTGCAGGGGTTGTTGGTTTGGGGCAACGTGGGTCAGTACTTCCTGGGAAGCAGTTAGGAGGAGCGGGAGTCGTAGGCTTAAGACAGCGGGGATCCGTGCTTCCAGGATAGCATCGGGGTGGTTCAGGTGTTGTGGGCTTAGGGCAGCGGGGATCCGAACTGCCCGGATAGCATCGGGGTGGTTCAGGTGTTGTGACCTTAGGGCACCGGGGATCTGTGCCTCCAGGATAGCATCGGGGTGGTTCAGGTGTTGTGGCCTTAGGGCAGCGAGGATCTGTGCTACCTGGGTAGCATCTAGGTGGAGCAGGTGTTGTTGGTTTAGGGCATCGTGGGTCAGTACTTCCTGGGAAGCAGTTTGGTGGGGCCGGAGTCGTTGGTTTAGGACAACGTGGGTCAGTGTTTCCGGGGAAACAGTTTGGTGGGGCGGGAGTTGTAGGCTTTGGACAGCGAGGATCAGTGCTTCCAGGGAAGCACCTAGGTGGAGCTGGTGTTGTAGGTTTGGGGCATCGTAGGTCAGTACTTCCTGGGAAGCAGTTTGGAGGGGCGGGAGTAGTAGGCTTCGGACAGCGAGGATCTGTGCTACCTGGGTAGCATCTAGGTGGAGGAGGTGTCGTAGGTTTAGGACAACGAGCATCTGTTGAACCTTCGTAGCACTTAAATTCTGGTGTTGAAGGTGGTAAATATGTTGGTGGCGTTAGAGTTGTAGGTCTTGGTGGTTGTGGACATCTCGGATCTGGTGATCCAGGATAACAAACCAGTTTAGGCGTTGTAGGTTGAGGGGTTGTTGGTTTTGGGCAACGTGGGTCAGTACTTCCTGGGAAGCAGTTTGGTGGGGCGGGAGTCGTAGGCTTAGGGCAGCGAGGATCCGTGCTACCTGGGTAGCATCTAGGTGGAGCAGGTGTTGTAGGTTTGGGGCATCGTGGGTCAGTACTTCCTGGGAAGCAGTTTGGTGGGGCCGGAGTCGTTGGTTTAGGACAACGTGGGTCAGTGTTTCCGGGGAAACAGTTTGGTGGGGCGGGAGTTGTAGGCTTTGGACAGCGAGGATCAGTGCTTCCAGGGAAGCACCTAGGTGGAGCTGGTGTTGTAGGTTTGGGGCATCGTAGGTCAGTACTTCCTGGGAAGCAGTTTGGAGGGGCGGGAGTAGTAGGCTTCGGACAGCGAGGATCTGTGCTACCTGGGTAGCATCTAGGTGGAGGAGGTGTCGTAGGTTTAGGACAACGAGCATCTGTTGAACCTTCGTAGCACTTAAATTCTGGTGTTGAAGGTGGTAAATATGTTGGTGGCGTTAGAGTTGTAGGTCTTGGTGGTTGTGGACATCTCGGATCTGGTGATCCAGGATAACAAACCAGTTTAGGCGTTGTAGGTTGAGGGGTTGTTGGTTTTGGGCAACGTGGGTCAGTACTTCCTGGGAAGCAGTTTGGTGGGGCGGGAGTCGTAGGCTTAGGGCAGCGAGGATCCGTGCTACCTGGGTAGCATCTAGGTGGAGCAGGTGTTGTAGGTTTGGGGCATCGTGGGTCAGTACTTCCTGGGAAGCAGTTTGGTGGGGCCGGAGTCGTTGGTTTAGGACAACGTGGGTCAGTGTTTCCGGGGAAACAGTTTGGTGGGGCGGGAGTTGTAGGCTTTGGACAGCGAGGATCAGTGCTTCCTGGGAAGCACCTAGGTGGAGCTGGTGTTGTAGGTTTGGGACATCGCGGGTCAGTACTTCCCGGGAAGCAGTTTGGTGGGGCCGGAGTGGTAGGCTTTGGACAGCGGGGATCCGTGCTACCTGGGTAGCATGTAGGTGGAGCAGGTGTTGTAGGTTTAGGGCATCGTGGGTCGGTACTTCCTGGGAAGCAGCTTGGTGGGGCGGGAGTCGTAGGCTTCGGACAGCGAGGATCAGTGCTTCCAGGGAAGCACCTAGGTGGAGCTGGTGTTGTAGGTTTGGGGCATCGTAGGTCAGTACTTCCTGGGAAGCAGTTTGGAGGGGCGGGAGTAGTAGGCTTCGGACAGCGAGGATCTGTGCTACCTGGGTAGCATCTAGGCGGAGGAGGTGTCGTAGGTTTAGGACAACGAGCATCTGTTGAACCTTCGTAGCACTTAAATTCTGGTGTTGAAGGTGGTAAATATGTTGGTGGCGTTAGAGTTGTAGGTCTTGGTGGTTGTGGACATCTCGGATCTGGTGATCCAGGATAACAAACCAGTTTAGGCGTTGTAGGTTGAGGGGTTGTTGGTTTTGGGCAACGTGGGTCAGTACTTCCTGGGAAGCAGTTTGGTGGGGCGGGAGTCGTAGGCTTAGGGCAGCGAGGATCCGTGCTACCTGGGTAGCATCTAGGTGGAGCAGGTGTTGTAGGTTTGGGGCATCGTGGGTCAGTACTTCCTGGGAAGCAGTTTGGTGGGGCCGGAGTCGTTGGTTTAGGACAACGTGGGTCAGTGTTTCCGGGGAAACAGTTTAGTGGGGCGGGAGTTGAAGGCTTTGGACAGCGAGGATCAGTGCTTCCTGGGAAGCACCTAGGTGGAGCTGGTGTTGTAGGTTTGGGACATCGCGGGTCAGTACTTCCTGGGAAGCAGTTTGGTGGTGCCGGAGTGGTAGGCTTTGGACAGCGAGGATCCGTGCTACCTGGGTAGCATCGTGGAGGTTCAGGCGTCGTTGGTTTGGGGCAACGAGGATCCGAGCTACCTGGGAAGCATCGAGGAGGTTCAGGCGTCGTTGGTTTGGGGCAACGAGGATCAGAGCTTCCTGGGAAGCATCGAGGAGGTTCCTGCGTTGTAGGTTTAGGACAACGGGCATCTGTTGAACCTGCGTAGCATTTGAATTCTGGGGTAGAAGGTGGTAAATATGTTGGTGGCGTTAACGTAGTAGGTCTTGGTGGCTGTGGACATCTTGGATCAGGTGATCCAGGATAACAAACAAGTTTAGGCGTTGTCGGTGCAGGGGTGGTTGGTTTGGGGCATCGTGGATCCGTGCTTCCAGGATAGCATCGGGGTGGTTCAGGTGTTGTGGGCTTAGGGCAGCGGGGATCCGTGCTTCCAGGATAGCATCGGGGTGGTTCAGGTGTTGTGGGCTTAGGGCAGCGGGGATCCGAACTGCCAGGATAGCATCGGGGTGGTTCAGGTGTTGTGGCCTTTGGGCACCGGGGATCTGTGCTTCCAGGATAGCATCGGAGTGGTTCAGGTGTTGTGGCCTTAGGGCAGCGGGGATCTGTGCTTCCAGGATAGCATCGAGGTGGTTCAGGTGTTGTGGGCTTAGGGCAGCGGGGATCCGAACTGCCAGGATAGCACCGGAGTGGTTCAGGTGTTGTGGCCTTAGGGCAGCGGGGATCCGTGCTTCCAGGATAGCATCGGGGTGGTTCAGGTGTTGTGGGCTTAGGGCAGCGGGGATCCGAACTGCCGGGATAGCATCGGGGTGGTTCAGGTGTTGTGGGCTTAGGGCAGCGGGGATCCAAACTGCCAGGATAGCATCGGGGTGGTTCAGGTGTTGTGGGTTTAGGGCAGCGGGGATCCGAACTGCCAGGATAGCATCGGGGTGGTTCAGGTGTTGTGGGCTTAGGGCAGCGGGGATCCGAACTGCCAGGATAGCATCGGGGTGGTTCAGGTGTTGTGGGTTTAGGGCAGCGGGGATCCGAACTGCCAGGATAGCATCGGGGTGGTTCAGGTGTTGTGGGCTTAGGGCAGCGGGGATCCGAACTGCCAGGATAGCATCGGGGTGGTTCAGGTGTTGTGGGCTTAGGGCAGCGGGGATCCGAACTGCCAGGATAGCATCGGGGTGGTTCAGGTGTTGTGGGCTTAGGGCAGCGGGGATCCGAACTGCCAGGATAGCACCGGAGTGGTTCAGGTGTTGTGGCCTTAGGGCAGCGAGGGTCAAGACTGCCAGGATAGCATCGGGGTGGTTCAGGTGTTGTGGGTTGGAGACAACGCAAATCTGTGCTGCCAGGGTAGCACCGTGGTGTTTGATTTTTCTGGCAACGAGGATCCGTGCTTTCTGGATAGCAAAAAGGAGTTTCGGGTGTCGACGGAGGTAAATATGTAGGGGGTGTTCCCGTTGTTGATGGGAGCCGTGGGCATCGTGGATCGGTGCTGCCAGGGAAGCATTTTGGTCCTTCACGACAACCAGGGTCTGATGATCCTGGATAGCATTTCGTCTGCGGTATTGTTGTCAAGCATCTGGGGTCTGGCGAACCAGGGTAACACCGCTGCGGGGGTCTTACTGTGGTTATAATTTTTTCTACTTCACCGCAATTGGACTCACAATTGCTTCTGCAGAGCTGAAATGGGAAATGTATTTTATGATTAACCTAAGTGTTACTTAATAGAGAACTTATACACTATTGGCGGTTCGAATGTGTTGATTTTGTAACTGTTCTATGAATTTGAATCCTGAATTCATTTTTGATTTTGTGGAATATGTGTGTTATATATAAATTACCACTTTCTTCTGTGACCCAACCTCTATTATTTTGAGAGGATAGCAGTGGACAGGAAGGCACGCTTACCTCAACATTACACGTGAGATAGACTTGATCTGTCTCCGGGAAGCGGAAAGCTGACACTTTGCTATAAGCAATCAGAGTCGCTCCACTCTTGCCTGTGTTGGTTGACTTCTGCCACACATCTATCAGTTTCTTCTTTCTGCAAATATGAATTAAGTGTATTAAATAGTTATGAATAAAACCTCGAAATCATATCTCCTACATAATAATTAATGATGCTATAACCGTTGCGTCGTGTCGGTTTTTACCATTTGGTGGTGTCGTTAAGCTATGTCGAAGGCCTTTGGGCGGCAAAAAGATTCTGACACTTGGGATGACCCCTAACCCCTCCACCAATCCGCACTCTGAGCAGCAAGTGAAAGAATCGAGAAAAAAATAAGTTAGTTATTGCTAAATAGCGATTTCTTCCAAATAACCTTTGGGAAGATGTCAAAGGGTTCTTATCTATCTTATCTATTTATCTATCTGGATCTTGCCCTACCACCATTTAATTCGTCTTCATAAAGAACAAGCCACTAAGAATAATATTCAGGAACTCACTTGGGACATCCTCCTTTATCCGTCAGTTGTATCTTGTTAGTATTAGGGCTATCATAGTCTTCGCTATCATATGCCCAACAGTCAAGTATCTTCAATTCAAACTGTTTTCTGATGTCCTTCAAGTAAATTAATATGGTCAGGTATTCGCCGATCTTGATCGAAGTTTGAAGAGGGGTAGTCTGGAAATTGGTAAAATATTTTTATTACTTGGTCCGTAAAGAAAAAATATAATAATAATGTAAATATTAATATTAATATTAATATAATTAATATATAATTAATATTAATATATTAATATTTGTCCACGATCTTTACATCCTTTGACGTGACGGCTGACGGCAATGATATATTCTGACGGTGTAAGGATTCCACTGGGTGCTACGCAATCTATTTATTGCTCGTCTAAACGCTCCAGACTATGATACCTACATTACCAAGGCTTAGTCAAGAAATATTGCGATCCAGCATCTCGCCAATAAATCGCGATATTTTTTGACTGTCTAACCCTTGCCAGAGCCTTCTGATGATAAGCGGTCACCCAACGTCAACACCAAGGCATCATAAGAAGAAAAAAAAAAATGTGGCAAACACACATTTATTCTTGACTTACGAGTGTTAGTGTTGTTTTGTATTGACCATGGCACCCTTAGAGTGTATAGTAGTACAGTATATAGTAGTACTACTGTAATATTATATACTCTAAGATGGCACCAATGAAATACGTACTACTACGAGGGTCACATCGCTTAACACTCATAGCTTACACTAAGGTTTCCTGTTTTGTGGGTGCCATGGATGACATAAAAACAAGAACACACACGCCCACAACAGAAATTAAATCCGTCATTACTGGTCCTCGCTGGGAATCGAAGGATCCTTTCAAAAGCAATCCAGCAAGGTAACCATTGCGCATGTAGGTTATCGTGCATCGGTATGAATGTAAGAGTGTCAAATTATTTACATACATTGGGGAAAACTCCTCTTTGTATATCCATCCAGCATTCTATTCCTCCCGCAGGGCCTTGCACGGCGACCACATCCAGCATGTCCACCATGAACGGCTTCAACTTGAGGGTGTGCGACTGCGATTGGGTTGTCACGCCGGTGGACGACACTTCCAATACTGCTCGTGCACAGGATACCTGAAACGTTCATATTGATATGGTTCACACTTTGATCATAAGACTATGGACATGTTCCACAACACAACTCTTTTTCTGTGGAAATTAATATTAAAATTGTGATCGCTTAGTGGAAGGCGCCTTGTAACACACGCACAGTAATGCGTTTGAGAGCTGTCGAAGTGTAAGTTTTGGCACTATTAGGCCTCTCACTCAAGTTTTGCTGCCGTTAAAAAACTACGGATTTCAACTGTCTGCATATTACTGTTCAATAGATAAAGTGCTGCGACAGACAGACCGACTTTTAAGTCATTAAGTAAAATTGAGGAGATAGTTTGAAAGTCGGAAAAAGGTTATAGGATTGTTTTATCCCGATAACACAATCCCTTGGGTTAATTTTAATGGTATCTCGTCGTACGACTCCCACGCCGGTGAAGATGCGAGAAACAACGATTTGGTTTTATGATAATTAACCATTTGACTAGCATAGTTGTACACCAGTAAATTACCGTCATTACCATAGTCTGTAATGTGTTTCAAACACAAATAACTCATGCATTCAATCGATCGCCTCTGAAGCGCAACGAAATGTTAGCCATAAATCAGTACGATGGTATCAAGTCTAAATATTCTCACATTAATTAATAATGTTCACGACTTATTACCGCACCCACAAGAAGAATTTATTGTTGAAGAATTGGGTATGAATGTGTCGGTAGTTATTACAGTGCGAATTTAAGTATCATGTACAATAAAATATTTTACAAACCCTACGGCACAAGTCTGCTAATTTATACATACATAGTTCAATTGCGTCGTGTCGGAATAGGTTGACACATTTCGTATACCAAATGTGTCATACTATTCAAACACATTACAAGTAAACATGTAACTAAGAGTACCTATTATTGGAACGAAGTTCCTTAACGCGGCTTACGGGTAGTGCAATTTAGTAGAAATCATCACGTAACCAAATGCCGTATGCTGCGTAGGTATGTGTGTGTAACATAATAAAAATAAACTATACAATCCAGTACAATCCAGGGTGATTACAATTATGTGACGAAGAAAAGATAATACGACTTTAGGACATATAAATTAGTGCAGTTTATTTTTAATTATTTAATCTGTCATACTTGTAGATTGTTAAGCAATTCTTCCTTATGTTAATGTATCCTCCTCATGTAATTAATTATAATCATTGTAGGACTAACCCAATAAGAAGGCAAAATAATTACATATTTCCTAATTCCATCACAAAAAAAACATACCTTTCTGGCGAAATCTGCTGATCCTTGAACAAAATCGTCGGCTTGGAACACCAATATATTGTCAACGGTGCCACACGCATTGCAGAGGGGACGAGTGCCACAACCATCGAGAGGCACCCTGAAGGAGTATCGCGACTGGCTACCTCCGAGAGATACATATCTGAAAATGGGGGAATAAGACTATGTATATAGTCAGAATTTGTAGAGCTTATAGCTCGCTACCTCCGAGAGATACATATCTGAAAATGGGGTAATAAGACCACATAATAAGATTGCATAAAAAGTTCTTACTTGCACTTGGGATCGTTGAGGTATCCCTTACTGTAGATGATGCCTTCGTACACATCGGCAAAATCAACTGTAACTTCAATGTGTTCGGTAGTACATTGCACATCGATCTCAGGAGCGTTCGGTGAATCAGCGGCGCGGGAGCCTCTCACGAAGTGGACTCCGGTCTCTTCGTTGCTCTCAGAAGTGAAGATGGAGAGTGCATTATCACCGGAGAGCTGGAGGTTCAGCTCTGCTGCGGTGAGCGTATTTTCATCTGAAACAGCTGTAGCGAGCGACAGCTACAGCCAGAAACAGTCTTAAAGTAGGCGTTACCGTCACCCACCACTTTTTACCACCGTATTATAATTGTATTAACAGCGATTGTGTTCCGGTTAGAACGTTGTGGATCCAGTTACACTTCTTTAAAGTGGTACCCTCTAGAAACGTAACTGGATCTTAGTCCTCAAGGATAGCAACATACTATGCCCGAATTAGAACGAGACTCTTACTAACAGGACTAACTATCACTAACCTGTCCCTGCCTCGGTCCTAATAGGTACTATTGAACTTAACCAAAAATATTCTTAATAACATGCTCTGAAATTGGACTAACCATGCTAGTCCCGATTTGAATCTTGTTATGCATCGGTCACAGTTATCATGGAACAATAATATCACATTAATATTAAAATTAAAATAATATTAAATTTAAAGGTTACAATAATATTCTTCACATACCGTAATTAAGCAACTGTGTAACAAGATTTAATTGATGCTAGTTAAATTAAACTAGTAACAACTAACTGTTTTAGTTCGAGACCAACACCGATATCTGTCGTTATCAACATCTGTAATATTATTGTTGTGCTCACACAATGCATATTTTTCCATACCCACGCAAATGTTGGAGTATTGCAAGCATTCTGATGTTGGGAAAACTAGTTAGTGGTTAGATGCTGCAGGTTACATTCTAACTGCTACACCGGTTAATATTTCTACATACATGCTACGAGCTACATGGGACGAGGATGGCCAAAGAAAAGATGGATGGATTGTGTGAGAGAGGATATGAAAGAAAAGGGAGTCAGTGTAGGAGTGACGGCAAATAGGGAAGAATGGAAGAAAAGAACATATTGTGCCGACCCCAAATAAAATTGGGAAATGGGCAGGAAGATGATGATGATGCTAGGAGCTATATGATAGTAATTGATCGCCATCATCCATGGACATCAGCAAAACCAAACGCCGATGCGTTGCCGGTGGAAAAATAAGTGAAGGAAAAGAAAGAATAGTAGCTGAAGCCGGAACACGACAAATATTTGGCAGTTGGCTTGACCAAGAGGATGAAAGCTAACCAGTCAAGATTCAGCCCTATACCAAGAAGGTAGAGCTTCTTTCGGCTTTTACGACACCCTGGTCGGGCGCGCAATGGGATCGGCATGGCAATGCGGGCAGTATTCTAGGCAGCATATACCGCCCAATACGGTACGACAACCTCCGTAAGGCCCCAGTTGACAACGCGAAAGTTTTCGCGCAGCCGCCGCGCGCTCCCTTTTTGCTAAGAATTTTTACGTTGTGGACTAGTCAATAAAGTTTAATTTGCTATGCACCGAGCCGCGCCCTTACAATTCGTTCTATCTTTTTTATGTAACTAGCCGACGAGTCATTTGATGGTGAGTGGTCACCGTCGCCAATGGATGTCAGTAACACCAAAGGCATCATTGCTGGCCGAGAAAGAAGGAAGAAAGATATTGAGCTTATCTTGGATTTGATAAGGATGTTTTGTCGTTAGTGGGCCAGTTGTCCAACAGTGGGACTAAAATTTTACTAACCTGCACGAGGGCAATCAGTGCCGCTATGCGCATGACAGCCGCTTCATGGGGGCCTGGAAAGAAGAAACATTTTGTTATTAATAAATTCATTGTTTATTTCAACAAACTCCTGTATCGAATGGATTTCGCTCCAGCAATAACTTATTTATATTGATTTAAAAATAGGCTGTTGATAATCATACGACTAGTCGTACGAATAAATCATGTATATTAAAACGATTGTCGGATTACAAGACACTTCGATAGGATGTTGATAATCATACGACAATCGTATGAATAAAAAAATATTATTCGTAGGATAATAATTAAAAAATAAAGTCACATACAGCTGCTTTGGGTCGGTTACGTCTACACAAACACAAGTAAGTCATAATTATGTTACTTCGTCACAGATGTCGACGGAACCCCGCTTCGCGGGGTCGGGTCGAGGGGTTGGAGTCAATATACATTCCAAAAAAAAAAACGTTTAAATATAATTTAATTGATTTAAAATAGATCGTACGAATAAAAATAATATAATTACGATTGTAGGATAAATAAAAAATAATTAATTTTCCGATAGTCATATCAATAGACACTTTGATTCAATTAATCAACGATTAATTAATTGTATTACTAGTTTCACTCTAATACAAGTAGTCGTACATAAAAAAATATTAATACGATTATTTACACTTCGTTAAAAATAATACGTTTTAATTGTTATCGACTAATTAAGTTAATAATTTGATTACCGTGTATAATTTTACAATGAACTGCACTCGACATTTAAACGGAATGTAATCTGATAAAAAATTAAATGCTCTATTTATTCTTTACGCTGTAGGTACTGACTCATCGTTTCTACTACTAAAATTAAAAAGTTTCAAACTATACTAAAATAAAAAAGCTGAAGAGTTTGGTTGTTTGAACGAGATAATCTCAGGAACTACTAGTTCGAATTGAAAAAAAAAATTTGTGTTGAATAGTTCATTTATCGAAGAAGGCTATAGTTAATTAAAGTTATAATTATATAACATCACGCACGTCCAACAGGAGCGGAGTATCAATGAAAAATGTTACAGATTACAGATAAAATAACATGTAATGTTTACGAATTTTAAAGCAAGACTACAAAGGACCCCTTATAAAAACTAATGGTAACCTTTTAAATCAAAGTTATAAGGTAAAAAAAATTGAAAACGTCAAAGATATAGGTATATAAAGTAATTATGATTCAAAATTTAAATCAAGTTACAAATTCTAAAATCGTGACAACGAATTTTATTAAAATTGGTAATTTTAATGCGACGTTTCGTCAAATGTTTAACGCTAGATTTGCAGGTGATAAAGTATTTTAAACTAATAGTGGTATTCGTTACGCCTGACCGGGGCCGTGTCAAATGTCTACTGGAGAAATTACTTTGAATTGTGAAACGATATCATTATTTTAATCTTATACGAGTAAATACAAACATATTAGTTATGGCACATATGCGAGTACATAGCGTTTGACGCCAGACTAAAGATGTTCGTTTTTCTTAGGTTAGTTTAGCAGATTAACATAAAACAGAAATTCGAACACAACGCAGCTGAATTCAAATTTAGTAAAATTGGTTGACTGTGAGTAATAATTTGTTTGCAACAATTATCTTGTATAAAATTGGTGTAGATAAAACTAGCCAAGTTAAATTTGCGAATACGTCAAAGCCTGGATCACATCCTAAATTAAATAAATTATCGACGATTATTAACCTTGGCACCATTAAGATCTCAATTAATATGTCGGCGAAGTATTTATTAAATTTTCCTTATTGAATTTGGCTACCATCGAACAACCGCGTTTTGACGGAACCGCTGCTAAACATGAAGAATCCGATGTCTTCAAATTGTGTAAAATGTTTGTGTAAAGGCGATCGGAATGGCGGTCACAAGGAAGTTTAATTGTGATTGCATCGTATTCGTGAGGTCACGTCGGGCCGCGTGAACCCGGCTACGTACGCTTCCGGGCCGATTGAACCCGCCGTTTTGTTTTCGTGCTTTTCGACATACCATCCGTTGTAACATTTGTAATTAATTAAAAGCATTCATCATTACTTGTTATCCTGCACGCATCTCTAATTAAAATATGTGCTTATTAGAATTTCGTTCACATGCTTCGGTGATGGAAAACATCGTGAGGGATCCTGCACGCCTGAGAGTTCACCATAATGTTCTCAAAGACTTCACACACATTCTGCAAATCTGCACTTGGCCAGCGTGGTGGACTATGGCCTGTACCCCTCACATTGTGAGAGGATCCCCGTGCCCAGCAGTGGGACAGTTATGGGTCGCAATAATGATGCTGAAGATATTGGCTTAAAGTTAAAGTTATAAATTTTAATTAATTATGCACGTGGTTAAAATTGATTTATTGGTTGCAAGTTATTTTTATTATTCAATTAGGATCAAGTTATGGAAGCGAGTTTAAATCAGCGATGTGGTTTTGATTTTATAACTAGATACATAATAAATTCTAGTTATGTCTAGAAAAATGAAGTGATCAATAATGTTCACTATTAAATTAACATAATTCGCGAGTTTTCCTACAGTTTTGTGCCATTATGTTCAAGGATGCTTTTTTTGGACAACGACGCATTTTATGATGTACGGAACCTAGATTGTATAAATTATGTACTTTGTACATAATTTATGTAAAGTTTGAACACATGCGAACCATAAAATTTAACTTTTCGTCGCCTATAGTTTGGTAATAGTAGTAGTAGTAGTAGCTAATGTCACGTAGGAATGTAATGATTTAATTAAAGGTTCAATACATTTTAATTAAGTAATTTGACAGAGACCAACAGTCTGAATTTTTTTTAAGCAAACGAGCATACAGCAACACCCTTCCGCTGCTGTCCATGACAACTGTGACCGACCTAGAACAAGACTCAAATGGAACAAGGATATTTAGTCCGGTTGGGATAAGGTGTTGAAACATTAGTTGGTTAGTTTGTTAGTAAGTATGAGGACTGGGACAGGGACTGTTAGTGAAAGTTAGTCCTGTTAATTTTAGTATCAGTCCAGTTAGCAACTGTTAGTAGTAACTCGTTTAATCACACCTCTCTATCCGGAACACATTAGCTGTTAAAACAATTATTACACGGTAGAAATTGTACTAAGTACCGTGGCGGGCGGTAGTACTACGCCGGGCGAACTTTAGGCTCTACTACCTAAAAAGGATCGCCCTGAGAACCAGCGGCCGTAAATGTAAAGCAGTTAATGTATTGAGTATTGAGCACTATCAAAGAGAACACTGTATTTTTTCGGTAGTCTAAACTAGACTTAAAGATAAAGATAAGAGTCACTTCAAATATAAATACAAATATTTCAACATATCAGCCATTATGCTTACGTTAATAATGTACCTTTAGTATTATATCATCATACGAGATACAACTCTGATACAATTGTTACGATTTGTCGAACAAGTTGCTTTTTCCATCGAATAAAGCCTTGTTCATTGTCCCTAGCGACAATGCAACTAATACCGCTGTGGCGAAAACTAATGACTGCTAATTAGCTTGTCAAATCCGTTTTTAGTGACAGACTGACAGCACAAGCGACATTGTTGAGAGTCGGGTAATGATCGGAAACAATAATTTCTACTTCCCAAGTTTTTACGCAGCCGGCGGTGGTTGACGGAACAATACAAATTACTGAGTTCAAGACGTGTCTTCAGATTGACCGGGTGATAAACATTCAAGTGTCTAGCTTTTGTGTTTTTTCTACCTATCTAGGTATATCTAGGTTTTGGTGGATTACTTAATAAACAACTTACATAAATTAAAGATACATTTTTCGTTATTGTAGACCACTAAAATTGCCTGATGTCATAGGTGTATCTTAAAAAACATTAAAGTTTACAAATGCCTTTAAATTAATCGAACAAACCAAAGTTGCCACGCTCATGAGGTTCCGACTATACGTAATGTTAAAAACAGGCCAAGTACAAGTAGGCCTCCTCAATTATGAAGAGACTTGTGCCCAGTAGTGAACCATTAATGGGTTGAGGCATAACACACAGGTTTGCAAATGTACTTTAGCTATTGAGGTTCGACAATTTACTACAGCCCCTTTTAGTTATTACAGGCTGTAATAAAAAGCTAACAAAATAAAATAACTTGACTAAAGTAAAAACAAGATTTTTTAAGTAGAAGCAGTGGCTAATAAAAGGTGGTTACCCACATTGGAACCAAAAGTAGGGACGCGACATCGTTAGTAAATGTACACCGATTTTAATGATTCTAAAACATCGACTTTTGTTTCTTATAGCGTTAATAAAGACCCCAAAATAGTTATAATAATATTAACGAAAGTACTTGGTATTATCAACCAAAGATATTAAAATATTCACGTTTATCAAGGAGTGAATCATCAGATCAGATCATAGATGATATAAAAACATGTACAATTAAATTTATGAAAAAAAATCATGAATGAGTATTGATGTGTGACTCGTGAGAAACAATTGAACTTCCTACACCCGAAGGACTCTTTCAATAATTATATATCTACGATTGATTATTTATTTTTAAACAGTTCAAAAGGTCAGTTAACAAAACATTAGCTATGCGATATATAATTAAGGTACCTCCGTTAAGTTAAAGGTCAGTGTTGGTTTCGTGAATCTCAGAACATCTTCCTAATGTCCATCAGTCATTTGTGTTTTTCACAACTAAGTACATGATACTCTATTCTTATTGATTCATCAATGCCAAAACGATTGAACCTTAAAATTGTCAATAAGTTATTTTTATGAATTTAAGTTAGCAAACGAGCATACAGCTCTTACCTTCCGCTGCCGCACCTGATGACTGTGACCGACACAGAACAAGTTTACAAGTTTACTTATATCGGGAGGAACACCCTTTTAACTGGAATACAATTGGTGTTAAAATAATTATTAGTAGTAATGGTACAAGGTACCATGGCGGGGGGTGGTGTTACCCCCCGTGAACTTTATAGGATCTACCACCTATTGAAATACGTTATATTGTAATATCACATTCACTAAGAAACGCGCAGAAAATGTAGAAAATACGGTTAAACGTTTTAACGTTTATCGAACCACGCATAATTATGCAAAAATATGTTACGCTCAAAAACAAATTATTTATTATGTAACTTAAAATTTAATAAATTATTAACATTTAACTTGATTGCATTTGCGATAGTCTAATAGTTTTGCTAATTGTTTAATGTTATCAAATTTGTTCCAATCTTCAACTGAAATCTTTAATTAACCATGATATAATTATATAATACAGTCATATTATCTTCACACTCTTACAAGCACGCACACACACACACACAAAATTTTGTATAAATTTTAAACTTTTCATGCTAAGTACTTAGATAATTTATTGGTAAAGAATAATTACGCCCAATACGCCTACTTTTCGTGACGCGGTCGGGTAAAAATACAGTTAAGAACGATAAAAATTTCCTCTGTCGGTATTTGGTAATATTATGACCTTTATTTTAATATTAAATCGATTACGGTTCAAGACAATCAATTTGTTTAGAATTTTGAAATGATTTTCTAACGCGCGAAAAATTACATAAGGCCAGGTTTCGATTACAATAAAACATTGATTTGTTGTGTATCCGAAATGTAGATTCAGGTTTTTCGATATAGCTTACGTAACAGCCTTTGTAAATTTTATAACATTTGTACATAACTAATGATATTTTAATTAATGTTATAAGTAGTATTATTGAATTTACTAAAATGTTAAACAGAACTATCACTAACAGTCCCTGCCCCAGTCCTCATAACTAGTAACGAACTAACCAAATAACGTTCTTTAAAACACCTTCTACTGACTGGACCATCCTAGTCCCGATTGAGTCTTATTCTGTGACTGTCAGAGTTGTCACGGGCAGCAGTGTAAGGGTATTGCTGGACGCTCGCTTATGTTAACGTTTCCTAAACTCTAGGGCGGGCTACTATTCATAAAAGTCAAAGGATTATTAATCCTTACTAATATTATAAATGCGAAAGTTATTCTGTCTCTCTGTCAGTCTCTTACTTTTTACGCTTAAGCTGCTGAACCGATTTAGACAAAGTATGGTAAGGAGATAGAGACCCGCGGAAGGACAAAGGATAGTTTTAATCCTGATAATAAGTTGCCCTTTTTAACAATATTTTGTCATTTTCCGAGTCTCGGCGGGCGAAGTGGCAAACAAAAACTAGTACTTATATAAAACTTTGTATATAACTTAAGTCAATTAGTATGCATACAACGTTTAAATGACTAAACTAGGCGCTTGTTTATGGAGTCGTAATATTGAAGAAATATGTGTAATAAGAAGTACATACACGTTGCAGAATAATCCTTGGACGTCGCTTAAAGTAATTGGTTAATTGGTAAGTATTTAACAGACTCTGGACATAAAAGATCCACAACTGGTCTTAAACTTCTTATTGCTTTTTCTAGTACCTGCTGAATGAAATGTATAGAAATTAAGCAAACGCTATGTAATGAAATAAACGCTCTCACACATGCACTGCTACATCCAGGGTCCCTGTGTCGAGAAGTGCACAGATAGGTACATGCAAATGAGAAATCATAAACACCTACGATCCTAGCAAAAAATCTCCTGAGAATTTAATCCGAGACTTCTTCCTTCCCGCTCCTTGTACACTCATCTGACTAAATTTGCAAAGTTCTGTCATCTTAACCTTCAAAATATACCCAAGCCTTGATGACCAGTTTGAGCCAAGGTTTAAAGTTCCATTATAGCTTTGAGACATACACACAACTAAAAAAAATAAGGTTGAATCCAGTATTCAAACTTGGATGTGCTGAATGGGCATAAATTCTTGCATATAACTATTTAACACTCGGTAGAAAATTGTTTTACAAAAGTGACATTATCACAAGAAGGTCAAAAACGTGATAATTTGTGTGACAAAACACATTTCCAAGCCTTACACAGCACATAAAATCTTCATAATTTTCACAGCAAATTGACACATCAGTATTAACAACACAGCGTGTAAAATGCAATAAATGTCATTACGCTGAAACGTGCTAAATTATTCGCATTGTCAAATCACCAGATGGCGTTATCGTTTTTTCGTGGGTGTAATTCTCGAGTTAAATAATCGATTTTCGTTTAAATCGATGTTCGATTCGCGATACAATCGGTGTCATCGCGATGTGTGTCACGGTCGTTGAGAGATCTCGGTCCCGTTGCGGCCGGTTCGACGGGTCCCACCCGATGCGTGCTGATGATTTATCGATACTGTCCAGACTTACGTAATGTGATAATGTGTGAACATAGCTTTACAATGGGCTCTTCAATCTTTCAATCTGTCTTTGTATTATAATCTTAAGGGTGTGTTTTTGGGTCAATAGCTGATGCGAGAAACAGATTTTATTTAGGTTATAAACCGCTAAATATGCAGACGAACCATGAAATTTATACAAATAAATTTTAATAATGATAAAGCTAAGCTATATATGTACTGTATAATCATCGCGGACACTAAACATTTCATATACAAACAGGTACTTACGATTTTGCAGTTGCGTGGATCATGGTCGTGAGTACCCGTTTGCATTTTATATGTGTACTGTATATTACAGAAAACTTCAATAGATCAATTTAGGTTTTTACACTTTTAAAGTGCCAATAATTTGATTAATTCAATTAAATTCAAGTTTAATACCAAAAATGCGTGCAGTTAAATGTCGCTACGAAAATTATTAAAAAAATAGACAACTTTGAAGTTCAGTGATATTGAATTGTGCTCCGCCAGGTTGCTATATTCTATTTTAACTTGGTTGGATTTAACTAATCATTATTTAAGCATGCCAACGTAATAACATGCGTAAACAGTAAATATATTTAGAGACCAAGCCCCAAGCTGAATAAAATATCGTGTTTAAAGTTAAAAAACTGATGTTCAAAGTTACCGGGGTTGACTATAGTCGGGTCCCTTTAATTATTGTAAAGTACTTAGTTACTCATATTTGAACATTGGACTCCAGAACAGAGGAGCTTGGGTTCAAATCTTGCAAGCACCCCTAATTTTAAAAATGATGTGCGTACTAGAATTTGAATTTAATAATCATTTACAAACATCAAGAGGAAACCTGTTATAATAAATAATAAGTATATTTATAAATACATACATGAAATAAACGGTTTGAGTTTATCAAGCGTCCTCTTTATGACCTTAAGGACATTTGAAATCGACTCCAAAACTTGAACATCATTTTATTCTACTGCACGACTTATTTATCTCCGATCCAACGCGAACGTCAGGAAAGTTAAAAAAGGTTATGACATTAAACGACTAGAACCATATAAGATAACTTTCTAATAAAAACATTGATTTGTCAAGTACTAGTACACTTGGAGCCGGCTAAACTTTTTTAGAGACGACCATCTCAGTCCTCACGGGTAGCAAGTAACACATCTGTAACCGAATTATAAATAGACTCTTACTAACAACTACTAACTGGACTATTACTAACAATAACTCACAGGACTAACTTTCACTAAAAGTCCCTGTCCCAGTCCTCATACTTACTAACAAACTAATCAGCGGGAGGTGGTGCTGGATGAGCCACCTGATCGTAAGTCATTATCCCCCATGGACATCAAAAACACCAAAATCATCACCTTACGTTGTCAGCCAAGAAGGAACAGGAAGGAGCGAAAGAAACAAGTTTATTGCGAAGTTCGATACAAATGCATTGAAGATGAGCTTTCTTATTCGAACAATCAACCTGAAAGCTACATTGAAGCTCGATGAATCATTGCTTTGAATGAAATCGAAAGTATCATTAAGTAACTGTTGAGAGACATTCTGTCTGTTCATTGTACAAGTTATTGACATGATGTTGCTTCCAGGAATATCTTCGATCTTATTGCGTATTGAGTGGACGTTATAAAGACGTCTTGAACGAACATGAATAAATTGAGTAAGGGGCTTTTTGCCATTAATTTGATCCGTCATTAGGTATATAAATAATCAACCTATACCCGATGAATGTCTGTGCCTACGTAAGAGATATTTAAGAAAAACGATTACTTGGAGTGTATATTAACACTAAATAGTTTTTAGGTTGATGATTTTTAGATTTTTTTTTTCTAAGTCTGTTCACAAACGGCTTAACCTATATGACTGCGGGTTTACCGATATAGTTCAATAAACTTGGGGTAATTTCCAGTGTTTCTTGCATTTCAAAAGGATAATATTTCAATTTAAAGAATCCAGATTTGTCATTTCTTCAAATGTGGGTAGATACTAAGGCATAGATTTACCGAAGCGAAACATAGTTATAAATAGTCATCGATTCGATTAGTTTATATTCAGTATAGTACTCGATACGGCATATATTAATTCAATTTATTCCATTGAACTTAGAACCTTTTTAATATGATATGGGTTCTCACGATATGTATTTTGTACATCGATATTTCGATCCAGTTACATGGATCGTGCAATTGGGTCGAAACAAAATCTGTACAATCCGCGATGAGTTAAGTATAAAATCATATAAAATTACAACCATAAATGGGACTAACCTAAGTATTTGCAATAATAAAATTACAGGTAATACAGCCTTTAAAGATAAAGTAATATGTCAGCATTCCCTTAAAATGTTATACATGTTTTTGAACACGCTAATGCTAGAGTCTTTGTCAAAATGTCAAAAGAAGATTGAAACGTCTTACCAAAGGTGCGGTTTGGCATTGGACGTATTCACATTTGATTTGCGTTTGTAATATTACAATATGCTACAATAATAATTACACGCCTCTTCATTCGTCTACATCATTTCTTACGTTAGTGGCATAAATAGATACTTGAAACATATTTTTTTATATTAAATTATAATAATAAAAGCAGTGATAGCCGTGTGGTTGAACGTTGGATTGCCGAACCGGAGGGTCCGGGTTCAATCCCCGCACGCACCACTAATTTTCAAAAATTATGTGCTTATTAAAAATTTAATTATCACTTGCTTCGGTGAAGGAAAACATCGTGAGGAAATCTGCACACCTGAGAGTTCTCCATAATGTTCTCAAAGGTGTGTGGAGTACACCAATCCGCACTTGGCCAGCGTGGTGGACTATGGCCTATACCCCTCACACTGTGAGAGGAGACCCGTGCCCAGCAGTGGGACAGTTGCTTGTATTTGAATAGTCGGACATTTACTCACATTTAATCATTTAATTCTTAAAATTGATTATTTTTAATTTAAGAATTATTAAGTTAAGACATAAGACATTAAAACATGAAGAAAAACCGAGCGAATAGTCAAGCATAATGTCTAATTGCCATAAATTATGTGCGTATTAGAAATTATTTATTTATTAAAGCTTTATTGCCCACAATATAAATTATGGCGAGCTTACTGCTAACTGCATTCTCTACCAGCTGGTAGAGAATGGCCCAATGGTTAGCTAACCATTCGGCTAAACAGAAATAGACGGTACTATATGATTAATTAATTAATTAATTAATTATCACTTGCTTCGGTGAATGAAAGCATCGTGAGGAACCCGCACACCCCAGAGTTTTCTGTGGTTCTTAAAGGCGTGTAAGTCTGCTAATCCACACTTGTCCAGCGTGGTGGACTATTTACCCTGTAGTCCTCACATTATGAGAGGACCCGTGCCCAGCAGTGGGATATTTATGGGTTGCGAAGGAACGAAGGTACGTCATTACCGTAACCGGTAAGTTAGTAGAAACAAGTATTTTATAACTGTGATTTCGTATATTTCCATCATAAGTGACTGGGTGAGTACAAAAGGTTATTTACCTATTGCGAATGGATAATGACTAAATATTTTGCAATGTCTTACAACTATTCTGGTTCTCGCTTGACAGTTATGGTATATCGATGAGGCTTCATGCCTAATAAGTGTTTTTATTTCACTTTCTATAAAATTAGTAGGTACAAAGCGTATCCTTCCAAATAGCTCTCGAATAACCCCGTATTGTACGTGACCATTTTTTTAGTAAGAATGGGTATAGTAAGCTATCCTTAAAAGATAGATATAATTATGCCATCGCGGACTTTTTTATAGAGCTATAAAGAGGAATATTTCCGAATTTATAAGCTCCCAGGCGTTGATTTTTTCCGACTTCCTTAACATTTATCGTCATATTTCAACCAATTTACACAAAACTTTAATACATTATATGAATACATAAACTTCACGAATCCCTCTGTCTATTGGTGAAAACCGCATGAAAGTCCCTTCAGTAGTTTTTGAATTATCGCGAACAGACAGACAGAAAGATGGACGCGGCAGGGGACTTCGTTTTACAATATTATGTTAACATAAGATTATTTTATGTAGGAATACATAGTTAAGTTATTAAATTTGAGATAAGTAAGTACCCTTAAACCAACGATTGTCTTCAAAATGTCTTCAAACCATACAATAAGAAATGTCTACGTCAGATATTTTGCAATTTTCAGGGATTTGCAACATTTTATTCAGAAATAATTTTATTACATAATTATATATAATCAAATGAAACTTACATCTTATTAACAGACACTTCAATTATTTAAATTAAGTAAAATATCATACGACGCGATTAATCTAACGTGTGATTAGTATTACGTGTGGTATGATGTAAACGAACGCATGGTATTCGAATAAAGATGTTTTGATCAATAAAATGATTATTAATGTTATGAAAATATAACGTAAGAGGCAAACACGATTGGTTTATCTTCCGGCAGTAATTTAATATTTAGTTATTTATAAGAATTATTGTGTTACTTATGAGTTTCTACTCAACTTTTACCACAAAAAAAGTATTATCCTTAGACACTGAGTATCTGCTTAAACAGTGATATTCATGTATGAGAGTGTGATTTGAAAGTTGGACACTCGAATAGGGAGCCCTGGGTACGCACTTGTAATTTTCAATATTGACGTGCGTATTGGAAATTAAGTAGCAAGTGCTTCGGTGAAGGAAAACATCGTGAGGAATCCTGCACACCTGAGAATACTCCACAATATTTTGAAAACTGTGTGAAGTCTACCAATCCGGACTATGGCCTACACCTCATATTGGGAGAGGAGACCTGGATGAGCCTGACAGTGGGACAGTTACGGGTTGTGAAGAAAGTCTGGTAGTATTAAGTAGATTATACAAATTTAATTATGGTACAAGCACTTGTTAGCCCATTACAAGAGTAAGTTGTATCTTCAACGAAATAAAGGACGAGTGGACCTTGATTAATTAATGAAAATTGTTTTGGTATAAATTGCCGACACAAAGCAGATGTGAAAAAAGCCATGACTGTAAGTGGTCACAGTTGCCCATTGAGATCAGAAACTAGTCTAGCTGGACAAGTGGGTTAAAACCTTTGCCATGCTTAGAAACGAACGCGCGTTAATATCTTACATTTCCTCTTCAATATTACAACCGAAACACGTAAAAAAATCACATATCGATTGACGATCAATCGATAAACAATGCTCCTTATAAGAATACAATGTTAACACAATTTACGCAATTCTCCTTATTTTACCATCATTGTGCAACGCGGGGCGTGCCATCGATCGCAAGGGAGGCCTTAATTACAAGTCTGTCCGTGTGTCCCGACCTTAATTTGTAGCTGGCAATTTGAGGCTTCTTGCTTAAGACTAACTTCTTATTAAGGGGAGCTACACTCACGATTTCTTTGTTTTAACTTCAAAACGTTAGCTACAAATAAAACACACACACACACACACATACCTACTCCCGAATTTGGATTCCCTGTGTCGCAAAAGACGTGGCCAACGCGATAAGACATTACCTACTAACACCCATGACCCGAGAACAAGCATTTCTTGAACGTCTGTCTCAACTGGGAATCGAGCCCGGGACCTTTATTTGACCCGCTGCTGGGCTCGAGTTTGTTATCACAACATCACGCTGGCTAAGTACGAATTGGTTAGACTTCACACCTTTGAGAACATTATGGAGAACTCTTACGTCTAGGAGTGATAGTTAATTTCTAATACGTACATTATTTAACTTTTACTTTCAAATAATTGTAATGTTAATAATTTTGTCCAAAAATGTTACCTTCCCATGTTTCAGGACACCGAATAACTTAACAAGAAAACGTGCCCTTGTGTTCATACAATTTGCGGATAATTCGAAGTTTATTTAATTTGTAGGTTTAAGCTGGTAATTATATGAGCGTTGGTTCTGCGGTGGTATTTGCTTACAAAACATTGCAGTTGGGCAGATTACAATTAAGTCTTGTTAAAGGGACTAATACCTAAGGCGACCGCAATAATAATGGTGTGTTGTATTGTGTTAATCAGGTATTTTTAGGCGCATACGACATGGGATTTTGCATTCAATTTAACGGGGATTATATTTCGGAATTATATTCGGGGATAACATATAATATTAGTAACTTAAATGCTACTGGAATAAATATAAATAATTGTTTACAATCAATAACAAAAAACGCAATGTGGCACTCGGAGACTGCCGCGGTAAAGCTATTGCATAGCATTTTTTATCAACTTATGCAATTATAATTATTAGAAGTTATATAGTTATATCAGAATAGCGCCATCTAGTTTGTAGAAAACATATGTACCATACCTTAGTATTAAGGTACTAGATGGCGCTGATTGGGGGTGTTAGGTATTTTCTTTACGGAATTTCTGGATTCGGTCCCCACGCTCAAGGCCCGCGATAAAAGCTATGGAATAGCTTAAAAATAAGAAATAGGAACTAACTATTATTAGATAAGTTAAATACAAAAATATGTTACAATAATTACAACAATGATAACAATTTACAAAAGCCCATACAACTCTAGCATAATAATGATTTGATTGCCTTGTTGACAGTTTAATTACAATCATGTATTCCGCAGAATATCAAAACTTGATTCCATTTATATTCCATAATCAAACGCAACGTAATTATATGACAAATCGCAACATGATCAAATCTCATTGGTGTAGTTAAATTCTCATCAGATCATAATTACCAGTGATCGTGTTAGTTTTGGTATCTGTTGAGACTAATTACACCCATCGCAACCTGGTCTTTACGATGAAATCAACGCAATAGGTCAAGACTTGATTATGTAATGACACGTTTGGTTATGATTTGTGAAACCGTTTTGTTTAACCATTATTAGGCTGAAGTCATAGTCCGGTTTGCGTCAATCTACTCGGTCGAATGTGCCTAAATTTTCGAGCATACGAACCACGAATATTCCCGTATCTATGCGGGGCATAAGTAACAGACCGAGTAAAGCTACAACGGACGTGGTCGGTAGTTGTAGGGTGACCGCTACTGGAAAAATGAAGACCGCTTCCGCTCTTAAGGTTGATTCAAACAGCCGACGGGGCGGGACGGGTCGCGTCGCCTTTGTACTGCGCTCGACGTGACGCGTCACGCTCGGCAGGTCGAATCACTTCGCGCGCAGTACAAAGGCGACGCGACCCGTCCCGCCCCGTCGGCTGTTTGAATCAACCTTTAGTTCGAAAAACGCGCGTTATCAAAATGCTTCAAAACGTCCAATAGTGTCCCAACCCCATCGATGTTCCTCGCCTCTATCATTTGGACGACCCATATGGTGCAACGGTAACCATGCCAGATTGCAGTTCGGAGGGTCCTGGGTTCGAATTCCATCGAGGCGAAAATTTTAATGACGAGTTTAAATTTTTGGTGTCGATCTCGCAACCGCAACACAGGGAATCCTAGGGTGGAGTTATGAGTTAGTTGTTGTTAGTAATAAACTAATAGTTAGTTACGATCGATTCGACCCATTGAGCGCGTATCCTGTATCATTCTGTCATTGCCAACAGTGACTAATACTTCGATGTAGCTGCAGTAAGCCATAGTCACGACACGACGGACGGACGGTATATAGTTGTTAATACTAGGTTCTATTGATCTAAGTGCTTTGATATTTACATACAGACCATTGAACTGGATGATGCATCCGCTTCAGCATGTTATTATTAATAATTATTATTAGCTGTATTATAATTATTAGCAATTTAGCAGCGTGAACGGCGTGAGTGTTTCGGAGTGTTTTGTGTAATGTAAAGGTCTAAGCAGGTCTAATACTTAAAGCGTTTGGTTTTGGTTTGACCTTGCATGCGAAGCGGGGTCTAGGGTTTGATTCCGGGCCGGGCAAACATGCGACAGAAAAAAATGTGAAGAAACTCTGACATAAAATATTAAGGTCGAATTTCGGTTGCAAGGAGTCACTAATATTATTAAATACTTGTTAGGTCGATCACGGTTGAGGAAGTAATAAAAATTTTAGCGCATAAGTGCAACATTAGTAGATGTGATCTAGGTATGAGGATGTCTAATTGGTGTTATTTATTACACAAGAATAGTGACTTTTCCAACTAAATTGGTCTTGAAATGGTCGGGTAACCTTTTAAAGTGCAGTCATTAGGGTTGCCACTAGCTGCATAAATACATTTAATTATAATCTTTAAATTGATATTAATGGGTGATTTTTAATTCACTTGACATACTCGAGGACCTGAAAGAACCTGATCATAGGTAATGATTAAAAATATGAAGTCAAAATTCTACACGATAATTATTTCAACAATGGCAATCAAAATAACTACTAACGTTACTGATAACATCTTAAAATTAACGTTATTAATAACATCTTGCCCCTTGTCTCGATTTGAGTCGTGTTCTATGTCGGTCGCAGTTGTCACGGGCGGCAGCAGAAGGGTGACGCTGCATGCATCGTTTCATCATTACAACCCATAACTGTCCCACTGCTGGGCACGGGTCTCCTCTCACAGTGTGAGGGGTATAGGCCATAGTCCACCACGCTGGCCAAGTGCGGATTGGTGGTTGTATGCATCGTTTAATATCTATAAAAACTGCTTAACTCACAACCCTACGCAGGTGATAGCAAGGTGGGTTGTAAGTGAATCACATGAATATATATTATTTAGATTAGCGAGCACCGTGTGTGATGCCTCAAATGCTAAACCAAATTGCTCAAATGTGCAAAGTGTCAAATGTCAAGAACTTTAAAATAAATAGATTTGTTCACAGTTCGTTCGTCATTATCGTTGCATTGTTAGCAATGAAGAAAATTCGGGTGATTAGTTATAGGACTTTCGTTTGAATTCTTGACGGCTATGTAACCTAATGCCGAGTGCCGGTCCCGGGTTCGGTTTCCGGCGGAGGCAGTTATTTATAAGACAGATAAATATTAGACCGAGAATAGAATTATTATCCTTTTTTTTCTTTTTTTAGGTAACTCTGTGTGTTGTATGTATATTGTACCTTGTGCATTCATTGTCTTAGAATATGTGAGTTGTTATTGTTAACTATTTACAATTAAAAAAATTAACGTAACACGTAACGTAACAACAGCAATAAATTGCAAACGTATAATAAACGCTATGCTGTAAGCCTGTAAGTATAAATCAAAAGCCTGTTCCGTAATTTCGTTCGTTGCATTACTGAAATGTCATAGGATTCACTTGCCAATTAAAGCCAAGCCAGCGAGACAACCGTGAAGCCTAGTGAATCACGGAACATTGCGAGGTCTTGCGTGCCAGTCTGCCAGTGCAGCTATCCACGAAGTTCTAATCGTAACTTATTACCGATTGCGACGCAAAGGAGGGTAATTTTTTTTGTGTAGGTACATCATCACAACCCATAACTGTCCCACTGATGGGCACGGGTCTCCTCTCACAATGTGAGGGGTATATATAGGCCATAGTCCACCACGCTGGCCAAGTGCGGATTGGTGGACTTCACACACCTTTGAGAACATTATGGAGAACTCTCGGGTGTGCAGGTTTCCTCACGATGTTTTCCTTCACCGAAGCAAGTGATCATTAAATTTTAATACGCAAATAATTTTTGAAAATTAGTGTTGCGTGCGGGGTTTGAACCCGGAACCTCCGGTTCGGCAGTCCAATGTTCAACCACACCGCTATCACTGCTTTTTTTGTGTAGGTACAATAGCTACAATCATGATCAAGGCATCACGCTACACAGGTTTCCCGAAACGATGCGAAGACGGTTACTACTCGAATCGACTAATAATGTCTTATTGGTCTTATTAATTGATTGATTAATGAATGGATAATCCAGGAAAGAATTAGTGTAATTTTATTTTTTCTTTACAAAATTTACGAGTCAACCTTGTGTCCTTGCTTCAAAATAACTACAACAAACCTGCCATATCTAATTGTATGATTGATAGCGAATGATAAATAATACAAAAACGAAAATTTCATGTTAGTAACGATATTTTTCCCGGGTATTGAAAGCCTTACATGTTATACTTGCATAATATAATAATACAAGATAATTTAATTCAGCTCGACCTAAATGCTTGCCGAGGAAGCCTGTAATTAAGACTTATTATGTAATTAAGAAGTTTATGATAGACTTAGTTGTATGGTTGTACCTAATCATAATCTTTTGTCTTGTTAATTACCCTAATAAAACAAAATAAAATAAACTTGTTGATAACATCAGAGTCATAAAATTACTAAATTAATAGATTTTAGTGATAAGTTGTTACCACAAGCATCAGTTATTCTTATATATAAAAATGAATCACCCTCGATCGCGAATCGCCCTCGAGAACAGCTGAACCGATTACGAGAAAATAAAAAAAAATGCCTGAAATAGTCTAAAAACTTTTCTATATTCCCTTACAAAAGATTCGTAGGTAATAATTATGTAATACTTAAAAGTAAATTTGAACTTTAATACCATACCATAAAGTTTAAGTGTTAGTGGACGAGAAGGTGTCCCGAATAGCAGAAGTATTAAAAAAAAATAAAGAATCGACTTATAGGCGGTACGAAGTTTGCCGGGTCAGCTAGTAAATAATAAAATAATAAAGTATCAAAACGAGCAAGTGCTTAATTAATTAAAATATTTTTGAGGCGAAGGATGAATCCTAATCCGACGGTTATGATTTTACCATATTTGATATAATAGCGGTGTGTGGGAGTGAGTTGCGGTTGACCTATGACCTCTGACTGACTTAGTCAGTGAATGCAGGTGTCACAATATCAATGCGTCCCAACTACTTCGGTGCAAACCATAGATTTAGGAGTAATAAGAGATGGTGGGTAATAATATTTTCTACTATTATAATTGTGAATGTTTGACGCTTGTTACTCAATCACGCGATTTAAATGGGACTTCGCACAAGTAACTAATAGCCTGTTATAGGGTAAAGTAATAGGGTACCTTTAATTCCGGGAAATGGACCTGTTCCCGCAGAATAAGATATAAAAATTCGTATGGAGGCTCTGTAAGGCGATAAGTAACTAACTACTACAAGCATTATGCTTCTCTAAATGAGTAATTACCGGCTAAGTTACACAATTCTCGAAACAAAGTGATTGCGGGTCACTAGAGTTAAATACAGCTATGTTAAACATACAAAAGTATGAGAAACAAAAAGTAATCTGAAAATAGCTGTCACACGGGCAGATGAGCCAAAAGCATAGCAGATATTAGGCTTTAGATAAAATCAAACAAATATCTCAACTATAATTTTCTTCGCTCCATCTGGTTTCACTCGCAAATCTATGGTTGATACGATTGGACATTTCCAACGGACTCCAGAAATATTGCAGTGTTTGTTGCAAGATGTAGCTAAATAGAAAACAATATTGTATCTTTGTACATGATTTGCGTTAGTCAACCGTTAAATGTTCTCACGAACTTAGTTTGTGCATGAGGATTTTATTGCATCGATTACTACATTGATCATAGTTCTGTGGATCCGGATACACTTTCTAGTGGCGACCCTACTATTCCTTATGTCGATCAGAAGTTTATTAAGAGAAAATCTGTAATGGAGATGATGTGACGTGTGATAAAAAGATCTGTTGGACTCTCCGTGATCTAAAATTCCATATAGGTAGTTGGAAAACTTGTTGGATTTGATATGGCTTAATTCCATTTCGATTGATTCGTAGGTACATATTTGATTTTAAAACTGTATCGGATATAAATAAATTTAATTAGAGTTGACAATGAAAATTGTTTTCGTCGAAAAATGTATATCGTCAAGCGTGTTAAGTTAATTAGCAATTAATTCATAAACAGGTATAACATTCCATATATTTATTTATTGCTTAAAACACTTTAGACATTTATAATAAATACTTAATTAAATGTTGATCAAAGTTAACTTCCATTAGGTGATCAAATGTATATGGTTAAATAAAATAAATAAATAAAAATGCTGAGTCACCGACCGAGCGTACTTTCATTGTAATAATTGCGGAGTACCAATATTTTACTCATGAAAATGCCGTAGCAAATAGAGATGTAGTTGGGTTTATTGCTCGCAACAAGTACAGGCTAAATAATTAACCTCACATTACGTAACTATATTCACATAGTGCAGCTGTAGACAGAGAGACTTCAATACTATGTAGTAAGTTAGCATTCTTAGCAATAAATATCTAGATATTTGTGTCTAGTCGCACAAGTGATATTGCTCAATATTGCGAATTGTTCCCACGGAGTTCATTACTAAGTGTCTTCTTATTCTTACTCATCTATCTGTGGTTTTATCGCCCATCTTGCGAGGCCAGTTGCTATCGGTGCCATTCAATAAATTCTAATGTGATGGGCATTCCACGGCTATGTCTGTTAAGCTTTTATTTAACTCAGATGTAGAATTTGAAACGGATGTGAGTTGCATTTGAACCTATGTTTTCTGTTGTTATTGGGATTTATAATAATTGTTCTGTTTTGTTATTTCTGCTTTTTCTATTCTATTTTTGATACCGTTATCCTTTATTTTATAAATGCCGAAAAAATACGTTTTCATAAAAATATTCGATAGAATTATCTTTTTTATTTGTAGATCGATTGAAATACAACAAGCACTAAAAACAAAAAACCTAAAAATCATTATTATTAGGTATATAACTTATGTTTACGATTCATAAGTGGCTACGCCTGCTTACAGTTTTTCTTAAATATCTTCGATTAACAGACAGCGTTCACGTACAGTTTTACTTTACAATGCCTAATATGTAAATATTTAATTTAAAATAATTATATGTGTAGATAAGTTTTATTTTATCTTACCTAAACATGCGTATCCTAAAGGTTAATCTCGGCTCATCTGATTGATTGCCTTGCCGTGCTTGAAAATCTTGTCCATTCATTGGAAAAGCTACTAAGGTGAAGGTCATCGAAGACCCAGTTTGACTGGCCAGTTGCTGAATAACGTCACTATAAATTTCTCAGCATCAAGATGGTATTTTACAATACTTAAGTGTGATTAACACATAGCGCAAATTGCTGTGTCATCAACTACAAAGTAATATAACTATGTAGAAATTAGTGCATAGCTACAATCCCAACTTAGCAAATTAATAGGAAATAATGGTTTGGCGACAATTGCAACTATTGCCTTTGCAAAAACAAGGATTGTCCCTTAAATCATAATAAATTAAAAGTAAAAAAAACTTTTTTAAAGTAAGTTTTTATTTAAATGAGCTAAAAAGAATAAAGTAAACTTATCCTTTAAATCTTTTACTATACAATTATAACGTCATTACACAATTTATATGATATAAAAGTCTCAATTAAATTAGTTACAATATTTCGCGAGCTTGAAATAGTGAGTGTCAAAGCGAAGAGCGGGCGGGTTACTCGTATAATTATTACACCATATTACCATAAAATTGATGCAACGCATTAGTATAATCTTCTTCTTTAATAATTTCTGCTGAAAACGAACGCTATGATCGTGGGTATCGCACACCAGTAGTTGGTAATAGGCCATAAATGGCTTTACAATACGTGTGACAAATTGCAAAACCTATCCTAACTATAATTATAGAGTATAGGCGTATATTGTGTCGGCTCTTATTCTTTGTTTCAGTCTATTGTAAAATTGTGATCTATTGAATTAAAATTATAGTACCAGATTGAGTACCTACGTGCCATTTAAAATTGACATTTCCTTGCGATGATACGATGCGCTCATTGACAATGGATTTATCATGAAATATTTGTCCATTTAACGTCTATTTACACGTGCGACACGACAAAATGTCGAACGACGTTGCCAGGCGTTGCCATTCATAAATTTGTTATGAACATTCTTAGTTTCATTCACACACGCGACCGTCCGTTGTAAGTCGTAAGACGTTGTATGCGACGTCGTTGCGACATTGATGTTACTGTAGTTCGCCGCAATTATAAAAGTGGATCATATAGATACATACATATCATTTTATATAGATACATAGACACTAAAATTTGGTCTCCAAAGCCGTCAGCGAGATAAAAACTCGTCACGTTATAATTGTCCGTCACTGAAGTCCATATTAGTCTCCAAAAATCCACGGATTAAGTTGTCAAAACGGCTGTTAAAAGTTCTTTAGAGTCCCAACGGCCTCGGCTAAAGCTTAACTTAAATAAGTGCCAACGAATACAATAACTTTGACTGTCCCTCTGACTTACGATTATAAGCCGTATTACTCACTTCACGTATAATCGGTATTATACGTGTACACGGTTAAAAGACCAGAAAATACACGTTAAAACATTTAGATCTGTCCCACATGTGCTCGACTGTTCAAAATAATAATCAATAGGTGTTCAAAATTAATACAAGGAAACTCTATTTGTCCTTTCTTTTTAGAACGTCATTAGTGCAATGTTTCCTTACATTTACAACTTACAGCTAATTAATATTCTGGTTAGTTTCCCCAAAGCAGTGTGAATGGAGAGAGATTCTATTGTGTTTGGATTTGCGGTAATGCGGTTTGACGATTACCAATACGGTAAGCAATTTTCTTAAGAGTTCGCTGTATGTCGCTAAACGTTAGAGAGCTCATTCTGTTGTTATAGCCCTATTGTTGAAACCTAGACTTGAGTTTAAATTTAAACTTAAAAGATAACTCTAGCGGGGCTTAATCATTTGTTTTATTAAATGAGTTTTTTGAAGATAGAATTATGTAACTGTTTTAAATTTTATACCCGAGATATCTGCAATATAAAATTTAAATTCAAAATAATTTATCCATGGTGGGCATTTTTATAATACATAAACGTAACTTTATTCGTTCTACCACCGTTTCGGACAAGTGATTTATCATTGAGATGAAGAAACGGTTAAAAATCTCCTCAACGTATCGTTTAAATTAAAACGAAATCTTAGAAAATAGACTTCTAATCAACGCGGAATTGGAATGTCATAACAATTATTTATTAGTTTTTTTGTCTGTTGTCTGTAAATTTGATTCCGTTTATCTCAAGGGCTTAATTTAGGTACGAAATAAATCTGAGCATAACGCGTATCTACTAATTAGGGATGGGCTAGCAGTAATAACTCCGCACCAACGATATTGAGATAATTATCGGGTGTCTCAGCAATATCGCTATGATTATTCTCACAGACAACCAAGTTTCGCATCGGAACATCTGTATTAATTACTATATTTAATTTCAAGGGCGGTTAAGATGTTAGCGTCAGTTGAAACAATGGAGCGCGTTGGGCAACGGTGTCATAAATGCTTGGACAATAGATGCTTCTGTTTCACAGACTCAAAAACTAAAGCGAGCATTTCGACACATTAAAGATCGAAGTTACACATCTAAATATAGTTTAAAATTATGGAACGATAATCATTTTTTCTTCGCAACCCGTAAGTCAAAAAGCTGGGCTTGCGTTGGCTCACAATGTGAGGGGTACGAGACATAGTCCACTATTTTTCTCCAGTGCGGATTCATTAGGGGTTAGTGGCCAACCCAATTGTAGGATTTTTTATGCAGGCCGAAGATTTCCGACATGGCTTAACGACTGTTACCGAATGATTACTGAACTACGAGGTATATACATGTAAACACACGCTTACTTTTTTGCTTTTCTTACTTTTCTTACTTTTAGCTTTGTCTGAGATCGTTGGTTATAACGAAAAGATAGAATTGTACAAGATAAAGGGCACGTCTCATTATGACTTCATGGCTCATCCGATGGCGCAAGCATGTGGGAACGGCGACTGCGGAGCAAGTGTCAGTGGGTTTATTGTGGCACGTGGTGGTGGTAAGCTTAGGTACTGAGAGAGGGAGACGCATTAAACGCTTGAACGCTCACACACACACACATTCATACTCGCTCTAGGATTCCCTTTGTCGCATTGCATGGACAACACAAAATGACACATCACTTACATCTACGACTCGAGAGCAAACGTATATTTGTCACATCAGGCAATCGAACCTGGGACCCCTCGCTTCGCAGGTAGGGTCCAGTGACCCTTTACGACTCCGTAGCTACTGAGCTACGGAGTCGTAAACATAAACATAAAAACCACTACTAACCCTTCGCCACTAACCCTTCCAACAATCGTGGTGAGTACTCGCTGTGCTTCCTCAATGACGAGGAGAAATCCGTGGTTAGTAGTGAGCCAAAAGTAGAATTTTTCTGAATGAGCCGATAAGAATTATGATCCTGTATGAATTTTATTATAAATTGTAATAAATTCGTTTTAATAGGGTAAGGTAACATTAAGAGTGTTTTAGTATAATATTAATACACAATCTTTTATAACAATGAAATATTGAATATTGAATATCTAAAATGCTTCCTTATTAATAAATAATTAGCTGCTAATGATACAATATTGTTACATAATGTATACCAACATCCTGTATGTAATATAATAAGTTATTCAATGTCATTTTTAAATAAATTAAGTTTCCTCATGTCAAATAATTCATATTGTTTAATGAAGCATCGTTATTTGGTCTTCGGCTTTAATTATGCAAACGACCACACGACGTGCCGCTTCTTGAATTATTTTTGTCCCTGACATTTACTAAATTTATATTACTTGTTATTTTTTAAACTAAATAATAACAAATGGACATTAGTTACAAAGGTATAAGTGGCGTGTTTAGTCCGAAATCGTCGATTCTATGGTCGATTCTATCGTAATAATAATAGTGCGGTCGATAGTTGGATCCGTGACCGCTAGTTTAAGCGCTTCCGTTTTTCAATCGTAATAATTTGAGATTGTTTTAATGCTTCTTGTGTTACGTTGTTGCAAGTTCGCAACTCATTGTTGTAATAGCCTTCAGAAATCGCAAATTCCACAACCGAAAATTGTTCGACGTGATTCTTTGTTTTCTATTGAATTTATTGAAATAAAACAAAACAAAAAACTTACAACAATACATTCAGTAGTGACCTAAATTGGTGCACCTGTTTCTGAGATTAACGCGCCAAAGGACAGACAAACAAATAAAAGTTCTAACAATTGTTTTAAGTCCAATAGTTGTTAATAAGTCCCCCAATAGTATTTTTTCTGATATATCAGCAAAACACGGATATATCGCAAACAGCGGTCAGTTACATTTTTATTATATTATTATTAAGTTATTTAATTTTTTACTAATACACCATCTTTAGACTACGACCTCGACTAACTATGAGCTGCTTGCTTGCGTCAACCGCAATATATAAATAGATAAATAACGCTACACACTCATAGCCCCACACTAGGATTCCCTGTGTCGTGGGTGCCATGAACAACACACAAGACAAGAACACACACACCCAGACCAAGAACAGAAATTCAAACTCATCATTCAAATTTCCGCCTCGCTGGGAATCGAAACCAGGACCCTCGGAACGGCGATCCGGCGTGTTAACCATTGCGCCATCCGGGTCATCGCTTCGTAGTGTCCAGCTGAGAGATTGAGCGCTACTAATTTATTTAATCTCTCCTCTTTCTTGGCTGACAGTTCTAGTGATACCTTCGGTGTTTTTGATATATCATAATAATACAAAGAGTAAAAACCACAGTGTATAATAAAGCGATTTTTAGTATGCATAATTAATTCATACGAAGGAAAAAAGTTTTGGCGTGGGCACTTGTTTCTATGGAAGTGTTCAAGGTCGATATTATTTCTACAAACCAGAAATAGAGTAGGCCAGTATTGTGGATAACAATAATTAAACTAATCTGGTGACATTTTGTTTTAATATTATTCAGTCAGCGAATTAACAGAAAAAGATAATATTAATCTATACTAATAACAATACTATGTCAAATTTCTACATCGGATAATTTAAATTCAATAAAATAATTATATTATTGTGATATTGATAAGCAATTGTTTCGGTTGCATATGATGATAATATATTTTAAATTAACATTTTAGTTTATAAAATGACATTTTTTTTAAATTAATTAACGATCAACAAAAGCTCACTTACAATTAGAACACTCTGTATCAAGTACCTACTTTTGATACTGACGCTACAAACTGGATAGGCCGGTCTTACGCGTGTAATCGATGAGATAATTGCAGATTAGATAATATCATAACATTATCCATGTTAATTATATTATATGCTTGTCAGTCTACAGTTTTTATCTCAGATTATGAATCAATGATATGATCATGCATTTCCTGACATTTGCTAACATAATACAGCAGATTGAAAGCTTGTCAGGCACAGAATGTTAAATGAGGATGTGGTTATAATGTATTTTTTTATTAAAAAAAATATCGTTACTACCTTAATGTAGTCATCTTAAACAATAGCATTAGAAGCGTGATGAATAATATTTGACTTTTTATACTCGTATAACTGACTCAAATCATTGTAAGATGTACCACGGTGGACAAAACGTTGCAAAATTCCGGACATTTTAGGAAAATGTAATTTTTCTTACCGGCCACTACTGTTTTAAGAATGAATTTTTTTTGCTTAATAAATCCTCGTTGTTCATCTAATCCGGCTATAAATCTGAGATCAAACATTCGGATATCGAACTCAAGACCACTAAGGTTCATTGGTTCAAAAAAGCACCTTACTAAAATGTTTTTCTCAATGAGTAATAAACTTGTATGAACATAGATGCACCTAACCTAATCACTTTACGTATAATAAAAACTTATTACCGTACGTGAGAAAGGTCAGGAGGCGTAGTGTAGGTATATATACATATGTAATTTTGGGTGAAGATGTCGGTGTCGAAAATTTTAATGCCATTATATTTAACGCGAATGGTGGGTCAATGTAAGACGAAGTTGGGCAACGATGGGCGTGGTCGCAAGTTAAAATGATTTTAAACTTATGACCATACCCAATCTTAAAACAACTTCGGCAATCTATGGAAATCATCTCTATTAATAAAACTATCACTGATTGATAAGTTTGATCACTGATAAGTTGATTGAGAATTTTATTGGGAGTAGGATTAAGGTTAGGATGGATTGGGGTGGTCTAGAATACTGACTGAGAGCCCGGCCCCTAATTAGTGGTAGGGTTAAAACTCGTGTAAGCTACCACTTGAGTAAGTTTTTCCTTTCTCCTTCCTTTTTTGTCGTCAATATTTTGAAGTTCTAGTAATATTAAATACATACGTGTCAAATCAATAAATAACCTTCATTTTTGAAGGCGGTTTTAAAAAGAACGACACACTTTAAATGGCGTAATATTTAATAGCGCTGTAACTTATAAACCGGTATTATGGAAGATGTTCACATTGTTCATGAATAGAGTAAGTAAAGATAAGTTAAGATCGTATTCAATTAATTTTGTCCTCCTACAAACTAGCTTTACGAAATAAAGCGTTCTATTCTCGCTAAGGAGAAATTAAGTGTATGTTATTACATAATGTCTCTTATCAATCGTATTTTCGAATGCGCGAATATGGTGAAAGCCAAAACATGAATAATTGAAGAGGCTGAAAGAAATATTACAGGTAAATAATAAAGTAAACACTATGTTTTACTAGTTCCAATAACTAAAACATAATTATGTAAAGATAATCTATCTTTACATAATTATGTAAAGATTGTAAACACTTAATTTTTTTATCAAAACTGGTATTCTTATTGAGTAAAATTACATCGATGGCTTCTTTTATTATCTTAATTTGTGATATTTTTCATGTAGATACGAAATGTTTAAACGAATTCGAGTAATATTATACTGAGAAGATATACCTGTTTACCTATTTGTGAACTGTGTCAAATATCTCTTTATACTAATCGAAGTATAGATAGATTAACAAGCTAAAGTCTAGCATTTGATAACTGTGAATGCAGTTTTGATAATATTGATGCTAGATTCGTTTTTAACTATTCTTCGACAACATCGTGATAAAATATTGTTTAGCAAGTCGACTAACATAAGTTATTTCAAAGATATGACCCCAGATAATGATATTTACACAATAAATATAATTTTGCAGTACATCGGCATTTTTATCTAAATGTCAGAATAGAAAGCTTCAATCTTTGGGAATACCTGCCTATGGACGGCACCGTATCGTATTATTCGTTACTGTCAGTGTATTCATAGAATTAGGTATCCATTAGAAATGATTACGATCAAATCATGCAAATTTCTGTTAAATCTAAAATTTAAATGTTTGTTTTCGTATATGATAAAGATATCGTCTTATAAATAATAAGATATAAGACGTTGTAGTTTATTATTCCCGATGGCCTGGAATTGTCTATCGATGATAATTATCTTAATGCCACCGGCATGGCTACTATAATTAGTTTTATCGCAAGTTTTCTTTTGTTTAGTGATAACTCCAATGATGTTAATATTAATTAGAGTAGGCGACGAATGTGTTTGAAATTATCCGTAATATACTTACCTCTCACTTACATCCACTCACACTTATACCTCCACCAGTTCGCCCTGCATCAGCATGGTTAAGTTTGCACTAGGCCTTCTCAATTATGTGGATAGATTCGTGCGTTTTAGTGAGCTATTATTTATTTAATCTTTATTGTAAACCTTAAAATAAGGGTGTACAATGGGCGGACTTAATGCCTATCATAGTTTTATTTCCATCACTAATGAAAATGTTAATGACGCTTTCGATATGGAAAACGGTGACAGTTTGCGTAATTAAGTAACTGTTTAAAATGTAAAAAAAACCATTGCTACTTTCAATCATTCTAAATTCAAACTAATCAAATGTGACAATGGCAACAGGCGTATAAAATCACCGCGCCATTTCTACATATCATCGGTTCTGTGGTTCGTCACCAATAAATGGTTGCGTAATACGATCAAATGTATTGTGTGATATAATAGTAGATAGCATGATATGTGCTGCCATTGTGCATCACGGATTGACTGTCCTGACTGATTGAGCGCCATGACTGATAGTCGATGTAATTGGAATCGTTCAAGTAGGTCTTTTTCATTCAAGGAGACAAGGTGATAGGGCCTTTAGAGAATCTTTATATAGACTTCGCCAGAGGTAGTACCGCCGCATGCCACGGTAGGTACCATTGATATCGTATGTAATAATCGTTGACGTGATAACGTCTTATAAATCTATGAACGCCGGTTGCAAGCACGAAAAAGAATGACTTCATTGTCACGTTCCGCCTGAGCCGAGCGTGCAAGCGAGAGCGCGGAACAAGCGATAGGAAAGAGGGACTTTTTTTCCTTTTCTTTTCAATTCTCCAATGTTTTCTTATGACGTTACCACGTAAAATTATCGTTCGTAAACCGACTTTACAGACAATCATTTTTTTTCTGTTCTGTTTCTGCAAAGTCACAGGCAATCAGACAAACTGGCAAACAGACAACTCTAAAAATCATTGTTTAGGGTCATTTGCGAAACGGCGGTAGATGCAAAATGTTTTTGATCTTTAGTGTATTGATGGCCTTGGCTACAACCCATTAATGGCCCACTACTGAGCACGGGTCTCTCCTCATACCTGAGGAGGCCTAGAGCATACTCCACCACGCTGCTCCAGTGCGGATTGGTGGAGGGGTTAGTGGTCAACCCAAGTGTCGGAAATTTTAAGCCGCCCGAAGGTATCCGACATGGCTTAACGACTGCTACCAAATGATACCAACCGGGACCGACGGCTTTACGTGCCCTCCGAAGCACGGAAGCGCTCAAGAAATTTTGCCACTAGCGGTCACCCATCCAATTACCGACCGCGCCCGCTGTTGCTTAACTTTATCGATCACTTGAGATCGACGCAAGCCGCCGGGCTATGAGCGCTTCAAAGTAAGCGCTTAAGTAGTGTATTGATACTTAAATGAAATAAATTCTTTGAGTTTGATTTTATTGGGATAATAAAGACCACCAATAACAGTTTTATCTGCCACGTATAGGTTGTCTGTATCGGTCAAAGTTCAGTTACAGATTTATTGCTATAAATGATTCTACTGTAAAAACTTGCCGACAGATTTTTTTTTAACTCCGAGCTATAAATTACGGAACGCGGATTCATTATGTCATATAAAGCTGATCTTTATTGATCCTGACGCAATGTGTATTGCGTCTAGTGCATAAAGGTTGTCCGCGTTCGACTCAAGATGCTTAGCGTAGCTTTTGTCTCTTAGCAGCCGTAAGCTTGATGGTTTGAAAGTTAGTATCATGGAGGATCTGGGTTCAAAGCCTGCTTATGTTTATGTAGTTTGGGTTGTTTCTTTGTTTGTCTATTAAAAATGCCTACAATAAATTACAATGGGTATTTTTCGTTTTCCAACATGTACATTATATGAATCTTTGCAGTACGTCCTTGGCTAGCCCGGCAATATAGCTCATCACTGCTCATGATGAGGGAAGAATTTATTTGAATATAAGTTTCAAATATAGTCTTGGGTTCGAACACGGAATCTGTCATGTCACATGGTCGGTAACTGTTACAAGATCTTAGATTCGAACCCAAGGCGTTACACGTCATACGTCACCGGTAGGTAACCGGATCGACGAACACAATGGTCGATCAGCTGGGCCTATTCCCACAGCGGGGCTTTCTCCTCCGTGATAGACCGTTTTCAATCTCGATCGCGTCTCGAGACGTGATCCGTCGTTCAATGCACTGCACGGGGCCGCATTTAGAAGTTCATTTTAAATTTTCAATATAGTATCTGTGACCGCTACGTGTTAGGTTTATGCCTCAGTAGGTAATGTATTTGATATTTAGGCGGGATGTAAGGAGGACGAAAAGTTTTATAATATGTGTGAATAAACATAATTCTATATTAATATAATGTTAAATCATTACTGAATTTAAATAAAAATTAAATGTTTAAAAATTAAATGATTCTTTACATTACATACATAATTTTACATAGTTTTGTGCATTGCGGCTTTATAAATGTTAGTCAAAAATAATTGTACAAATATTCGATTATTTAATTATTAATTTCGATCGTAATTATCACGAATGAAGAGAAAAATTTACGATACTTCTAATAAATCCAATACCAATCGTTTATTTGAACTTATTGTCTTAAGGTAATGACAGATCACCTGTAAAAGATTTGAATTGATTATTGAAATATCATAATTTTTTTTAAAAGCCCAATGTAAAAAGTAAAAAACAGCATACGTTAAATCCGGGCCTGTACCCACACTATTTTCGCTAGGATTTGGTGTCGCACAAGCACGATATTCTCGCAAATGTTACGTCATAGTTTCGTAACATTCGTTCTGTCAACTTGTCTACTTAACATTATATTTTTACGACCAACTTTACAGTTGTCCAAAGTTTAGTACTAGTTCAGTTATCTAAATATATATTATTATGTAATTTAGGATAAGAAAATTTGTTATCATTCTGTGTTATAGTTATAGTTAATCAGCCAGAAATAAACAGCTTCTATTCTATTCTATTCTAAATATATAAAAGCGAAAGGTCACTCGCTCATCACGAAACACCAACGAGAATCTAGACGTTTAAGATATAAAAATTGGCAAGGACGTATAGTTGGTAAATGTCCGCTGAACATGAACAACGGATTTTGTCATTTACGCCCCTAACGGGTAAAATAGGGGTTGAAAGTTTGTTTTAAATTTCGCCGATTGTAAAGCTGATATTATAAACATTGTCTTTGGGATTATAGTTAATAATAATGGAACACCCATTTCAAGCCCGTTTGAAGCCAAGATCCTGTTTAGGCAATAAAGTTTAAAAATCTTGTATTATAACAATGCAAATGGTTTTATCGCACCGCACTAAATATTTTATAGAGTCATACATATGTTCAGCTGATAACTGCTAAATATATAACGAAAAGGTATATAGAATGGTAGAATTCTTTAAGGTTGATGGTTACAAATGAGTTAATTGTTAAGTCATAAAAGTTTTATTATCCATACGTATAATATATGTAACTGTAACTGTAACTGATTGATGTCTGTACATGATAAATTATTGAAAAAAATATATTATATTTTCTATTGATTGACGCAATAGATATTTTTTAAATTTTTTGTCTGTCTATTAGTCGGTGCGTGTGTTCTTACAAATGATGATGGACAACACAAATAACAGCAGTAAGAACACACATTTATCTGTAACATAAATATCTGCCCCGGGAAATGAACCCGGCACGCTTCGCATATAGGGTCACTACCCACTAGGCTACGGTGTCATCAATAGTAAGCAGGTATGTATATGTAAACACTTGCACATAAAAGCTGCACGTTAAAAATATTCATGTAACCGCGGGCGGATCTGACACCGCCCACTCGTCGCAGAAAAAAACCTCTTCAAGAAACCTTGACAAAAAATTATTCACGCATCACCATTCACTTTAAATTAACACTTAACTTTAAACATTGATAAATTTAAGGATTAATCGAATCGCCTATTCAAGGCGACGTTGTTTTTGTCGGCACCTTTTAATGTACTTATTAGAATATAATACAACAGGTGTAAAAGGTCAGGTAGTTGATAAAAACTTCAGGAACAGCGAATACTATTACTGTCGAATAAATCGATAAAGAAATATCGTTTTGTCATATTAATAGCCAATAAACGAGCAGACCACCCACCTGATAGTAAGTGGTCACCGTTGCCGATGGACATCACCAAAGACATCATTGTCTACCAAGAAAGAAGGAGTATAGTAAGAAAAATTTATGATATATTTTCAAATAGCAAAATTTTTTTGTGAAGCTTTTCAAATAGCAACATTTTTTCTTTTTTTATTATAGCACTTTATACTCGTAGTTATATGAAAAAATCTAAATAAATTGTTTATCTTACTAAGAAAAGCAAATTCTAATTTTCAAGTAAATTTTGAAATATTTTTATACAATCATAATATAAAAAAAAAAACAATTTTTGCCTCTGACTTTGACTTTTCTAATACTTTCGTAGTATACCCTCACACAATTTAAAGAATCAATATGATCAAAATATCAATCTTAATATATATAATTCGAGTGTGAGTGTGTATGATACTGAACTCCTTCTAAACGGCTTGACCGATTTGGTTGAAATTTTTTGTGTGTCTTCAGGTGGATCCGAGAATGGTTTAGATTCACAATTGGACCCGGTAGGTGGCGTTGCTGTCGATATATCACCAAAACATTTTTTAACGACTGGACCGATTTGGATGAAATTTTTTGTGTGTGTTCAAGGGGATCTGGGAATGGTTTAGATTAACAATTGGACCCGATAGGTGGCGTTGCTGTCGATATATCACCAAAACATTTTTTAATCATAATGCGGTACGAAGTACGCTGGGACTACTATACTCTTTCCATTTCTTTATTTTCTCGATGACAGCTCCTGTGAAAACTTGAACGAGCGTATTTTTTACATTATGTATGCATTATTTTATAAAAATATGACGTTTACACACGTACAAGGTTATACCTGATTCTGAGAAACTGATAGGGATGGGCTATATCGATAAACGTAACACGTTAACAGACCCGATGTTTTTTTACAAAATGTAAGAAACTAAACTACTGCCGGATACTTTTGTACAAATTTATTAACTAATATTATATTTCATTACAAGATGTTACACGTATTTATTATTGATTGATAATGACTACTACTTTAAAATTTTCGAATTTGTTGTAAAATAAGTAGGTATAGGTAGGTACTCGACAATGAAACGAAATAATTATAACAACAGGCAATCTTTGTTTATTTATTTTAATCAAAATCTGATGAATTTAATATAATAAATATATGCGATCGATATCATTACTTATTTGGTCACAACACTACTACAGAACTGTCATCGAGAAAATAAAGAAATGGAATTAGTATAGTATCAATATAAAACTCTTTCGTTACTGAGTGACTAACGGAAAATGCAAAGTCGAAACTACTGAACGCAAGAAGCTGAAATTTGTCATGCAAACTCAAACTCAAACTCAAATCATTTATTCCATGTCGGAAATTCCCTCCCCAAGAGGATAAAAAAGGGGATAAACTGAAACTTTTTATTTCCTCAATGAATTCACTTGAAAATTTGTCAATAACACTAACAAAATATTTTTTCGAAATTATGGTATTTGTAAAACAACAATTCGACGAGAGTTCTCCATAACGAGAGTTCTCCATAATGTTCTCAAAGGTGTGTGAAGTCCACCAATCCGCACTTGGCCAGCGTGGTGGACTATGGCCTATACCCCTCACACTGTGAGAGGAGACCCGTGCCCAGCAGTGGGACAGTTATGGGTTGTGATGATGTGATGATGATGAAAACAACAATAAAAAGCGTTATCGAGTTCATATAGCTAACCGAATTTCACGCGGGCGAAGCCGTGGGTGGAAGCTTGTCGTCTGAAAGAAACTCTTCTACGTACATTGGTTCAGGCTGTGCGTTGTCTGTCAGTCAGTCACCCTGTTGTGCGAAGTAATATGCAATCTGTATCGTTACCGTTTTATTAAGTAGATCGTAGCACAGTGCTACGAAAATCGTTACAATCGTTACAAACAGGCTTAGTAGCGTAGGTATCATTCAATTATTTATATACACAATGAAAGTTTCGTATGTCTGTAAATTTCAATGATATTATGTAATAGATATATCACCAGTGCGCGTAAAGTGAGACAGACAAATTCGGCAGATTTTCGTAAATTTAATATATCTATCTTATACTTGTACGTTCCGTAACTATTTTTCAAATTCTTATTTTTCAGTATTTTCATCGGAGCGGATCAAAAAGTGCCGGTGTATGAATATGAAAGTAAAGCATCTACGAGTATAGTATACTAATTATAATATACTTATAATATACTATAATATTTATATACTTTTAATATACTAGTTATAATATCGTATGTATTTGCAAAGGGACAGATCATATATTATAAAAATATTTGAATAAAGCCGTATTATGTCAGTATATATCATACACGGAAGGCTTGTTGAGAGATTTTTTTATGTATTCTAATTGGATTATGAATATTCTATTGTAGAAACTCAGTCTTGTTTAATGGGGCTGGTCTATTCATAAGCAGATGTGATCTATTCCTCAATTATAGCGACAATATAACGTATTGAGGAGACTTGATATAGCCCAATGAATGTTAGGAAAAAAAGAATAAAAAAGATTTGCCGTGAGAAAAATATTTGGAAATTTTTATTTTTGATTATCCTATTTTTTTATAAACAGTTTAATTTTTAAAGATTATAAAAAATAGGTACTATTTTTTTTGAGTTTCAAGACTAAACTTAGAAGTTGAACTTTAATTAAAAACCTATAAAGATATTTACACCATTATTGATTACAGATAAATAGAAGTGAAATATAAATTAAAATATTTTAATATATGTGTAGTACTAAAATATAAAAATAATATATGTACATAAATATAAGAATGATCCCATCCTTATATATATACATTATATTATCATCCCCATAGGCATTTGTTTGCCCCGAACTTAAAAGTCCGCTTTAACGAATATATTAATCTTAATATATTTTTTTAAGTGTGGTTAAACTCGTTAATGTTTCTCGTAAACTCATAAAACACGTCCAACTACTTAATTAAAATTTCAATTAATATTTTTTTTCCACGAATTTATTTATAACTACCATAAAACATCGTACGTTAGATTCCTTAAAACTTGTAAAATGTTGACAGATATTTAACAGGTAGGTAGGTAGATAGTAGTAGGTATATATTTAATACCCATTCATATTAGTATAAAAACGAACACTAGCCATCTGATATTAAGTGGTCACTGTTGCCATGCACATCAGTAACAGCAAATGCCAGTCCAAGGCAGAAGAGAGTAGAGAGATTTAAAGTACCATAAAGCTCTAAAGATGGCGGCTAGCTACCACCGTCTTGCTTGAGTAAGCCGCCAAACGACTTGTCGTGTTCGTCGTCGTCGTCGTCGGGTCGTCTTTGTCGTGGGTGCTTGAGGGCTAGTACTCTTCTTTATAATAATATCTTCCTTTCTTCTTGGTCGGCAATACATCGGTGGTGACTTGGTGTTGATGTCCATGAACAACAACGACAATTTACCATAAAGTGGTAAATCTTTTCTTTTAAAATTGTCGAAATAATAATAATAACAATAAAACATAATAATAACATTGATATATAAGTGAAAAGCTGGCCTAAGCGGGAATTTTTCGTCACGATTCATGAATAAATGCTAACACACACAATCTCGCACTAGGATTCCCCTGTCGCGGGTGGAATGGACAGCACAGATAATAAATCACTAAGACCCATGACCTGAGAACAAATATTTATCTGTCACATAAATGCCTGCCCCGGCTGGGAACCTGGGTCCCCTCGCTTCGCAGACAGGACCACTACCAACTAGACTACGGGTTCGAAAAATTCAATTCAAATATTTACTGGATATACTTATAAAAAATCAAAATATTACCTGACCTCGATTTCAAAGTGTAACTTAAGTAGTGTTTGTATTTCAAGTTTGCTATGACAATTTTGTAAGAATGGTAAAGCGACACGGTTACCACACGCAGCTGTGATGCGCTAAACAAATTAATTTACGCAAATATTACGCAATATTGAAGGAGTTCGAACGCGTTTGCTTAGATGAGTGATCGCTAGAGTATTTGTCATAATATCTGTACTTTAAAATTTTGTTGCAATAATAATCAACCTTTTGAGTGTGCATTGTAGCCGTAGGAAAATACGAACATTGACCTCAGTTTGAATAGTTTCATGTTATTCATTTTGCTATAACGGGTTTTGTCTAGCAAAATGATCAGCCGAGTTAACCAATAGCGGGCGCTGTTGGTAGTTGGATGGTTAGTGGAAATCTTTTTGAGCACCTCCCTGCTTCTGAGGGCACATAAAGCCGCCGGTGTTGGTTGTTCTCTTAGACAGCAAGCGTCAAGTCATGCTGGAGACCATCGGGCGGCATTAAAATTTCATATACATACATAAGTACTTAGGTTGGACACTAACCCCTCCACCGATCCGCATTGGAGCAGCATGCTAGATGGCCTAATCTATGAGCGGAGACTCGTGTTCAGTATTCGGCCAGTAATGGACTGCAGCCGAATATTTATTAATCGACATTGTTGTACACTGGTAAATGCTTTCGCTTCTCTCAGAGGAATCTATGCCTTATTACGTAGTCACACATACATATTTTTATTTGTGAACCGATTAAAATGGACCCAACACTAATATGGTTAAACTAAAAACATAAGTGATAAGAACCTCACAAAACCGTAACATCGCTAATATTTTTGAGATTATTATTAAAGAAAACATGTTATGCCCAGAACTTTTATTTGAAGCTTCCTCGTCAGTTGTTAAGCGTCACATGTTTGTAACCAAATTAAAGTAAATAACTATGTAGAATCTGTGTAGCTTTTGCAGTACACAGGGCAATCCATAGCCTCGTTACGTACTTATCAAACTCCAATAACTTTATCCACACAGGAAACTGCATTTTGTATTATACTTGCTGATTAAAGGTTAATTCGTTTTATAATCTCGGCAAAATTGTACGCATTGCACAACTAAAGGTATGTTGTTTTTTAGTTTATGTGTCAGTATTTACTTAAGAACGTAAATTAATAGATTAAAAACAAACAATCATGCTAGTATGAATCTATGTATGGTTAACGGATACTCTATAGGTCATGACAATATCTGGCAATGGGTAGAGATGCTCATTCATGATCAAGAGGAATGTCTGTTCGATTTTACAGTTACTGTATTTGGGATATTTCAGATTTTCTCCGAATGAAGAATAAACATATAACATTAATTTTATAGGGCAATTTTAAAGCAAAAATTTGCCATATTTAAAGCAAAAATTGCCATTTGCCATAAAAAATTTCCATATTTAAAAATTGCGACAACTTCCAAATCATAGCGTAACCGTCGGCATTACTCGTCTTCCCATAAATTCTCCAACATCACAGATAATTGCATTTGCACGCCCTTAAAAATGATACTTATTAACTGCGACTGCAACAGTCTATTGAATACATTCTCGCAATAGGTCATTCCGTTATTGGTTACGTTGTCAAAGCGCTGTTTCGCCTCATTCGGCCGTTTCCAAGAGACCGCTCATAAAACTCATGTACGCAGCCACAATACGCATTGTTTATAACAATATAAGAATGTAAGTTGCGTAATGTTCGTGTGCATATTCTATTCTAGTATTTTGTGTTCGTGGAATCGATAGAAAACTGATGCGTTTTGGTATTGAACAACAATTAATAATGTCAAGGGAAATGAAATAGTTGCGTACCGTCTTCCAAATATGTAATTTTGTTCAATGACTATTTTGATAAACTTCGGGCCTTTTCCATTGTTTTATTTAACAATTACTGTCTATTCTCGAATATTGCCCAGTCCCTAGCCAGTAACATTTTGCTGGTCAGAAATATTTCGAAGACTCTTTCCTCATCATATCTCTCCGCATCTTACCACGCCTCGCCTCACCACACCTATTCGGTTATTACTTTATCGAAAAGCAATATGGTTGTTGTTTCCAGCAATATGGTAGATGGTTAAAAACTTTAAACGGTAACCTTCTGATTCTATCATTGATTTTTTTACTATAGAGACAACATTTTGTACAACAATTACATAGTTATGATTTTCTTATTTATGCTACAACCACATATATTATGCTACAACCACTATAAAATTAAATTATGAATTACTTTCAGTGTCGATTATAATATTTGCATCCAATAAATACATAAATATCTTCCACTTTTAGCGTCTATTATAAAGTTTATTTCTCGAGAATTTGTTTATAATTTAAATGAGTTTATGTTTTGACCAACAAAAAGGTATTCTTGATTGATAAGAAATTTATCTAAAAGGAAAGTGATAACGAACGAATTTGTTATGTCAAAAATAAACGATTTATCAATGAAGGAGAGGTAATTTTTTTGAAAGATTGATTTTATCCAATACAGCATATTATTATATAATGTCTAACTTCCTTATGTGTGCTTCGACGGTGACAATTAATTACCATCAGTTTTTGGCAAAATTTAAAACAATTGTGCGCTAAATCTATTGAGTTTCACTGATATATTTTAGTAAGTTTGAGGTATGGTAGGTAATTTAGTGTTTGTTTTTTTAACTTATATTTTTAAACTTGTATTTTGAAACTTATATTATTTTTTAACGTATGACTTTAAACTTAACTCTTACTTACTTTATAGTTTCTCCGCGCCACGCAACCGCAGTTCAGCCGTGACCACGATCCATGCAACTGGGTCGAAATATCGGCGTACCAAAATACATATTGTGAGTACCCGTATCATAATAGATTATATTTTTAATTTAAAATATCAATATAGAAATAAAACGGCATTGTTCGGATTAATAAGTTATTGTAAGTTTTGACATATACCCGGCTGAGCGAAAAAAACTTGACACATTGCTTATCGGAGAAGCGAAAGTAATGTTCGCGTCCGACCGTCGACCGCCGACCACGTGTACCGTCAAAACAAACGCGAAGATTCGTCTCGCATTCAGCGAAAGTGGTCACACCGTCACACGTAATGCACCGTTAGCGGCCTCCACCGGCTATCGTGGCCGTAACGTGTAATGACCTACCACATTAACCAGTATGCATATGTATGTATATTCGGGTTTCGGTCGTTTTTAATTTTTGCATTTTATTTATTTTTTATTATTTTACTTATTAAAAAAGCACACGTAACATAATTCAAAACTAGATATTTTCAAAGTGCCCATACCAATAATACTCGGTCTGTAAAAAATATATTATATACCTATACGGTTCATAAGATACCACCCTATGACATACGAACGGACAACGGACACTGAAGCAAAAATGATACTTCGTTTTCAACACCTGAAAATACAGGCAAAAACTATATAGTTAAACCGCGATCACATTTTTTTGTATCTTATATATAAAAATGAATCGCTGATTTTGTTGGTAAGCGCAAATCTCGAGAACAGCTCAACCGATTTCGCTAATTATTTTTTTATAGTATTCCTTAAAGTACGACGATGGTAATTACGGAGAATTTTTAAAAAAAAAAATGGGTTTTCACCCAATTTAGTGCCTAAAAGCGACACTTTTCTTTATTTCCATACAAAAGATTCGTAAGTCAATTTGAACTTTAATACCATACCATAAAGTTTAAGTGTTAGTGGAGGGGTTCCGGGAAGGTGTCCCGAATAGCAGAATACGTATTAAAAAAATAAAAAATTAAAGAATCGACTGTTAGGCGGTACGAAGTTCGCCGGGACAGCTAGTTTTCAATATAAACATCTTCAACATATCGCATAAAGCCACAATATCCGCTTTTCTAGACACACCTTGAACATATCGATAAATAATATTGTTACATAAACATCGTTTTAATTAAAGATAATTTGTTTTTTAGATAAATCAAATCACTATAATTTATTAACTAAGCGGCCAAAGTATTTTAATAGTCATTTCAAATATATTCCCTGTACACAGACATAAAAGTTTCAGTTTTTATGTACGGATGATATAATATGCATACACACGTAATTTTCTTTACCGAAGCAAATGATAACTAATTTCTAAGTAATAGGTATGCACATAATTTGATAAATTAAGCGTGTTTGAATGTGTGTGTGTGTTTGCGTGCACGGAAGCGCTCATAGCCCGGCGGCTTGCGTCGATCTCAAGTGATCGATAAAGTTAAGCAACAGCGGGCGCGGTCGGTAGTTGGATGGGTGACCGCTAGTGGCAAAATTTCTTGAGCGCTTCCGTGCTTCGGAGGGCACGTAAAGCCATCGGTCCCGGTTGTTATCATTTGGTAGCAGTCGTTAAGCCATGTCGGATACCTTCGGGCGGCTTAAAATTTCCGACACTTGGGTTGGCCACTAACCCCTTCACCAATCCGCACTGGAGCAGCGTGGTGGAGTATGCTCTAGGCCTCCTCAGGTATGAGGAGAGACCCGTGCTCAGTAGTGCGCCATTAATGGGTTGTAGCCAAGCGTGTTTGAAGGACTCAAACTCGAACGACCGAGCCTATCGCGCTTTGAAGATTATTATGCATTTACAGATTCATTCAACGATTTGATTGAATAATTCCAAAGCACGCAGATTACGCAAGTTTTAACAACTCATTTGCATAGCAGCAAATATAAGCTATAGCATACTGCTTTATATAAGTATTAACAACACAATTATGTCACTCTTATTTTGGTTTTTACATCAACTAATTAAGTATAATATTATAGTGACTCAATGCAAAAGTCACGGTCGTATTTTATATTTGACACGTGGTGGGACTTTAACTATGTAGTTTGAATTTTTGTACATTATAAAAACAAAATGTAAACTAAAATAACGAAACCCCTATGATTTATTCGACAAATTACTATGTTTGTAGTTCATCAATAAATAAAGTTCTTAGGTTGGACACTAACCCCTCCGCCGATCCGCATTGGAGCAGCATGATAGATGGCCTAATTTATGAGCGGAGACTCGTGTTCAGTATTCGGCCAGTAATGGACTGCAGCCGAATATTTATTAATCGACATTGTTGTACACTAGTAAATGCCTTCGCTTCTCTCCGAGTAATCTATGCCTTATCACCACGCAGTCTCACTCACATATTTTTATTTGTGAACAGATTTAAATAGAATAAACATTGGTTAAACTAAAAACTTACGTGATAAGAACCTCACAAAACCGTAACATCGCTAATATTTTTGAGATTAATAATAAAGAAAAGATGTTGGTGTTGGAAAAGAGAGTGCTGTGCCCAGAACTTTTATATGAAACTTCCACGTCAGTTGTTATATGCGTCACATGTTTGTAACCAAATTGAAGTAAATATATAGATTCTGAGTAGCTTTCACAGTGCAGTACACAGGGCAATCCATAGCCTCGTTATGTACTTATCAAACTCCAATAGCTTAATCCACACAGGAAACCGCATTTTGTATTATACTTGCTGATTAAAGGTTAATTCGTTTTATAATCTCGGCAAATTTGTACGCATTGCACAACTAAAGGTATGTTGTTTTTTAGTTTGTGTCAGTATTTACTTAAGAACGTAAATTAATACCTAGATTAAAAACTAACAATCATGCTAGTATGAATCATCATCATCATCGGTAATACCTATGGGGTTAACGGATACTCTATAGGTCATGAAAATATCGGGCAATGGGTAGAGATGCTCATTTATGATCAAGAGGTATGTCTGTTCGATTTGACAGTTACTGTATTCGGGATATTTCAGATTTTCACAGAATGAAGAATAAACATATAAAATTAATTTTATATGGCAATTTTAAAGCAAATATATTTTTGCTTTAAAATTGCCATATTTAAAAATTGCGACAACTTCCAAATTCATAGCATAACCGTCGGCATTACCCGTCTTCCCATAAATTCTCCAACATCGCAGATAATTGCATTTGCACGCCCTTAAAAATGATACTTATTAACTGCGACTGCAACAGTCTATTGAATACATTCTCGCAATAGGTCATTCCGTTATTGGTTACGTTGTCAAAGCGCTGTTTCGCCTCATTCGGCCGTTTCCAAGAGACCGCTCATAAAACTCATGTACGCAGCCACAATACGCATTGTTTATAACAATATAAGAATGTAAGTTGCGTAATGTTCGTGTGCATATTCTATTCTAGTATTTTGTGTTCGTGGAATCGATAGAAAACTGATCCGTTTTGTTATTGAACAACAATTAATAATGTCAAGGGAAATGTAGTAGTAATAGTAGCGTACCGTCTTCCAAATAATTTTGTTCAATGACTATATTGATAAACTTCAGGCCTTTTCCATTGTTTTATTTAACAACTGTCTATTCTCGAATATTGCCCAGTCCCTGGTCAGTAACATTTTGCTGGTCAATGGCCAGAAATATTTCGAAGACTGTTTCCTCATCATATCTCTCCGCATCTTACCACACCTCGCCTCACCATACCTATTCGGTTATTACTTTATCGAAAAGCAATATGGTTGTTGTTTCCAGCAATATGGTAGATCGTTAAAAACTTTAAACGGTGACCTTCTGATTCTCTCATTGATTTTTTTACTATAGAGACAACATTTTGAACAACAATTACATAGTTATAATTTTCTTATTTATGCTACAACCACAGATTCTGAATAATTATACTTTCTCTGTCGAATTTATTGCCATTTTTAAGTTAGATTGGCATGTCGAATGAATACTATAAAATTAAATTATGAATTTATTTCAGTGTCGATTATAATATTTGCAGCCAATAAATACATAAATATCTTCACTTTTAGCGTCTATTATAAAGTTTATTTCTCGAGAATTTGTTTATAATTTAAATGAGTTTGTGTTGACCAACAAAAAGGTATTATTGATTGATACGAGATTTATCTAAAAGGAAAGTTATAACGAACGAATTTGTTATGTCAAAAATAAACGATTTATCAATGAAGGAGAGGTAATTTTTTTGAAAGATTGATCTTATCCAATACAGCATATTATTATATAATGTCTAATTTCCTTATGTGTGCTTCGACGGCGATCATTTACCATCGGTTTTTGACAAAATTTAAAACAATTGTGCGCTAAATCTATTGAGTTTCACTGATATATTTTAGTTAGTTTGAGGTATGGTAATTTAGTGTTTGTTTTTTTACTTATATTTTTGGAACGAAGTTCCTTACGGCAGGCTTGGAGGGGATAGGTTTTGCTGTGGCGACCGAACTGAAAAATATGTGATAGTAAAACCGTAAGAAAAAATGCGTGGAATAAAAGCGTTAAATGAGACGTGCGCAGGCGCGACAGTCGCATACACAAGCGAGTAGTGTATAATACCTTTCTCTTTCTCCCTCTTTCTTTTCGTTCGCCGTTGCCTTCATTAGCCGAAGGAACTTCGTTCCTACCTGGTGTCCCACGACACCACCTCATTTTTAAACTTGTATTTTTAAACTTATATTTTTATAACATATGATTTTAAACTTAATTCATCGCGGATTGTAGACATTTTATAGTTTCTGCGCGCCACCGCAGTTCAGCCGTGACCACGATCCATGCAACTGGGTCGAAATATCGGCGTACCAAAATACATATTGTGAGTACCCGTATCATAATAGATTATATTTTTAATTTAAAATATCAATATAGAAATAAAACGGCATTGTTCGGATTACTACGTTATTGTAAGTTTTGACATAATTATAACCGGCTGAGCGAAAAAAACTTGACACATTGCTTATCGGAGAAGCGAAAGTAATGTTCGCGTCCGACCGTCGACCGCCGACCACGTGTACCGTCAAAACAAACGCGAAGATTCATCTCGCATTCAGCGAAAGTGGTCACACCGTCACACGTAATGCACCGTTAGCGGCCTCCACCGGCTATCGTGGCCATAACGTGTAATGACCTACCACATTAACCAGTATGCATATGTATGTATATTCGGGTTTCGGTCGTTTTTAATTTTTGCATTTTATTTATTTTTTATTATTTTACTTATTAAAAAAGCACACGTAACATAATTCAAAACTAGATATTTTCAAAGTGCCCATACCAATAATACTCGGTCTGTAAAAAATATATTATATACCTATACGGTTCATAAGATACCACCCTATGACATACGAACGGACAACGGACACTGAAGCAAAAATGATACTTCGTTTTCAACACCTGAAAATACAGGCAAAAACTATATAGTTAAACCGCGATCACATTTTTTTGTATCTTATATATAAAAATGAATCGCTGATTTTGTTGGTAAGCGCAAATCTCGAGAACAGCTCAACCGATTTCGCTAATTATTTTTTTATAGTATTCCTTAAAGTACGACGATGGTAATTACGGAGAATTTAAAAAAAAAAAAATGGGTTTTCACCCAATTTAGTGCCTAAAAGCGACACTTTTCTTTATTTCCATACAAAAGATTCGTAAGTCAATTTGAACTTTAATACCATACCATAAAGTTTAAGTGTTAGTGGAGGGGTTCCGGGAAGGTGTCCCGAATAGCAGAATACGTATTAAAAAAATAAAAAATTAAAGAATCGACTGTTAGGCGGTACGAAGTTCGCCGGGACAGCTAGTTTTCAATATAAACATCTTCAACATATCGCATAAAGCCACAATATCCGCTTTTCTAGACACACCTTGAACATATCGATAAATAATATTGTTACATAAACATCGTTTTAATTAAAGATAATTTGTTTTTTAGATAAATCAAATCACTATAATTTATTAACTAAGCGGCCAAAGTATTTTAATAGTCATTTCAAATATATTCCCTGTACACAGACATAAAAGTTTCAGTTTTTATGTACGGATGATATAATATGCATACACACGTAATTTTCTTTACCGAAGCAAATGATAACTAATTTCTAAGTAATAGGTATGCACATAATTTGATAAATTAAGCGTGTTTGAATGTGTGTGTGTGTTTGCGTGCACGGAAGCGCTCATAGCCCGGCGGCTTGCGTCGATCTCAAGTGATCGATAAAGTTAAGCAACAGCGGGCGCGGTCGGTAGTTGGATGGGTGACCGCTAGTGGCAAAATTTCTTGAGCGCTTCCGTGCTTCGGAGGGCACGTAAAGCCATCGGTCCCGGTTGTTATCATTTGGTAGCAGTCGTTAAGCCATGTCGGATACCTTCGGGCGGCTTAAAATTTCCGACACTTGGGTTGGCCACTAACCCCTTCACCAATCCGCACTGGAGCAGCGTGGTGGAGTATGCTCTAGGCCTCCTCAGGTATGAGGAGAGACCCGTGCTCAGTAGTGGGCCATTAATGGGTTGTAGCCAAGCGTGTTTGAAGGACTCAAACTCGAACGACCGAGCCTATCGCGCTTTGAAGATTATTATGCATTTACAGATTCATTCAACGATTTGATTGAATAATTCCAAAGCACGCAGATTACGCAAGTTTTAACAACTCATTTGCATAGCAGCAAATATAAGCTATAGCATACTGCTTTATATAAGTATTAACAACACAATTATGTCACTCTTATTTTGGTTTTTACATCAACTAATTAAGTATAATATTATAGTGACTCAATGCAAAAGTCACGGTCGTATTTTATATTTGACACGTGGTGGGACTTTAACTATGTAGTTTGAATTTTTGTGCATTATAAAAACAAAATGTAAACTAAAATAACGAAACCCCTATGATTTATTCGACAAATTACTATGTTTGTAGTTCATCAATAAACAATTTGACCGAGTGGGTAATGGCTATAATTACGAATTTAATGCCAACAGTCGTTGTGAAAATTTGTATGTTCAGAGGTCACAGTGATCGTACGGATGATAAATCACGGGATTATAATTTCGTAACATGATGAGATAGATGCATTCCAATTATTGAAAGCATAGGTTGAATTAATAGATATATAAATAAAACAAACACCAAGTAAATAAACGCTAACACACTCATATCCCTGCACTTGTATTGCACCAGTATGTATGTATTAAATGTATTTATAAATAATAATAAATAACGCTACACACTCATAGCCCCACACTAGAATTCCCTGTGTCGTGGGTGCCATGGACAACACACAAGACAAGAACACACACACCCAGACCGAGACCGAAATTCATCATTCAAATTTCCGCCTCGCTGGGAATCGAACCCAGGACCCTCGGAACGGCGAGCCGGCGTGTTAACCATTGCGCCATCCGGGTCGTCAGTCATTTGTAGTATGATAGTTCTATATACGTATTACATTAAACATTCTACTGCACTTTATTTTGTGTACATGGTCTTTCTACCATTTAGGTCTTGTACGTAGGTAGGTACTATCCTTAATTTATGTGAATTGTTTAAACTGTATTCATGTCAACATAAACTATTTAACAAAATAAATAAATAAAAATAATAACAAGGATTATGTCATCTTCACTCTCGATGGGAACGAGCCTTGTTTGTGTGCGTGCCGCAACGTCGCCATTATAGCGATTGGCTTGGCTTGGTTTCAACCCATTAATGGCCCATTACTGATCACGGGTATCTCTTTATACCTAAGGATGCCTAGACCATACTCCACCACGCTGCTCCAATGCGGATTGGTGGTGCGGTTAGTGGCCAACCCAAATCTCGGGAGGTTTTATGCCGCCCAACGGCATCCGACATGGCTTAACGGCTGCTATCAAATGGTAACAACATGGGACCGATGGCTTTACGTGCCCTCCGAAGCACGGAAGCGCCCAAAAAATGTTTGCCACTAGCGGTCAACCATCCAACTACCGACCGCGCCCGCTGTTGCAATGTCGATCACTTAAGCCCAACTCAAGCCGCCGGGCTATGAGGGCTTATGCGATTATAGCTACCTACCATACCATTCCAACTTCATTTATTCCACAGAGTCTAACATGCAATGACATGTATTGGCGCAATCTTTGTTATTAGATAGAGGCTAGTGCGCCAAAAGTGTAGAAAGTTCTGTTGGAAGATAACCAACCTTGCATAATTCGTAAATACCCGTTTCTCTCATGCGGTTGTTTTGTTTAGAAGGTTACTTGGGTCTTATGTAGTACAATCTATGAATGTCTATGAATATCCTCTTAGTTTATTCAGAGATTCGCAACGCTGCGAGTAATTAATAATAGCATAGAATACAAGTTCCTGAGAAGCGTGAATACTAGAATTATGATCGATATCTATACTTACATACATGGAAGATATTTGAAAGATTTGCTACGAGATCATCGTATTTGAAAATAACCTATTTGTTTAAACATACTCAGTATACTCTGTTCATATCCGTTTGCTACACACCTTCAAACATTCTCGATTAATTCCAGTCATCAAACATCAAATCTACCCTCGCGTGCTCCGATCTCCTACGAAGCCCAGTAGCATACGGCCTTAACAATCTGATTTACACCGGCAATAACTTCAAACGGACGGATCACGAGAACAATATATAATTCAAACGAAGGCAAGTAAACGTGGGAATTTACACTAATTCGTAAATAATAGCGGTTGCTTCATCGTTCGAAAAGAATAACCTCTTATCTCTAGTACAAACGACTTGATCATTGCCGTTCGAGTGATAGATCGCTTGGAATACTTATTATAGTTGTGCTAAGTACGAGGCGGACGTTTACGTTTTAGGGTTCCGTATAATAACAAACAACTTTGGGACTCTTGAATCGTAATAAGTAGACACTTGAAATTTTACAGAATGTGTTTTACTATGAACAGTGATAGCTAAGTGATTTAAACGTTGTACTCTCGAACAGGGGGTTCGAATTCTGCACGGACCTCTAATTTTCAAAAATTATGTGTGTACCAGTATCTAAGAAATCACTAGCTTTGGTGAAGGAAAACGTGGGGGAAACCTGCACACCCGAGAGTTCTCCATAATGTTCTCAAAGTTGTGTGAAGTCTGTTAATCTGCACTTGGCCAGTGGGGTGGATGGCCCCTCACGTTGTAAGAGGGTCCACGAGCCCAGCAGTGGGACAGTTATGGGTTGCGATGATGAAGAAAACACGTATCCCACAATGGACCGTTAATTGGCTAAAATCATTAAATGACGGGTATTTGTAATCATTTTCTGTGATCATATTACTCTTAAAATAGTCATGAGTCAGTTGAACTGTAAAAGAAGCCTTATTTGCATACAGATCCTCTTAGCATTAATAGAAGCTTGGAAGTCTGCCTAATGACCCGCTCAAGAAATCCAATGATATTGTTTATAATACCGGATTTTATACAATAATGCTTAATACTCATACTCGTAGTATCAGGTTGAATCTAAGAATGATTTTTTTATATCTTACCGACTTTATTATACAAATGGATTAATATTATTTATAACTAAATGCTTTAGAGATGACCAGGATGTAGGAGAACTGTATGTAAACATCTACATAGTACAATTTTATTATGAGTATAAGGAAAGTGTTTCTGTATTTGGAACATATTCGAGAAAAACTAATACCTACCTCCAATACTAGGTACTCCCAAGGTATTTATTACCGCAATAGTCCCCCATTTTTGTTGTGATTAATGAAAAACGGATAAAAACTTTAAAAAAATAATGTAGAGAATGTATTAAGTATATGTATTAGTCTTAGACTTTCGTTATAAGTTCGTAAGTCAATCATTAAAAGAAGGATATAAGGGCGACTTTTAAATTCAGTGTAGTTCCTGCTGTAGGTACATGAAAATACAATAATTACGTAAAAAAAACATTAAAAACCCCCCGACTAAGAAACTCTGTATTGAGCTGTTGATCATCAAATCCCAGAACCGATCTTCATAAATTATAGCTTGGAACCATTTCGATCAGGTCAGCTATCAAACATAAAATCCATTATCCATCCAGTCCATTCGTTTAGAAGCTACGAAAGACAATACGTCAACTTCATAGCACCCCTGTTTCTGCGTCGGGGCTTAAAAATACAGGGTTGATAAAGACCAAATAAAAGTATTTCTCAAAAATCTATTACAAACACCGATCAATTACAATTTTATTATGTTTAATCAACCCGTTTACACAGCGTGTAACTATAAAGCTACCCGCGTTCGTTAAGGTCCACGGAATTTTATCAGTCATTGTTGGCAAGTTCTCACGGAAGAATGTCTACTGGCATACTTACACACTTCTCTAGTTGCGTATTGTGATAGTTAAATGTTATGTTTAATGGTAAATGCAAATACCTTTTTAACCGACTTCTGAAAGGAGGAGGTTCTCAATTCCCCAATTCGGTTGGTATTTTTTTTTCGATGTATGTACACCGATTACGCATAGATTTATGATCCGATTTACGTGATTCTTTTTTAGTTTGATGCGAAATAGTTCCCATTTGGTCCCACAATTTTTTTTAAGTATTAACTTATTTCTTTGACGATCCCGTAGCCTAGTTCGTGGTGACCCTGCCTGCGAAGCGAGGGTTGTCTAAAATCATCCAGTGTCTTACCCTTCACCATTAGATTGCCGGAAAACTACTTAACATTATTTAAGACCACAAGCAAAGTGCCTCGATATTTACTGCCTCAGACCCAAACGTCACGGTAACGTTAATATTTTAAATGTCATTAGGTCGTATGTTCCACCTACATAATATTATACACCTTCGAACAATGCCCCGTTCATTTAGTGCTGATAGCTCATGCATTATTAAATGTATATTATTATCTTAAGTCAAGGGGCTGTCTATTAGAAGTCAATTACTTGCAACCGATCTCTTTTCAGCGTTAAACAAAGGTCTACTTGACTAAGCCACTTAAACGTTTTACCTTTTTTTACGGAAGACTCAGATCGGAACTAGGATGGTTAGTCCAGTGTTAAGGTGGCGGATCGCGGCCGAGACCGAGACAAGCGACCGAGACAGGAGACCGAGACAGGAGACCGCAACCGGCACTTGACCATAGGCAAAATGTATAAGCGACAATTCGCGCCCGAGACCGAGACAGGAGACCGAGACGCGAGACAGGAGACTTGTCCGGGACAAGTATTGTCTCGTGGAGACCGAGACACGGTCACGGTCTCCTGTCTCGGTCGCTTGTCTCGGTCTCGGAGTAGTATATCCAGGCACGTAGACTAAAATTAGGATTCACACAGCGAGGTCTAAAAATAAACTAATATTTTTATGCAGGCTCAAACCGAGTCTGACCCGTGACTTGTAATCGATGTAAAACGATGTCACGTAACCTCACGTAACATCTTCGCTTTCGCCGCGTGACCTCTGATATTACCGGCCACACTTTAGATGGCTATACAATAGGTTTTTATAGGGTTTTTAATGGGTGCACATGATTTTTGTATTTATTTTTTTGGTCATAACTGAATAGCGATAAGAAAGTCTTGATGAGTGATAGTGTTATCATGGTTAGGAATCAAACACGGGACTCAATGATTAAATTGTTATTTTGTCTTATTTTATAAATAACAAGTTGTCCCGGCGTACTTCGTACCGCTTTATAATTAAAAAATGTTTTGGTGATATATCGACAGCAACGCCACCTATTGGGTCCAATTGTGAATCTAAACCATTCCCAGATCCCCTTGAACACACACAAAAAATTTCAACCAAATCGGTCAAGCCGTTTAGGAGGAGTTCACTCTCATACAGACTAACACTCGAATTATATATATTAAGATATGATTGATTATAAATAGTGCAGTTAAAATGTCTACAAATACATTTTAATTTGTGTATTATTACGAATATTATGTATATTTATTAAACCCTATAGCTATCACTGCATCCTTATGTAAGTATACAAGGGTACCTAGGTAATTCTTATTAAACATAAGTCTTAAAAGGTTCTGTACGTATCCACGTAAATATGTCATCTTGAATTCCAGCACCACACAGCATTACGTATAGAATGGTCGCGACATTGACTTTTGTGTAAATAAATAAATTTTAATGTTAAGTATCGTCATTAACGACCTTAATAATTTCGTAACTAGCGAGACCATATGCGTACTGTTAATTATTTATGTGCGTAACATCTTATGCATAAACATCTTTATTGTTAATGTAATAAGTGTTAATTCAATTAAATCATATTTGGTAGTTGCTCATCTTGAAAATTTCGAGTAAAACCAGCCTCATGGGTATTTACAAAGTCCTTTTGTGCTGTTATCGGAGGAAGGGAATGTGAGGTGAGGTGGGGGAAGGGTGAAGAATCTTATGAACCCGGCCTTTTAGGGAAAAGTTTGAGATTATGTGGAATTCCTACCTATTAAATCCCCCTTGTTAGTCAAATTGGATGGTTAAATCTCTATGGCATCTTTTGCGTTAATAAATACCGCCAATATTAGTTTGTCTTATTTTTACGGATATAAATGACAAGTGGAGACTAAGACAGTCCTGTTAGCAGACGGTGTTATAACATTAGTTGGTTAGTTCGTTAGTAAGTATGAGGACTGGGATAGAAATGTTAGTGAAAGTTAGTCCTGTTAGTTGTTGTTAGTACTTATACATACAGTACTTATAATCTACAAGTTTAGTTTATCTACAATATATAATATAAATAGACATCGGTCTTTCACACGTCGGTGTTGCGTTTATGGGAAAAAATGGCCACTGAGTTGGCTAGTTGGCGGGTACTTTGTGAAGTGAAGTGAAGTGAGAAGTGAAGTGAGAGGTCCCGGGTTCGATTCTCGAACGGGGAAGATATTTAAGTGACCGTTAACGGATTGTTAGTGATGTGTTATTTGTGTTGTCCATGCCACCCGCGACCAATGACATTATAAGTAAAAACATTGCCCGCGACACGCGGAATCATATTGCGAGGGTGTGAGTGTGTAAGCGTTTGTTGTCGACTGGTTACATACCTACCAAAAAAACTCGAATGTTCTAAAGTTCACTCGAGGTAACATCTCTATAATTGTAATTTACGCGCATAATAACAACTGTACGGTAAGAGTTATTTACATAATTATGTATTTTCTCTCGCGCGGCAATTTCCTTCACTTCACCTTGACTCCGTAATTGTCGTAGAGATCTAATGTTATTTTCGTCAGCGACAAAACAGCCTTGGATGGATGCGATATGTTTTGGCTACATTTTTGGATTGCCACACGACGTATTGGCAATTTGTCACTGGGACGTACTGTAGCGAGTCTTACGACACACTGTAGGTTATTTTATGTTTTGGAATAACCGTCTTTTTTCTTACAGTTTTATCGAACGGTTCAAAATTATGTGCGTAACTACACATACCTACTCCTATTTCATATGTAACTAACTCGATCCCTAGTTGGTTGGGCTGGGAAGCGAAAACATCAAGTCGTATCGTGTGTTGATATAATTCATACAATTTGTTTTTTTGCAAAACCAATTAAGTACCTACCTACTTCTTCACAATGTATGTGTGTATACACTAAAGGTGATATTTATTAGCAAGTTTTAAAAAAGTAGTTCAAGGAAAATTCCAATATTTAACTTCAAGTTCCTTGTAGAAAGTGACTTCTATAATCTAAGATAGATTACCTCCGGTATTACAGTGACTTTGTGATTGATTGATATGCGTGGATTAGGATTTAAAGTTAAGCTCACCGATCAGGGAACATACACAGGAACATGATGTTATTGGGAAATATACTGGGTAGAATATACAAAAATAATTTACCCAAATGGAACATAATAATCATTTCACATTTTTGCAATTTGCAAACCAAATTGAATTTGATCCATGTCATATGAGGCTTCTAATGCCAGTGGAAGAGACTATCCCGATGTATAAACTAAACTTCAAATACCTCTCCAAAGGACCGATAACGGCTGGGGAAGGAAGGTCCTCGAGTGGAGGCCACGTCTCGGAAAAAGGAGTATAGGACGCCCCCCCGACCAGGTGGACTGATGACCTGAAGAAGACAGCGGGCAATCGTTGGATTCAGAAGGCACAGGACCGGTCAGAGTGGCGAAAGTTAGGGGAGGCCTATGTCCAACAGTGGACAACAAAAGGCTGATGGATGGATGGATGGATGACCTCTCCAAAAGTATATTACGTTAGATCCAAATAAATCAACAATACGGATGTAGCCGCTACACCTCTCGGATCGGTAGCATAACAAATTACACAGAGTCTTCAATGAAGACGAATTTATGTAACATCGTAAAAAGAGAGATATAGACTTCAAATAGATAGTTAATCGTTTTTATCCATTCTGAGAACGCGTGTAACCATTGACAGTGTGGTCGGTATTAATCACGCTGTCGACTCTGTAACGGGTCATTGTTACGAGTTTAGAGCCGCAATCATAAGATCTCTCACCGTTAACGGATACTAATCATGTGCCAATTTGATGTTAGTGTTACACCTTCGAGTCTTACAGGTGTTTTCTTTTGCCTCTACATGGATGTGTATATGAGAAAAACTATTAGGGGCCTGTCAAAACACAATTGAACACGGAATAGATAATTTCTGCAAAACATAAAACCCACTTCAAAATCGACAAGTTATAAAAAAAATCTGAGGGTTTTCCCCGATTTTCCTGGGATTCCATCATCAGATCTTGACTTGGTGGCAGTGTTACCACCTAGGAAGTACGTTCTTTTTAAATTAAAAAAAAAAATCGAAATCGGTCCACAATTGACGGAGAAATCGGTGAACATATATATAAAAAATATATTTAATAATCCTTTTTTGAAGTCGATTAAAGAGTAGGGTAGGGTAGGGTATTATAAGTGGTGACCTTATCACCGATGCGTAGATGGTCAAGAAAAAAGGAATACGAAAGAAAGAAAATACTGGCTCTCCAGCCGATATTTTTTTTCAGTATACAACCTACGTTATTTGATCGAGTTATATGATACAGACATAATAATGACTACACTGAGTAGTTTCAGATGTCTACTTATGGTCACCCTACTAAGTTTAATAGTTGATTAAATGTCAAAGTTTAAAATCAATGACATTTTTACGCGTCTAAATTATATTAAATAAGTACATATTGTTATTAAAGTCAAGTACGAAAAAGTAATCATTCGTTTTTTTATTAAAGAATATTATGTTATTTAATATCATTATTTCTTAAGGAATTTTGCATAGCAGTAGATTTGTAGTTAATGAACTTGTGTCATTAATCAATATCATTAAAAAAAAAATTATAATTGTAAGCCTTGATGGCTAGTAATATTTTTTTTAAATAATACTAATTGTAATTTTGTATTACTGTAATGCTGAGATAAATCTTTATGCAGCCAAATTGCAGTTAATAATAATATTGACCTCTCGTGTGGCGTAGTGGTTACCATGCCGGTTTTAATGATGAGTTTAAATTTAATTGTGTGTGTGTGTGTGTGTGTGTGTGTGTTCTTGTTTTGGAACGAAGTTCCTTACGGCAGGCTTGGAGGGGATAGGTTTTGCTACGGCGACCGAACTGAAAAATATGTGATAGTAAAACCGTAAGAAAAAAAATGCGTGGAATAAAAGCGTTGAATGAGACGTGCGCATGCGCGACAGTCGCATACACAAGCGAGTAGTGTATAATACCTTTTTTTTTAAGCTATTGCATAGCTTTTAACGCGGGCCTTGAGCGTGGGGACCGAATCCAGAAATTCCGTAACGAAATAATGAAATAAATAAAATAAATAAATAAATAATTTTTCATGGTTTTCGAGGGTACTAAAGCCGATAATTCCGTCAAAATAGATATCCAAGATGGCGGCTGCGCGAAATTATCAACTTTTCGTCATGGGTATCGTTTTCATGGTTTTCGAGGGTGGTGAAGCCGATAGTGCTGTCAAAATAGAAATCCAAGATGGCGGCTGCGCGAAATTATCAACTTTTCGTCATGGGTATCGTTTTCATGGTTTTCGAGGGTGTTGAAGCCGATAGTGCTGTCAAAATAGAAATCCAAGATGGCGGCTGCGCGAAATTATCAACTTTTCGTCATGGGTATCGTTTTCATGGTTTTCGAGGGTGGTGAAGCCGATAGTGCTGTCAAAATAGAAATCCAAGATGGCGGCTGCGCGAAATTATCAACTTTTCGTCATGGGTATCGTTTTCATGGTTTTCGAGGGTGGTGAAGCCGATAGTGCTGTCAAAATAGAAATCCAAGATGGCGGCTGCGCGAAATTATCAACTTTTCGTCATGGGCATCGTTTTCATGGTTTTCGAGGGTGGTGAAGCCGATAGTGCTGTCAAAATAGAAATCCAAGATGGCGGCTGCGCGAAATTATCAACTTTTCGTCATGGGTATCGTTTTCATGGTTTTCGAGGGTGTTGAAGTCGATGGTGCTGTCAAAATAGAAATCCAAGATGGCGGCAATCCAAGATTTATTCATCTAATTTTTATAATTGCATAGGTTGATAAAAAATGCTAGGCAATAGCTTTACCGCGGCAGTCACCGAGTGCCACATTTAATTTTTATTTTTTTATCCCTCTTTCTTTTCGTTCGCCGTTGCCTTCATTAGCCGAAGGAACTTCGTTCCTACCTGGTGTCCCACGACACCACATTTCTATTTTTGTGAGTTATCTATGGTACTGAAATCCTTGTAGAAATACTGGCAGAGAGGCTATTTTCATTGTTATTTTTTTATAATTTAGATCTTGTTTCACACAGTCATGTATTTCTTTTTAGAAAATTATAACGTTCGAATTATAAAACTCTAATTATAGTTAAATGTTTCAGCTTTAAAATTCGAACATCCATTAGATATTCGTTGTTTAACATATAAAAGTAAATAGTACAAACAGTAAATAGTGCACAGACAATACAATATGCACCGCGAGCTACCGCGCTGTTATCTCGCGTTCGTAACGTGCTACGAACTGCCGGCACCTAGCCTGCGTCCACACTGCTCTATATTGCGGACATACAATACAATATACTTTATACACTAAGAAACGTATACAGAGCAGTATAAATGATTACGAACACATTAAGCGGTCACAATATATGATTTTCATGCAAAACATTATCAAATTTTTTTATTTGTTTTAAAATAATTGCAAGCAGATATGTACAATTGTACAATTCTATTAACACTGAAAATTGCCTTAAATTATTCGTTCAACTGTCACTATAATACAATTTTTTGGAAATTATTTTTGAACGGAAGCATAACTACTTTGCACACATACGAACTTGCACGCACGCAAAAAGTTGTTTGTCTCACCTGAGAGGCGAATACGCACTGGCTGTATGATTCTAAATTATTTAAAAAACCAAAATAATGAAGTAAATGAATAAAATTTTACAAATTGTAATTGTAATAATTACATTACGTTTTACTACATTCACTGATATTTATTTACTTGAATGCTTAATTATTAATTACCCCATACTTAATCAATTCCTTAACCAAAAGTATAACACTTAAAATATTATAAAACGTAGTAAGTACACTCAGTACTTAAAGTGTACAAAATACGGCATGTCAATTAATGATGTACGATAAAAAATAAAAGCCTTTTGTGCAATATCTTATGACTGTTAAGAACCTTTTAAAAATGTACTTCATTCAAGCTTCATTAGTCCCCGTAAGTAAGTACAACTTACAAGAGCTTCTTCGACACTTGCGTAAACACTCAGATGACGAAAGGTCAGCCTTTAGTCATCAATAGAATGATGAATACTAAATGTCTATCATAGAGCTGCTCGAATCGTTTCAGTGATGTCACTATTGTTTTAAAGATCTTACACGTTCAGTCATTTGACCTCTTCGGAGCGCAGGCATTGTACAATATATGTAAACTTTTAAATGTATTTCTTTATGTTGTAGCTATCATTAAGATTGCATACGCTTTCTGTCTGTAACATTTGCTAAGGACTATTAAAATGTATTCATCTTTGTATTCTTTTATTTAACTTGCAATATCGGTATGCGTGTTCAAGTCAAATCTTGCAAGCTGAATTAAAACTACTTTTTCTTACTCCACGGACTTGAAATTTTACATATTGCAGTTGAGATGATACTGCAATTTTATGACAAGGATTTATGTATTCTATTTATTTATTTATTATTACTATACACGCTAACATAACAGGTTAGTAGCCTAATGCGTCAATGCGTTAAACCTTATTGTCTACCATTATCATATGATTTCTAAAATTATGCACTTTATAATAATACTTAAATAATAAATACATGCAAAAATGCAGCATGACTGGGTCTGGGTACTACACTTAGGATTAGATTGGATTAGTTTCAGTTTTATTATGTATAAGAAGATTATACAATCTACCTCATTCCTTATTATAATTTGATGATAGTAATAATCGCAAATCTTAGTATTAAAGTCACTTCAGTCTCACCATTTTCGGTCTCGACATTCAAAACTATTCAAAATAATTCACATGATTTATCGATTAGCGCGCGGTATGGACGTGGCCTTACGATTCAGTGCTCGCATGTGACCTTAGCCTGTCATCGACTTTAGATCGTAAGGTGAATACTAAATGATTACCGAAGACTCATTCAAAGCTAAGGTTGCCAATCGTCCGGATTTATACGGACTTGTCAGGACTTTTGGGCTTCTATCCTGCTTTTTATTTTTTTTAATGAAAGCCCAAATTAAAAATATAATCAATACTCAAAATGAAGCAAGTATTCAATAAGGTCAAATTTTTCTTTGAGTTATAAACAAAAGTGCTAGTTTAATACAAGAAAATTACAAATTTTTATCTAAAAATGAAATGTCCGGACTTTTCCAATTGTGAGATGGCTACCCTATTCAAACCATTTTGTACAGTGGAAACGACAAGTGGCATTCAGAATTAATACAATAATGAAATATTAATTTCGGCTCATCATTCTTATTCGTCTTTTTGTGTTTTTAGTATGTGCATTTAGTATTGAAAACGGATTATAATCATGACTATTGCATTGTTTTTTCTGTATAAATGACACTTGTTTTAATGATTCTTAATAATAATCCTACTATTAACGGCACAGCATAGTGTATTAAAGTGATATCGGCATTAATAAATAATAACAATAGATGAATAATAACAGTAAAAATGTATAAAATAGAAATTAACATTTTTAGCAAGCACAGCAGACGAGTCTTCTGGCTATAAAATATATCATAATAAATAGATCATTTTTGCCTATAGACACGGGAAATTCCAGCGGAGTCACCAATGCAATCGGCCCTGAAGGAGAACTTATTACATCTTTTTGAAGAACCCCATGTCATCGCACTCCAGGAATACCTCAGAAGGAATCTCATTCCATAATTTGCACGAGGCAAAATGGACGGTGAAGACCATAGAGGTTCTTTACGGGTCCAATTGATGTGGATGAAGCCTTTGGTATTATTATTAAGATGCTTCTTTATTATTGGAAGTCAATCAGCCCGTTTCGCTTCGGCTATTTTTTTTTACGTAATATAATATGTTAATGCTTCACAACAATCCCACCTGATATAATCCATGTTTGCAAATAGCGCTAACATCAAAAACTAAAGTTTTCCTTTTGATGTGATTCTTTAAGCGCATAAAATAATATTGTATCTACTTATTTTATTTGTGAACCGATTGAAATAAAAAAAGGATTAAATGTTAGTCCGAGCTAAAAACGTATTCAAATCTGTTAAACGTTTCTGATTAATAGCAATAAACGTACATATAAACAGAAAAATAGACAAAAATTCTAAAAATCATTGCTATAGTGTCTATTGTGTTATTAAATATTTGAGAAAAATTATTAAAGGAAAACTTTCATTTAGGAACTCAACATTTAGGAACTTTCCTTTAATAATTTTTCTCAAATATTTTTCATGTACAGATATCAATCAACGTCAGTTTTATTATAGTAATATACTTTAAAATATATTAAGTTTGTCAATCAAAAAAGCTCAACTCAAAAGCCTTTATATTGTATAAAAAGCCGAAGCATAATTATTTTTCTATTTAACTTACTTACAAGTTACCAAGAAAATGAGACAATCATCTCAGCTTTCAAATAATTAATTGATAACAGTCGATTATTTCATAATGCGTTGATAACGAATCTGAACACAATTAACAAATGAACCTTTGTTATTTTTTATAGTCACGATTTTGTGTATTTTGTAAATGTTTTTTTTTTAATTTTCTCTCAAATCTGTTGAAGATTTTGAAGTGATTCTGGAATCTCACGAATCAATATCAACGCTTGAATTTTTAATAGCCCTGCTCAGTGTTATGTATGTTACGTATAGAGTATATACGTTTTGTTACTTGTTACTTACTGTAAAGTGACGCGCCAAGTACATTTATTAAAATACAATTTTATTATTAATAATATTTCTTTACAAAAAATAATGAAATAAAAACAAAAAACCAACCACGTACTGGAAACGTTACAGAACAATAAACAAAAAACTTTGAAAATGTAAAAAATTAGGTAACGTGGTGTTCATAATTTTGTAATGTTGTTGCTAATCTATTTACACTGCGTTTACATTGCTTAATTTTTTACCATATTCAAAACCTGCATCTAATATTGATAAAGCTATAAAATTCAAAGTTCAAGTATACTCGTACTTGGGCATCGTGTGTGCGGATCACACCGCCCGCTCACTTACACAGAATAGGTTATTGGAGATTCCGCGATTGAACACGAAAGGTTGAGAGCGCGACTCACATTATCTGACTCGAAAATCCTTTGAATATTTCGATGATCATTATAAATAAAAAAAATAAACGTTAACACACTCATGTAACATATCACTTACAGACTAACACCCATGACCCGAGAACGATAAATTGATACGTCTGTCACATAAATATCTGCTCAGGCCGGGAATCGAACCCGGCAGCGAAGCTAGGCCACGGGTTTTTGATATTGAAAATAACGTAAAGTAAATAATTAAAAAAACTTTGTTCTTACATTAATATTTTACATGTACATGTTTTTAAAATGATAACATCCGTTATGTACATGTTTTTAAAATGATCACATCCGAACGAATACTATTACAAAAAACTGTTATTATTAAATTAGATTTAAATTGTCCGTCTTCAAAAATTTGATAAAATACAATCAGTATATACCTAAGCATAATTATGTTTATTATCGTAACTAATTACATTAATTTGAATTTATAAACACCCACAAAGTCATTGCCAAACAATAAAATATTAAGAATAACCTTAATATATACCAGCTTGCGGTGTTATTTTATTTTGTTTTCTACCGAATTCGATATCGTAAATAACATCGTAGATATTTTAAAAGAAATAATTGCTTTAAGTGTCTTAATGTTTAGATAACTTTAAATGGCAATGATAGTTTGAACGATGGAATCCAGAACTGGGAGGCCTGGGTTCGAAGCTGCACCAGTTATTTTTAAAAATGATGATTATAATGTTTCTATCACTTGCTTTGGTATTAAACTTCGACAAGAAACCCGCACAATTGAGAGATCTCTAGAATGGGGATATCCGTACCTATCAGCGGGATAGTTATCGGTTGCGATGACGATGATGATGAACAATATTACTATAGTTTGTTGGTGACCTTACCTACCGAAGAGTCCTAGGTTCGAATAAGAATTCAAATAATAAAATTTAAAAGCATCTTAGCGAAACGGCGGTAAATACAAAAAATTACGTTCTTAAGTGTATTAAAAATACCTACGTGAAATAAATGATTTGAGTTTGAGTTTAAGGCAGGGCAGACTTATACGGGATATAATAATATATTTCCGAGGGGCTGTATTGAGCCATTGTTTGGTCAGGTTGAAGTGGCCTTAACACTAACCTCAACTCCATGCGAGCCAGGGTATCGAATACTCAAAAGTGTTTCCAAGTTATTCAGAACTATAGGTTAGAATTCCAAGTACATTAAACTATGTACTTGTGTTTCATACACGTCTAAGCAGAGGTTATTGGAGATACATACATATGTATTTATGTACTTCGATAAACCCGAAGCTCACCGATGGTTAAAAGGTTATACGGCGAGGGCGGCTGAACTATGTGTGTCGCAAGTTCGATTGTTCGCGCTAACTATTAGTAACTTTAGCTTTTCCAATAAAGTGTTTATAATAAAACTTACAGAATTAATAAATAAACACTTTATATGTTAACTTATACGAGTACGTATTTGATCTTGACATCTTGACCTACAATTAATATTGTAATATATGTTTATGATTCTAACATCGCTGTCAATTTATTTATAATTACTATCAAATTATTTATAATACTACGAGTGTATAAAAAAATATGTTTTGTTAAATATCAATAAATGATTATCCAACAAAATGATTAAAAAAATCTAAAAATCTATTTGTGACGTAATTATATCAGGGCCCCAACCTCCCCTCTGCATTACTAGGTCACTACTATCAAGTAATTACTATGTATGTATATACAATATAAATCATTATAGCTATAGTAAAATGCATGAATTTCAAAGTATTTTAACAAAGTCGCACATTTCTTTGGTTTTTAGGCGTGCATAACTGCGCATTCGTGTATACCTACTCGTTGATGTCTTTTTCTCAGACGTCTGTCGATGTAGACACGACACCCTGCGGCCGAGTCATAACTTATAAACTTATTTTATAACTAAATTAACTACCTCTTGAAGAACAATATCAGATTATTCTTATAAAATATTCACGCGTTCATTAATTAAAATTTGAAAATCGCTAGAAAAGATATATGAACTTAATTATACAGTGTTAGTTATCACGTATGTGTATTATAATTAAATATATATCTTATATGTATAAAATGAGTATAATACTTCGTGTGTATTTATTAGCAAGTGTCAAAATTTTGGTAATGGTCAATACTAAATTCAAGGCCATATTTTGTGTTGTAATTATTTCTCGTTATAAGAGGGTACAATTATTTAGATTTGAAATGTAGATCAATCATGATATTATTTCTGGTTCAATATATTAATATTATCAATACCATTTTTTATATTTACATTATCAATACTATTAATAAAAAAAAGTTTTAAAAAGACTTTATTGTCACAACTTAGTTAAAATATATATTAAAATTATATTATTTTTAAATTTAAAAAATACTTTGAATCACCTAATTAATTTAATTCCAATATTATTATAATTTTTAAATCCTTCAACTATCTTATTAAAAAATACTTAAAAACTAAACAAAACAGATCCAAAAAAACATTATCAAAATCTTAACTCCTTCAATTGTCCTAATAAAAAACAAACACTAAAAAACAAAAAAAAATAAAAAGCTATCCAAAAAATCAAAAAAAAACTCACCCTGTACACACGAAAATCACGACACAACGCGTACACAACACAAACTGTCCGTTAACGACCGCGTCTGTCGTCTGTCTGTTTGTCTGTCCGTGTCCGTGCGTGGCGCGCGCTGGGGTCAGAGTGCGTGTCTGGGGCTCATCCCGCGACTCGCGCGCTCGCGCAGTGAAAGTGTTTATATACACTCGATGCGGCTCTGACGTCACGTGCAACCATCAATGAATCCTCCAGGGGATTCGATTCTTGTGCTGAGCCCTCATCAAATCTGGAACTTAGGCTGCTTTTCCAACAGAGATGTGCTATGCAGCATGCAAAGATAATAAACAATAAATAATAAACGTTAACACATTCATATCCCCGCACTAGGATGCTCTATGTCGCGGGTGGCATGGACAACGCAAATTACACATCACTAACACCCACGACTCGACAACAAACATTCATTTGTCACATAAACGTCTGCCACAGCCGGGAATCGAACCCGGGACCCCACGCTTCGCAGGCAGGGTCGCAAGCATCTAGGCTACGGGGTCGTCAGATGATGTGTAAACTTGAGGAGCTTTAAGAGGACGTGCTTGAAGCCCCTGCCAGAACAAACATTAATCTGTCACATAAATATCTACCTCGACAATCGAACCCGGGACGCTTCGCTTTAAGCAGTCAATGGGCTACGGGGGCGTCATATCAATCAACATTATCGACTAGTGATTGTCTAATAGTAGAACCCTTTGTGTGGACTATCATTGTATAGCGCCTTAAAATCACAGCCTTAACCCTCTTTAAGACCATTTTACCTCAATAGGTCACAAAACAGAAGCAATTACAAGAACAAAGAACATCTCCAACTTGAATAGAGCCCAGACAAAGCTTTTACATAAAATGGTCAAATTACAACTGAAGTTAATTGCCGTGTAAGTTAAACCTTATTCTTAGAGCTTTTACGAAGAATCGTTTATATGAGTTGCTTGAAATATTCCCATCTTATAACTTGACTTCTATTTTATGTTGTTTAGTATTAAACTGTGTTTACAAGCTAAGACTAGTTTACACAGCGCAAGTCTTTTGTGGCCGTAATGGGCCGGCAGATAAGTGGCGTAAGAGGCGTTAAAAGAATAACATTAAACAGTCATAGCCCTACACTAGAATTCCCTGTGTCGTGGGTGCCATGGACAACACACAAGACAAGAACACACACACCCAGACCGAGAACAGAAATTTAAACTCATCATTCAAATTTCCGCCTCACTGGGAATCGAACCCAGGACCCTGCGTGGATCCGGCGTGTTAACCATTGCGCCACAGGGATTCCTTGTGTGGGGCTATGCGTATGTGTAGCGTTGTATGTTTAAGGGTTACTAAAAATAAAATAATGCTACACTCATAGCCCAACACTTGGATTCCCTGAGTCGTGGGTGCCATGGATGACACCATGACAAGGAGATACAACCAGCTGAGCTGATTAAACTCATCATTCAAACCGCCTCGCTAGGAATCGAACTCAGGACTTTCAACAGCGTTGTGATCATTGCGCCATACGGGACCTCAAATCGTCGTCAATAGCGCAGCTAGAATTTTGGCCACCCGAGTCTAATCGGCTCACTTACATGGCATAAGGAAATCAGTTAATTTAATAACTATTTATTTGCACCGTCGCGGTCGTTAAAGATGCGCACTGCGAAGGATTGGAATAAATTGCTTGCGACGGTGTTGCGTATAATATTTTTTTTTATTGATTTAAGGCAGCAAACGAGCATGCAGCACCACCTTCCGCTGCCGCCCATGACAACTGTGACCGACTTAGAACAAGACTCATTATGGGGACTGGGATAGTTAGTCCGGTTAGGTGACGATGTTAGAACATTAGTTGGTTAGTTTGTAAGTATGAGGACTGGAACAGGCACTATTAGTGAATGTTACTTAGTTATTGTTAGTAATAGTCCAGTTAGTAAATGTTATATGGGAGTCTTCCAGAGGAGAGTGAATAGGCTTTTATAAGTTAGTGCGTCTAACATCGTAGACTTCATCACCACTTACCACCTGTTGGGATTGTTATCAAGCATTAACTTACCATAAGTAAAAAATCTTATCTATTCATTTAATAAAACCCTTCGCAAAAGATATAATTTGAAGTTGGTAGCCAAGCCGTTCGTCGGAAGTTTTCATGCCGCGCAAAGGCCTCCGACATGGCTTAACGATTGTTTAAAATAACAATCTGAACCGACGGCTTAACGTGCCCTCTGAACACGGAACCTCTGAACAATCATAAAATTTTTGCCACTAGCGGTCACCCATCCAGTTCGCTTTGCAGGCAGGGTCACTACCAACTTGGCTACGGTACCAAGTTCATAAAGATGAGTGCGTAAAGATGTTAGTGTCGTAATTTAAAAACAAAACTGTCAACACGGATTATTGACAGGCTTATCTGTCATTAGTGTACGTCAAGTGTCATTTGTGAAGAGTTTCTCCCCGCCGGCGCAGTCTCGCCGTGACCATGATCTATGCAACTGGGTCGAAATATTGGTAATAAAATAAGGTACTTATTTGCATTTAAATAAATTAAATAAATAATTTAATTAATTAATAAAATGTTTAGGCTACGAAATCATCAAAGCTGTCGTCGGAGCTATAGATAGGCTCTACTATACTCAACAATTAAAAGGTTTAACAATTAAAAGGTGTATTCAGACACTCACGAATCTTTCAGTACTAAAATTAAAATGTTTCCAATCCTTATCACAACCACTTAAAGTCCAAATTACCTCACAGTGAAAGGACTCGTTAAAACCTGATAAAATAATTGCGAATTCTTAAGAGTTTATTAGTTATTAAATATGTACTATATTTTGAAATATAACTCGTAAAACTAAACCGGGGTGATCTTTAATAGCAACAAACTGAGAAATTTAATTAAAATGATAGCCATTACTTTAACGTCCAAATGATTAACAACACAACATCGTCCATTGTTTAATTGACCTGATGAAACTTTAAGTTAACCTATTGCAATTATGAACTATGAAATAGATATTGATGTATATTGAGATATATTTTTACATAATATCTGAATGGCGCAGATGGTTATTTATGATATGTGGTTACCGTTGCCCATGGACTTTCATGACATTAAAGACATCACCGGCTTATTAAAATCGCCCCAGTGCGAGTTGGACTCGCGCATGGATGGTACCATAGTGCAATATTCGGCACGCTAATATAAATATATTATATACATACTATAAAAGTAATGACAGCTTGGTGGTTCGGACGTTAAACTCTCCAACAGGGGTCTCAACAGTACTCAAAACCCATTTTTATGTCCTATGTGCCTTTTCCTTTATTTTATTTAAATAATTTTATTTATATTGAATACAAATATACATATTTATTTATATATAAAATATTGCATACTGAATTTAGAAAATACTACAATAAATAAAACGCTTACATATCCACATTCTCGCACTACGATTCCTCGTGTCGCAAGCGGCATGGACATCAATAAGATTAAAAGATGAAACCCATTAAAAATTAAACCCCATGACCTGAGAACCCAGGCCTCTCGCTTCTCCTACTTTCAATGTTACGTATTTTTAAGGAATTAAGGTAGCAAACGAGTCTGCAGCATTCCGCTGCCGCCCATGACATGAGACCGACCTAGAACATGAATCACATGGGGACTAGGAGTTAGTCCGGTTAGGAGACGGTGTTGGAACATTAGTCGGTTAGTTTGTTAGTACTTCTTAATTTCAAATGGAAATCTCACAGAACGCGATCTTCCAGACAACCTTCATACAAGGTTACAAAAATAAAAACATTTAAAAAGGTGAACGACATTAAATTAATAAGCGTGAAATATTTTGATACACATAACGACTTAAACTATGATAATTTAATAAAAACTTTTCATGAGAAAATGATTACAAATAACTTCCATTTTAGAATTCGATTTGAGGTGCAGCACCTCTCTACTTCCTACAAGGATTTAATCAAAACCATCGGCCAAGTGCGAGTTGGATTCGCAACGACGAATTGAACAAGCACGCAGCACCACCTCGAATCGAATCGACTCGAATGGGGACTACGATGGATAGTCCAGTTAGCAGACGGTGTTAGAATATTAGTTGGTTAGTGTGTTAGTTTGATGACTGGGTCAGGAAAAGTTAGTGATAGTTATATAGTATTATTTACTTAGCATCAGATCCGCCTTTTATCATTAAAAATGTTCCTGATATTTGACTTCCAGTCGTAAACCGCTTCTAAAACTAGTTTAAATTCTGTATCTTGCATTTAATATATAAAAAATAATATAATATGTTAAAATCTGATTGCAATCTTAATGAATATGTAACTATTAGGTCATCGGATGTCGGCCATTCTCATATTATTTTGAGGATACACATCTTCACTAAGAATGAGGAATTTAAATAATAATTGACGTCGGTATTAGATGTTGGTCCCTGATTTAGATTTAATCTTGTATCTAGCGACAAGTTGCTAGAAAATTGCTTATAATTTGTCGGCTTATAATTTAAAATAATAGCGAAACTAAATTTTTAACAAGAATAATATTCAAATGATTTAAAGTTGTTCCTAATGAAATGTTCTAACTAACCATAATCTCTGGATAAGTCTTTTTATGACACCACCCTTTCACGTAGAGTTGGTAAATTTAAGTATGAGCATGTAGGATAGTAGTATAAATTATATAGCGACCCTTGTGGACTAAGATGGTCGCCTCTAAAAAAGTGTAACCGGCTTCACACCTTTCTATCCGGAACAAAATTGCTCTTAAAAAATTATTACATGGAGGAAATAGTACTACGTACCGTGACGGCTGTAAAAAAAACTTGAAACTTTGAAACTTAAAAGTACTCATAGGTATGTATATTATGTGAAAAGTTACCAAGTATGCAGTATTGACTTTTAATTTCACTAAATATGAAAAATGCAACTGTAATCGATAACTTAGATGAATGAAAGTTATTGTTATAATCAAGGTGAACGAGTTGAATACAGGTGGACAAAAAGTATCCGAGATGAGTCTCAGGCGCGCCTCTTTCGGATACTCCAAGGATGTCTCCGCCATTACGTGTACTCACGAGCACCGCGTTGCATAATCGCATTTCTGTCTACGCTGGGTCAGAGTGTCAAAATGTCAGACAATTACAGGTCAGTATTAGTCAACGATCGAACTGTAAGGCCGCTAACACATTTGTACAACAAACAAGCTAAGTAAACATGTTTAAATTACGGAGTCTAGTATAGACTAGAATCAGGTGATCTATGAGTTTATGACAACGTTAAAATTAGTCAATTGTGAAAGACAGACACGCAGAGAAACGGACAAAATTACCTCTTACTCTACGGTCTTGAAATTTCGCATGTTGCTGTGGTTCTGAAATACATAAATCGACCAGGGGGTCGATTATGCAATGCATTACAGTCCCCTGACTGGGGACTGGACTGGGGACTGTAATGCATTGCATAATCGACCCCCTGGTCGATTTATGAATTTCACTCGTATACGAAAATCACGAAAACGTATACGAATTTCATATTTCCTTATTTTTGAAATTCGCATAAAGACGAGTTTGTTAACGAGTGGTCTTGACCATTCGAATTCATAATTCGCCCGATAGAATATGTCAAACGTCATTAATCTTATCTTGTCGTAATTTGATATGAAGTGTCAAAAATCTTGGTTTACGCACCACAGATTATATCGTTATTTAACGTTCCGTTTCAGGCACGTGACCACTCGCTACGAAAATCACATGTGAAAATGTTTCGTATACGAATATGATAAGTCATCAGTGAAATTCAAAAATAGAGCCTCAGACCGGATCCTACGTTCAGGATTTGCTCCAGATAACGGACCTGTAACTCCTGAACGGTTAACAGCACAGAGACTGTAAAATATTGTATTGTATGAGCACAATATTGTATTTTTTTTATTGATTTAAGGCAGCAAACGAGCATGCAGCACCACCTTCCGCTGCCGCCCATGACAACTGTGACTTAGAACAAGACTCATATGGGGACTGGGAAAGTTAGTGCGGTTGGGTGACGGTGTTAGAACATTAGTTGGTTAGTTTGTAAGTATGAGGACTGGGACAGGGACTCTTAGTGAATATTAGTCCTGTTAGTTATTGTCAGCAATAGCCCAGTTAGTAAATGTTAGTAAGAGTCTCGTTATAATTCGGTCACAGATGTGTTGCTACCCTTGAGGACTGAGATTGTCGCCTCTAAAAATTGTAGCCGGCTCCATTGCTTTGAATTTATAATCCGCCTATTTTATTTAGACAAGTGTGCTTCGAGCCTAAACGACATCATTCACGGATCATTTTGAAGTGAAATAAAATTAACTACCTGACGATAAAAATGATACTTTGATCTATTGCTAAGGTTATTCCAAATGACAACATAATTTATTTAACATTTTATATTATTTATTTTCTAATACATTAAACTTCATGTTTTGTTAACTTGTGAAATGGAATTTATATGATGCACAAGTTTCGCGAACATTAATATTATTTTTTAAAGTAACAGGTGGACAGTGAGTGTGTTTGAGTGAGTGATGCACAAGCAATGTTAGCCACGTTGTTTGAATATTGGAATCATGATCCAAGAAACATGTAGTTCAATCTTTTACTTATAAGAGTTGATTATTATTTGTGTTCAATTTCAATGTTGTTAATGATGATGATTATGATTTACAGCTTTACGTGTGTTACAAAAAATTAAATAATACTAAAACTGATAAAAGCGCTCATAGCCCACCGGCGCCGGTTCGCGTCTATACCAAGTGATCCACCGAGTTCGACTAACATGTGGGCGCGGCCCGCACTAGAATGAGTGACAGCTATTGGCAAAATTTTCCTGAGCATTTGCGTGGTTCGTAGGGCATGTAAAGCTGTCAGTCCCGGTTGTTAGCGTAGGACAGCAGTTGTTAAGTCACGTTGCGACCTTCGGGTGGCATAAAAACTTCCGACACATGGGTTGGCCCTAAACCCTCTGTCGATAATCGACCTGGTCAACTAACGTCCGTAATAACGGCTGCAGACTGGGCTTACCATCCTAGTCCCGATTTGAGGCTTGTACTGGGTCGGTCACAGTTATCACGAGTGGCAGCGAAAGGGTGGAGCTGCATGCTCGTTTGCTGTCGTAAATCTAGAGTGCTATGACATGGGATCCTTCAAGAAGCGGGTCTTTCGCTTCCTTCGCGGCCGGCAACGCGTTGGCGCTGTCCCTGGTGTTGCCAATGCTATGGCTGACGGTGATCACTTACCATCAGGTGACCCATCTGCTCGTTTGCCTGCTTAGGCCATAAAAAAAGAAAGGTTTTTAAGTTATACCTACACAAGGCGGATGTCAGTTTCAATTGAATGCGTTAAAAATATAATAACATTCGCAACATTTGACTTTATGGTCTACTCGTATATCTAAGGTTCTCAAACTTATTTTGCCGCCCACTTTGAAAGTTAATTTTCAACGCCCTCCAATTTTTTTACTTTACCAAAACTTAAAAACGAAAATGATATTCACTACTTAAATTTAATTATAATGTGCCATATTAATCTGGTTTGAAGTTTAAACTTACATTCTAAGACAAACTTGTACCAATAAGAGCAATTAAAACGACCAACTTCAACACCTTCAGCGCCCACTTTGAGAAAGACTGGTCTATATGGTTGACCTTTGTGAATTACAACATTATGCCCATAAGAGGCGTTATTTTGTGGTCAAAGCACCATTGAATTAATTATAATACAATAAAATCGAATGATTTTGAAGTTGTTAACCGGCTTAATAACCCTCCGTTTTACTGACTTAACGATTCATTTTGAATGCTTATTAACAAGTTATAGATTTTACAAAATTGCTTCTATTAAACATTTCTTTGTGTTTTTTGTACGTGTAACGAATAACGATGGAAGTTGAAGAAGTTGTACTTACTAATTGTATTATTTACAACAACAAAAAGAGAGTGAGGAAAAAAATGAAAAAAAGAAAAGATAGCGTTAATCGAACTTGAACTTTTGAACTAGTGTTCGACAAATGAGGTATCATTACAAGCGACCTAATCGTCGTCGTCGTAGGGCGTAATTAGCATACTTGAAATATATGATTTTAAACTTAACTCATCGCGGATTGTACTCATTTTATACTCAGCCGTGACCACGATCCATGCAACTGGGTTGAAATATCGGCGTTTCAAAATACATATCGTGAGTACCCGTATCATAATAAAATGAATACTTGAAATATGTTGTTTTGCTTACTTTACAGAGCCATTTTTACCTAGTCGCTATTTAAGTTTTTAACTTGTGTGTTGTTATTATATCTACGCCCACGTGTGTGTTCATATTTATCATAATTTACGGGAATAATGATAACCGTATTACCCTAGATCCACAACGTACGTTAATATTAATTACAATAATTAATTCTTGGCCTTGGGGACGGCAGACAGTACATTTCTTAAGCGTTAACATCTAAATCTAATCATACAGTAATCAACAAAGGTTGCGGCAATAAATTGTAAGTAATTGACATAATATTAATAGCTTCAAGCGAAAGACATGATGGCACCAGCAAACAATCATCTCAGTGATGAACGCACGGCTGACGTCAGGCATTACTCCAACCTCACTTAATTTGTAGGCCCTTAAGCTTAAGCTTAATTATTAAGTTGCAAGCTTAAATATGCGCTCGCAATTATAGTCCGACGACTCAATGCACACTTTGGGAATAAAGCCATAATAATTAGACTTTATGGCTTTTTTGCTTTTTGAGTTTTTGTAATCCTCATGCACACACAGTCACAGTCAAATAAAATTCCTTGATTTTTGTCCAGAAAAGTTGGTTTGGAATTTTAAAAGATATTGTAAATGTAAATATGAGCTTTATTTTCTTAACAGCGTAAGCATCGCAACTTAAAAGTCTCCCTGGGAAGGCTTAAAGTACTGTAAATTGGAGTTACAATTAAGTAGAGTAAAAAGGGGTAATAATCTCTCCACTAATTGCAACTGCAGCTGCGTGGTGGAGTATGCTTTAGACCTCTTCATTTATGAGGTAAGATCCGTGCTCAGTAGTAGGTCATTAATAGGTTGAAGCCAAGGAAAATGAAGGTGACACACCCAGTATATATTCTCTAGCTCGTCAAATCAAATCTGTTTGTATTACCGGTTTGCTTCTGGCGTCAAGTTTATCAAACAGGATATAGTAGTTTTAATTTACATTTTTATTATTTACTTACGCAATAACCTATTTTGTGCTATTATTATTTGGATTGTAATTACTATGTCATTGGGTGTAATTTCTCTATGAAACTAAAATAGCTTTTTATGATAGTTTTGGTAGATAGATATCATTTGGTAGGTAGGTGTCATTGGGGTAAGTTGTTCCTTTTCTAGTGTGAGTGCGATAAATTACATCCATAGGTCTATTTACACTCTTCTCTGTCTTTATTCCAAAATACACATGTTATTTACTATATCCGTAACATCAATGATGACAACGGAATATAATGAGATTGAGACAACCCAGTGACATACTCGTATAGCATTTACATTAGCTCGTGATGGACAATAGGCGTGTCTAATCACCATAAACATATTCTTGGTATATTACACCATCAACAGACATTGATTGAGAAATATTATATCATCAATATCACGCATAGATTATTATAAAATTTTATGAATTTTATGTAACCAGTCGACAAATGAGCATACCACGTGATGGTCACCATCTGTTACCTTCTGTTACACTTAAGCATCAACTATGCGTTGGCGGTTATGAAAAAATTGAGAAGAAAGTACTGGTTACTCCTCATGCCGCTGGAGGCTTTGTAGACTGGTTTTAACCAGTGTGGGGTCGCCAATAAGCTTCTTTGAAAGCTTCTCTATCCAAGGTTTCGTTTTGCAGCACCAGCCCTGATGTCATTGCAGTACTGCACATATTGTCGAGCATCAAAAAGTTATTACTCTATCTGTATTAAAGTTAAACTGTGTTCGTACGTTACACAATTGCGATAGGATCTCGAAAATGGCCGATGCGTTTCAATTATCGTCCTACCGCTAACTCTGCGGTTTCTAAACAATACGATGGCTGACAGCTTTCGACACTGATTTACGACGAGGCAATCTGATTTAACTCAGGCCATTGAAAGGCGATCTTTTTCTGACCTAGTGGCTATTAACACTTGCACAGCGACGTGAGACCGACGCGACAACGAGTCGACAGCGACGCGACAACGACGCACGTATGTTTAGTGTCGCTGCGACTTATTGACGTTGAAGGCAACGTCAATATATTGTCACAGGAGTGGGTAAGGGATAGGAAAGGAATAAGACCTGTTTGAATAGATGGTATTTTTATTCAAAGGATAACACTCGCAACACTGTAACTGCGCACTTCACTAGGTATTCACTTTACTCCTGTTCTTGACAATTCTTCTCCTTTCTTCTTCATCTTCTTCTTCTTCTTGTCCTCCTTACGGATTCGATTCCGAAACTGAACTGCCCATGCCGTGTTTCAGATCACCTTATATACCCCTAATTTCGAACACAACAAAACGTTTTTTTGATTTTCTTGTCTCGTTTCAGCGAGAACATTCTAGAAATTTCTTCTATCCCGCTCGCACATTTTCTCACTGACATACACGGCGACATTTGCCAACAGAATCTACGCGCGTAGAGATGAATATAGTGCGTCAGCGATTGTGACAACGGTCAATGGTGGATCAGTTTGGGGAACAGACTGAAACTCTTCAGACCCACGGATTATTGGGCACTCGACAACTCATCATCATCTCAACCCATAACTGTCCCACTGCTGAGTATGGGTTTAGTACCTAACTCTCTATCCGTATAGTATTATATCAAAGTTAATGTCTAAGTATAAATTAATATTGCATGGTTATTCCAGAGCAAAAAATCCTTATTTATTTTTGTTTACTAAGAATGCCATCCTTGACATTTTAATTTAGATTTAGTATCAATGATTTATTTTCGAAGCCGTAAATAACATTGAAGTAGTTAATATAGTTTTAATTAAAAACTGCAAATAACAACAAGAATAGTATGTTGATCTTTTTTAACACAGAATTAGTATGATAACAGTCAATATAATTTACATATTATCACGTTGTAGTTCGTTAGATCGATTCTAATTGCCGCCAAAGAGGGCAAAACGAAAAAAAGAACGGTCCGGTGCGAGTCGGAGTCACACACCGAGTTCCGTACCATCGAGAGATGCCTTTGCCTTTCTGGTGAACGCGTTGGTGCTTTTGTGAGATACAAATTACTTACTAGAGGCATTCACCGTTGTTCGAAATTAACTCAAATTTTATTTGGTCAAGAACAAGATAGCGTTTGAAAATAAATCAATTTTTTAAAGTAACATGTACGTCGTGTTCCGGATGGCAGTTGGCATATAGCCGGATAGCATAGGTCCGGATAGCAGACAATTTTGTCTGAATATTTATTCACTTGGTGGTAGCCGTGGACGCTGGCCGGTTACACCATTCTCTTGCTTAAATTAGCCGCCAAACGACTTATGTTCCGGTTGGGTGCTTGAAAGCCAGTAAGTGCTTTATTTCTTTCCATTTCTTTCTTTCTTGGCCGGCAACGCATCTGTGATGCCTCTTGGCTTACCTACTGATGGCCAGTGACTAATATGATTTTAAAAAATCTTCATCAAGCATCAAGAGTTAAGGCTTATTTAATAATAAACGATTTAAACATAATTGATTCTGATGATTATGCTAAATTTACACATAAAATATAATTGGGTAGTATGTTAACCTGAAGCGCTCATAGCCCGACGGCTTGCGTCGATCTTAACTGCTCGACAAAGTTAAGCAACAGCGGGCGCGGTCGGTAGTTGGATGGGTGACCGCTAGTGGCAAACATTTCTTGGGCGCTTCCGTGCTTCGGAGAGCACATAAAGCCGTTGCTCCCGGCTGTTATCATTTGGTAGCACTCGTTAAGCCATGTCGGAGGCCTTTGGGCGGCAAAAAAAGCTTCCTACACCATGGGTTGGCCACTAACCCCTACACTAATCCGCACTGGAGCAGCGTGGTGAAGAATAAAATGAAGAGAATCTCACATAATATTATTTTTCACATTGCGCATTAATCGTCGTAGTGTTAAATGAAGCGAGTTGTAAGGGTTTTGATATTTCACAGAAGGAACAGAACCCTAAAAGATGTGTTCACGCTCCGTTTCAAGAATGTAGGCGGCTTTAGAAAAATAGAATTCCTACTTTGATATAATCTCGAGTCTTTGTGAGCTGAACAAAGGAAGAATTGTTTTACTCATTGAATAAGTATTGAATTCAATCGGTATACACTAGCTTTATACTTGCACGCATCACTTTACGGCAAAATTGCCGTTAATCATTTTGGAGGCATCCTTATGTCTAGGATAGAGAGGATATCTAGGATAGGATAGAGAGGATAGGATGAACCGGATAGGAGTAACGGCTGAGGCGCGCTATATATTTTTTATGTATGTTATATTTTGAATATATTTTTTTATTTGAAAGAAAGTAGTCCCGAGATGGTCCCTCTGCCACCAAGTCAGGATCAAGGATGACGGAATCCCAGAGAAATTGAGGGAAACCCTGAAATTTTTTATACTTGTCGATTTTGAAGTCGGTTTTTTCTCATTAAATTATTTACTTTAAACAATCTTTGTTTATTTCGCACAAAGGTACGAGGAAGAATACAAAAATAATTTTAGAATGGTAATTCCTTTTGCGGTTTCCTATGAGGTAAAGTTGACAATACTTGCATTATATTCCATTATTGTATAATAAATACATATTTAATTACATGTTATGTAATACAAATCGTTCCAATATTAATAGCTGTCATCCTGAGGGAATATTGTGTATTTAATAAAGGAATTTAAACTCATCATTCAAATTTCTGCCTCGCTGGGAATTGAACCCGGATTTGTACGACAGCAGTCCGGCATGGTTACCATTGCGCTTCACGACACACGCCAATAGAGACTATTTTGTAGTTACTGACATCGATTTCATTTTTATTTGAAAGTTGATATGATTTGCTATATTCATAAGATTTAAAAAATACCCAAATATACAAAATTATTAAGATAGCTTACAAGCTTTTAACTTTAAAAATATGACATATTTTTTTACGCTAACACTTGCTGGTTACGAAAAAATACAACAAAATATACGTTTGACCTTTGTACATACGTGAAAACAATTATTTTTGTTTTAGCACACCTGAAATCGATATGACATTTGACCTTTTCGGTTTTAGTTGTGTGTCAAATTTAATTAGTTAAAAACTGTCACGTTAAAACTGCAGTTCATTCAAGCTATAATACGTTTGTAGCAAAATCTCCTAATAGACCAAGAGCCCAGAGCGATCTGACATAATTTATTTTTGCATGGATGAAACCTTAATTTCTCAGTAGTGTCCATGTTATTCGATTACCCTGCGTGCTTTTGGAAGCTCACCTGGTGACACCTGGACAGGTACCAGATAAGAAAGGCAGGTAAAAATAAGAGCTACTTCAGTTATTTTCACATGGCTGATTTTGGATGGATGGATGGATGAACTGGACCGATCCTGGCCCTGTGCCCTTGTGGGAGAGAACTGGTCACAATCGTCAATGTCATGGGCGACAGCAGAGGTTCGTGATGCACGCTCATTTGCTACCTTAATTCCATTAAAAAAAACGACGCAGCGGGAGCAGAGGAGTTTTGTCCGTTGAAGCAATGACGTAAACACGTTTAACAAGCACAGAAAAGGGAACAAACCCATGGAACTTACGATAAAACTGATCGTATATGCATCGTGTAAATTTTTACCATAGGTACAGTTTAACTGAACTGTACCTAACTGAACTGTGCCCATAGACACCCTCTATAATTTTTTATCTGTATGCGAATTATTGCAGGATTTTTTTATCAATTTTGACCGAACTATTTCGTTGAAATGGGACCGCGTTACGTAAGAGTGAAGTATCAAATGGGTGTCCCAGTGTCTACTCAGTCAATTAGCTTGTTTTGGAATTAGTTCCACTTATGGTTTCGTACTTCCGTGCAAGTTTTTATGATTTGAATAATAGTTTGCGGTGTGTCGATGTATATAATTAGTGTTAACTTAAAGAAGAGACAAGTAAGAGATGGTAAAATAAAAATAAAAAAAGGTTTCTTGTTATGTAACCCTCATTACATTTTCGTTTTATTTTCGGTATCTTTGGTGTACAAAACTGTAAAATCACCCCCAGTGCCTTATAATAAGCGATTATATTTATTATTTTTGCGGCTCATTTTCTCAGTTTTTATTCTTACATAACGCAGTCCTTTTGTAATCAGTATGGCTACTTATGTTCATTTGGATATCCCCGAATGTAAATTACTATAGCCAGATAACAAGCCGGACACGAGTCACTAGTGTTATTAGTCATATTAACAGTAATATTCCGAACTACGCATTGCAACGGATCGCCCTGAAAATCACGATCTTTTGCTGAGTGCGTCCTATTTCATCAATGTCTCTTATTTTTTATTTTTTAATGTCTTTCTTTTTCTGTATTGTGCGCTTGATGGAATAAATGTATTTTCTTTCTTTCTTTTCCAGTAGACCTTGTTCTTTGCGTTTACAAATACATAATTAATAAATATTTACCCATTTTCGCAACATTTTTCATTGATACTTACTCTGTTCTTGTCGGTTCTAGCGTGATGTTAAATAATAATAGCCTTATAGCCTTCCGCAATAAATGGACTATCAAACGCAAAAAGGTCTTTTCCATTCGAACCAGTAACTCCTGGGAATAACACGTTCAAACAATGATACATAATTCGTAATACCACCGTCCGCCACGGTGCTTAGTACCATTTCTACCGTGTAATAATTGTTTTGACAGCAGTTGTGTTCCGGATAGAAATGTGTGGATCCGGTTTTTTAGAGGCAGATGTTCCATCCTTAGGGACTAAGATGACCATCTCATCTGTGACCGAAATAAAATGAGACTCTTGCTAACCATTATTAATTGAACTTTCTGAAAGTTAATAAATCGTTTAAATCTTAATAATACCAAGGAAAAATCATTAAACGCCTATTAAGTCAATGTTATTTTACTAGTCATGGCAACGATTATATAAATGTGTTCTCCACTCTTATCTAATATTTACGCTAAATATTGACTTTTGGTCTAATTGAAAAATAATAAAAAGACATTTAATTTAAGTTGTAAGGTCACTTTACACCCATCCGATTAAAGTTCATATGTGAAGGTCATTGCGTTGACCGCATCCGTTTCATGAGAAAATTGTATCTTGATGTCGAGTTAGTGATTATAATTTTTTTCGATATTTTTAATATTAACCCAGGGCATAAAGACATTGATTTCGAAAAAATAGTAAGAAGCTGAATTTTTGTTGAGGCCTTTTTTAATTGTTTTAACGTTCCCTGAAAATACCCTTGATGTAATTTGTGAGTTTTGATGAGAGTTGAAAGGGGATATGTTTTCTGCGATTATTGCCATAAACGGTTATTTTTTACCCTTTTCGTTTCCTTTCTTGGATTGGTGATTGAAGGGACGAGGGATTTAGCATAGACATATTTCCCTAATGCAAACTTAATTGATTAGTTTGTCAGTTGTCATGTATAAAAAGTGATGTGACTAAAATATGTCGTGCGTGGAGTTTTTAGTCTATAAACATTTCGCGGGAAGTCGCGAACGATAAGCTTGTTCAAAACTGACTTTAATGTTGAATTCGGTAATGTTATTTAACTCACTTGATAAAAGCGCTCATAGCCCGGCGTCGATACTAACTAATCGAAAAAGTTAAGCAACAGCGGGCGCGGTATTTGGATGGGTGACCGGACTGCTAATGACAAAAATTCTTGAGCGTATCCGTGCTTCGGGGGGCACGTCCCGATTGTCATCATTAGATAACAGTCGTTAAGCCATGTCGGAAGCCTTCGGGCAGCATAAAAACTTCTTACACTTGGGCTGGCCGCTAACCCCCTCCCCCAATCCGCACTGGAGCAGAGTAGTGGAGTATGCTAGAGCATACTCGACTACTCTCCTACTCCCGGCCTCCTCAGTTAAGAGGTGAGATGGCTGGGTAGTTGTTTAAATTTGACGCAACGCCGTGCGGGAGTTGGGCGCGGTTTCGTGTAAGTCAGCTACGACCGATTAAAATACCCCTGTAAAGTCACTGTATTCTCTCTTCATTCAGATCATTTTCGGTTTTTTATGTCAAAATAGTCCCAACGCTGCGCACGACGGCGGCGGTACGAAGAAACTCTTGACAGGATACATTTTACATTTAACACTAGCTTTAGCCGTATCTTTCTAATGTCTAGTTGGCTCTCGATTTCTGAAAACCACAATTATTAACCACATCTTAGTGCACAGCATTTTGCGGTCAGAAACACCAACTGCTCTTTGTAACATTTCGAAAATTAGCTTTGGATGAAAAAACGTACGAATCAGCAAACGAACTAAAAGACATGACTGTGGGTCTATCCTAGTAGTTGTTCGACAACTGATCACATACATACTATCAATTTTTATTAAAATAAATGAAAAGTAATGGCAAAAGAAATTGCTCTGTAAAACTGGTGGTGTTTCTGAAAAAAATTATAATATGTTTATCACATACATATACGTTTATTAATTGTGAAGTAAGACTGTCCTGTTATAATAACGTCACTGATATGACTATCAGTGTCGTCTGACTAACCGTAAGCAGCGGTTGTTTATTAATATATACTAATATAAATATGGATTTAGAACTATGTAGATTAATAATAGTGTTTCTTATGTTTCCGTGTACTCAAAGTGTTGATATCAAAAGTAATGTAGCGTTTGTGATTGATGATACGGCATCTATGGATCCTGTGATTCAACAAGTCAAAGAAAAGGTTGAAGAAATGTTTGTCACTGTTTACGATTCGAACATATCCAAGATAGGAGACTTTATTCTTATTACATTCAACGACTATGAAGTTTTCAATAATAAGATGGAAAACGACTTTAAGCGTAAGCGTAAGTAACTTAGTTTTTAAACTTTTGGAAAGCGTGTGTTCAATAGTAGGAAATATGAAAATGTGGAAAAATAAGGGGTTATGGATACGGGGGGGGTGCTAACGGGGGGGGGGGTTAAAGTGGATTTAATAAAATGGAAACATGCTTATAATTTACATCTACAATCTACAATACACATAACTGTAATAACAAATTCAAAATGTTTCAGCCATCAGAGAGCGTGTTGTTACCAGGGACCCAAAGGCATTCCTAAGCGAACTGGATAACATAAATGTCAATGGCGGCGGAAATTGTCCAGAATTATGTTTAAGTGGAATACAATTCGCAATAGATAGATGTAATCCTAATTCATTCATATATGTGTTCACCGATGCGTCTCCGAGAGACCACTATCTAAAGCAGGCAATAATAAATTTAGCCCAACAGAAGTCTATTCAGGTAATTGTTTAAAGTACTCGTATTTTGCAGCTTCAACCTTATAATTTAAGTTAAATATTTTGGAATGTTAGTAAGTAACTTGTGCTTTTGGTTTTGAAACTCAAACACTCGACAATGTCTTGTCACGACAATGTCTTGTCACGACAATGTCTTGTCTCGACAATGTCTTTTAGACTGTATTTGATATTTACTTGCCCGATCGCTTGTTAGGTATCTCTCCACAACTGTGCTACTCCAGCATTGGTTATAATTGCTCGCGATGAACAACCACTGACAACGACTCGGAATGAACGTTCCCCAGAAAGTCTTTGACCTAACTGATCAAGCCAGGGGATTAGCCACGCGAAGGAAGTTTGCTTATAAGGCTAGCGTACCAAACTCTATCAAAGGTCTTCGAGATGTCAAGGGAAAAAGCCTCCCCGTTTTTCCCTAGGGCCTCCCCCTAAATATGAGTGGTATACGCTAGAAGAACTCCTGGTCTACAGGTTTTCGCGGAGCCCGTACTGTCGGTAACTAAGGAGATCATTCTGTTCTAGGTATGATGTTAGGCGATTGATCAATATACGCTCCATAATATTGCAGAGTATGGAGGTAATTGAAATAGGCCTATAGTTGGAGGGCACTTGCCCTTTTCTGGCACGGGCCGCAGATTAGCAAGGTGTTTAGTATTAGCTGTTAGGAAATCATAGTTCTTAAAACGCGCGCGCGCTACAAACGACCATGACCAGACCATGACGAATGTGTACCAGACCATCTGCGTTCAACTTCTCGCTTGTAATCAAAAATGTATTCATGATTAGTTACGGATTATAATTTCATCTGGTGCATTTTGCCCAAAATGTAGCTTTTACACGTGGAGACACGTAAATGTCCCCACACAGAACTCCAGCAATTGTATTCTGTAATCATGATTACATTTTTTCCTTCTCTGGTTAATTCCCGAATTAATACGCCAGCAATCTAAAAACATGATTAAAAGTAATAGCCGGTATGATACTGGGGGTACTAGCGTGGCTTAAACGGATGTTCGATCATACATAATCTCTGTTTTTAGTCACTCAACTTAGTTATGATTGTAGAAGTGGGGCGTACTTAGTTGCTTAAATAACCTAATACAGGGGGGCACTTTTTAACGTAAATCACGGTAACAATAAATTTAACCGGAGAAATTGACATAAGGTTATCCGTCCATCTCAAATTCAAGCCAACCAGCTCGTGGTGCGACTTCTGAACAATGGACGAGGCTAGGCTATTGTAGGTCGTTGGGCTCTTTGTTTATTATCTATAAATTAATTTAATCACAATTATCATCTTAACCCATAACTCCTCTCACAAATCCTGCCGGGATAAAGAGGGGGTCTTCGGGGTCCAATTATCAAACCTGTCGACTATCACTGCTTCTATAAATTAATATGTCATTACCACTTAAATAGAAGAATCAAAAGCAAACATAATTCAAATATAATGATTACCCTTAAAAATAAATTGCTGGGTGCTTATCTATCGGTACCAAGGTAGGGTACTCCTGAGGGTACTCATGCATGATAGGATTACCCGCCTGGCTAGCTGCCGCACTGATCTTGTTTCGGTCGCAGTGTAGGAGAACTATAATAAAATTGCGAATCTCTTGCTTCTCTTTCCCCGTCAAAGGATTGGTGATGCTTGATGCTGATGACTTTGAAGTCCATAGCGATGACCACTTACCATTAGATGGTTCTTGCGTTTTTTTGCTATATAAAAAAGTAAATAACAACTTAATTTTTTACAGATAACTTTTCTATTGCTGTTGCCACAGGAATATTGTAGTGGAAAATTAGATGTCAATGTTTATAAGGACATAGCCAGCGCAACTAATGGAGAAGTATTTATTTTAAATGAAGGTGATGTAAATCAGGTACATTTAAATTTTTATAATCATTGTCATTTCCCCTAAATTTATTTGAAAGAGGTTACATAAACTAATAAGATTGTCCCTTCGATATCGGGGCGGCCTAGAATACTAACCCCAATACCATACCATGAGTGACGTAAGAGGCGATATTAGCCGGTCCAATGCTTGCTGGTAGGACTACGCGTATGGATTATATTATCAATATTATTATAAGGCTATGTATTAATATTATTAATTGTATTATTACCTTTCCGTAAACTCCACTTGCCTGCCTGTCATTCTCTTTCTTGAGCAGTTGGGAACTGAAAAGCCAGTACTTTATTTCTCTATTCTTCCTTATTTTTTGGCGAGAAACGCATCGGTGACGCGATCGGTTTCACTGATGGAGAACACCAAAACAATCTCAAATTTATTTTCTTCAAATTTATTTAGTTTTGAATAATTTCAGATAATAAATTATATAACACATTGCTTGCGAAGTCAACAAACACCGGTGATTATTGTACCAATCAAACCGGGAACCAATTATATCCAGGTTCGTAAATATGTTTTTCTGTTGAGTGAAATATATAAAATTGAATTTCTGTAATATAAAATTGATGTAATTAGTGACAATGCTTGGCAGGAGTTTAATATAAGTCATATTAATTAGTTTTCAGGTGATAATGATATGAAGAATCTCTCTATCAAGGTTAATGTTTCGCCTGGATCTTCTGTAGACTTAGAGGTGATTGGACCAGATGGCTATAAAACTTCTACATATAATTTGATTAATATTCCGTATACTAAGGTATGCATATTAATTGATTAAATTAATAGTTTGCCTAATGACATTTCATGTTTATTATTTGATTAAGCAATATCCCATACTACTACGTAATCAATTGTAAATCGATTGATCAAATTAAAAAAACGCCCTTCGATGTTGTGAGTTGAATTCATGTTAGTGAGGAAACGTCATGGAAATTTCCGCTCTGCAAGCACGTTAGGCCTTTTTCCTCTGTTTGATTGTTAGAAGATAGTTTTTACCATAAGAGGCGTTAAGACCCCTTAATATCGTCCGATCCTTGGTAAATCCTCCGTCAATCCACACTGAAATGGCCTGGTGAAATATGCTTGAGATCTATTCAGTAACAAACATTAACATCATTGTCCAGTAATGACTTTCAGTCACACGTCTTATTATGGTACGATATATAAGTCACTGAACATTTAATTGATTGCATGTAATAATAATATTCATTATATTTTTGATACAAGGTTGATATTGTACCAAATCCTCAAAATGGAGGTTACTCAGCAATTGTTTATACGGATGGTACAGGAGAAGCATCAGTTAAAGCTACAGTAACTATTGACTTTACACATGGGTTTAGTACATTGATTCCAAGTTCAATGAAAAATACTAGAACCAGACCAGTACCAGGTAAGTTTCAAATTAAACCACTTGTTAAAGATAGCGTTCTTGGTGGGGGCAATCCCTAAATATGGGTATAAAAGTTGATAAAATCAGAGAACTTTGGGTATACTAACTTTGGGTAATATCATCCCTTAAGGGGATAAAAGGGGGGTGCCCTTTTATCCCCTTAAGGGATGATATTCGAAAAAATATTTTATACGTGTTTCATGACTTTCAATGAAAAACCTTCATACTGAATTTCATTCGAATACCTTTAAAAACGGCAAAGTTTGCACCGCCCGCACTCCCCCTTAGGGGGTAAATTTTCGAAAATCCTTTCTTATTTCCCCCCTATCTTATAAAACGAACTCCTGTGCAAAATTTCAAGTTTCTAACCCTTATAGTTTAGGCCCTGCGTTGATATGTCAGTCAGTCAGCTTCTCCTTTTATATCTTGTATATAGATAAGGTATAATATTATTCTATAAGACATAAGGTCAGCATAATAAGGACATCAGTTATAAGGAGAGACCCGTATTAGTTCACTATTTAATTGGTCGAAGTGAAATATTATGTATGTATGTATTTTAATAAAATGAAAATTGTGTCGTTGGACACCAGGTAGGAACGAAGTTCCTTCGGCTACTGTCGCGCCTGCGCACGTCTCATTTAACGGTTTTATTCCACGCACTTTTTTCCACGCGTCTCATTCCACGCTTACGGTTTTACTATCACATATTTTTCAGTTCGGTCGCGCAGCAAAATCCCTATCCCCTCCAAGCCTGCCGTAAGGAACTTCGTTCCAAAATGTTTCCGAAATCTATTAAGATTTATAAATCAATAACGAGAAGTACTTAAATAAAATAAGTATTGACACAATAACAAAGAAAAAAAAATTATATTTGCCAAACGGATTTCTAGATAAAGAATCATATTTGGCAATCCAACTTATATTGACGGGTACGATTGATGCTGAAGTGGAAAGCATCCATTTAGTTGGTATGGACGACAAAGAAAAAAATAAATTGCCTGCAACTGTTGTAAATGAAAAAGAAAAGATTTACATCAGCACAGCGTTTGAACCACCTAAAGATAGTTTCAAAATAATGGTAAGATAATAAATTTTAATGCAATTTTTACTCAAAAAGGAGGACTCAAAACAATATTGAAAATTAATTATTTATATATTTATTTAACTTTTAGATATTTGCTGTAGATAAAAAGACCGGCTACAAATACATAAGGATTGGTCGTACACCTGTCAAACCACAACCAAGTCCATCAAGTAATAAATATTTTAATTTTTAATAATTATGCATTCAATGATTTATAATATGTATAACAAAAAGGTGCAATTTATTATATTCCAAATGCAGTTTGAATAGATTTTGATACTTAAGCATAATACAGCAAACCGATTTAAATGTTGTAATTTCTCACACAATTCTAGATCATTTGAAATACAAACAACCAGAAGTAAAAATAGGCAGAAGCCCAAAAATTGATGTTAAATATGGCGAATCAATAAAATTAGAATGCTTTATCATAGCACATCCTGAACCCAAAATTGAATGGGAAGACGTGTCAACTGGATTACAGTTACCTTCGAAGGTTTGTATAGATATAAGTGATATTGTTTAGAAGATAAAAGATAAAATAACTAATCTAATTGCATATTTCATATAACAAATTTATATCGTGAACAGGCATCAATATTGGAACTTCCCTATGAATATATTTCGCAATTGGAGATTAACAATATTTATAAAGATGGATCATATCAATGCAAAGCCACGTCTAGCATCAACGAGGTTATTATAGATGAAATAAAAGTTGATACATTCAGGCCACGATTTCTAAAGATCCTTGAAGCACCCAAAGGTAATAAACAAACGTATAAAGTAAGTTGCTAAACGAAAAAAATATTATACACAGAGAAATTATGGAACGTAACAAAAAGTTGCAACATTATGAAAATAATCATTCTTAAAATCGTAAAACAAGACTTCTGATTTAACAATGTAAAAGAATAAAAAAAACTGCATTTTAAAATAAAAGTGCATTTCATATCAACGTTTCAGATACTAATATAAATTATGAAAAAGACGCCAAAGTATATTGTAAGATAGATGCCTGGCCGCCTGGATATGTCACGTGGTATAAGGATGATAAAGAACTTATACAAGACGGTAACTTCGAAATATCTGATGACAAAGCTACATTATCGATCAAGAAAATGCTGCCGGAATTAGAGGGTTCTTATTCTTGTAGAGCTACAAACGAAGATACCTTTAAAACTTTAGATTTCACTCTTACGCTATCTGGCGTCGGTAAGTCTACTTTAAAATAAACCTTTACTATTATAATTTATAAGACACCAGTGACAATAAACTTAGCATACTTAAATAGCTGTTAAAGTGCTTTTAATTGTTCTTAATGCGTATGTCTGAATATTTTGAATATAAAACCTTGAAAAGAATCTCTCAAACTTGAAAAAAATAAATACAACTAGTCCAGTAAACTCAAAAGCTTGCATATCTTGGAGGTGTAATAAAATATTGTTTTTAATTATTATTTAATAACGTGAACTATAGCCGAACAACATTTGTTTCAGAATCTCCCGAAATAGATAAAACAAATCCAAATAGTCATGTTAAGGAGGGCTTAAAAGCTTACATATCTTGCAAGTACTTAAATCACATTAATTGTATATGATTATTATAATTCATGATGTATGATTTTTATCATTTAATAAATAATTAGTAATGTTAACAATAAAACAAAGCTTAAGCAATATTAAGACTGACTGAAATAAGATTTTAAATTGATTTATACTAAGAAACAATATCGTGAATATCATAAAATAAGTCCAGAATTAGGAAAATTACGAAATAAAAATGCAACACATGCATAAAACTATCGAGCTATTTTTCGCTGCATAAAACTGGATTGGGGCTACATGTAAATTCGGTGGATTGGAGTATCATCAGCGATCTCAACCGTCGCTATGCGTGTAGCAAATTGCAATCATGTCTTGTTCATTTTCAGAATCATCAAAGGATTACCATCACCAACGATTACATGGGAATTCAAAAAACATGACACCAACGATTTTTTAAGCATATCTAATACAGGACAGGATATTGAAATAGATTCAGTTAAAATGGACGACTCTGGAACTTATAGATGTCATGCAATAAACGTCATTGGAGAAGATTTTCATGAGATCTTACTAGCTGTGCAATGTTCGTATATCAATTTATGTTATTTAATTGTTATGTGATAAAATTATTAAAATTATTTGTACTAAACGGAAAAAATATGAACATTTACGAAACTAAAAAGGTATTTAAATCGTCGATGTATGTTAAACCACAAATAACAACTGTTGTAGATTTTGATAAACTCTTTACTGTTTGAAAACCCACTTGCGTACAGACATGACTGTATATTCAAGCACGTCGACTTGTGACAAAATGTCAATACATTGAATATTAATAATTACATTTTGATATATGTAGTTTATGAAGCTTTTGTTAATAGTTTGGAGGAAACAATACAAAAAATATATTCAATTGTGTAAAGGCAAGGGAATGCTGAAGCAATTGTAATAATTTACCTGAACAAACAGAAGAATATTGGAACAGATTTCTACTCAATTATTTGCATTAGTAATATGTTTTTCCTCGCTATTCGTATACGTTATTGAAGTTTTATATAAACATAATGGCAATTGTATGTTCGTCTTGGAAATAAAACCGAATAATACTTTGGAATTTAAAGGTTTCAAAATTAGGTAATCAGGAAATTCGCGAAATATATAATATCTTGGCACATTCAATACAAAAATCTATAGCGGGATCCAAAATATTTGTAGAGACATCAAAAGCCGCTTTATTGGAAAATAAGTTTAATATTTACTTATAACAAAACTAAGTATATAAATATCGTATTTTCATGTTATAGATATACCCGAAATAGACAAAAGCAATTCCAAAGTCACACGTAACCAAGGCGAGCGAGCTATCATATCCTGCAGGTAAAATTTTTCAAGTATTAAGACCATTTTTCTGAAGAATAAGAAAATATAAAATATTTAACTCTTAACAATAAATCACGTTACTAGTAAAATAAACAAAATGTTTTAGAATTACTAGAGACTCACTCTACTATCGGAATTCAATCGTAATTCATTTTGTCAAAGGGTTACTTCGCAATAACGCGAATAAATTTATTAGTAACATATATTATACATTACATATAAAATTTAGATTTCTGCATGTAAAATTTATATCAAGTCTCCCGTAATTTCGTATGTGCTTTATTTTAAAACAGGAGTTCCTACAAAGTTTTCTTTGATTCTATTGGTTATATTTATTTCCAGTATCAAAAAAGGAATCCCTGTGCCAGATATAAGTTGGGAATTCAAACAAAAGGACACAGCAGACTTCCTTGTTATTGCGGAAACAAAACAGAGTCATGTAATAGAGTCAGCTGATTTAGAAAATTCCGGTGTTTATAAATGTCATGCGAAAAACGATGCTGGCGAAGATCATCATGAGACTGAGTTGATTGTACAACGTGCGTACCTCCTTTCGAACTAAAATTTATACCAACATTTATTTGTAATTAATTTAGCTTATCTTTATCGTATCTCGTTCTATATTTTAGATAAACCCGAAATAGACAAAAGCAGTTCTAAGGTCGTACATAACCAAGGCGAGCGGGCTATCATATCGTGCAGGTATCGTTTTTTAAATGTCTCAAAAATAACTGCATTTTGTCAAAGTGTTTCTTCGCATTAACAGTAATGAATATTTTATTATCTTCAATAATTTATTTGTAATACATTTTCGTGTAAAGCTTCATTATTCCAAATCTCACAGACGTTAGTGCGTGCATGATTTTAAAAAGACGTACCTATACAGTTTTCTCGTTAAATCATCAATTTAAAATGACGTCTTTGATTCGTTGTGTACATTACATTTATTTTCCAGAATAAAAAACGGATTCCCCATGCCAGACATAATTTGGGAATTCCAAAAAAAGGACACAGTTGACTTTCTTGCTGTTGCGGAAACAAAACAGAGTTATGTAATAGAGTCAGCCGAATTAGAAAATACTGGTGTTTATAAATGTCATGCCAAAAACGATGCTGGGGAAGATATTCATGAGACTGAGTTGATTGTACAACGTGCGTATCTACTTTGCAACTAAAATATATTCCAAAATTAATTTTTAACTATAATTTACTTAATAAATATCGATTTTTTTTCTTTTAAGGTAAACCCGAAATAGACAAAAGCAATTCTAAAGTCACACGTAACCAAGGCGAGCGAGCTATCATATCATGCGGGTAAAATTTTTCAAGTATTAAGACCACTTTTCTGAGGAATAAGAAAATATCAAATAATTAACTCTTATCAATAAATCACGTTACTATTTCAATAAATAAATATTACTAGACACTCACTTTACGTCGGAATTTGATCGTAGTTCATTTTGTCAAAGGGTTACTTCGCAATAACACGAATAAATTTATTAGTTACATAATTTATACATCTATTATTATATACACTTCTCATCAGAAAAATCGAAACACTTCCCTTTTTTATGGTTTTTGTCCTAACTTAACACAAAAGAGTTTTTATTCCAGGAAAAAAATCACATGGAAGTTCGGCCATTACAGTGATTAGCGAAAATTCTTAATTCACAATTAGAATTTCATTTGTTTATCCTATAAATGAAATGATTCACTGTTTTAGGACAACTGTGTGTTTAGAGTTGGAGTACATTTCAGCTTTGAAAACTAAAAATTAGCACTTATCTTAAAACTTTTTGTTCTGTGTTCTGTATACTGTGTGTGTACTGTGACTTTGGGACCTCTGTAAAAGTTTTTATTCTAAAACATATGGATAATTCGCCAGCAGAAGCCGCCCAAGTGGTGGCATTGCTGGATTCTTGACTTAGTCAGCGTGTTGTGGCTGAACGATTACATCTAAGCCTGTCGACTGTTCATAGAGTCTACAAACGCTATCGGGAGACTGGTTTGTTCACACGCCGTTCAGGATCTGGCAGGAGTCGGGTCACTTCTAAGCGAGATGATCGATTTATTGTAACAACTTCTTTACGAAATCGACGCCTAAATGCATTTCAACTGCAGCAGCAGCTTCATGTTGAACGTAGGGTGGCTGTAAGTGTCTCTACAAATAGAAGAAGGTTAAAGGAACGTGGTCTGGTACCGCACAAGCCAGCAAATGGGACGGAATTGACTGTAGACCATCGAAGAGCGCGCCTTAACATTGCACGTGTGCACCTAAATTGGTCATATCTCCAGTGGAACAAATTCCTCTTTTCTGATGAGTGTAAAATTATGCATTATGGTAACAACGGAAAGAACAAGGTCTACAGAAGAGATGGAGAGTGCTTTGCACAATGTTACATTGTAGAAAAGGTCAGTTATGGTGGCGGTTCGTGGACGGTTTGGGGAGGAATCAGCGCCGACGGTAAGACGGAGCTTTTGTTTGTGTCTGGGCCACATCTGCGTGCACTAAACAGTCATCGGTACATCGAACAGTGTCTTGAGCTTCACGTGATACCCTATGTACATTTTATTGGCAACGGTTTCATATTCATGCACCACAATGCTTGTACTCACACCGCGAGCATCATACGAGATTTTATTACCGAAGTCGGTATCTCCATTATGGAATGGCCAGCAAGAAGCCCGGACATGAATCCGATTTAACATCTGTGAGATGAATTAAAGAGACGAATTCGTGCAAGAGATCCTGCCCCAGAAACACTTAGCCAGCTGCAAAATGCAATCCAAGAGGAATGGAACGGAATGCCACAACATTTGATGGTGACTCTCATGCGATCGATGAATAACCGTACGGAAGCAGTAATAAGAGCTCGGGGAGGGAATACAAGTTATTAAATAAACGCTTCTTAGCTTTTTTTCATTTACGTGTGTTGTTTTATCAATTTTCTTCATACAACATACAGGGTAAAAAAGACTTGATAAACAAAATACGAAACCTATGAAAATTTAATTTGAATTTAGAACATTAACATTAGGATTTGAAAACCTCATGTTATTCACTATTAAACGACATTTGACATATATTCCTAAATATACATATTTTTCTGATAATCCTTACAAAACATAAACTTGCAAGGTGTTTCGATTTTTCTGATGAGAAGTTTATATAAAATTGGAGGTGTGTCCCTCTATTTCAGTTTTCAGCCAAACTACGCATCGCAGACGAATAGTGTTTGTGTGGCAATAGGTACAAGTTTCCCATCATGCACTATGGTGGTTGCAAGTCGATAGTTATAAGGCTGTAAAAGATACGGGGGTTGAAACATGTTAACTTGAAAAATGTAATACTACAATTAGTCTCAAATGGTCAAACCGCTGTACCGATTTGGTTGAATTTTTTGTGTCTTCAGGTGGATCCGGAAATAGTTTAGATTCACAATTGGACCCGATAGGTGGCGTTGCTGTCGATATGTCACCAAATTTGTTTATTAAATCATAGAGCGGTACGAAGTTCAATTTTTTGTGTATCTTTAAGTGGATCCCAGAATGGTTTAGATTCACAATTGGACCCGGTAGGTGGCGCTGCTGTCGATATGACACTAAATGTCAAAAAATAAATGTCCACCCGTGCGAAGCCGGGGTGGGCCGCTAGTTACACATAAAATTTAGATTTCTGCACATAAAATGTATATCAAGTCTACCATAATTTCGTATGTGCATTTTTTTAAAACAGGAGTTCCTATAAAGTTTGCTTTGATCCTATCGATTATATTTATTTCCAGCATCAAAAAAGGAATCCCTGTGCCAGATATAACTTGGGAATTCAAACAAAAGGACAAAGCAGACTTCCTTGTTATTGCGGAAACAAAACAGAGTCATGTAATAAAGTCAGCTGATTTAGAAAATTCCGGTGTTTATAAATGTCATGCGAAAAACGATGCCGGCGAAGATCATCATGAGACTGAGTTGATTGTACAACGTGCGTACCTCCTTTCGAACTAAATTTTATTTCAACATTTATTTGTAATTAATTTAGCTTATCGTTATCCTATCCCGTTCTATATTTTAGATAAACCCGAAATAGACAAAAGCAGTTCTAAGATCATACATAACCAAGGCGAGCGGGCTATCATATCGTGCAGGTATTATTTTTTAAATGTCTCAAAAATAACTGCATTTTGTCAAAGTGTTTCTTTGCATTAACACTAATGAATATTTTATTATCTTCAATAATTTATTTGTAATACATTTTCATGTAAAGCTTCATTATTCCAAATCTCACAGACGTTAGTGCGTGCATGATTTTAAAAAGACGTACCTATAAAGTTTTCTCGTTAAATCATGAATTTAAAATGACGTCTTTGATTCTTTGTGTACATTACATTTATTTTACAGAATAAAAAAAGGATTCCCCATGCCAGACATAATTTGGGAATTCCAAAAAAAGGACACAGTTGACTTTCTTGCTATTGCGGAAACAAAACAGAGTTATATAATAGAGTCAGCCGAATTAGAAAATGCTGGTGTTTATAAATGTCATGCCAAAAACGATGCTGGGGAAGATATTCATGAGACTGAGTTGATTGTACAACGTGCGTATCTACTTTGCAACTAAAACATTTCAAAATGTATTTTTAATCAATAATGTACTTTATAAATATAGAATTTTTTCGTTTAAGGTCTACCCGAAATAGACAAAAGCAGTTCCAAGGTCATACAAAACCAAGGCGGGCGGGCTATCATATCGTGCAGGTATCATTTATCAAGTCAATCAATATCTTAATAAAATCTACATTTTGTCAAAGGGATACTTTGCATTAACACTAATTTATTTTAGTTTCTTTGGTGAATTATTTGTTAAACATTAATTATAATTATCAAAATATCTCTGGATTTCATGTAAATTTTATTGACGCCAAATCTTATAGTCGTACTTGCGTGCATAATTCTTCAAAAGAAGTACCTACAAAGTTTTCTCGTCACATGATCAATATACACGTACCTATTAAACTCTTAATTCCTTCTGTAGATTATATATTTTATTTCCAGCATCAAAAAAGGAATACCTGTGTTAGATTTAATTTGGGAATTTAAAAGAAAGGACACAGCTAACTTCCGTGTCATTGCAGAAACAAAACAGAGTCATGTTATAGATTCAGCTGATTTAGAAGATGCCGGTGTTTATAAATGTCACGCGAAAAACGATGCTGGCGAAGATACTCATGAGACTGAGTTGATTATACAACGTGCGTATCTCCTTTGGAAGTATAATAATTATATTCTAACATCAACTTTTTTGAAGATGTAGTGTATTCTATATCGTATTTCTATATTTTAGATAAACCTGAAATAGATAAAAGCAGTTCCAAGGTCATACATAACCAAGGCGAGCGGGCTATCATATCGTGCAGGTATTATTTTCCAGGTGTCTCAAAAATAACTGCAATTTATTAAAGAGTTATTTTGCTTTAATAATTTATTTGTAATACATTTTCATTTAAACCTTAATTATTCCAAATCTCATAGACCTTCGTGCGTGCATGAGTTTAAAAAGACGTAGGACGTTGGACCTACCTACAAATTTTTTTCGTCACATTGTCAATATACCCTGGATGCCATTAATTCCTTTTGTTGATTATATTTATTTACAGCGTCAAACAAGGTATCCCTGTACCAGATATAAGTTGGAAATTTAAAAAAAAGGACACAGCTGACTTTCTTGATGTCGTGGAAACAAAACAGAGTCATGTTATAGAGTCAGCTGATTTAGAAAATGCTGGTGTTTATAGATGTCTTGCGAAAAACGATGCTGGCGAAGATATTCATGAGACTGAGTTGATTGTACAACGTGAATATCTATTTTGGAACTAAATATATTTTAACATTTGCATATAATAAAATCAAGTTTATAAATAATATATTTTTATGTTTTAGGTATGCCTGAAATAGACAAAAGCAGTTCCAAGGTCATACTTAACTATGGCGAGCGGGCTATCATATCGTGCAGGTATCATTTTTCAAATATTTAAAAAAGAAACTACTGCACTTCTGTGTAATAATAGTTAGGACTATATTTTTAAGAAATCATCAATATTTCAAATTTAAGTTCTTATATAAATATATGTATAATTAATAATTACTCTTAATGAAAGTTACGCTATTTATTACACGAAATATAATATTATTTATAATTACTAGAGATCCACTTTATTGTTTAAATTGTTATATTATATTTATGTATACTTATTACGGTCGAAACAATCGTTTTACAGGGCGCTACTTCGATTAATATTTTATATTCATAAATAAAGTTTATATTACATAATTATTATTATATCTAATTCAGCGTTCTGCGCTTTTTCCTGACGTTTACTTTCACTAAATTCATGCTGCACTTCGTGCGTACATTGTGCTTGAAAAAGGGCACCTACAAAGTTTTTGTTTCACAATATACCTATGTACACGCTTGATTTTTCTGTTAATTATATTAATTTCCAGCGTCAAAAAAGGAATCCCTGTGCCAGATATAAGTTGGAAATTTAAAAGGAAGGACACAGCTGACTTCCTTGTTATTGCGGAAACAAAACAGAGTCATGTTATAGAGTCAGCTGATTTAGAAAATGCCGGTGTTTATAGATGTCTTGCGAGAAACTATGTTGGTGAAGATACTCATGAGACTGAGTTGATTGTACAACGTGCGTATCTAATTTGCTACTAAAATGGCTTCACTTAGTTGATCACTTAGGATGGCACATGTTGTACAAATTTAATCTTAAATTTAATTTTTTTAGATATTCCAGAAATAAACAAATTAGAATCGGCTAAAACGGTGAATGTAGGTGCAAGAACTGTTATATCATGCAGGTAATAAAAAAATGTTAATTTAAATTTTGTAAATAATAATGTAAGTAAAGATTTTGAATGACGCGTTAATGGTAAAATTTTTAAAAACGATACTGATGCTTGATGAAATATTGAAACCTAAATTGCACAAAAGAAGTTATAATATTACGTATAAGCTTTTTTTTTCAACTTCAGGATTGTAAAAGGTGTCCCAGAACCATTAATAATTTGGAGTTTTAAGAAAAGTGGCGCGAACGACTTTGAATTTATTTCCGACACGGGACAGGAGCTCAGAATAAATTCAGCTAGCTTGAAAGATGCCGGATTATATCAATGTATTGCTATGAACACAGTTGGAGGAGATTCACACGTGACAGAGTTGATTGTTCAATGTATGTTTTTTCTTTATATTGTGTAGACATTTAGGTTAATAAAACTGGTCTAGCTCTGACATGTCTTTTATAAATAATTTGTTTTGTTTAAGATCCTCCTTTAATAGAAAAAAGTACGAAGACTAAGACAGCCACTAAAGGAACAGACGCTGTGATAGCATGCAGGTAATATTGTTTAACAGCATTTTTACTTTATTTTAATCAGAATGATGAAGAGAATTGTATTTGAAAGTAAATGTGTTCTTCTACTACGTATACATATTTTCTATTTACCTTTATGAAATAATTCGTTTTGAATCCCAGACTTTTTAGACATTTTTCACAGGGCTATACTGCTACACCGTTTTCACAGATACGAGATGAAACTATGTATTAAAAAAACTTAAATCTGAAAATGGTGTAATACTATATTTGAAATTTGTTAATATTTTATTTTATTTTAGAATTTTAGAAGGATTACCACCACCAATGATCACTTGGAAATTTAGAAAGCAGTTGGCGACAGAATTTGTGAGTCTTCCAGCAACAAGCCTAGAGATCCATAAAGATAAAGTCGACCTAGACGATTCCGGTGTTTATAAATGTTTCGCAAACAACATAGTTGGTAAAGATTCCCATGAAATTGAATTTACCGTGACTTGTGAGTATTATGTTCATGACTTATAAATAGCTTATATTCCCTACATTTTTGACAAAATATGATTATAACAACATCTAGACAATAAGGTAATACCTATTTATTTAGTTTCTTCAAAACTCGATTTTCTGAAAGAGATTGCTCTTCGCAATAAGACAGCAAGTCGTCAACTTCTTCTGTACTTTTAAAATTTGAATTATTGGTAAACATTAAAGTGTTATTGTGTTGTATTGTATTGTTATCAGTAATTTTTTTACAGATGCACCGACTGTTACCGTCAATAAGCCAGTAATAGCAAAGGTTGGTGAACCAGTGACTTTAGCGTGTGAAACTGACGGGGAACCAAAGCCGGTTGTAAAGTGGATCCGGGCTGGTGCGACTATTGAAACAAATGTGAAATATACAATTTTCAGAGATAACACGTTAAGGTGAGGTATAAGTGTTAGTACCACTTGTATATTTATATATTTTTTCTTTCCTCTTCTCCTGTCTCTCTCTCCTCTTTTTCTTAGCCGACAACGCATTTAAAATCAGGTGGCTCGTCTGCTCGAAAATACTAAGCAAATACAGTCACAGTTAGCTTAATCAAAACAAAAAGGCATCAGCAGTCCAGGTCTAAAGGGAACTATTGTGTGTCCCCACAATTTACTGTCGTATGTGTTAAATGAGTCGTATTGTAAGAATACAGTCATAAATTTATAAAATTTTCAGTTTTGAAACATCATTGGGCGATGACGGCAATTATACCTGTACTGCGGTTAACAGCCTCGGAGGAGAATCCAAAAATGCGACCCTACAAATATACGGTAAAAACAACGATCAAATCCGTTTTATCATTACTCGTATTAAATACAGTATAGTAATATTAAACCTAATAATAGGAGAGTGAACTGAAGTGTGAGTGAGAGATCCCAAGTGATAGACAGAGTAAGTAACAGTGGGCGCGGTCATTTTTTTAAAAATAATATTACAATGTGTGTTAAAATACATCCTTATTATACGAAATGGAACATTAATTAGTTTAGTGGACGTGCCAGTTATTCTACACTATTCACGATGATGGAGGTCAATGAAGTACTTGCGGATGGAATATACTAACTAAATTTGTTTTCTAGGTCCAATAAGAATGGAGTATCCTCAAGAAAGTACTCTATACGTCGATGTCGGTTCTGATGTGGAATTGCGGTGCAAGGCTATTGGTATCCCAGAGCCCCAAATTACCTGGCATTTCTTCAGTCCAGACCCGAATATCAACCCACAAATCTTTTCGTAAGTCTACCGAGTTTTTTAGGTGATAGAGCCTTTAGTTCGCCCAGGTAGTATCACCGCCCGCCACGGTACCCAGTACCATTTCTACCGTGTAATAATTGATTAAACAGCAATTGTGTTCTGGTTGCAATGGTGTGAATCCGATTACACTTTTTTCGAGGCAGAAATCTTAGTCCTTAAGGGTAGCTTTGGTCGAATTAAAACAAGTCTCCTCCTAACAGGACTGACTATCACTACCAGTCCCTGCCCCAGTCCTCATACGTGCTAACGAACATATAGCATTTTTTTAGTACTAAGGTTGCAGACACCAGGTAGGAGGTACTGACAAAATACTCATTTCAGATCTACAAAGGAGCTACTTACAATAACTAATATGCAAAAGGCCATAACAGGATACTACAGATGTCTAGCCAACAATGGTTATGAGGAAGCATCAATAACGTATGACGTTCAAATTAACGGTAAGTACCGTGACAAGGTGACAGTGAGCACATCGTCGTGAGGAAACCTGCAGACCTGAGATTTGTCCATAATGTCCTCAAAGTCCTCAAAGGTGTCCTCAAAGGTCCGTCAATCCGCGTTTGACCAGCGCAGCGTGGAGGTATATGGCCTGTACCCCTCACATAGTGAGAGGAGACCGGGACCTAGCAGTGGGACAGTTACGAGTTGCAATGATGATTACTCACGCAATATACTCGTATCCTATCCCATAACAATGGTATTTAGAATTTTTATCTGTTTGTCTGCCAGTTTGTTCCAAGTAATGTCAGAAACTGGCTAAACGTAAACGATTTGTTGTTAATGTTGTGTTTTTGTTTTGTTAATGTCTACCTGCTTTATGTTTAACTGTATTTACTGTCTTAGAATGTACTTAAGTAATGGGAAGGAACTGTCTCCCAGGCCACAGCTCACGCTTTTCTGGGAGTCAGGGTTCTACAAATAAAATTGTAACCTTAATTATGGTCAATAAAGTTTATTATTATTATTATTATTATTATTTATAATGTCAGCTGCGGCTTGTTATCGGCGAATAACCATTTTTTCTTTCTTACTTTCTTTCTATTTTAATGCGATTCTCCCGGATTGCTTTATGACAATGCTTATAACAAGTTGTTATAACCTTAGGTTGTTATTAACAACCTAAGGTTATGCTTGGGGTATGATTGTTGCAATCAATTAATTAAAATGTTTTTTTATTTGGATTTTATTTTTACAGTGCCCGTCGCAATTGAGCATCCCGAACAAACAGAATTTACCGTCATAGAAAATGACTTGGTGCTGAGAATTCCTTGTAAGGCGACAGGATATCCGAAGCCTAAAGTTTCTTGGTTAAGAAACTTCGCTACATTAAATATGAGTAATGATTTTTATTGGATTTTTTATAAAAGATAATAGATTTATTTATGGTTCAGTTTTTAATATGAATATGTTAACTCGACTAATAAAATCAGTAGTTTTCGTTTTTTTTTCAATATTTAGAGTAACGTGTCAATGTCACAAATTATGTCAATCGAAGATGAAGAAGAGTAAAGACCAATGGATGCCATCTATCGCACTCACACAAGAAAAGGAACAATGACACGAAAATGAATGATACTGTGTTTTGTTTCACATCGCGTGCCGGTTTTTTCAAGGAAAGCAAAGTTACTTACGAGCAAACTTGACAGCTGACCGTCAAATTTTTCTTGTGCCACATACAATTGTACTTTCTCGTGCCATCTCATGTTGACCACGGTCACCAGATGTCTATAACGTGCTCTGTCTACGTCTGCTTACTTGTCGACTGTAAGGGCTATATTTCACCTGGACACCATGGCGGCGCAACCAGTCGCCGCTACCAATAAAATGTATACAGCTTTATAGAGAGTTACTCACCTGGTGTCCGTTTGGTTGCGCAACCAATTTGGCGGCGCGACCAACTCGGACACGTGCACAGAATGTTACTGGTTGCGCCGCCACGCTGGTCGCGCCACCACTAATTACTATAGCGCTACATGGTGTCTCACTCACTCGGCCGCCAGTCTGGCCGCCAGTGACAGTCTTCAAGGTCCATTTTGATACTGTCTCTGTGTGGTGTGGCAACTCTGGTGTCTGTATGGTGTCTAGTTTGGTAGCTTACGGACACCACATGGCACAACTGATCGCGCCGCCATGGTGTTCCGGTGAAATATAGCCCTAAATGATGGCCTTAACGTGTCGATGTCATAGATTAAGTCTATGTCTACCAAAATGTCCACTATATTAAATTTTTATCTAAGTAACGTTCACCTGAGAAATAGTTGATTTATTTTTTTATTAGTTTCACGCCCACAAATTCTGGATGGGTGGCCGTAAATATTTATTTTATGCAACACTTTACCAATTTAATGTTAAACAGGGCATTATTCCAACCGGATATCCCCCGGAATCCTACTAAAATCCGTTCTAAATATCTATTTAAGGATATGAACTGTAAGTCCACTCTGATCCATGATACCTATCTTTTCATAATTTAACATTTTCTAAAAAATATATTTTATAATGTACAATATTTTTCAGATGGTGATTACGCAATGGATTCTGACGGTACTCTGATAATTAGCAATCCCGACAGCATGGTAGCAGGAACGTATCTGTGTGCAGCGGAAAATGTTAACCATTTTTACGCATTCCAGCTTTTTACCGTTAAATACAAATGTAAGTACCTATTATTATACCTATATGCGGTCCCCACGCTTACGTTCTTGCCGAAAACTTGGCGCTTAGTCAGGCGGTAACGCCGATCACCCCGTATTGGTAACTTTTTAGGGTACCTGGGTACCGAACCCTAAAAAGGGTAAAAAACCTATTTAATAAGCCTCCACTGTATATCTGTCTGCCACAGGACTCTATTTCATAAAATACGTGTTACTGTGGTCGCTATAACAACGAATAATAAAAAAGTTAGATCCCAATGAGGTCCCCATACAAGTGATCTTTTATAAATCTGGTATATTTTCAACAGCTACAATAACTCCAAGTCGACCGTCGGAAACAATTTACTTAGATGAAGGTTCGACACGTGAAATCGAATGCAAAGCACCACACCAATCAACAGATGTCATTCGGTGGTATTTGGTACGTACAAATTCCTTCGAAATTGCATTAAAAACTTTCAAAAAATATTGTATCATTCTCTTTTTTATAATTAAGTATAAGTTGAACGTTTATTTTTTACAATTTTACACCCACAACGCCTTCACCCGCGAGATATTCGGTTATATTTTTTAATGAACTCGACAACGCTTTTTCTTTTGACTTGTTTTACAATTATCGTGAATTCAAAAAAAGTTTCAAGTTAATTCATTGAAGAAATAACATGTTTCGGTTTATCCCCTTTTTTTCTCCTTAGTTGGGGAATTTTCAAAAATCCTCTTTTAGTGCTCCCCTACAATCCCCAAGAAACATAGGTACATGTTAAATTTCAGTTTCTTACGTTTAGCAGTTTCGGCTGTACCTTCTGTCAGTCACTAAGTAACGGACGAGTTTTACATAAATATATTAATAGATAAATAACGCTACACACTCATAACCCCATACTAGGATTCCCTGTGTCGTGGGTGCCATGAACACATAAGACAAGAATACACACACATCCAGACCAAGAACGGAAATTTAAATTCATCATTCAAATTTCCGCCTCGCTGGGAATCGAACCCAGGAACCTCGGAACGGCGATCCGGCGTGTTAACCATTGCGCCATCCGGGTCGTCGAAATATTGATATCATTATTATTATTAAATATTGATTAATGAACTTAACAGATTTTTAGCTTCTGTTTAAATTATGGAAAAATATATTTTTTTTCAGGACGGTACTGAAATCCTAGTACCAACGAATCGCTTCATTTTACGTCATGCAGCGGTTTCTGACACAGGCGTATACAGCTGTCGAGTGAACTCTCTTCAGGGTTCTCTGTCAGCGCATTTGAAGATCGAAGTTGGTACTAAGCCCACCTTTCAGAACAAGAGAGACGACGGAGCCATTACAACCGTAATTTATGGACGGAAATGTTACCTTGATTGTTTCGCGAACGGAACACCTCCATTGACGGTATTTTAAGATTTTATGCACTAGTCAACCGCCCTCGCTTAGCTTTGTGTAAAATTATTCCTTGCGTTTGCAAAGATTTATTCATCATCATCACAACCCACAACTGTCCCACTGCTGGGCACAGGTCTCATCTCACAATGTGAGGGGTACAGGCCATAGTCCACCACGCTGGGCAATTGCTTATTGTCGGACACACCCTTGAGAACATTATGGAGAATCTCAGGTGTGCAGGTTTCTTCACGATGTTTTCCTTGACATAAGCAAGCGATAATTAAAATCTGATACCCACGCACATAATTTTTGAAAATTAGAGGTACGTGCGCGGTTTGAACCCGGGCCCTCCGGTTCGAGAGTCCAACGTTCAACCACTCGGCTATCACTGATTTCATTACCTATTAAGAATCATAAAGATTCCTTACCTATCAATAATCACTTTTCATACCGGTATTACACCCGTCATCTATAGCACTCATTTGATTAAAACGTGGAAATGAGATCTTCTTCATGAAATAAAACTGTGACTCTCCGACTCTTCAACTTTACCAAACGGTATTATTTTTCGCTGACTTTACCACACCAAAAATCACATCGGCTCGATGCTTCGTTTTGACGTGAAAGAAAGACAAACAAACAAACTTACTTACTTTCATACTACTAATACTGGAATGAATTACGGATTTTTCCATTCACTATATTCTCCGGTATCTCTTACAGCATGCGACAGACGAAAATCGCTAGTAACAGAAGGTGACGTTACGTGTGTCTCAAACTCATCATTCAATAATAATGGCCCCCATGCCTTGAAAACATGATGTATTGCAAAGATATTCATAAGTGGGGATCATTGTAAAACTTCAGTACTGATAAGAAACTGTTAACATTTAGAAAACTGTTTATTTCAGGTGGCATGGTGGCGCAATGGAATAAAACTAGAAGAATCAGATGCCTTTTATGCCATAGAAGAAATTGACGATAGTCACTTAGGAGAAAATCGTTGTGAAGTTAAAAATAACTTCGGTACTATAACTCGATCTTATGTGTTACGCATAGCTACAGGTAATGTAACAGCTTATTGATCGTGTAACAGCTTATTGATTGGTTCATGAAAATAAAACTTTTGGTCCATATGATTAATTAAAGGCCAAAATTGTAAAAACTTTTTTTCTGATACAGAGTGTGCAATAAAGTATACTGAAAGAGACTGGAATAAATTTCACCCTGTGTTATTGACACGATATGGAGAATTAGGAAAGTTCGAAAATGAAAATGGCGTAGTGTTCTTACCCGACCGGGAGCCGGTGGATTTCCTGTGTCCAAATATTATACGCAAAGCCTATTGTACTAAGAACCAAATGATTCTCATTGATGATACGCTGCCGTCAAAACAACGTCAAATTAACTATGCTGATCTCAAATGCGACAGTGAAATGGAACCAAGTATAAGTAATTCTGCACTTAAAGATGAACCATGTTCAGAAGATCCTGGAAGTAGATTGATCCAAGTTGGATACGAATTCAGAGGAACGTTTTATGGAGTGTACGACGTTTGTATTAACCAATGGAATTTAAAGCTATTTTTTGTGAAGTATGATGTTACCAGATATGCATCTGATACCAAAATCGATAATAATCATCCAATTGTTAACCGATACGTTAACTATAACTTCAATGATATGTTTGATTGTGACAAACAAAGGCACATACACGGAGAGAGATGTTGTTTCGGGGCAAAAAAAGTAGTAAGCCCCGAAGATGTTGCACCAAGCATACAGAAAATTACATATCTAAATATAAATATGGTCCCTGAATGGAACTTCTGCGGTAATAGTAATGTTGTAAGTGCTTTGGTACTATTTTTACTTTTTTATGGAATTGAGATAGCAAACCACTCTGAATAAGAATCAAACCGGGACTAGGATGGTTATTCCATTTAGCAGGCGGTGTTACCACGTTAGTTGGTTAGTTCATTATTAGTTATGAGGCCTGTGATAGTTAGTCCTGAGTTGTTAGTAATAGTCCAGTTAGTAGTTGTTTGCCTCATTCTAATTCGGTCACAGATGTGTTGCTACCCTTGAGGACTAAAATTTTCGCGTCGAATAAAGTTTAACCGGATTTTATATCTCTCCTGGGTGCCTTTTAACATGTGCCACAGCAAGACAACAAAATGACGCAGAAAATACGAAAGAAGGCAGTATTAAATTAAGGAGATTAATTATAAGACTAAGAAATTAATTTGAATTTAAATCCTCATAGTCCTTAAATAATGTGGAAGTATAGGTAAATACTACAATCTGCAATTTGTTTGTTACAGAATTTAAAAGAGATCGGACGAAGAATCAGAGATCTTGCTAAATCAATACGGTACAAAGTGGAGGTTTATGGTGGTGAATACGACAGGCAGAGGTTTATATTGAAAGACCGTCATAACAATCATAAAATAGTGCCCAAGTATTTATGGAAGGTAGAACATTTTGCTTTTACATTCTCCTTTTTTCTAAATATCACAGAAACTCGTCTATGCGTACGTTCACACGGCGTCGAGTGTTTCTCTACCGAATCGGTTTTTTGCAGGATTCGGTTTAGTGGCATAAGTATTTCAATGAAGGAGTTCACACATGCATTCGGTTTCAAGACACGACAAAAAAGCCGAATCTTGCTGAAGTTGACATCCGATTTTGCGACTACAAACCGATCCGGCGATACTGCAAAATGCAGATCCGATACAGTGGTATAGGGCATTCAATACATGCGTTCATACGATACACGCAGGGGTAGATTCGGTTTTTTGTCGGATCTTGAAACCGAATGCGTCGCACAAGCTGGGAAGGAGGGGTGGGCGGGAGGGACACACTGCACGTGCGCTTGCCAGTCGCCAGTTCTTTTCGCCCGCTTTGACTGACCGCTCGCTATGACGACGAAAAATATAAACGTTGAAAATTTAATTTCTCTTGTCCAAAATCGGCCAGTTTTATGGGACAAAACTCTCGAAATATACAAGGATAAAAACTTGAGAACTGCTGGCTGGCGAGAAATATGTATAAATTTGAATGAAGATTTTGAAGAAATGGAGGAGAAAAACAGGCAGGATTATGGTAAGTTTGTAATTTTTTAAAGTAAAAAAGTTAAACAGGTTAAGTATTTGTACATTAGCAGTGTGTTACAAAATTAACGTTAGATTGATTCGTCTTGCCAAGGCACAGCTCCTGCTGTAGAAATAAAATAATTTGTGAATTCAGATCGTATAACATTAGCACATCGTCCACCTCGTGTACTATTTTGTTCATTGGCTGCATCTGTGAACACGTTAACCACTGATGATACATTGCTTGTTGTTTCTATGTTCGACTGTACACCTTCCATATCTATTATAAAATTATGAAGTACAGTGCAAGCCTTTACAATCGATATTGCTGTGCTGGTATCAACATCCATTGGACGATGAAATATTCGCCACTTGTTAGCTAATATCCCAAAGGCGCACTCAACATAGCGTCGAGCTCTGGTTAATCTGTAGTTATATATTCTTTTGTTTCTATCCAAATGGTTTCCGCCGTAAGGTCTCATCAAATGTTGATGCAAGCCAAAACCTTCATCGCCTATTACTACAAACGGAATCGATAAATCGGAATCGTTTGTCAGTGGACATGCTGCCGGTAATTGCAAATCACCATCTATTAGTTTTTTCCAAAAAGTACACTCCTTGAATATTGTCGAATCGCATTCTTTTCCATACGAGCCCACACAGATGTATGTAAATTTATAATATGAATCAACCACTGCTAATAATACGATGGAAAAGAAATCTTTGTAATTCATAAACATGGAACCACTGTTGTTTGGCTTTTTTATCCTAATATGTTTACCGTCCACTGCACCAATGCAATGGGGAAAGTTTGCTCTAGTATTAAATCCATTGGCGATATATTCCCAGTCAGATATTGTGTTGGGTAATGTCATAAACTCCCCATGCAAATTGTTCCAAATAGCATTCGTTACTTCCTTAATAATGTTACTGATCGTAGACACTCCGACTCGGTAGGCGTAATGTAAATCCTTGTATGAACACCCAGAAGCCATATATCTGCAAGTAAATTTAATTATATTTTTCAGCTAAATCGATCGTAAAGAAGTGGACTAATATTAGAGACAGCTGGATGAGGAGTATTAATGAGAAAAAGAAATCAAAAAAATCAGGATCGTCTGCGACATGTCCGAGAGCCTACGTTTATCATCGTCAAATGTTGTTCTTAAAAAAAATTGTGTCGCCAGCTGACACACATGATAGTGCAACTATTGTTACACCAAACCCAGCAGACGATAGTACAGCCGCTACAGTTACATCAGATGTTACCCATGACAGTGCGATGGCTCTGGACAATTTATTCGGTGAAGATGTCGCAAATAATCAAGATGCTACAGATGAAAGTCAACAAGAAAGTAATAATGAAAATTTAGTAGGTGGTTCGAAAAGAAAAAAAAGCAGACCATCGAGGCAGAATTTAAACGTGTTTGATAAGAAAATGAGTGAGTTTATAGATTATCAAATGGAATGCAAGAAGAAAGAAGAAATGAAAGAAGACCGTAATTTGTTTTTCTTTAAAAGTCTACTTCCATCATTGGCAACGCTAAACGATAATCAAACATTAGAATTTCAATCAGGCGTCTTAAATTTATTGCAAAATATAAAGAACCGAAATGAATGGTCTCCTGCACACTCATCAACATACAACTATCAACCAAATGTGGCACAATCACAAGGCTATTTTACATCGCAGTACCAAGCATCACCAGAGTCTCAAAGTATTCAATCGAATGCTTCTGATTTACCAGACTTTCATAATATGTAGTTGGGAAACTTCAAACTGTGTACCTACCAAGCGATTGTCTATAATATCTTAATCATATTTTTAATAAATAATTTAATTATAATAAAATACAGTATTTCAATCTTACCTTATACATATCGCTAATTTTTCTTCTGGTCTAATGCTTTTCCTCATATTTGTATCACGCTTTTTCAAATCTTTTTCCACTTTTTTCAAAAGATTATCAAATGTAGGTATAGTCATTCTAAAGTAGTTAAAAAATTTTTGTGGATCATTTCTTAACTGCTGCATTAGAGTTGTAAAGGCACCAACTGTTGATCTTCTTTGTACTATTGGGTTTAACCACAATCTTTTTCTACGACGCTGACGGCGATAATACCAGTATAGTATAGCAAGACTGTTCACGTCCATCGCTTCCAAATCAACGTGAGGAACTGTGCGCGCTCTTGCTAATAAAAGCCGGATGGTGAGTTCACACGAGATCCCGATACGAGGCCGTCGGATACGGCCAAGCAAGATGTGCTGTGTGAATACAACATTCGGTTTTTCCAGATCCGATGAAAATAAGATTCGGCAAATCGTGTCTCCGTGTGAACGTACCGTATCTAGTATATTTAAACGAGTAATTCTTGTATATACAATCGAATCTGAATCTCGGAAACGGCTCCAAGGATTTTCATGACCCACATTCACCATTTTTTAACAACCCCCCCTCCCATCTCCCCCTGGGTGACGACCCTTAGTATTTGACCTAGCCCCCCCCCCTTCGAGTCTTCAAGTAGTAATTCATAAATACGCTTTTAAATATTATTTCAGGAAGTTAAAAAAATATTTGCCAGACATTGTTGTTACCCGTACGAACTCTCGTTGACTTGCTTGGCAACCATTGCAATGTAGAGGAATCTCGCGCTTTTTTACATCCTCTAGAGTCCAGAGGATATTATTGACTACGTGAAGAAAACCAAAGAGTTCTCCACCGTGACCAAGCGTAGTGTTTAACGACCTCATCCACCCTGGACGGCTCCCGTAGTAGAGTACGTGAACCGTCCAGGGGTTCCCTTGTATTTGTATTTTTATTTATGATTGCAGGTCGCCCGAATTCGTCAACTAAACCAGGCGTTAGCGATCATTACAATAAACGTCCCGAATTTAACAGAAAGGGAAGCGAACGACCTGGTGTTTTGCCGGGATGTCTGCGGTTATATTGACTGGATGCAGAATCCCGAATGGCACAATGTCTTAAAAGGTTACACCTTTTGCTGTGACGGATGGTCTTTTGCTGACAAAATTAATCCCATGTACAAAATATTGTTTCCTGGTAACCTAATACTTACAAAAAACATGAAATGATGGAATAGGATATTAAATATTCAGTATTTGTATTCCTATTTATGGCATTTATTTTTAATAATAGAAGGTGCTTTAAATTTTGTATTAATAGGTATTTAATAAATTGTTGTAAATATTTTGTGGTATTATTTCGATGAACGTACCTACTGAGCTTGCTACAATCAAATTCCTGGCAAAGTACCTACTTCTTCTTCGTCTTCGCAACCCATAACTGTCTCACTGCTGGGCACAGGTCTCCTCATACAATGCGCTAAAAACTAAATATCAGGTTTACAAGTAAATTTATGAGTTTTTTTGGGTTCCGTACCCAATAATAAACGGAGCCCTCTTAATATGCCAGCGCTGTCTGTCTGTTACAGGACTCGTATCTCTAGAACGAAAATAGACCTGAAATTTTCACAGAATGGATGTTACCTATATGGTTTTTCCTTCAATCATGACCATCATCATCAAAATGAATACATGCGCTGCGAAATCATCGACTAACTCAATTTATTTAGTTCTCACCTCCGTTTACCATATAATAACAAAATGCAAAATTTAGCTTCTCACCTCCGTTTACCATATAATAACAAAATGCAAAATTTAGCTGCTCACCTCCGTTTACCATATAATAACAAAATTCAAAAATTTAGCTTCTCACCTCCGTTTACCATATAATAACAAAATGCAAAATTTAGCTTCTCACCTCCGTTTACCATATAATAACAAAATGCAAAATTTAGCTTCTCACCTCCGTTTACCATATACTTAATAACAAAATGCAAAATTTAGCTTCTCACCTCCGTTTACCATGTAATAACAAAATGCAAAAGATAACAACACACTTTCCTGTCAGGAATTCCGCTAAACGGTATCTAGAAACAACGACTCCTTCCATTACAACAAAGAAATATACTACACATGACACACATGTAGGTATTTGTTGTATGGTAGTAATTTAGTTAATCTAATGAAAACTGTCTGTCAATGCATTTATTTAATAAATGAATGTAGCTATAAATTTAAAGGGAAATAAAGTAATCACGCACCATCTACCAAATAATGTAATAGGTACTAGCGACCCCTCGAATAGCGAATAAGTGACCTTCGCTTCGCTTCGGGAAACTTATTCCTTCGGTTTGCAAAGATTTAGTTGTATATTTTGGATAATTCACTATATCTTTATAAATTATAACCTATGTGTTATTCTGATGTGTAAGCTATTATTAGATGAGTATTTAATAACATTTATAAAATACCGTTGTTTTTAATAATCATCTGTCTAGTCTTATTTCCTGCTCGCTGGCCAATAGTTTTTTTATTAGTGGTAACTGACCTTGCTTTGCTTCAGTAAATAAATGTGCCTACGAGTGCACGCACCCGGAACATTGCTAGTTATTTATTTCAGGCGCTAAATAAATTTCATGTTTACCTCATTGTAACGTTTGAGGGGGCACACGTTTTGTTGTTCTATACATTACAAAAACATTATTTTAAAGCAATAGTTGAAATCGAAAGAGTAATTACTAACATTTCACAGAATCTCCATGGCTTCAAACCATTGTTATAAGCTACAACCATGACAAGCATCATCTCATGTACCATCTGATCCACTTCTGGGTGATACTGGAACAGACTGACAGAAAATAATAAAAAAATGTTTGTAAGTATGTACTTACAAACCATTTATTTATTATTATTTTCTTATGGATACCCATAACAAAGGCGACATAAATTAAAATTCCAAACTATTCATACAATAACTATTCAATAGATAGATTTGTGCCCGTTGCAATTTCATGGTTAGAATATAGATCATGGAGGATAGATTATAATAAGGACCATCTCTGAGTATTATAGTACTTGGTAGGGTACCTATTAACAGCACTTTTTGAGGTTAAGTATATTTACTGATTTATTTTGTACGTTAATAGCAGAGCTTTTACATACATCAGTTTATGTAACTGACCTGGTCATCAATATTAATAAATTTTTTAACTCAGAGCAAAATTCACTCCGTCTACTATTCCTAGCTTCGTATCATACACCTTAGATACTCTAGCCCCGTTCCGGTGAGTTTTTAAACTATGTATTATTTACTGTTCTTTCTTGACACTTTTCAACTTGCACCCATTGACTTATTATTAGGTACTAAGTCTACGCTTGCACCCTCTGATGGTCCTCCTACCACCATCTTCCATGATAAATATTCCAGACAAAGTCGCAATCAAAACGTGATATTCTTTGTCGTGTGGACTGAATCATCTATTTATTAATAGAATGCATAAAGAGGGCATAATGTTATCGAAAGGAACGAAACTTTGTTGCAATATTACTTTGTTTATTAAGGCTCAGCTAGTTTAATACATACAATAAATATTGTTGTCATTAATAAATAAATAATACACACTCAAGCCCTCGTCTAAGATTCCCTACGTCGTCGTGGGTGCCATGGACAAAACACACAAGACAAGATACACACCTTGACCGAGAGCAGAAAAAATTTAAACTCATCGGTCAAATGTCCGCCTCGCTAGAAATCGAACCAAAACCCCTCCAAATGGCAGTCCGGCGTGGTAACCGTTGCGCCGTAGGTTTCGAGGCGACCATCTTAGTCCTCAAGGGTAGCAACTCATCTTTAACCGAATTAGAACAAGGCTCTTACTAACAACAATTACTAACTATCGCTAACAGCCCTGGGACAACTGTTAGCGATAGTTACTCATACCTACTAACAAACTAACCCACTAACGTAAAAACTCGAACGAGTAACACACCCTTAATAAATTGCACAGTCCCTGTGATGTTAATATGATCGACGCGTAATATGTTATTTGGTTGCATACAAGAACGACGTCCAGTATTGTAACCATGTCAAAATTTTCAATTTTCATTTTAATTATTACTTGTATGTTGGCTGATAGCAAAAGGAGTTTTGTTATTGTAACGGATACAACAGGATCTATGCGAGATGAGATAGAAACGTTGAAAAATCAAATCGAATCGGTCATACTTACCCTACCACTTTCGGGGGAATTTGAAAATTACATACTAGTACCGTTCAGTGATCCTGGTAAGTTTACTGTTTTCTAATATCGCCATCTTTTTATGGATTTAAGATAGCAAACGAGCGTCACCAGGCACTTCCACCTATTAGATTGTTATATTATAGTTATGTACGAGTACATGTTATAGTGGAAGCGCTCAAAGCTCAGCGGCTTGCGTGATCGACAAAGTCCCAAAGTTAACAACGTTCGGTAGATGGATGGGTGACCGCTAGTGGCAAAATTTCTTGGGCGCTTCCGTGTTTCGGGGGCACTTCAAACTCGTATGTTCCGGGTTGTTACCATTTGGTAGCAGTCGTTAAGCCATGTTGGATGCCTTCAGGCGGCATGAAAATTTCTGACACTTGGGTTGGCCACTCGATTGGAACCTCAGGAAATTGGAAGTGCTTACTCGCGTCATTTGAGGAACCTACATACAAAGTTTCAAGTGAATCCATTGAAGGCATGAAAAGTTTCTCCTTTTTTATCCTCTTAGAGGCGGAATATCCAAAAATCGTCTCTTAGTGATCCCTTACACTCCTCAAGCCACATGCGTGCAAAATTTCAGCGTGCTGCGTTCAGTAGTTTCGACTTTGCGTTGTCTGTCAGTCACTCAGTAACGCAAGAGTTTTATATAATTAATAATATACATAGATGTATTATTGTAGACGTTGGAGTACCAAAAATTTCATCAACGCCTGATGGCCTCTTAAATTTCCTGAATGAACTAGAAGTAACAGGAGGGAATGATTGTCCGGAGAATTCTCTGGCCGCTATAGAAAAAGCTTTGGAGATAAGCAAGGAATATTCCAGCATTTTCCTCTTTACCGACGCACCAGCAAAAGATTTTAACAAACTACCCTCTATTCAAACGTTATGTCGACAGCGTCAATCTCAGGTATTTTTATAATTTTCTAAGAAAATTTTGGGTAAATAAGTAACATCAACTTGTGTTTACATGAATTGTGCAGTCAACTTGTGTAACCAAAAAAGGAAGGGGTTCTCTATTCAACTGTATTTTTTTTGTGTGTGTTACGTCATTTTTAGTGGATGCACGATTTTGATGATTCTTTTTATATTTTCAAAGTTGGAGCTTGTCATGAGATTCTATTCTTTGAGCGAGATGCTAACCTAACCTAAATATCCCGAAAAATACTTAATAGAATTTTAGCTTAATATTTCATCCGCGTATCGGTATTTCAATTAGTGTCATTTCAATAGTGTCATTTCAATAGAATTTCATTTCAATTATAGTAATATTTTTTATGAGTAAAGCTGAAGATATTTTTATTTCTTTGTTGGAACGGACGCTCTGGAACGGGCGCTTTAGTACGGCCAGTCTGACTGAAAAAATATTTTTATGTGTGATAGCCACATTTATGACGACTATAAAATTTAGAACGACTATAAAATTTAGCATTACGCTACTTATAATGTCATTGCATTACGCCACATTTTAAGTTAGCTTGATTTTACCGAAGCGATGCAATGAAGATAAGTATTATAAGTTCAAACATTTTCAGGTTGTTACATTCGTAAGCGGGGAATGTAGCGGAGAACCAGCAAATAATATGAATATTTATAATGAAATAGCCAAATCCTGTTACGGCGCCGCTTTTCATTTAGATATCCAACATTTAAAAGAGGTAGGAAATTTACACAAAACGAATGTCAAATTCAAGCAATACTGACGCTAGAAGTGCATTTAAATAGCACGGAACACTGAATAGCAATGAACTTAAATATTCTTAGTTAATATGAGGGCAATTTTACTGTTCCTATAATAGAATTGACAATATTTTGCATTTGAAAAATAAGTGAGGTTCGACACACTTATGAGCCGGGAATAGAGGCACAGTCTGTTTCCGCGTTTGAACGTATACTTGGGCGTGATACACTACCTCCGGTATCTCGAGATGTTTTAGCCGTTTAATGTAACCTAATTCATTTCGTGAATTTTAAACGTTACTGAAAGTCTAAAAATCTGTGACTTCATGAACCATTATAAAATCCGGCTGATTACATCGGGATAATATTGTCAACTTTACTATCGGACCACGACAAATCCATGACAGTAACCAAACCAAAACTTAAGGTTACCAGCCTGACTTTTATCAGCTAATACGAAAGCCATAGAAATATTTAATCAATGAACGGTTATTCCAGGCATTCAAATTTATGAAAGAGATAGTTAACATAGCATGGAGTGATATTCAAACGCACAAGGAATTCATGGGCCGTAAACAGTTTAACGTAAGTGCACAATTAATAAATTAATCATGATGCTGATGAAAGTAAGAAAAGATGATGAATACTGTATCTGACCAATGTCTTTGCATGGAAGATATTTGAGAAAATCTATTACTATTACGACTCCGTAGCCTATATGGTATGGGTCACCTGCTTGCGAAGTGAGTGGTCCCGGTGTTGATGCCGGGGCAGACATATATGTGATAGTTTATGTGAAATATTTGTTCTCCGGTCGTGGGCTTTAGTGATGTGTTAATTGTGTTGTCCATGCTACCCGACATAGGGAATCCTACTAAGGGGGTATGAGTGTTTAAGCTTTTATTTATTTATTTTAAAATGTTATTTAAAAATAGATTTGTAAGGCTAGCAAATGTCAGACTAATTTAATATTCAAATCAAATTGTTTTCAGTTGAATGTAGATAAGTACACGAATTACCTATTAGTGGCAGTGGCTGGGGATTATCCTGAAATACAAATCACGAACGCAGTTGGGGAAAGTGTAGCAGTGGAAAAGATTATAGACACCAAAAATTCACTCGTAAGGATTGATACTTTGCATCGTATCAATAATTATAAAAAATTATAAATAATTTTGAAAATTTTCAAAATGCTATGGATGCCTTTCCTAAAAACAAGTGGCGAGAAAAAACAGAAAAATATAATGTAGATTGAGGTTTACATTTAATGTTAAGTATTATTCTGAAACAAACAAACTGAATGTGATAATCTCAAATACTATTGGACAGATATTTGTGTGGTTTATATTAATAGATAGACTAATTTACGTCAAAGATTTATATACCGCTACTGGGTAAATAATTATGTTAAAAAATTTAAAATTCTTAAGGAAAATGTTAACTACCAGATAGACTAATTTACGTCAAAGATTTATATACCGGTACTGGGTAAATAATTATGTTAAAAAATTTAAAATTCTTAAGGAAAATGTTAACTACTTGTAATTTATTGTTAAACAAATAGTTGCATTTTATGGAAACAGGTAGAAACTCACAAATCCAGAAAAGAACAGCTTAGCGGAGTAAACCTACTTTCAGGTAAAGATTTGAATGAAGAAGTTTACTTCTGATTGAAGACCCTGGGACCACAATAAGCCAATGTTTTAACGTACAATTATTACAAACCGAATTAATTAATCGATTTTATAATGTTACCTTTTTTCTCTTTAGGTGGTCCGTTTGCACAAACCTCAAACCGGTGAATACACAGCAGAAATATGCAGTAGAGGTCTTTCAATTACCACCTTTTATAAATGGAAAACACTGGAATTCCTTTACGGATTCTCGCCTAAAAAGCCACAAAACCTTAAGGAAACTACCAATGCACCTCTTCCTGGTATTTATTTTGTTTCATTTATTATTTCTTTTTCAATGAGAGTGTTTGCATGTCATTTTAAACTGATATCATCGCGGACACTATACATTTTTGAATGTAAACGGGTATTCACGACTTTGAATTATTTAGGAGAGTGTTTACGTGCTGAAATAAATGATTTCCTATTTCTGATTCAGATGCCACAAGCTACGTGATCATTGAACAACAGGATTCAGATATTGAAGTGTTTGTTTTGCAATTGACAATAAACGATGAAAGTACATTTTTAGAATTGGAAGTCCTGGATGAAACCAAAAGGCTTTACGTGGTTCAGGTGTTTTTCAAAGCAAATACACCTTTTTGGATGACCGTGAGTTGCGCTATTCTTGACTTACTTCTTGACGGTGCGATACAGATTCCGACTTAAATACGTACTTAAATACGAGACGACAAGTGCAGTAGGACGACAAATCAGGCTGGCTACAACCCATTAATGGCCCACTACTGAGCACGGGTCTCTCCTCATACCTGAGGAGGCCTAGAGCATACTCCACCACGCTGCTCCAGTGCGGATTGGTGGAGGGGTTAGTGGCCAACCCAAGTGTCGGAAATTTTAAGCCGCCCGAAGGTATCCGACATGGCTTAACGACTGCTACCAAATGATAACAACCGGGACCGACGGCTTTACGTGCCCTCCGAAGCACGGAAGCGCTCAAGAAATATTTGCCACTAGCGGTCACCCATCCAACTACCGACCGCGCTCGCTGTTGCTTAACTTTGTCGATCACTTGAGATCAACGCAAGCCGCCGGGCTATGAGCGCTTCGAACAACGACGACAAATCAGAATTGTTCTAAAACATATGGCGGCAAAAAAAGCTGTCTGGCACCTTCTCTGACGCGGATGTTTACCATCATCATCTTTATCATCTAAGGCTGAGTCCTGAGTCACGGCGCATAGCGCATGCGGAATCCGCCGCACACGAAACAAATACTCGACATGTTGAACCTGTTTAATATTACAAACAGACATTCCAATTTTATGTATTTGTATAGAGTATAAATGTTTGCCGCATTGTGCGTAAAATAAACTGTAATAAACACAATACAGAAGAGACATTGAAAATTTCATAATGGGCTTTTCTTTATATTACAGCTTCTTGGACGTGAGAAGACCACGCAGGAGATTATTAGAGGAACAAGAAAATTTATGTACCCTCAATCAAAAGGTAATATTATGACAAGATATACTCGTAGTAAGCGAAAATTTACTGAGGACGTGTCAAATTTCATTGTCAATCTGCTGATTCCACATCATTTTATTTATTTATTTCAGGTGAACCTCGTTCCATAGCCGCTACTGTGGAAGCTATAAATCCAGAATCAACTTTAGTGGAGTTTATGTCAAATGCGACTGTCTTTTGCAAAGTTACCGGAGACCCCAAGCCAGATATTTGGTGGGAAGACGATAACGAAAACAGACTAGACTCTGAAGTAAGCCGTATTTAGTTAAGTCAATACAGTTCAGTCTATCAAATTTCATTTAAAACAATTTGATTTGCGTTTAGTGTAATTTTAGTTCCTACATCCGTCAAGAGATGGCACTACTAAATTTTGTGTCTGAATCACGCTCTTAAGATTTCTTGGCGAATAGATAAGGGTTTTGTTGTATTATTAATAGGTTTGTTTGCACACTATGCACAGCTTTATCTTTGTTTATCACGTTTTTGAATTGGAACTGAAGAACTAGACTAGACTAATATACTAATTAATTATTTATTAACTTCTATCTATTAGATATATTTGGAGGTTTTGTTAGACGTATTATAGGCGAACCTTCGAGACAACAATTTTCGGTAGGTATACTTACTCGGTCGGTATAGTTATCTTGAATTTCTCTATTGCAACATATTGCTATTAGGTAGGTACATCTTTATTTATATTACATACTTATATTACATACATCTTTAACTCAATTAAGTGACTTGTATCGTGCATAGTGGCATAAAAAAAGTATTTAAATTACATAATATTATACCATTTATATGCTTTCAGGAGTTTTTCTTTGAATGGCCATCAACGTACATCAGTTATGCTACCATTGAAAACGTAACAACAAATTCTACTGTGTACTGTAAGGGAAAGAATTTTGAAGAGAGTTCATTGTCAGCAGAGGTGTTTGTTCACCGAGAATTTATTTTCGAAATTGTACAAAGTCCATCAGGTAAATTGATATTTATTCACAGTCTAGGTATATACCGCTGCTGAACATGACAAATAGGTACAGTTAACCTACATTTAGGTTTGAACAACTTTAAACTAAAGTAAAATATTATCTACATTTAATTGTGCTCCTACTCACGTACAAACTTGAAAAATGTAACACAAGTTTTAAAAAATCTTAAAAACATTCGACTCGATGAATGTCCGTGCTGCAAACAACCTGCGAACAAAGTAGATTTTATGGAGGAACTAAAATGAAAAATTAAATAAAATCTGCGGTTTGGTCTTAAATAAGTACAAGATTATTTTATTAGCTGCTTAAAATAATGAGAATATAATAAATAAGAAATGAATAAGTAAATGAATAATTTATTTGGTTGCCTGTTACAGTGGTCTTGAATCATGTTGCTGGTCCCTCACATTTGCCAACAGTACCTAGTGGCATGCATATCACTACATAGTATAAAACAAAGTCGCTTTCTCTGTCCCTATGTATGCTTAGATACTTTAAAACTACGCAACGGATTTTGATGGGTTTTTTTTTAATAGATAGAATGATTTAACAGGAAGGTTTATAAATGTATAATATATTAAAGTTTTTCGCAAACAATTTTGAACTTGGGTACTAAGGGATAGGTTCCCGAAGCGAAGCGAGGGCGGGTTTACTAGTTATTCTTATATGGTATTCTTTGAGGAAACTTACAGGCTTGACAGTAGGTACAGACAGACACTCATCTTTATACACTTCAAATTCAAACACATTTATGAACGTAATTTTTTTGCTTCTGCCGCCGTTTCGCCATGGTGTTTTATCATTTTTATATAATCGAGGATAAGCATCGACGAAAGATACTCCTGAGCACATTTCAAATAAACAAAATTGTACATACAGATTATCTACTAATGTATCTACACGAAACAGGATACAGCAGTGTTATTTATAGTTACTTATGTTGGTTGAAAAGTTACACACTTTAAACCAGCTAATGTAATGCTTAGTCATATTTTATCCTCACCTATTCTTAGGAAGATTCGTAGGATAGCATTTATTACGATAATGATGATTAAATACAATTATTTATTGCACATAACTTTTCAGATATAACAATAGAATATGGTAGCGAAGGAAGATTATTTTGCGAAGCGACCACATATCCTGAGGCAACCATCAAGTGGTACCACAATGACTCTGCCATTGAAAATACTGAAAACGTGGAAATTGTTCCTGATGAAAATGTTCTAGTTATGAAAAATATGAGCTTAGATGATACCGGAGAATATAAATGTGAGATTGAAAATAGCGTGGAAATGAGGTCTCTATCGGCCATCGTTGATATCTCAGGCTTAGGTACAGAAAACAGCAGATTTTTGGTTAATTAGCACACGATTATATCACAGAATTAACGTTTCATTTTAAAAACTATTACAGAGGGACCAGAAATAGAATTGTCGAGTTCTGAAATTATTTTGAAACCCGGAGACTCGATTGAAGTTATGTGCCAGTAAGTTTTTATTTATATGACGTTTCTGTTATTTATTAATATAGAATAATAATATGTTATTTAATAAGTTTAAATAATTATTTAAGATTATTTAATTTTATTACCCGACTTCCGATTATATTTTAAGTAAGGATGAAGGTAGGGTATAAATATCGCGAGCCATGATATTCTCGGCTAATTCTCTCCAGGCTCACCCCTCTGTCCAAGTGAAGCTATGAAGGCCGCTAGGGCTAGCAGAAACTATACATCAGAAAAAAGTGCAGACATATTATTGTTGTAACAGTTCTACAGGGAAGTTCTGTACGAGTTCATGCTTGTGATATTAATTAGTTATAGCTAAGAAAATGTAAGGGAAGATACTGCCCAACTTCATGCTTTGAACTTTGAGTGAAACAAATTATCGTTATGGAAGTGTTTCGTCATTACTGCAGCAAGTTTGAAGGTCCTCTTCAAATAAATTTATTTAAATAAATTGTATGGGTCCTAAGAACTGTCACTTGTGGTGTATAATCAACAATGAGTTCATTTAATAAATTAAATCACTTTGATCCCGATGATGATGATCCGAATGATACTAAGTATAACAAATTCTAACAAATATTTTCGTTCACTGAAGCAAGTAATAATTCATTATATATACACATAATTTCGGCAGGTTATCAAAGTAAAAGCCAAAGATTAAAATAAAACAATCATTTATTTTTTTAGGGTTACAAAAGGTAATCCAATCCCTGAAGTGACTTGGAAGATGAAAATTGAAGAATCTTGCGTGGATCTTCCGGACGATATATCCGTAGAAGATAATATTTTGAAAATATCTTCGGCTAAAGGCGAACATACCGGTCACTACAAATGCTTAGCCAAAAATATTGCAGGAGAAGACTTCAAAGAAGTAGAGATTAAAGTGCAATGTAAGTAATTTTACCATTTGTAAATACTGCAAAAGAGCTTTTCGAAAATACTAATCTGTCTGATAATTCGTTTATAGAAAAATCTCGTCGCTGTCCATCGACGGCATTGAGTTCATTTTGTACACTGATACTTGTAGCAAACCTTGACTCCTAACCATTTTAACTCTATTTTCGTTTCCATTTCCAGTAGCTCCAGTAATAAAAAATGGTGATGGGTTTAGGATGGTGAACGCGGGAGACACAGTGAATTTGGAATGCGATGTAGACGCCGTACCCAAAGCCATAGTCCACTGGGATATGAGCCAGGATGACGTCACTATCGGGTTTGATGACAGACATAGCACTGACGACAGAAATACTCATCAGTAAGTCTTCACATAAGTTATAGAGGCCATCCGTTAACTACGTCAGACTAATTTAATGATTTTTAGAGTCTCCCCTGTACTTGTCACTCGTGGTCACAAATGTGTGACCACTTCATCTGGATTAACGTCACTTATTTTGTACTTTTAAAAGTTTTGCGTTGGAGTCTAAGTTCAGAATTTTAGCAATAGAGATTTAATTACATGTCATATCACATTTTGTTGACCCCTCTTTCCTTTAACGTGTGGTGTAATTTATGGATGGCCCCTAGTAATAAAGTAATTAAATAAGTTTCTTTGCAGCCCATAACTGTCCCACTACTGGGCTCGGGCCCATTTCAGGGATACCGGCCATAGTCCACCACGGTACCAAAGTGAGGATTGGCAAACTTCACAACACCTTTCAGAACATTATTGAGAACTGACAAGTGTGCAGGTTTCCTTACAATGTGTTCCTTCGCTGAAGCAAGCGATAATTAATTTCTAATCGGCATATTTTTGGAACGAAGTTCCTTATCGCGCGTTGCGAAAGGGGGCTAGACGGAATTCATACGAAAATTTGTAACGAAAAATTCATACGAAAAAAGTTGTAACGACACTTTGTGCTATAGTAAGCTATTGTAAGCCGTGCGGCGTGCGCATGTTTTATATTATTAGTATAACATATATAATAGTTTGGAATTTGGTTGCCCCTCATCAGGTTTCTAGGCTAGACTCAAATTTTACAAAGCTACTATTACCTAGGTACTGTACCTACAAAAGGGCCTAATCTTATACAATTATTTTCTTACATTTCCAGTTTTATAGCTCAACCCTCCGACTCAGGAACTTACTACTGCGTAGCTGAAAATGATGTGGGACGTGCCGAAAGAAGGGTCACTGTCATCGTATCGGTTGTGGGTAAGTAAGTGGAAGAATCTAAACGTAAAGTCTCCCTCGTCGAACAAATGTACAATGGGTATAATGGGTACAATGCACACAATCATGTTTATAGATATTACGGACAAACGACGATGAGGTGCAAAAGCATTTTAAAAGCAAACCGGAACCCACAAAGTTGGGTCAGTCTGTCGGACCGTCTACGGCTTAGACACCCTTATTATTAGAATATATTATAATTTGCCATGTATTGTGTACTCTTTGTGCGTAGAGTAAAAACTTAAAAAATGTTAGGTCACCGTAAGTAAGGATGTTTAATTTTCTCGTAGGGTATCGTATCGTTGGATAGATCAATAACTCAAACAAAACGACTTCAACATCTTCAACATAGTCGAAGTCAATTAAATACGCAGTATTAGGAATAACTCAAAAGCGACTCGCATGATCTCTCTCCTAAAATTAAAATACGACCACATCAATTAAGAATCATCAAAATTAGTACATCCAGAAAAAAGTTATGAGGTAACACAAAAAAATACAAGCGAATTTAGAACCTCCTCCTGTTTTGAACTCGGATAAAAATATCGGGCGTGTGAAGACCATTTTTCGATTCAGAAGTCACGTTGCGAAATAAAGTGCTAGGTAATTTTTGTTTGTAACAGTACCCACCTAATCTATTTGCCTATTGCATGCTATTGATGAATCTTGTTACAGAAGCACCTTTCATAGAACCTCTGGAGTTTAACACGCTTCGAGCGCGAGTCGGCAGCTCGTTACAAGTCTCCTGCAACGTATCTCTCGGCCGTCCAGTGCCTGAGACGAGATGGGAATTTATCTCCTCGCGATCCGTCACAACTGTTATTTCACGGTAATATACATAAATAAAAACTCCTCTATTACATTAGCGTCCTTCGAAAAGAAGCGTTTAAACGATTTTATTATTGTTTTTTTTCATATCTCCTTAACTTTACATCGTTTGGACTTGCAATTTTTACTAGATCATAAACTTGCCGCTTGCCGCCGATTGCCGAAACCGCTTAGATCCCAGACTTCGGTTAAAGTTTACTTAGCCCTAAAAAACTGCGCTCACTTTTTTCTTTTTTTTTGCAGACAAACTACATCTAAACTGGATTTAGTGCTAAGGGACTTAACAAGAGCCAACGAAGGATACTATCAATGTGTGACGGAGAACGTGGCTGGCCTTGATTCTATCAAATTCTACTTGACCGTTACACAATAACAAGACTTGTATAATAAAATACTTAGTATTCTTAGTAATTATAACTTAACTTGATATGGCGTGTATATTTAGTCATTAATCAATAAGAAAATATTTCAACGATGCCGCTGAGTTTGTTTTATTGCTACCCGAGTTACGTGACTTACGTGTACAAACACTAACAGTCCCCGCCACAGTCCTCATACTAGCTAACAAAGTAACTAATGTTCTAACACCGTCTGCTAACTGGACTAACCATCCTAGTCCCCATTAGAGTCTTGTTCTGTGTCGGTCATTATGTGTAAGGAAAAAGTGATTGTCGTCGACGTTGATGGAATAAATCAGTTAATCAGCTACCAGCTCCTTCTCAACCCGTCTATCATAGACGAGTAGTCATAGACGGTCTATGACTTCATCTTTGGAAGTTATCAATATTCTTCGTTTAGATCTACTTGGCTTATTCAGACTATAAACATGAAATAATTACCTTTAATCTTAGGATAAACTACTCAATCATGGAAGTGACACCTAAAAAAACCGTTCCATTAATACTAACGTGACTTCTCTGAGACGCCGATGCTCTCTACAGAGCACATTGTTAATGCAAGGACGCCATCCACCAGGCTGTTGAAGTAATAAAGATAGGAAAGTACCGGGAGGGGCCTGGTGATAGCTGTTGAATTAACGGCCATAAGAACTATTTTTATGGTGCATGCCGTCTGTGAGACTCCCACGTCAATATTTAAATGTTTAACACGAAAGGGCAATAGTATTGTAATAACGAAAATAAGTTGATTAGCTAAATGTATGATAATGATAACCAGCATTTTGTGAAAACTAATTAATTAACCGAGCGCTCCGAGCAGTAATAAATTCTAACAATTTGTTTATAATAAAGATTCAGAATTACAGACAAAAAATAAAGATTCCAAGTAAAATCATTAAAAGTGTGATGTGTTAGTCTGTGGCCAACTGTCAAGTCAAAATAATCTGTTTGTTAGTCAGTTGTCAATGTCAAACATCAAACTGTTTTTATTTGTGAATGTGAAATGAAACAGTAGGTACAGAACAGACAAGACAGGTGGTATTAAAACTCAGTCAATGGTTTACGGAGAGTAAAGGCTTTTGTAAGAAAATGTGCTCGTAAATCATGTCTTGTTCCAAAATACCGCCGTACATATTGCAAGAGCTTCCAGACATAACAGAAACAGTGAACAATCCCATTAAAAGCATACAACGGATAAAGGTTAGCGCCCCCTTATTATGTACTTGGCACTGAATCAAAAATAATTGCGACTATTTTAATTCCATTGCAAGAAATTGCAAATTTGTCTCTATTACTATAAATCATGACTTATACAAGAACATTTCTTAGTTACTTTGGCCACCGATTAGTTCAACTTTAACGATACTAATTCGACTCACTGTATTGTATACTTTTTCTCGATCCGGTAAAAGAGTCTGTTAAATAAACCTTCTGTGTAAAAGCACAGTATAGCTATATTCAACCTCAAAGTTTATTTAAAGTTTCACCTTATACAGAACAAAAATGCCATTGTATTATGGCCTTAAAGTTATGAATGTTGATTATGATACTCATAATTATCAATAAGTGAAGTCATTGTCTTTTCAAATTACGAAGAGGCAAAACTGTTTGCTTGTAGGAGGTATTTTTTTATTATTAAACCTACTTTACTTTTTGGATTAGATGTAAGATTTGAAATCAGGTTATTTAAATCTACTCCAAATCAACTTGGATACAACTCATAGTTAAACATTGAAGTAAAAGCTTTATTTCAGCTCGCTTATGGTAAATATATTTGGCCATATGTATACAATGCCTCAATCACCTGTGAATTAATTCTTTCAAGTAAAAGTTGTATCTTAACTGTAAATACCACAATAAAAAGCTCATATTCCAAAGCTTTGGCTATGAGTTAAAACAGTCAAGTTGGTATTTAGTTGAGTTAGGTATAAGTTGTGCAGATCTTAAGCCTGGGCATTAGCCCAGGGGAATTATCTGGAATATTTTAATAAAAAAGAAGTATGATCTGTTATTGACAGTAGATGGGCTTGATAGGTAATAGAAATAGGGCTTAAGACTCCTTCTATATTGCAGTTTTTATAATTAAATCATCTTAAGTTTTATAATTATGTATGTTGATTTTCAGTACACCTGCTTCGACATATCAAAGTGTTTAATAGCGTTTGGTGCTACAAGTGGCGGCATCTATGTATTCAACCGTTGGCCATGTGAGTTTGTACAGCTGATTCCAAGCAAGGTAGGCTATTTAAATTTATTCCAAGTTTAAATTCAAGAAATTAATATTCTATATGCATATGGATGGATGGAGAATACAGAATTTTCAATTGTAATAAAAAACCCATTAAATATGACACATATAATTTCTCAATTTCGATTCCTATATTTTAAATATACCTTCTTGATCAATATAGTTTGTCTTTACTTTTTTTGAATAAAATCTGACTAATATACAGTTACTACTACTAGTTGAAGCACTCATAGCCCGGCGGCTTGCGTCGATCTCAAGTGATCGACAAAGTTAAGCAACAGCGGGCGCGGTCGGTAGTTGGATGGGTGACCGCTAGTGGCTAAATATCTTGAGCGCTTCCGTGCTTCGGAGGGCACGTAAAGCCGTCGGTCCCGGTTGTTATCATTAGGTAGCAGTCGTTAAGCCATGTCGGATACCTTCGGGCGGCTTAAAATTTCCGACACTTGGGTTGGCCACTAACCCCTCCACCAATCCGCACTGGAGCAGCGTGGTGGAGTATGCTCTAGGCCTCCTCAGGTACGAGGAGAGACCCGTGCTCAGTAGTGGGCCATTAATGGGTTGTAGCCAATATACAGTTACTTAGTACTATACATATAGAAAAAAAATGTTAAGAATCTTAATATGTACACAGCTTAATTAACTGCTAGTTACTAGCATTGGTTGTAAGTTCGTAAAATAAAAATACATAAAATAAATTTCTAACTCATTGATGTCTGTCAAGGAAGATGTTTGGAAATAATTATTAGCGGTGGTATTTATTAATGTTATAGATACTATGTCCAACTAGAACACAATTGCTGTTAAAACAATTATTACACAGTAAAATTTACTAGCTACCGTGGCGAGCGGGATTGTACTAACCCGGGCAAAGTCTATACAAATACTTTGGGTTTAACCAGTTATTAAAAAAATATGCCTTACTTATAGTTAACAATATCTAATTCCTTTAATATAACTGTAATTTTCAGGATGGTCCTATAACACGTTTAGCAATATCAGCAGATGAGAAATATGTCAGTTTTGCTAATGGAAAAGGCACAGTGACAGTGATTGAATGTGATGGATCTCTCAGCGGTGGTAACTCACCAGCTACCTCCAAGGAGCATCAGGGGAACGAAGTTACAGCCATGGCTTGGAGTAGAAACATACTCTTTACTGGGGACGATGTTGGCAAAGTCTCTGTATTGCAGCTGCAAAATTTCATTGTAAGTATACATGGCTTATAACTATATGGCAATAGCAGTGAAAGCTGAGTGATTTGAACCTTGTACTCCCGAACCAGTGAGCCTGGGTTCGAACCCCTGAACGCACCTCTAATTTTCAAAAGTGATGTGCGTGTAAGAATTTATAAGTACATAATACAAAAGTATATTAAGTGACCGACGGGTAAGAGAACAATTAAATGCAGTTGATTGGAAGAAATATTTAGAGATAGATTGCCCTATAGAATTATATAACAAGTTACGTACTGACTTTGCAAACATTTACGATAGTTCGATAATAACAGTGTTTAGTGATAGAGGAACGTGCCATCTGTGGGTTGATAATAAAGTGAGAAGGATGGTAGATAGGAAAAATGAATTGTTTCGTAAATGGAAATCATGTCCAAAAAATATGAATTACAGGTTAGAATATACTCGTTATAGAAATAAAACTACAAAATATATAAATATCGTTAAAAATAGGTATAAACGTAATGAAATAAAGCAATGTAATGGGGATATGAGAAAAGTTTGGGGGCATATAAATAGCTGGTTAGGAAGGGAAACGAATAGTATAGATGAAACAATTTTAAAATATTTAGGTAAACATAGTGAAATACAGACCATATGTGACAATTTCGGTACTACTTTTACCAGAGAAATAAATACGATAAGGCATAATTGTGATGTAAAACTTTTAAGGAGAATAACTTACGTTCAAGAATGTGACTCATCCATTCGCTTTAAGCAGGTAACATCGAATGAGATTAGTAAAATAATTAAAAATCTAAAAGCTCATAAATCTCCGGGTATTGATAGGATACGAGCACAGGATCTCAAATATATAGATAATTATATAAGCCCCATTTTAGCGAAATTTGTTAATTTGTGTATTAAAAATTCTGTTTATCCAGACCAATTAAAAGTAGCTTTGATTAGACCTATCTACAAGCAGGGCTGTCACTTGGACTACACTAACTATCGTCCGATAGCAATCTTATCCGTAATAAATATAATAACAGAAAAAGTTATAGTGTCTCGAGTGAGTAGGTTCCTTGAGAGTAGTAATAGTTTGACAGAAGCGCAGCACGGCTTTAGGCCGAATAGAAGCACTACCTCGGCGCTCGCTTGTTTCTCTGACTATTTAAATGATAGTCTGCATAACAGGAGACATGTTGTTGTATTATATATAGATTTTCGAAAAGCTTTCGATACTTTGGATCATTCAATCTTACTACAAGCGATGGATGAGTGTGGCGTTCGAGGACCAATCAAAGATTTCTTCAAAAACTACTTGCATAACAGGCAGTTGAAAGTATCTATAGCGGGTAAGATAGGCGCTGCAGAAAATATAATTTACGGGGTACCAACTGGGTCCGTGTATGGTCCTATTGGCTATACGATGCACGTGAACAGCTTATGTAATGTGGTTAAAAAATGCAGCATATATATGTATGCAGACGATACTTGCCTTATGTACGCAGACAGGGATCTAGATAATGCAATACTCAATATACAAACTGATTTCAATAATATCTGCAGGTGGGCACACGACAATGGGTTAATTATTAATATAGAAAAGACCAAGTGCATGCATATCTGTTCACCATACATGAAATTGCCCATTAAAACATTAAATTTAATAGGGCATTCTTTTGAATGTCACCATCAAAACTTTCAAAACTGCCAATGTAAAGAAATTGAATGGGTCAACGAATATAAGTATCTAGGCTTAGTAGTGGATAATAGGCTGTCTTGGAGACAGCACATAGACATGGTGTGTTCTAGGCTAAGATCTGTTTTATGTCAATTCTATTATTTAAAACGCAATCTTGACACAGGCACCTTGTATTGTGTTTATTATGCATTAGTCGAGTCAATAATAGGGTACGGGCTGAGCAGCTACGGGTGTACATTTAAAAGCCTTTTAGGAAGAATTAAAAAAATACAAATAAAATTTCTAAAATATCTAACTAGCAAAAAGAATAAAGAGAAATGTAAACAAAATTATAACCAATTATTTAAGATGTGCAAAATTTTACCAATAGAATGTAAAGTCAAAGTAAACATAATTACAGAAAATTATTTAAGGACAAATTTATTAAAAACTATAACCCGTGGGTGCACTCCTCGTACTACAAACCGCATACGATATCACAAACCAAAAGTGAAAAATTATTATGGTAAACGCATCCGTGCCTATACTGTGCCACATATATGTAATACTGTACCTTTTGATATACATACCATACATACAAGACAGGCTATTAAGAAGAAATTGCATGCCTATTACTTAGAGAACATAACTTGATGCAAGTTATGTGCTCTAAGTAATATGCCACCTATATATTTTATACTTATAAGTTTATATATATATACTTCTTATTTATATAGAAAAGAAAAATTGTTCATAGAAAAAATTGTTGAGCATTTAGAGTTATAGTAGGTACTTATATCATAGCTTTTATTATAATAACAAGACATAATATACGCGTGAATATGAGAGCCTTCATTCTCCGCCTACAAACTACTTTGTAGTTTGGCGGGTTTTTTAATGTTGTTTGTGAATATATTATGTCTGTAAATAAATTAAAAAAAAAAAAAAAAAAAAAAAAAAAAATTTAATTATCACTTGCTTCGGTGAAAGAAAACAGTGTGAGGAAACCTGCACATATGAAAGTTCTCAATAATGTTCTCAAAGGTACACATTTGTGTGAACATTGAATTTGAGCAGCCCATCAATCCACACTCGGCCAGCATGGTGGACTGGAACCCTTATAATGTAAGAGGAGACTCTTGCCCAGCAGTGGTACAGTTTTGTTACAAGCGGTCAATCATTCAATTACCAAACTAATTTCTTAACTTGGTCGGTTTTGAAAGAACACACCATGTCTTATTAGAATGTTAATATTTGTGAAATTTCTAATTCCAGGCAAAAACAATGTTCCATAGTTCCTCTCAAGTCATAATGAATCTGGATTCTCGGATTTGCCAATTAGAAGCAAGAGATTGCATGCTATTGGTTTCTACACTCACACGGTGCTACATATGTAACACAGCTGTTGAACAATACCGTCAGATTGGTCAGAAACTCAGGGATGGTGAGTTTGGTGCTTGTTTTGTTAACAAAGAAAAACCTATGACTAATGGTAGTATAGAAAACTCATCGCAAGATTTTACAGAAGTAAAGAAATATAATATTGTAGATGACGACGCTGCCTTTTCTGTAAACGAAGAGTTTGCTAATACACTTATATATTGTGCTAGACCGTCTTCGAGGTTGTGGGAAGCTACAATAGACGGCTTGGTTAGGAGAACACATCAGTTCAAACAAGTACTAGCAAAGCATCCTATGAAGCCGGTAACAGTTGAATTATATAAGAATGATGATTTCTCACTAGACAATACAGATGGTGAAACCAAAGAACAGTCGGTTAACTTTTCTAAAATTCACAGCATCAATGGTACTGTATTTTCCTACGGCAAAAACGCTTTGTACTTTCTTAATATTCAGGACGTAGATAACACGGTTTGGTTTTCCTACAAAGATATAGTTGACTGCAAAATTTACCACGACATTATATACGTGTGGCTAGCAAACGGGTCTCTGATAAATCTTAAGTTTATGAAAATAGACAAGTTTTTATTGAAATGCTATATTGAGGAGAAATATGTGACTTGCGCTAAATTGTGTGCCTTGTACAGCGATTATTTACAGTCTAATGTGTCGCCGAAATTGCACATTCTGGCTGGACTGAAAGATAAATTACAGAGTAATGGATTACTGGAAAGTCTAGATGTTCTGTTAAAGAAGTTTGAGAGCTTAAAGTCTAATGAGGCTACACAACTAAAGTCTGGTATCTACGTAGTAGATAATACCTATCATACTCAATGTACGTTGGATGAATCGTTGAACAATAAATATGATGATGATAAAATATTCACAACAATATCTCCAGAAGCCATCCAAGCTCTGAAAGGCTTAAGTGTTACTATGACTGATAAGTTAAATTCAAGTAAAAAGATCTTAAAAGAAAAATGGGAAGACTTTGAGGGTAGAATGAAACATCTAAGCATTGATAAACAAAGTAGTCAAGATTCCCCACAAGAGAAAGAGAATGGGCCCAAATGGGTAGCTCGGGATGATTATAATTTAAATGAAAATACGCCTGTTTTAGTTAATAATGATATTGTATACAAAGAGTCTAGTCAAAAGGCCATAGAAGTAGACAATCATAGTTTAGAAAATGAGGAAGTGTGCAAGACGCTTTATCAATATTCTAGGTTAAGCCTAGTAGGTAAGGAGTCGGATATGTCGAATTTAACTTCTATTGTAGATACTTACGCCTGTGATATTCATCAAATACACAAACTTATGTTGTCTTTGGAGAATTACTGCTTATCTATTGACGCGATCGACGACGCAAGATTTGTGCCGAACAAAATTTTTCTCACTTACTTAAACGTATCAAATCGAAATTTATTGGACATTGTCATAAAAGACGAGGTGTTGTACAAATATTTCGTGGACTCGTGCATATCAGTGAATGTGAAGACCCAAAAGATTGCGAATCTCGGTTGTGAGTGCGGGTTCCCTCTTCCGTATGTTAGGACTAGTCAAATGCCAGTTTTTCCTGAACTGATCGATGAATTCATCGAACGCCAATGGTCGAGTCAGAGTAGAGAGCAGTGCTATGAGATTTGTAAGCGGATGCCGTATTTGTGGCGGAAGATTCTGTACTTGAGACGAAATGAAGATTTATTGAATGTCTTGAGGATACTTCTTCAAATGTTGGACGAGACTCTCCTTCATTCGTTTCTGCCCCAATTTACTTTGGACAGTTGGGAGCGAGCCGTTCAATTGTACGCAACTCTACACGCAAATATATGTTTGAATTGCAATAAAAAGTTCGACAATATATCGGTTAAGGACATGCTTAGCTGGGATGATCTTGGGCTCCTTATAATCAAGTCGGTCGGAGGAAGAAATGCAATCAATGTTATGAAGAGGCACGCACATTTGATTGAACTGGGAGCGGTGACGATAAAATTCTACCACGCCTGTCTAATGACGTCATTGTTCGAGAAATATGACGTCACTGTGACTATACCGCTGGCGGATACTGTGTACAGTTCGTACGAGTTTGATGACTCCCATAAAGAGGTAAGTGATTTTAAATTCCTATAATTTATTTATTGCCTTTTGTATAAAATACCTTCAACCAGGTCTCACGATCTGTAGGTATAAATTAAATAAACTGAATCACTGAATAAGTCACTGTCACTACACTACAATAACACCAAAGACACCGACGATGCGTTGTGGGCCAAGAAAGAAGAAGCTTATAGCCAGCTACTCGTACTCGATAGTCGATATCATATCACTAGTAATATAGTAATATTGATAATAATATAATACTTAAATGAAGCCCTGCTACTAACTATCAGAGACTGAATTATGTCGCCTCTTATTCTGAGATGTATAGACGATACTTAGCCTTAGCTCACACTTTACTTACGAAAAACTTGACTTTGCAAAGACTGCGATTTGGTATTTTTGACATGTCACGCTGAGATCAGATGCCATCTATATGTTTGTTAATACGAAAAATTTAAATGAATCCGATTAATATCAAGGTTCTTTTGGGACCATTATTTTTGTTCGGATAATGGCCAAAGTTTTTGGTAAGTCGTCTATTTCATGAACTTATTAGACTTTTCTCAGCTCATACTCAGCCAAGTCAAAGATCGCTTTATAAATACGAACGCTGTCTTAAGTCAGAGTAAAGTCTAAGTCTAAGTATCGTCTATACATCTCAGCCTTACGACACCCTGGTCAGCCCGCGTAGGATTTGGGTCACTTTTTGCGATAATTTTAAGATCAGTTGATACCAAAATCAATCAACAATGTCAAATATAAATTTCAGATATGCAGCTTACTCCGTAGTTCATCAGGTGGCGATATAAAAAACACAGCGTTGCCTCTGACCATCGCTGCAAGATCTGGACATTGGGGGTTGAGGGAGGTTTACGAAAGACTGATATTAAGCTACCAGCACACTGACCGAAAGGAACTCTTGAACGATATTCTACACAGCTTGGCAAACATTAAGAATGTTGTCGACTGTTCGCTCTGTGGGTTGCCGTTGCATAACGAAGTTCTTATCCAAGATGGTGGGCTTTGGGTTTTTAAATGTGGTCACACTTTTCACGGGGCGTGCTTGAATTTGAATAAAGTTAAACTGTGTCCCTCGTGCTCACTCAAATAAACTAGGTGCTTAGTTATTCTTGCCAATAACGACTAATAGTTTGTATGCCATAGATAAGAAATTCTGGGGATCAGTATGAGAAAATTGTGTTTACCACTTAGAATAATGACATATAGAAACGAAGTCCGCGCGGCTACTTTGACAACTGTAAATGTGAGTAGTATATGTCACCAAACGCCGGCCAGCTCCGTAGTCTTCAATGACAATGCACGGCAAACGCGTCTCGCGGAAAAAAAATAATTATGTCGATTTGTGCGGTTAAATTTTGTCACAACACATTTGAAAAACAAAAGAATTGTAATAACATCACTTTTCACAGGTAATCTTTCAATATTTTACAATATCTTGTATATAATTAGGTTTAAATAAAAACATTTTGTTTCAATACTAGTGTTGCCCAATTGTGAAAATAAATTTTCCTATTTTAAGTGACGAGTGATATAAGGCTTAGTCGTGGAGAAGTATATTGGAAGCCAACCAAAAATACACGAATATGTTCAAAACATTTTAATAATGAAGATTAGTACATTACACAGGGTAGATCGTGTAGATTGCGTGAAAATGCTGTCCCTGATAAGGTATAATTATTGAAGTTGTTATCCATTATTATTTTAATTATTGTTATTAGTTATTATTATATCATGCCTATTGTCAATGTCATTTTCATCTTAATTTTATTGTTGTTTTCACAGATACAATAGTTCACAGATATAATATGGTCCATAGAGTACTTAGTAAATCAACAAAGCCCATTGTTTTTTGTTTTTTCACAGAGTATATTTAATATTGGAACAAAACTTTTTTACTCAATGCTGTTATTAAAATATACTAAGCTCCTGTGTTCATGCTTATGTTCAGATATGTAAAAGATATGTAAAAAAATAAATAGTAAAAAAAAATGATGTTAATATTTTCTTGTATTCGTTTCATATTTAAATAAACATTCTCGTAATATAACAATTTTACATAACCATACCCATACTTTACCACACATAGCTATTTATGTAGGTATTATTGCTAAAAACAAATTGTTATCAGCGGCCGAATCATTCCCCACTTTCGGGAAACTGTACTTCCCTGGCAACCATTAAACAAGTATAAAAAAAAAGAAAAAAGAAAATGAGTGCTTCACTTTTTAAAGAGCGTTTGTATGAAGACTGTCATTCTATATGTCATTATTCTAAGGTTTACCATTTAAAGTCCGTTCCAATAGCCTCTTCCGGAGATGTAAACAATAGAATAACAATAGTCGAGTTTGTCATAACCTCAAATTTTCGTTAATAGATTTTCTGTAATCTCAAGAAGAAGACGACTTTATATTATTGACTTTCTTGTACAAGACACAGTCTTGTACAAGATTGTCAAGAGAGTCTTGTACAAGACACAGAAAGTCAATAATTATGATGTTATATGAATAAATTTTACTTTTTTGCTACTCCTTAATGAACAACTTGCAGATTACAAAGAATACAGAGAATATCGCAAGTGAAATGTTATTGTTTTCGGAATAGGCTTCTGGGAGAGACTTCATAACTATTTCATGTCATTAAGTCATTTCACAGACAAGAATAGAGTACATAAAAAACCTATTTGTAGACCAAAAAGTTAACAAATATACAAATTTGTTATAATTGTAAAACAAAATGGCGATTTGATATTCCTATTCTTAATTGATATGCACAGAGTAGTGAAAAATCTCTTCGATTTTAGCGACATCTGTTGAGCGTACAAAGAATAGCGCTCATTATTTATGCGTAATAAAAATATTTTATTTGTAGCAATACTTAAAGCTTTATTACCTATATGCAGCTAAATTTATTTGCAATAAGCGTGGTTCTATTGAATTAACTCGAATATTATGTGCGAATGTTTATGTTAGTAATTGGTTTGAAGCTTTTAAAAATGTAAAATGTGTGATTTAGATATTTATCTTTCTGAAGATTTTTGATGACAATTTAATCTCACGTTTAAAGTATTTGATTTACTGACCTGACCAACCTAGGGTTATTTTGTTATATAAATCTGTCTTTAAGCTATAATACTGTTATCCAACATTGGGTTTTTTTATATTTTTGATATTTTAGAATAAGCTCGATCAATCTTTCTCAGTGTTCTATAGATTATGCAAATCAATTTATCTTTTTATCTTTTTGTAGTTTACAAAATGTTAAATATTATAGATGGCCATCTAATGGGCCACTACAGGACACGGTCTTTCCTGTTAATTGACGAGGTTTAGAGCAAATTTCATGCTGCTACAATGCGAATTGGGGAAGAGTTAGTGCCAATCCGAGTATCAGAAGCGTTTATCCGCTATCTATCCTTCTCCGCCATGGCCTTACGCTTGCTATCTGACGATAACAACCGAGACCGATAGCTTTTCCTCTCCCTCTGTCTTCGTTCAATTTATTTTTAAACGCTTTATCAATACATACTACGTAGGTGTTGGATAACAGTATTGTAATTTAAGGATGACAATGATAGTTTTTTTTACTGCTGAATATTTAATACTATGTTTCATAGTTCTGTTTTCAATATAAGGTGTAAATTATTATTAATTTGTTATATTTTTTTGTAAATACTTTTTTGCGCTTTTATTTCTATTCTATTTTGTAATATATGTTGTGTTATTTGGCTTAAGTTGTTATGAGTATGTTCTTGTTTACATGATATGGATATAAAGATTTTATTACTACGTAAGATTCATAAATTTTAGCAAATTCAAGGCTACTAAACACCTAGAAAAAATCTGTATACCTATTTAAAATACCCAAGCGATAAATATTTTACAAATTATCGCATAAATTGTTGATTTCATCAATTCCAGTAAAAAAAGTTAGCTGCATAATGCAGTTGTACACAATGATATTATGTATTATAAACAAAGATATCATCAGATGTCAAATTCCTCTAATTAATGTCATTTTAAGTATGAGTAAAATATGAGTATGAACTCACGTGAGTACGTTCTGTAATTATCGTTCTATAGTTATGTCTATATTTATAATATCTTTGGTTGTACACTTCAGATTAGTATCCAGACTCCCTTGCCTTTTAAGGGCTTAAGGGCGCCATTTTGACATTTGGAACTGTCAACTTGACAGCGATGACAAGTTAGAATTCGTAGACAGAGTAGGATATAGACATCTGTTGAGCGGCGCCAACACGAGAAAGTACAATTGTTCGTATGTGGCACAAGAAAACTTCGATATCAGCTGTCAAATGTGCTTTCCTTGAAAAAGCCGGCACATATTTATGACATAGTGTGCCGGGTTTTTCAAGTGATACAAGTGAGACAAAACATCGTATCATTCTGTTTCGTTTTTTTCGTATCGTTGGCGTAATTTGTTACTTTTCTTGTGTGGTTACGATAGATGGTATTCATGGGTCTATAATCTTCTCTGTCTACGTTAGAATTGGATTTATCTGGCGGGGTTAATGTATGAGTTTTGTTTCGTGATTAATTTATGTGTACAAATTGGCACCGTTACGCCTATTTAGTTGTGTATGTTGAACAAAAATAGGTGTATTATTAAGTTTGTTTATTGCAGTCTAACTCAATAATGCGTTGTACTTTCTTTACGGTCAGAATTAAGCAATTCTTGCCAGAGTTAATTAGTATGTAATAATTTAGGTACTCTGTGTTAAATTTTGTTTTTGGATTTGGATTGGACAATAGAACTGATAACAAAGTATACGAGAAAATATGATTAATATTTAATTTAATAATAATTAATATTATTCAAACAATAGTGCAGCTATTTTATTTGTACAAAAGAGATTAGTAATTTAATATTTATAGTATTTTTATGAAATACATTCAAAATATTACGTAACCTAAAGTGAATGATATTATTTGCAGTAATTTAATTATTTATTTGTAGTAATCTTAATTTTTTAACTGGCCATAGTTAATGATATTACGATGCTTGAGAATCTTGAGATGTATTCAATGTATTCGTTCCTGTATTCTCGAATTAGTGTTGTGTTATGTTATTGTTGTAACTAAACAAATATTTAAATGTAACTATTATATTGTATATCGGCTTATTGTATTGTGAACGACTTTAACCCGTTGTGTATGCGACGTGTAAATAAAATTGTGCTGCATTTTATTTTTGTAACGATCGTGTTTAAATTGTAGGGCATATCATTATGTGTATATTGAATATTGTATTCTGGTACTAATTCATATATTAAAGTATGAAATGTAACAAACTAAATCACTAGACTTTTTATTAGAAGTTTTTATTTAGCTTGCTTTGATGTGGGGGTTAAATCTTGCAAGCTGGATTAAAACTAGTTCCCTTTCCTCCTATGAACCTTCTTGTGTAGTTTAGTGTAATTCAAGTTAAATTTAAATGATATATTACTGTATAGGATCACAATTAAAATAGGGTACAAAATTACCTACATGCAAAGAAAAAAATATGTAAGTATAAAAATGTACCTAATAATATTATTAAAAATTTCCATGTTCTGAAAGCATGTAATGTAGGCTTCATTAATACTTAACATAACTACTACTACTGGCCAAGATAACTACTGCTCGTACTTTTGCTTATATTACGTTAACGTAGTTGATATTACTAGGATAGGTTTAGTAGTAATATCAACTGTTGGAGGACGTTATGATACCGCCAGTTTAATGGCCAGCATGTATCTATGAGCAAAGTTATTGATGATATTGGTAATTCGTTGCTTCTGGTTTTCCTATTCGTGTCTCGACTTTCTACTTAAATGTAAGGGTTATTGAAAAACATAAAAATGAAACAAGGAAGTATTTTTAAATTTTTACTTTTATTAAACTTCTGGGTTTTGGCACAATTTTTGAATAATGTGTCCTGGTTTATTATACCTACTAGGTATTAAAACCTAAGTTCTAACTACATATCTTGCGAAGACCTATCAGTTGAAGTTATAACAAATAAATCTCAATCGTTGTAAAATAATTAAGTAAAAAAAAACGATAAAAATTAACAAATTCCATTTTACTAAGTACAGAATAGCAAAGTAAGAACACTTTTGTAGTAGGAAATTTTTTCCTGTAACAGAACTAAACAGACATAAGATTTAAAGATAAACAAAATAATAGCCTTCGACTATGCTAAAGACCCTATATGGCAAGTACATATTATACAAAATGTATAATAATGTAAGATTAGAAGTATTGTTTGAGACCTGTCAAATAAAATAAATAGAAATTCAGTATGAAAATCGACCGAGATCCAGAGATGCATACAAATTAAGTATCGATAATTAAATAACCACAATTACTAACGTTTACATCGAAATATCGCGTATTTACAATGGGATTCAACATAAAAATAAATAATTTAACGGCACTGTCTAAACCCTTAACATTTACTAAGATAATACACGCTACGTAATAGATAAACATTAAGTTCACGTACACAATAATTTATTTACGCTTATTATTCTAACGCTACTTTCACGTCGAATACATAATAATATACTGGCATACAATAATATGGTGAGCGCACATCACTACGTATACCGCGAACTAGGAATGATTTTATTATCTGTTCCGTCCAATGTTCGAGACGTGCGTATGACGAAGTGATCCGCACTCACCGTCAGTTCGTAAAGAAAACAAGAAAATTATAATTACAAAAATAAATAACAAAAATAATAATGGCAATCAACGACGTCATCGATCAATCTGATTTTACAATTAATATCTATACAACTTTGTTTCGCTATCATAAACTATTCGAGTAATTATTATGCTTGTCACTACTGCTTACTCTAAATCTAAAGATTTAAATTGCACGATTCGATAAAGCGAATATTTGATTTTATTTTAATAGTATAAGTACCCACTGTGTCGGTGGGTTATCTACAAGTCGAATAAAAATGGAAGTAAATAGTTTAGATTACTATTTTAAAGCGAATTGACAATCACTGAATTGACCGCCCCCGGGTTCGATAGCAATTACAAGAATACGCCAATACAAACGATCATGTATTCGTACATTGTACGTTGTATTGTATTGTGTTCGTGTATTCTTGGATTACAAACGAATACTCTAAATACAATTTTTATTCGTTATTTGAGTAGATGTTTCGTGATCATCAATTATATTTACATAAAGGGCAGTTTTCTACATTTTTTATGTTTAAGAAGAATGATTTTACTCACCAATACGAACATGAAAACAAGTTATTTTAAATACTGTAAAACTGTATCCATAAACATGTTTTTTGTAAAAATTAAAAAAAAACGATTGCATATTGTATTGTACTTTCTGTTTGGAACATGTATTACCGATATCAAAATCAAAATAATATCAATCAGTCAGTTCCGTATCTTGTTTATAAAATTTGTAATGTTACAGTTTATAATATTTGTAATGTTACATTTCATAAAACTTGTAACTACACAATACATATCCCTCCATCTTTCGTTCACAATAATTTAACAAATTCCCAAAACATTCCACCACGGAGTGTGATATTTGACCGTTACACTATCAGATTCGTTTCCACTAAGTCTATGAGTATTACATTCATTACTAACACGTCTCACTGGTGTCAATAAACAGTTTGTGTTCAAAACACTTAAATTTTCAAGCATTTCGCTTCAAATTTTTGGTTTGATACGTTTTAGTCTTAGCTCTACACCGTCTACATAGATTAAATTTAACTACGATATACAATGGCCACACAATTGTAATTTCAATACTACCAGATAAATATTTAACCGCTAGAACTAATCTCCAAACTAACTAACCGTAGAACATCGAAATCTATCTACAGGGATTGGGATCTATGAATATGTACACTGAGTTTCGTGGACACGGAAATTCTAGTTTATATTATCGTATAATGAATGGCTTTGTCTATATACACTTCTCTACGTTGGTTTAATTTGGCACTTTATTTAAACATTCGTGCCCGACGACTCTTCGTTTCAATCGAAAGCATAATTTTACACAACGCGTCCATCCCTAGGATTTTCTTAAATCACTAATGGAATAATCTCAATAATTAATTAGATATTCGTATAAACGCGAGATCCGATTACGACACTGGCATCTGAAAACTTAGAGCGAGCCACGACTTGGAATTTAAACACTAACAGCACGCATATGCAGCGAGCAAAAGTTTCGTACAATCCAAGCGCAATCCAAAAGTTCTTCACCAATATAGCGGATTCACTTCACAGCTCGTTTCTAGAACGTTCGAACGTTCCAGAGTTACCAGGGGTGGTGCGAGGGGAGAGGGAGCGGCGCGGCGTGGGGGTAGGGCCAGCCGCGCGCCGCGCCTCAATCCTCCTCGCGAGGGGAGAGCGGCGGAGAGAACCCTGGGTTCATGTAGCTCCCGCCGTTGGGCGGCGGCGAGGAGTTGGACGGCCCCGGCGAGGCCAGGGACGGCAGGAAGCCCAGCTCGCTGCCCCCGTCCCGGCACCACAACTGCCGCATCTCCTGCCGTCGACTGCGCATCAAGTTCTTGTACTCCGATATCCGCATCTTCTTGCCGTCCACTATGCAGGTCCGCTTCGGTCTGGGCCGGTACCTGCGGAGTTATTTTAAGTATTAGATAATTGTGAGTAAATGAACAGGTTAGTTTATAGCCTTTGATTTCTTAGGATTGTAGACTTTCTGATGATAATTTTGTTTTCTTTACAAAGCGAAGTGATAAAAACAGATTTATTATGTTGGTAGGTAGGTACATTTTTATTTTAACAGCCGAAAAACGGGCAAAAAAGAAATGCCACTGATAACTGATCACTGTTACCTACGAACGTCGCAATCGTAATGATGACCATCATGATTAAAAAACGTATGTGCAGGGTTCCACACCAAGTCCTGAGAAACGAAGAACAATGTTCATGCATTTTTTTAAATAACCGTCAAACGAGCAGAATCCACCTGATGGTGAATAATCCACCGGCGCCCGTGAACATCGGCAACACCAAAAGGATTGAAGTTGAAGATTTGTTGCCGACCAAGGAAGAAAGAAGCTTTTTTCAGCTTCTTTCTTCTTGAAGAACTTCTTGAGAACAAACGTAGGTACCTACCTTCTTATCGGTACCTACATTTGTTCTACCGTCTCTCGTCACTCACCTGTAATCAGGGTGTTTCTCCATGTGAAGTTTGGACAGTCTCGATTGTTCCTCATAGTAAGGTTGCTTCTCCGCGTTAGACATTCCCTTCCACCTCGCTCCGAGGATCTTGGAGATATTCGAGTTGTGCATATCGGGGCACGCCTTGAGAATCTTCCTGCGCTCGTCCTTGGCCCAAACCATGAAGGCGTTCATGGGTCTCTTGATGTGGGGCTTCCCTGCTTCGTCGCGCTTCGGCTGTCGCACCAGCTTCGCTTTCTCCGCTTCTTCGGGGGGAGACTGGCCCCACGATGATGCTGGAAATAGAGAAAGGAGATATTTTTATTTATCTGTTTAGCTTTGTGGTTCTGTACCACAAATTAAATATATGTAAAACCAACAATTATGCTGTCTTGGGTAGAACAAGTAGGATAAACATACGTAGTAGGTACTGTCACGTACGAAAATACTGATTAGGGAAGTCAATTTCTATACAAATTACCTACCTAATTACTCTATTGTTAACTTTTGTGGGTTTTACGTGTTAATGTAAAAGTTAATTATAAAAGTAGGTAGTGGGTAATTAAAATGTTCATGTTTTTGGACTTAATGTGAACATCTCATTTATTTTTCAGTTTTTTAACAACCTTTCTTTACAAGTCAAGTATCTAGGTTATAGGTAGGTAGATACTAACCCACAAGATTATAATGGTCAGCTGCTCTGATAATTAAATTAAGGACATTAATTTTTATAGTGGCAACCTTGGAACATTAAAAGGTACAGTCAAGTACATCGTTCGCAAGCAGATGCATAGATTGTAACAAATCTAAACATAGTCTGGAATTTACAGCTGTTGTTATGATGTATTTACGGCCTCTTCATCAGCTGACAGATGTACGGACAAAGATATTTTCATGGTGATGAATTCATTACTCGCATTATGATTGGCGCCGCAAATTAAGCCCAGCAATTAGTTTTGGCTGTTTTGTCAACAGCTTAGGTTATATTTGTTTTCAACGGGACGACTAACTACTATAACTCAATCTTTGAATCGTTTAAAAAATAAAAGGCACTTCAGAATTAAATGGACAAGCTTAAATATTATGGCGCTGATCAAAAACAAGTACCTGAATAGGTATTGCAGTGCAACATTCATATTTTAGATAGGCATACCTAGGTAGGAGCAGACGTAGACGTAAGCAGGGTAGACGAGCAGCAATGGTAAGTGATCACAGCGGTCCACAGACATCTTATGTTACGGACATGTTGTCCATAAAAGAAGTGAACAAGTTTATAACTGGGCTATCAAAAATATTATTGAAGACACGGAAACCAACGTAAATACATAAACGTAACAGAGAGAGGTATCCGCAGAGATTGCAAATTCGCAGAGAAAGGTATTCCCATCGGTAGGTACCTACTTGCAGAGATTGTCTCAACCGTTGGTCAATGTTGGTCAGTACAGTGCATGATCATAGAACTTGTAATCAACTATAATTACGATAAATTGACCCCTTTATATCCCTACCAAAATTCTAACTTGCTTCGGTGACGAAAAACATCGTGGGAAATCCTGCACGCCTGAGAATTCTCCATAATGCAGGACTCCACACACCTCAAAGGTGTGTGAAGTCCGCCAATCGACACTTGGCGCGTGGAGGACCCCTCTGGAGACCCTACGGCCTGTACCCCTCACATTGTGAGAGAAGACCCGTACACCGCAGTGGGACAGCTATGGATTGCAATGATGATTGAATCGAAGTTGTTTGAAAGTGAATTTTCCGAATGTGGGTAGGTAGGTATTTTAGCTTGGCCAACGCATTGCACGAACGCGAAATGTCAACACAAACATTAGCAATTCCAGCGTGACGGATCTGTTACCACGTGTCCATACAATTAATAAGCCTCGTACGGAAACATCCTCTCAAAGCTAAAGCATTCCTCGAATTAATTTGACACGCTGTTAGATAATTTATAACATCCTATGTTCGTTGATTCGCTGATATGAAATTTCTGTGTGCTCCAACACAGTAAGTAGGTACTATTACGCTCTGAATTTATTAGACGTATTTATTGCTTAATTTTGTAACAAAAATCTTAAAATTTGAGAGATTTTAATTAAAAATATAAAAGTCTTAAATTCCAAGTGCACAATTTGCACGATATATATTTTATGTATCGTTCAGAATACATCTATAAATGCATCTATGATTCACCATAAGCAAATTTCAGTTTCGTTTGGCAGCATAAAAACTTCCGACACGTGGGTCACCAACCCCTTCCTCGATCCGCACTGGAGCAGCGTGGTGGAGTATGCTCTAGGCCTCCTCAGTTAAGGGAAAACCCCAATGGGAAGCCAACCTACTGAAAAGTAGGTGATTTGATTGTGGTATTAGAATTAAAAAGATCTAATATTATGTTATAACGTTCCCAGCTCCTTCAAAGCATATTACTCGTAAATTAACTCTATAAAATTTATTTCATCCAAATATCTTTACAATTTTTATAAAAGTAGGTGCTTAGAAATAGAAACAACAAAGGTGAAAGGTGATATTCAAATACGATAAATTATGTAAAATATTAAAGGCTGTAAGGTATGTAAGCTTTACTATGCAAATCGTTATCGGGGCAATAAAAACATAATATTTTATTTTTATTGTATTAGGGTTATAAAGATTATGCATCTTCGTGTATAATGTTGTGTTTAGTGTAGGAAACGAACATTATTTTTTTGAATTATGCAATTATGTACATTATTTTTCCCAAAACATCGTATTTTTGAATATTTACTGCTACTAAATATCAAATACCAAGGAATTGAATTTTAAATCCTAATATTTTATACTAACGTTAACTGCGGAGATTATTTACTTACACGTAGAAGATTTAAAGTTTTATTACAGACCTGCGAGTTATTTAATTTAATCAATTAATGAAAATAATTGGTACCTACTAAAGTAATTAAAGAAGCCAAAACCAAGGAATATTGTACCATAATGGCTAGCAAACGAATAGATTTGATCCGCATTTGATAAGAAGTTGTAAAGAAGAAAAATAGATTTGACTTTGACGAACCTAGCCTTGGTAGATAACTCTAGCCTAGCCAAGTAGCGCCACCGACGCGTTGCTTACCAAAACCAAATACCAGAACAGAACATACAAGGACATTGTATTCGTTGATTGTCACTGGTCGTAACTTCGACAGAATGACCGATAAAATATAAACTGTCGTTCCAATCTGCTAAAAGTCGATTCAAACTCAATTATTCGTTTCTAATACAACATGCACTTATTGTTCATTTTAATTGTAAATCACTATAGTCAAATAATAGCGTGAATAATAAAGAACGATGTGCGAATTGCATTACAATCGTAAAATATTCTCGTTAATGTACGTAATGACTTTGACGGTGCCTGTACATCGCCGTGGGATGAGCGAAGAGGCCGGAAACCCACGTCTGAAGAGCCATCTATCGCGCATTTCTCGCGTTTCTCTTGTTTTAAAGGAAACGAAACGCCACTAGTTTTGTAACCATTTTGGCTTGGGCCCCCGCCAAGTATTCGCTAAAGTTCATTTCATGCCTTAGTTATAGCTATTAGTGTGCGATTTGGTATTTGACGCTAAGTGTGAGTCCTGAGTAATTATGATTTAGTGTTTAAAATTGCCGTTTTTAATGAGCGTATCGTGGGGTAAGGACGTTAACCTTAAGTTCAGTTCTCATGCTTCCTTGCTCATGCATTGTGGTAGGATTTACCCACCCGGCTAGACACCAAACTCCTAATAATCGACTGTGACATGTAGATATATTATCTACATGTTCCGGTTGCATCGAAGTGGCAGAAACTCGGTTCCTATTTCGCTGACATCGCGTTTGTGTTTGACGGTGACGGTGATTGATCAACCCATTGTTTGTCCACTACAGGGCGAGGTCTTCCTTCATAGCTCATACTGCGGCAGTGCGAATTGGTATAGGACTTAGTGAATGAACGAAATTCGAATGATATTTATTTTAATTGCATAATTAGGTCACCTGCTTTGGATGTTATGTCAGTTACATAAAGGCATTTGCCATTTGTTACTTGAGGCCTGCTTACTTAATAGATATTAGATACTAGTAGGTACTTAAATCTTTGAATTAATTACAAAGTTTAGTCACAAAGTATAAAAAATCAAAATGTGTACAATTCACACGTGCTAGAAGTGAATTATGTTATGATCTATGTAAAATTTTACGCGTAAGCGCCCCGAATTCATGGCGCTTATAGCGTTTTGGTCGCGAGTAAACTATACTCATGCGTCATTTCCGTTTCATCGGATTCCAAATCACAACGATACTAAAGAAGTTCACTTCAAAAAAACTAGGGGCCAAATTTTCGAAGTTGCCGACATGGCTTAACGACAGCTATCTAACCATAACAACCATGACGACTGCTTAACGCACCCTCTAGAGTACAGAAACCCCCAAAATTTTTGCCACTAACAATTACCTATTTAGGTAGGTACCTACCGGCCGCGCCCGCTGTTGCTTAACTCAGTCAATCACTAACGATCGACGCAAGCCGGGCTATGTGCGCTTCAATGCGTTTAGACGTAGGTACATAAAGCAAGATGACATTTTAATATCGTACGCAAATTTTACCTTACACTTTACCATTCCAAATTCAAATACATAGTTCTCATTTCAAACTACATAAATCCACGTAAACCATGTTATTTAAGAGAAAGGGGACGTGGACAAATATCTCGTAATGTTGGAGCGCAATAATATAAATCAGTCCGAGATTTAGAGTTAACCGAAGATGATTATTGAGTGTAATTAATATTTCTTGTGTGGTTCGTTATCCCGTTCTAACTGTGGCTTGGAATTGCGACATTTCCTGCGTGTTCATTCATAACTTTTCATCAAAGATCGCGAGAGGCCGTGAACTACGCTTTCGTATCGATACCCTTAATCAGAATTTTGTTAGGCTAGTCCAAGGATAAGCAATTTAAATTTAAATTTGCCCATTGATTAAAAAGGTTGCTCACCCTTGGCCTAGTCTATATTTTGTTTTATTTTAAATACCAAAAAGTTATTTTATGTTATTTTAAAACATTTTTAAATTTAGGAATGATATTCAAATTTTAACAATCTGCCTATGCAACATTTTTATTTATACATACCCTGTATATCGTAAAGCAATAATACCTTTATCCTCTGATTGTACAATGTAGTCAATACAGAAAATAAAATAAAAATATTTAGACACTTGATTTAGGACATTTATAACTTAAAATCGTAAATATTTTTAATAACAAAATATTGCAAAAAGACATTCTTACGTCAATAGCAAATGTAAGATATATAAAAGATATAAAAGACGTTTCGATTACTTAGATGTAGGTTAGTAGAGATGGCAAAAAGATTATATTGTTCAATTGGAAAAATATTACCGACGTCTTCGGCATGTAGGTACTGTTTCTTAGCAGTTTCATTAAAGGAAACAGGCACTCTCAAGTATCACTTGACTATAAAGTAGGGAAAAAATATATTTCGTTGTTGCAGCCGAATTACGCTTTGATAATAAAGCGTTTATTGTTGCACCCGTATAACTGATAAGTAAGCAAACATTAAAAAATCATAAATAAATGCGTTGTGAACTTTACAGATATTTGTAATGAATGGGGCACTTTACGAGAGCAGGTGTGTCCCGACTTGCGTCTCCGCGGTCGCAGGCGCAGCCCACACCGACATTTACCGCATAACAACGTTTCCCGGAGCGAAATGTATTAATTATATTTAGCAATTAAACTGGAACATCAAAATGTTTGCCGGCGACACGGGACATTTCATATTCGCATCCACGCAACTGACTATTTATCTAAGCCGATTCCTTGTTTATTTTCGTTTCGCATTACGCAACGCGATTTTGCGATATTAATATTGATTCTATAGATAACATGACAGTATTAGATACGAAATTAATTTACGTATTTACGTGATCCGCCTCAAAGCGTTAGTGTTTAGTGTTACAGTGCGTAGGAAATTATATTATTGGCACTGTTTTCTCAGTGAAAGTTGTTTCTCGGAGTCCTTAGGGTTACGTTATAGCGGTTAAGACGACATTTTTATTGCACAACAGTTTAATAGCAGGTACGCACTTACATAATAATAATAGACGTATTTTATTACAAACAAAATAAACTGGAAACTAGACTGACTTGTTATTACTCAACATTTTTATCGTGTTATAATAGTCACCCTTGACACTACTTTTATATCAATGAGTTTCGACTTTAATTGAAGAAACGTTCAATACTAAACTGCAGCCATTTGTGGATTAACAATATCGAGCTCGATGCTCATTTGAGGAGTCCCCTATTTAATTCCAGATAATTTTCAGTTTAGTACGTGGTTGTTTTATACTATGTAATGATTGTAGTTTGATATAATATTTCCTATTTTACGACTAGGTATTATTTTGTTGTACCTACTTAGTTGCCATTAAATACAATACCTACACTTTAAAGGCATTAAAAGTTCTGCAGGTATATCACAAATGGCCACTAAGTTCACCAGACGATTTTGTTTTATTTTACAAAATCAAATCGAATGTTGAAACAATTTTATTTCGATAGTGCATTGATCAGGATAATGGAGTATTGGATACGACTAACAACAATTTAATACCAATGAAAATGTTTTTATTTGCTCTTCTGTAAAACACATATTAACTAGCCAGCATAAATGTAACAAAAAACTATAAGTACCTATTTACTATAGGTCTTACCTTTTTCAATTGGAAATTTGCAAAATTAAAAAAAAAAGATAATGGGTGTTCTTATGTTGGTTGTTATCTTGTCGATAACACCCAGGATCGATGGCATACGTGGTCTTTGATGTATGGGCAAGATATCTAGGAATGTAGGTTCTAATGACCAATGACCATCCATCCATCTTCTCTAGAAAAATTGGTAGGCGAAGTATCTTATCCAGGGATCCTATTCATATCTCATAATTTCTGCGTAGGCAATAACTTTTTAACAGTTGCTTGTTAAGTTATTGAGAATCACGGATTTATAGAAAATTTAAAATAGCCATAACTTGGTCCCTTGTTATCACAATTGTCAGGCTCTGATATCCGGAGTAATAAACAAGTTACTTATAAAAACAAGTTAATTATAATATTAATTACTAGCGACCGGTTTGCAAAGGTTTAGTTATATATATTTTGGATAATTCACAGTATATCATTATAAATAATATCCTGTGTTATTCTGATTTGTAAGCTATATTATTGTAAAGTTTCATCAAAATCCATTCGGTAGTTTTTGCGTGAAAGAGCAACAAACATTCATACATCCATATAACATTCGCATTTGTAATATTAATAGGATAATACTCACTGTTACATGCGGAGTTGTAATCATCCTCTTTCTGCATATTATATGGAGTGTTGTCCTCCATGGGGGGGTAGGGCACGAACCGGGGCAGCATTATGGAGGGGGCAGGGGAGGGGGAGCGTTGTTTGCTGAGGTTGAGGGGCGCATCGGGGTCCTGCGGGGGAGGGGACCGTGCGCTGGCTGTCAGCTGCGCGAGTTGAGCTGTCGCGGGCCAGGGCGATGGGGCAACCTGGAAGTTGAGATTATGAGTTAGACGTACCTAATTATAAAATAGACGTAATACCTATAAAGGTTAAAGGTTGGGTGGGGTAGTTTTTATTGGGATTTTTAAAACTTAAAAGTTACACTTTTTTAGAGGCGACCATCTCAGCCCTCAAGGGTAGCAACACATCAGTGACTAAATAAGAACTGGACTCTTACTAACAATTACTAACTGGACTATTAGGTGCTAACAATAACTAACAGGACTAAATATCACCAACAGTTCCTGGCCCAATCCGCAGATTTACTAACAACCTATCCAACTAATGTTCTGATACCGTCTGCGAACCTGATTAACTATCCTAGTCCTTATTTGAGTCTTGTTCAGTGTCGGTCACAGTTGTCACGGGCGGCAGCGGAAGGGTGGAGCTGCATGCTCATGCTCGTTTTGTAAATTAATTCCATAAATAAATACTAATTCGAATCCACGTAGGTACACATAGGTATCTTTCTGCACAAATTCCCAATTGCAACTAACTTCATCTTTGATAATCCAATCCAGAACCCTTTGTACCTACGAGTAAGTAGTTTTTCGAACTGAGAAGTACTAAAGTAGAATTATACTAATTTGGCGTTGGACAATTATGAGATGAAGACTATCCATCATTGGCTAGCCGCACAGAATACGCTGTTTACTCTATCTAAATAAAATTGTGCAATCAGTCTAAGGTCAAAAAAGTTGGACAAAACGAAAGTTGTTCTGGAACTAATTATCCACCTGACCGGTGTCGGTTATGTAAATTTATAATTTGATGCGTTGGATACACACGGAGCATTCGTCATCCAGTTTTTGAGTATGGTTATTGCACCAGTAATGGACTATAATATTATAAACACATTTTTCAATTAGGTACCTATACTAAATCTTGTAATATGAAAAGGTCGTGTAAAATATTAGATATTTTTTTAGTTACAATGTTATTTTATTAATACAATTTTAAAAGATTTTGTACACCCATTATTAAGATGAAATTCTTCTGCGCTAATGGCAAACATATGATCTACGGTGACCACTTATCATCAAGTGGCTCGTCTGCTTATTTGTTGGCTATTATTATATGAAATCTAGTCTGTTATACGAGATATTATGTTGATATAATAATACTATTATAGAATAATGCTGATTCCATTTAAATAAATAGGTCTAGGAAATAAGTACACCATACTTAAACTGGCTGCCGTTTGGCAGAAGATCACAAGATAAAATCATTCCAGTATACATAATTAAGTATTCAGTTAATAGTTAAAATTACAACTTAAAAAATAACGAGCCACTCAACTATGACTTTATGTAAATTTTAAAATACGGTGTCCATCACTGGTGCATGCACCTGATATAATAAACGTTTCATTCGCTGTTAATGGTTGGAATTACTTGATATTAATCGATGTAATTTCCGCTGTCTTTGACGAAACTTCTCGCCGCTGTGGGATGAGTCGTGATTGTTTTAGGTAATAGGTAGCACAAACCTATAACATTTCCATACAAACTACTTTAAGTAGTTTGATTTGCTGCCGATATTACCACACCGTAGTGGAATAGTGCTACTCTTTGGAGAAATTAATATTATTGATTATATATTGTCATCTGTACTCAATAGACAGAAATGAGATGCTTTATGAACATCTGATTGCCGCTTATTTATTTGACTTGACAGATAAATCGTCACCGAATATTTATTCTAAATTAATTTAAATTTACATAACTACTACATAAATATATGTATTTCATCAAGTTTAATTTATGAATACGTCTATATCCATCAAATTCAATACTTAATTATAAGATGGACGTAAAATCTGTTTTGGTAATGTATCACGCAACTGAGAATATACGGTCACATAGAAAGGTGATAAGCAAAAGGTGGCATAATTTTGTTCTACACAACATTTAGATGAAAATAAGGATAGTAAAATTCAAACAAGGGTGTGTTGTAACAAAGCAATAAATCTTGGCTAGCGTGGTGGACTAAAGCATGGCTTCCATAGAGCAAGACGTGGTGTTGGCACCTTGGAGCCAAGATCAGAAGCGGGATGGTATTTTCGACTAGACTTACATTCCCCTGCGGCTGCGGTCTCATCTGCTCCAGCAGCGGCAGCAAGCCCAGCGGTGGGCCGGGATAAAGCGAATGCTGTCCGCGCCGCACGATCTCCTGCCGCCGCATGTGCTCCTGCTGCAGCCGCTGCAACTCCATCTCTGCTGACACGTTGCCGATGTTCTGTGGACAAGAGAGCTGGTTATAAATGCGAATAAATTTATACCATTCAATAATAATGGCATTTGTTTGGTTATAGATATATTTGGGATTAAAAAGGATGGGACAGAGTCCAGCGACCTCTGAAATCGGGCGCCGAAACCTCGTCCGTTAATCAGCTGGGTGCATCAGAAGCAGGGCAGCTTGGTCAGCAGCTCAAAGATAGATTTAGCACCTTACACCCAGTTGATATAAGGTATAAAATCAATATAATCAAAGCTTGTTTAATTTTAATTTCTGTCATCAATTACTTGTGTGTTGCTGAAGGTACCTAGGTGTCGCCAATTAATGAAGTTAAAATACTTAACTGGTATAAAATAGCTAAGAGTAACTAATCATAGTCAACAACAGGTCAAAGGCTGTTGTCAGTTCTACAAATTGCGATGAATTTATTAGAAATGTTAGTACTAACAACTGTTAATAACTAAGCAGCGATTACATGAAAATTCTGTTATGTCGCGGTAAGTATACAAATGAGGTATATTATTATAAAGCCGCAGATGTATTCATCTGCTTTGACAAAATGGTTACCATTTGAACATAGTGTAACTGGACTCCATATCTATTCGTTATTTCCATATTGACACAACTATTAACAATCTTTCGTTTCAATTATTCTTGTCAGACATAATTATTAATACTTATAAAATAGGACATTCTTCCAAACTAATATTATTAACGCGAAAGCAACTCTGTCTGTCGGTTTGTCTTCTACCTTTTCATGCTTAATGCGCTAACAGACCCTGGGAGCACAGGATAGTTTTTATTCCAGAAATACGTTCCCTTGGGATAATTTTATCGGTGTTTAGTCGTTTTTCGACTGCCACGCGGGCGGACGATCATTTTTATCTAATAAAGGTAAAGGCCAGCCTATAACGTCATTTTTAATCTTTATGATACAGTCAGAAAAACAAAGTTCATACATGATGTTCGTACATGCCATACTATCTTCCTATATTTTCCTCAGACCACACAACCAGGTGTAAGTAAATTTCAAAATGAAAACAATAGCCTCAAAATAAATTGGATAATTTTTCAAAATGACAGCAAAATAAAAAATAAATCTAGCAATATATTTCGAAATGCGATGTGAAAACAAAAGGAACTCCCATAACAGCCCCATACTTAAATTGCTGTACTTTCGGCAATCAGTCTTAACGAGAGATCTTTCTGCGCGAAATTTGTTCTTGACGATATATTGCACACTTAAGCTCCTTTCACGACAAAGAGTTCTTCGGACGTTCGCACAAATCAACCGAAGGGGACGCTCACTAAATCTTTGCGCCCATAAACAGACTTCCAAAAAAGAAAACTCCGATTAATTGCTCAGGAGTCGTGACGAATACTACAATATACATTTTATCAGCTCTTCATTAAGACCGCATTGAATTGTTAATGGCTTTGCGTTGTAAGGTGAAGAAACAGAAACAACTCGGTGAGCCGTATTTCCGTATGAATGACAACGCATTTTTAAGCGAATTATGAAAAAGGATCGCAACAATTTTTGCCACGCTCAAAGAGCTTCTGACAGTGGAAATACTTTTAAGTGAATTATGGTCGTCGAAGATAAAAAGGAAGAAGCGTTAATGGAAGACAAAAGCGAATGCATAAATAAACATGACATAATCGCGCGAATAAAAAGAGATCGTTGAGCGGTTGTAATAGGCGGGCGGAACGATTCGCGCAGGCCGTAGCGCCAGTAGTAATCGACCAAGTTTTTCCATCGGCCAGACAAATTGCCGTCATAACCGAACGGATTAAACTTTTTATTAAAAACAACAAACTGAGTATAATGTATTGCTGTAATCGGTAAAGGACAGATGTTCCCGAATAACGTACGCGATTTATCTAATGTAAAAAGACTTTTATTTAACACGTTAAGTGCGAAGCGAGGCCTAAATCACCCCTGATGCAACTTCCCTGTGGTGCGGCAAGCAAAAAAGTGAATTTCTCTGTCGTGCGAATGGCATAGCTTTGGTTTGGTCCAGTGTAGGAAAGAGATAAATATATATTTGAGATCACTAATGGTTCCGGACTCGGTGGTGTACCTACCTTGGTACCGGATGTCTTAGGCCTCGTGCCGCACTGAATTAATATAATTTTAATGCAGTGCGGAACGAGGCTAAAACGTCCCATATCCCCCCTGACCTCGTACCGCACTCAACGCGAGCTTCCCGCGACCAGTGTTGTGCATCACGTCGATTGGAGAGCACGTCCTTTTACAGCGCCGAACATGTCTAAACTTGATACTGATTTTTTAATGTTAATTCAAGTTCTAATAATTGTATTTTTAAAGCCCGAGGCAGAATAAATAGGACAGTTTCTTTTCTACTTCTGGTTGCCTTTTTTTTCTATTCTGTGAACCGCATTGAGATTTTCATATACAAATAGAAAGATAAACCTTATGCATAAACCGTAATCCATTATTTTCCAATAATAAGTCTGTAATAGGTGCCTCTTAATGGTATAGAATGGAACGCTTCGTGCGCGAGTCCGACTCGCACTTGGCCGGTTTTTTTTTCTTTATGGCGCCTTCAAGCACAATTTAGATTATTTAAAAAAAAATGTATCCTTTGATAGCTTTGTGTTGTTTTGCCAGGTTTTGCCCTTAAAACGATCTAATGAGATATAATTGATCAAAATCGGTCAAGTCGTTGCGTAGTTAAGACAGTTTAAAAACGTCGATATTATTTTTCCCATCACTAATCGCAGCGAAAATTTGCCCTATTTCAGTGCGTTACGAGGTGTATAAGATCCCATATTTTGTTTTGCTAATAATTCCTAAACTAGCCATCAGATCCCGGGGCGACGGTGGATTAGGGTTCATCAATTCACTGTCTATATCAATAAGGACCAAAATTCTCATTTATCTTTGATTTCGCGCCAGAAAATGGATTTTAGTCTGTAAAAGGAGGTGGGGTCTAATAGACCGCGTGTCGTCCTAACGTCTGGTCACGGTACGGGCCGATTATACCTCGTGCCGCAGGAACGGAAAGTATGCAAAAATTGGTGCCGCAGCTAACGTGTTAATAGCTTCACGGAGATGTCCTAGCGATTGCCGCTTATATTTTACCGACGCCGCCGTTTTGGCATTTCGGCCGGATTTTGATGGCGTTATTAATGTAATAGATGACATAAAAATGCGATTTTTGATCGAGTGGACCAGCTGCGTTACGATTTGTTGTAAGTAGGTCAATTTCAGGTGGCTCGGACGTACTGAATCGAAGACGTTCGTCTGTCGGCAAACGTTAAGAAAGAATGGAAGATATTAAAGTTATCGGGTCAATGATAGCTTGCCAATAGAGACTGGGCGTGACGTGGTGCGTACGCGCCGATTTCAGATCAATAAAGATGGCGAGAGGTATTAATAACCTAGGAAAACATACACCATCTGTCGTTGCGTCCTTGGCACTAACAGAGGCGATGAGTTAAAATACAATATAAAGCGGGTACCTAGAAGATTCGCGGGGGCTTCAACCTATTAGCGGCGTTTATTGAGCACAGGTCTGTCCTCATCAGTGCGAAGGCCCAAAGCTTATTTTACTACGCTTCTCCAGTGCGTATAGGTAGGAGGGATTAGTGGCCAAACCAATTATCTTAAGTTTGTAGCCCAAAGGGCTTCGAAATGACATAAAGATTGCTATCAAATGATAACAATTGTGACCGACGGCTATACGTACCCTCAAAAGCACGGAAACGCTCTAGAACTTTTTACTACTAACGGTCACCCATCTAACTGCCGACCGCGCCCGCTGTTACTTCACTCGGGCGATCACTTGGGTCGATGCAATTCGCCGGGCTATACGCATCTAAAAGATTACTTCAGTACAATCGTTCTGCGGACAGAGCTAACTTTTTAATCCTCTGTAAATCATTATAAAGCTATTGTCAAACCGGAGCAGCGACACCTAAAAGCACGAGATGAAAGCGAGGATTATGTTTAAGCGTACATCAAAAAGTAGATACTTCAGGAGTAGGTATAACATCGTAGCTGGAACTGACAAAAAGATCAGAGCTGAAGACCGGACATACCATGACATAATTTATAAAGCTGGGAGCCATATCAAAATAGTGTAATCCTGATTTTCGATGATGGTGCACGCCATTTTAATGCCTATGTCAATCGAATTAAGATTCACATGGACAACGGCTAAGATTCGGTGAAAATACACTGGAATAATGTATAATGAAACAGACGTCACATTGACGTAAGAGATGCAAAGTCTTGGGTGAAATCATAATATTTACTGTCACTAGTCGACATGTCCTCATTCCTGGATATATTATTCTAGTCTTTGAATTAGATTTCGGCGTCTCAATTATTCGGGACGTCACAACAACATATTTAGAACAACAATTTAACTTGCAAATTAATAGAGGATTGTTTTTGAAATACCTACCTACATAAGTAGCAGAGGTTGGAAACAAATTCAGAAGGTAGTTAATTATTGAAGTTACTGATATCACTTTCTTTTTTAACGCTTTTTTAACGCTAACATCCATTGGCGGAGGTGGTCAATCAACATAATCTATCAAATAGACGTTATTTACAATACCCCCACACTAGGATTCCCTGTATCGCAGGTGGCATGGAAAATACGCCCACCAATAACACCCACGACCCGAAAACAAACATTTATCTGTCACATAAAAGTATGCCCCGAACGGGATTCGAACCCGGGACCCCACGCTTGTTCGCCTACTTATTACCTACACGTTTCTATGTCGACGATCTCAAACAAAACAGATGTATTCTTTTTATAAACGACACTCTATTCTAATTAGATTCACTTTTAAAGCAACATGTGTAGTTAATAATTCTGTTTTTAGCGCATTAGTGATTCATTCCCCTATTTGTAAGTGTTGATAATTTAAATAATGCCGATAAAAAGGCCGAGTCCCGCGGGTGATACAAAGGAAGGGCGATGCGGTGCGCGATGACATATCAAAACGAATCGCTAATGCAAAACCGCAGGTTCGCGAAACTGTGGAGTGTGTCGTTTCATTTTTGTTACATATTTCTCTTCTCTCGTTCGCTCTTGACAGAGTGCTCGTGGTTTTTACACGCTTTCTATTAGCTTCACCTGTATGTTTGTTTGTTTGTAACCGACTTCTTTGGGCGCGATTTTGACCCACTTTAAACGGCCAGATTTCGTTCAAACTTTGTAGATTTATTGAGGACCGATGACAATACACTAATTTGATAAAATTATAAATAATTAGTGTTTATATTTTGCGAAATAATCGCTAGCCTATACACTTTATAAAAATAGCGACATCTAGCGGTACGCCCGTAACCTACTTCCAAAGAATGATGCAGTGACGCAGTTTTGATATAATAGTTTGCCCATAGTGTAAGAGATGGCGCTACATACTTTCACTTAGCACTATAAAGCGTGTTTTTAGTTTTTATAACTATTCATTATTTTTTAAACGCTAACACACTCATATCCGTGCACTAGGATTCCTTGTGTCGCGGGTGGCATGGCCAACACAAATAAAACACACTGACACCCATGATCCGAGAACAATTTATGTGTCGCATTTATCTGCCCCGAGCAGGCATCGAACCCTGGTCACCTTTGTTTCGCAGACAGGATACAAAGTAAGCTACAGTGTCGTCAACTTGTAACATATTCTAAACGCACGCTTAGAAAGTAGTCTACCAATACACGTTTTTACTGCATCATCACAATAAGATAGAATCATTATCCCTTCCAAACAAACGCATTAGCCTAAGTTTCAAATGAGGCAACTCCATTCCTCTCGGATCCGATGCGTTTTAATATCGAGAACAGATTGCACAATGACGATGTGAATTAATTATTGCGTCCTGTTGCACCGACGACTCGTTTGCGATTGCGATTAGTCGTGTCGACGACCTAGGAGATGTTGAAGATAATTATACATAATAATATTGTGATCGATCGATGATGATCGAAGATATTAAAAAAAAACTATTGTATATTGATTCAATAACAATGATCATCCAATCATCCATAACAAAATAAATTCGTGCGCGGTATTCCTACGTCTAACAATTTTGGAGTGAGGTTGCTAAGGGACAGGTTTCCCGAAGCGAAGCGAGGGCTGGTTAACTTAGTAGTTAATAACTACGCTTCACACTCACAGTTCCATAGGGTTACCTGTATCGTGTAGTAGTGTGTGTGTAAGTAAACCCAGCCAGAACAGAAATATAAACTCTTCATTAAAATTCAGCCGCGCTGGGAATCGAACCCAAGCCTTCGTCCGGCAACACTATTGCGCTATACGGGTCGTCAAATATTTGTTGTGAACGTTCTATATCGAAATCTTACTTATCAACTCATAATGTTAAACGTCATTTAGTCAATATGTTTGAGGAAATTGAGGCCTTATTCACTCCTGAGCAGAAATTGAAGCTTTCAACCGTCAACCGGTGATGGATGAATTAATCGTTGAACCCTACTTTCGAATGTCATATTGCTGACTGATCTCACGTTTGGTCTCGTTGACCGCACTATACTGCAGGGGTGTGAAACCTGTGCTAAAATTTTCAATATATCGAAAATAAATAAATAAATAAATAAAAATAGCGAAATGTACAAAATTTTTATTGGTCGTAGAGTCACGACACTTTGACCATTCGACGCAGATTTTTTTTCTAATTCAGAATCTGCAATAAAAATAAAATCCGTGGGTGTGTTACAACTTACAACGTTTTCGCTTATTTGCGTCGCTGTGTTTTTACATATTTTTTTTTGTATTTATAACATTTTAATGTATAGTTTAATATGGTAAGTAGGTAATGTCTTAAAAGTTAAGTAGATTTTTTTAACCGGAAGTAAAATGAAATTTTTTACATGAATCAAAACACTAAACAGTTTCATACCCCTGATATACTGTAACCGTATGGACATACTGCGGACTATTACATGCATAAGTTTTGACAACGACCAATTAAACTGTCAGTTACCAGCGATGGACTTACCGTCGGATTATGCGATGCAAATATGCTGGATCGCATGGGCAGCGTATTAGATGGGATTCGACGTACTTACACGTCTTCTTATTTCTTATGATCCTTTCTGATTTAGATGAGGATTCTCTTCATGATTTTTAAATTATTAAAAAGGATCAGAATAATTTATTTATATTCTGCTAACGCCGTGGCTTTCTTTCGGGAAACCTATGCCTTAATTATGGCTAGATGGGAAACTCGAAAAAAAAGTGATTAAATCGACGTATCTTTTTCAATTGTTATTCGGTTGCAACAAATGTTACCCCAAGCTAACAAGATTACAATGCTGAAAACCGCACCCAAATCGGTTAAGCCATTTCTGAGATTAGCTGGAACAAACAAGCAAAAATCGCTATTTGCTGTTGCTGATATTACAAGAGTTCGCCGCGCTGCCACTAGATGTCTCTGCACGACATTAGCAAGTCCCGTTAAAAACAAAGCCAATCGATAACTAACCGATAAACCAGCGAAATGAGCGTGCAAACATTTTGACAAGGCCCAATTATACTGTCGTATTGCAATGTCGCTAGACAAGGGCCTCGCCACACTCCGCGGGACGCCGTCAGCTTCGCGAGAGATAAATCTCCCTCATCTCATTGTGATGCACCATGATTCGCGATTTTTAATGCTGATCGTATCTACCAGCGGTGCAGTGATTATGCGTTTTGCATTGCCGTCCCCATGTTTTATGGTGTTTGTTGTGATTATGGAATAATGAAGGGAAATCCACTGCGGAGCTGGGGCGTGTTGAGATACTGATAGCATCTGCTTTGTTCAAAGGCTTTTTGAAGTGGACTGTCGATGTTTGGGATAATAAGATGGTCATATTTTGTTATTAATAAGTTCGATTTTAATCTTAAAGAAGGCTTCGGACAAGATTTATTTTTAATCAATAAGGTCTCCATTTTAGTACCTTGGTGTTTTCGTGTGTAGCAAAGAGAGATCCTCTGCTATACTAGGTTATCATGCCTGTGGAGCTGTGCCAATATTGTTCATGTTTGGAAGCTTGTATATGCAAGTGTTTTAAAAAACTTTGATTGTGACTTGTAATTGGGAAGTTTTAAACGCACTTCAGCACGCTACTACATTAGGTATATATGAGTGTGCCTGCTTGCTATTGCTTGACTTCATGCTTACTTGGCTGGACGACGAAACAGACGCCCCGCTACAGGGTTTTCTACAAGCGTAATTTGTAAGCATAATTTGTAATCCGCACACAATTTCCAATAATATCATTATTATTTTGTGGCCTTATAAGGCCGAACACATACATTGTTTCGCTAACGCTTGCAGCTCCAAGCGAATTTGCTTTGAGCCTTACAACTTTTCGTCCTCGGGTTAGGGCTATAACCAACTTATTATTTGTGCAACATAATAGATATTACACAATAAAATTTCAACTCCAAAACGTAATTCAAACAAATTTCATCAGCAGCATTTTTCAGACGCTAACAATCAAACTCGAGCACTCAAAAAGACACAAGTCAAGGAAGGGGCAGGAGGGAACAGGAGAGTGGATAAGAGTACTTATTGATATTGAATAGCCCCCAACGATCAAATTAGCGGTGCGGTGTGGTCGGACGACGCCCCGCACGTGCAACGGTGGTAAACTTTGATGACGTCAATATCTTAGATCGACAATAAAAGATTTCGAATGTTTTGATTTCAAATTCGAAGTGTTTTTATTGTGTTTTGTGATGTTTTGTAGTTCGAAGTAGAATTGTTGAATTTATTTTGATTTGAAATGTTTTATTGAATTAGTTTTTAGACGCTACACACGTTACATAGTATCTAAATCAAAAATTAGTTTAACTGAACCTATTAACGAGGGGGATGTTTTTAGAAACTATTAACATAATTACAAGACCAAAGACCATCTGTTTTTAATGTAGATTAGTGTGTTTTAGTGACAAAATTAGAACAATAATTAGCCGTAGAAACTTTGTATCTACCGTTCGACGGGGAAGAATCATTAGTGGTCGCCCATCACACTTAATTATACAGTTTAACAAAGTAACAAAGGTACGTTGGTACTATTTACTTTTTTTTTCATTTATTTATACACAGAATTTAAAACATACATTTGGCTTCTTATAATCTATAAAAACCTAAGTAGGTTTGTCTTGGATAATAATAACATAATTGATTACACTACTCCTGCACTACGATTGTATATTCTGCGGTATCACGAACGCCAACGACCAATAACCATCTTATGCCCCCGCTGGTGTTGTTATTTTGTTTAATATTGGTCGTTAAACACGCTGTCTTAACTGGCTCAAATCTTAAGAAAACTATTGAGATAACATTGAGAATCGGATAATTCTTCTCTCACACTGATTGCTACAGACCTTGGTCCACTACGCTGTCAACTTCAGATTACACTTCACACCTTTGAAAACATTACGGAAAAGTCTATTTCAAGCATCGGTTTAAGTGTGCTGGTTTCCTCACATTCTTTCACCGAAGCGTCAGAATTTATCATACGCACATACCTAACTTTTAAAATTCGAAGAGTGTGCAGCATTCCGTTTCTGGCTTTTCTGTGCAGAAATCAGTAATCAAATTCTAAACTATCTCTACTTTTTGACATACAGGTAGCCTCTTTTCTTATGTAGGTAGTATAAGTTAGTGCTTGACTACAATCCCACCTGATGGTAAGCAGCGATGTAGTCGTGGGTGGTAAGGCGCATTAACTTAGAAGCCTTTTCACTCTTGACTTGACGACACATTGTAATCGAATCGGCATTATAAAATTTGCCTCTGTTACTCGTACTAACGTTGGTACTAACTCTTACTATCAAACACACATTGGAATATCATTGAGTAAACCCAACTTCTATACAAGTCCCCGTGGAGTTCAAAACTAAACACAAAACACCAGTTCTCTGCATTGCAAAAAAACTAAAAAGATACTTTTAAATCCATACTTAGCTGAAAACGCGACATTTTCAGCTTACACCGTTCACGAAGCAGCTTGGGCATAAAATTCAGAACAGCTACAGCGTATCGTGAATAAATAACACGACGGTAAACAAAAGAGACCCCAAAGCCGTAGGGACGTTAGCTCAAACAGACCCCCGCCCCTCCCGCGCCCGCCCCCGTCTTGCCTCTTGCCTCTTGCCGGTTGTTGCCTACTCCCGGATGCTCGTCCCACTTCAGATTTTCTTTTATTCCTTACCTACTCATGTTTATTTTTGTTTTCAGTTAGCAAGCGGAAATAATAGCGTTGGGTTTATGTGGATCTTCCGTGTTTCTTGCTTTTATAGTGTCCTGTACGTGTTTTAAAGTTATATCTATCGCCGTATCGCATAATTACACCATCAGGAATATAAAGAATAGAATTATAGAATGGGTACAAAACGTTCGTAGTGGATTTTTATGTAAGCAGTCAACAAACGAAGGAAGCACCCTCAATGGTAAGTGATCACCGTTGAATACATGAGACACCGTTGAATAAATGAGACATGCCCAAAGGCATTAACGACGGGTTGTCGTCCAAGAAAGAAGAAAGAAGAAAAAAAGATTGTAGAAAGAAGATATTATTGGCTCTCAATGTTCCAGGTATTCGAGGAGTCGTTTGAGTCATTATTTACTACAGTACCCTTAAGACGACTGCGTAGCCTAGTTGATACGTACCTGCAACGGCACTACGACTGACGGGGCAGACATTTGTGGCAGATAAATGTTTGAACTCGGTCCATGTCACGCGCAACATAAGGAATCTCATCGCCTGCACGTAGGAGTGTGTAAGGGTTTATTTGTTTATTTATTATCTTTTTGACCACAAACATACAAGCTCAGACAAACACGGCTGTCAAAGATTTTTATTACAACACCCATAGTCATATATACACAATATTTCAGACGCTAACAATATATTTTTGTTACGTGATAATTTATTAAATTAATATAATATTACGGAAGAATATTGTTGAGCGTAAGAATGTTGTTGAGCATTCGTACAATTTATCTCCTTTTTAACAAACTTCCCGCAAATAAACAAAAATATCGAAGAGGCAGATTAACTAAAAAAAATCGCGGCCTGCACTTCTATTTTTTTGGCAACGTATCGGTGACGCCTTTGTTCATGCGTAATGATGATCACTTATTTACTGTCAATGACTCATCAGCTCTTTTAACGGCTACGTATACATAAAATAAATTGAGCCAATTAATGACAGTTACTAAATCCTTTCGATCAGGTTAGTCAAGGTCCATAAAAAATCATGTTGTATTTGTGTAGTATTTTAGATATTTTTCAGTTCTACACAATGAAGTAACCTGTAACCTTAACGTCCATCTTCTAACACGAGAAGCTTAGCACACGAAACACAAGATTTTCCACGACTCATTTAATATCTAAAGATTACTAAAGCTTTGTCCGTCAATGGGTCCACAAAAGTGCGAAGCTGCTCCAGAAAGATTAATAAAGCTTACCGCACATTCACAACACCTGCTTTGTCGCTAATGGACGCCCTAATCCTCGGACAAGGGAAAATAGTGGTAAGAGGGAAATATGACGTAAGGCCTCTTAAGGATTATTTTGTAAGTGGGTTGTTTTTGGAGAACACGAATGTGCCAAATTTTAAGAAATAGTTTTTGTAGTTTTGTAGTAGTTACATGACGTATAACAAGGTAGAAACGTGAATTTCCAGTGACCAAGCCGTATTCTGACAATACTCACCAAAGGTTCAGTAAATTCAATCATAGCATAGCAATCGGACAGGTATATTGAAAATCCTTTTCCATGGACTATAACTCTTTCAATAATTGGAATCTGTGTATTTAAAACAATGTGTATTTAAAACAATTATTTATTGTTTTAAATACACAGATGGTGCTCAACTTTATCTAGATCTGTTGACTATAAAGATTGAGAACCTTCGAACTACAAGCACGACAATTATGACTGACCTGACCTAAAAACGCGACAGTCATTTCAAGTAAGCTACTGATTCCGAAGAAACTAGAATAATCTCACATCCACGCGATTGAGCGATATTGCAAAAATTAATCTCTAAGCTTTATTACTCACATAGGGCTGCCACTATCAATGCTAAACGTTCCGGGTTACAAAATATAAAACCAGGATATTTGAGATTTTAATGTTTTAAGAGATTTTTTTTGAGGAAACAATACAATTGTCGTTGGAAGCAAAAGCCACAGTATAACTATTAATTGAAATTCCTAGACAATCTAAGAGCCTTGTTTTGAATTACACAAGTCATCCAGATGACCTCAGCAAAAAATATATCCAGGTAAATGAAGACAGTTGGCAGCCCTACGGGAAAGCTAATCTTTATCTTGCATCGAGACAATCTACCTGCTTCTCAGTCATGTGTAAATTAATGTATTGCTAGTGCAAATTGCTTTGATACCAGTACAGTTAGGTAGGTACAATTCTGTTTTTGTTAGCGGCCATCTTCTCTCGGAGAATCATTTGTTTTTTGAACAAAAGCTTCATTGGATCCCACTTCCTTGTTTACGTCTGATGTTTATAATTATGTCCATCTCTGAGTTAAGTAAACTTCTTTAGAACTTAAGTGTTTGAGTCCAATTTGACTCTTAACAATATGAATATTATATTGTACAAAAAGTTTTCTTTGTCTCTTCTTTCTTGACTGGCAACGCTTCGGCGACACCTTTAGTATTACTGATATCCATTGGTGATGTTGGCCATTTACCATCAGATAATTCGTCTGCTCGATTCATCATCATCTAGGAAAATAAATTTGGAAATGGGCAGGAGCCCATTTCCAAATTTATTTGGTGTCAACACTGACTCCCTTATCTTTCATATCATATCATTTTATATCATCAATTCGTCTGCTCGTTAGTAGAAAATTTACATGAATAAAAGTTTTGAGGCAACTGCAAAGGTTAGTTGAAGAAATATCATTTAGGTAAGATCCTTGCAACAGTCATGGAGAATATCAAGGATAAGTACCTATCCTTAATATCAGTAATTTTCTGATAAATAGGTACTAGTTTCGACTTTGGCAGGACGAAAGAAGTCTCCTAAAGACATTTCATAATCGGACTAAGCACAATGAGAAGATATTCCTTATGATATTTTCCTTACAACATGAAATCTTATAAATATATTTCTCCAACATGACTCTTTTTCGAATTACGAAGCATGTAATAGGCATCTCAGAATTTGAGTCGTGCATCCCGCTAAGATTCTTTTCATGTATCTCTAACAGGCAACTGAAATGGACGCGAAAACGAAAAGTTACATCCGTTTTCACCCGGTTTGAGCTGGAAATAATTGGAGGAGATTCGAGCTAACCGAGCGGTAACAAGCGGGTAAGGCGGTCTGTTCCCGGGCTTGCAGCGCATCCGGGTACCACCCGGGTAACGAGCCGGATAGAGCAAAAGCGGTAACGAGGACGCAACGCCGCTCTCAAGACGGATCTATTTATACAGATTTAAAAGTTTAAGCTTACCAGTTATTTGTGTCAGTCAGTCAAATGGGCATGTTTGTATTTGCTTCTCTTACATCTAATGTTTTATCACACAATGCTAAACCGTCATTTCTAAGTACCAAAATTATACATTATACATATTTGCAAATTCTTATGAGGTGTCTATAGTGTTGCGGATGATCACGAGCGACCATCCACCACGAGTTACCATCGATTAGCTGATCTCATTTTTTTTCTGTAGTTACTAATAGAAAAATAACCTAAATAAGAAAAAACTGGAAAAGTTGAATTGATCATACGAACTGCCTTATTCTAAGTTGTCCCCTAAACGGAAATTAGTAAGAAGAAAAGGAAACTCGTTGTTTAATCTTTTTTTTTACTCTGACTGAAAGCAACATCTTTTACTTTCCATCGCAAAAGAAATTGTTCGTAGCTTAATTTCCTTACCCTCAACCGGTTTGAGCTGGAAATAATTGGATGAGACTCGCTCTAACTGGGCGGTAACAACGAGCCTGAAGTCGTTCTAGACCCGGGTTTTGCCAGTCGGGGTAAACCGGGTATACGGACAAGGGAAGACCCGGTTAACGAGGCGGAACGAAGAAAGTGCGGCAGAATGCAACGGAGCAAACGCACTGAAGTTTGTTTTTGTTGGTTGTTACTTTGTATGTTTGAGCAGATGTTTGAAGATATTTGTAACAGTTGCTTTGACCTTTACCGTTTATCTTTGATATTATTAATGTAGCATTATTCAAGTGTAGGTATATCGCACATTACATCCGAGCTTGTGGTTTTTTACTCAGAGCGAATACTATTCGCTCTTCTTCGGATAACTATTCAGTTTATACTTTAACTAAAGAAGAAACCATTTTGTAAATTTAAACACATAATGTAGGCAACGAAACAACGCAACTGCTCATAGCCTAAGGACTGGAGTCAATCAGAAACGATCTGCCGAAGTAAGTGACTTCGGATGCAGTAGTTGGGTTTCCTCTATTTTCCGACCACTTTTGTACTTCAAAGTTGTTCTTGACAAAACCATGTCGACAGTCTTCGGGCAGCATAAGGACACGACACTGGAAAGTCGACTCTTTCACTAAACCGCACTGAAAAAATTATGATGATAATGGAGTAGATGAGGCCCTAATTGCTCTAAATCAATATGTAACAACAATAGGTCTAATATGCCCCTATCATAGTTCAATTAGCACATTGTGGGTTGAAAGCACTACACAAACAGCGGTCTACCGTTATGTTTGTCCGTCGAACCGTGCGCGGACGGGAATCGGGGATGTTCGTTGTTCGACCGCGGCGAGAGGTTTTCACAGATTTCACCGACTCTACTCGTAATGATTGTTGACTGGTGAATTTATACCCGAAAGGGCGGTTTTATTTTAAAACAAATGAACAGATCTGGTGAGATATGGTGAATGTCAATACCGCGAAAGAGTTGACTCTGCATAAGGATGTGAAAAATCTTGCTTTTTATCAGGCTCTGCAACTTACAACAGACATACGTTTAAAACATGTTAAGGAAAGGTTTATCCCGCCCTGAGAAGCGGCCGTGCAAACCTTTGTATTGTGAAACGGCGACCGAATAAAAAAATTACGTGCATAAGTGAATCAGTGATACCCGCAAGAAAAGATTTTGTGTTTGAGTTTGAGCGGCGTAGAAAACTTCGATACTGTGATTCAGGTTCTGACTTTAGGTCACAATGAGACTGATATGTAGTGCGACACACCTTACAGTTAATTGTAGTACAATAATAAAGATATTGTATGTATGCCAAGTAATACCTTATCAACTACGAATACGGTAAGGATAATTATCCGAATGATGACTCCAGAGACATGCATTAGGAGAAATCTTTGTCATTGATGATATCTTAAAGGAGAAATAGCGACAATGTATTTATGTAAGGTATGTAAATAACCGACTAAGGAGGCACGTCACTTAATAGACGAGGTTTTCATCAGCCATGGACGTCCATGGTGACGAAGACCTCGTCTTTCCAACTTTGAGAAAGGTGATGCTTTGACATCAACAACACCAAAAACATCACCTAGGCTTTTTTGACTAAGAACAAAAAAAGATCGTGAAGAATGTTGCCATAGAAATAAGTATTATTTCTTCTCAAAGTTTGGGTGATCGTCTATTCGTAATTTGACCGAATTAACGCTACGTATTAAAAAAAGGAAAAACCTAATGAACTATGTCTGTAATAGACCTGGCATTGATATTCGAAATGTACAATATAAATATATTAATATATGCATGAAATCTTAAGTTTTATTAGTTGTTATAATAAAGTATCAATTACCAAAACACTGGTCATAATTCTCACAACATGTATCCAGTAAAGTTACAAATTAAAAGTTTCCCATTACATTAAATTTAGTTCCCGTACCGATGTTATAAGATGTAGCCCACACACCCGCCTCATTTTATTGAACCAATTCGATCAATATTAAAAATGTCATAAATACGCCGTGTGTTTTGGGAACCGACCGACTAATGTTTACTTACAAATTACTAATTTACAATTTTATCAATCCAAAACCCGTATGTGTTCCGTGATTCATTTTAAGATCTGTTGTAAATTCCATTTGTAATCTGTTGTGTTAACAAATTTAAAAATGGAATAGAACACGCAACCGAATGGAACAATTCAAAAGCTTGCTTCGATGACAAGTCAATAGACGTTTACCAATTAGGTATGCAATAATTGGATTATTTAAATGCTAGTGGACATTTAAATTAACCAGTCTTTGATATAGTTTATACATTGTAAGTTACGATGAACGGGTTTCATAGAATCCGGTATTAAAGCTTCACAATGGATCTGCCGTACTGCAAATTCAGTTACGGCGTGTGTCAATTTAAAAGGATGTATATCAAATGATGTGCATTAGATTTGCGACTTTAAAATAACAGTTATAAAGCCGAGAATGGAAGGCCTAACAACATCGGTTACATCAAAGATGGTTAAGTCAGGATGTGAGATTGAAATTCCTGATCTGACTAGTAATAAACTTACTTCAGCTTAAAAGAGGTTTCAAAAGAACGAATAAAGAAAGCGAGATGTTTTTATTAAAATCGGCGAGAACGGTAGAGGGGATTTTTTAAAATGACACCAAGTTCGACGGTGTCGTGTTTTTAAAGATGGCCGACAAATCTCGATGTTTATTGAGTTTTAAATTTGGCCCCCGAAACAGGGTTTTGCATAAAACATTCCGTGATTGTACTTTCGCAGTTGTTTTTCATCGTTATTTATATTAATAATATTGTTTATTATTTTCTGACGACATATATTTTTCTAATTTTATGTCGACAGAGATTCCATATTATTAATTTGTAATCATTATTACGAAACTGTTATTATCCAAAAATTAGCAAAAGGCACTATTATCAATTTTAATCATATTTTAAGTTCCAGAATGGTTCTGAGAGTATTGGAAACCTTTGTACTGTGTACTGTTGGGAGCAGTGGGATAGTGGGTTGTCAACAAATTTTCATTTGAACACGGTGGGGACTTACATTTTTGTACTCAAAAATGGTAGGCTAATAAAAATACTGAAATAAAGTCCTAATACAAACAAATCACGGCAATTGCAACACGGACCAAGTCGCGGGTATAACTAGTGTTAATAACATTATCTCTGTGACAAATTACCTTGTATTGTCAGGCTCTTTGTTTGCAAAATAGACTTTGTCTGCAATATATCTTAAAACCATTGGTATTACTATCAAAAGATATCATAATGATCCGTATTAGGCAAGGAGTTAGCTATTTCCTAATAGTTCTGTACACTGATAAAGTTTAACATTAGTTTAACCTGGTTTAACCTCAATATAGAGCTACAGCTTATACGAGTAGAGGTTTATAGAAATTCGTTTTTAAGCCGTGGAATAGTAACATATTTATGAAAGTAGTGTTTTTGGCAAGTAATGTCATTACTTTGTAGTGACAAAAGTTTTTAGAATTGAACGCTGAATGAGTGATTGCGAAATAAGGCTCTCTAAGAACTAAGAATTCAAATTTATTTGTATTGGTATTAGTTTTAATTGGTAAATTCATTGCAACACAACTGTCCTACTGCTGGGCACGGGTTCCCTCACAGTGGGAGGGGTACAGGCCATAGTCCACCACGCTGGCCAAGTGCGGATTGGCGGATTTCACACACCTGTGAGAACTTTATGGAGAACTTTCTATAATGTGCAGTTTCTTCACGATGTTTACTTTCACCGAAGCAAGTAATTAGATAATTACATTCTAATACGCACATAATAAAAGAAACAGTGGTGTATGCAGAATCTTAACCCAGGCCCGTCTATTCGGGAGTCCATCGTTCTAAACACTGGGCTGTGACTGCTAGCGTTATAGGTAAATCAAACAGGATTAAACCATTATTTGCCGTTCAATCAACATTCGAAATACAATTGAATAAGTATAATGTTTCGCACAATTCTGGGCCGTGATATGCGACCCCATACACAATCAGAGTTCTGCAGAAAACCAACAAAACACCTTGAAACAATTCCAGTGGGAATCTGTTACAATCTCACAATGGTATATTCACAAATAAGTCGTTTTTCACCCGATCGACTGTTGGATAGACAAAAGACGAGTGTTTATAGAAAAATCTATCCAGCTGCCGCGTAACACTGAACAGGGTTTCTTGTTTGTTATCGTCTTAAGTGCGTCTATCTACGTACATTTATTGTAATGCCCGTCTGCGAGAACATCAGAAAGTCCGCTGTTTATTTTAGAGGTGTTTAGAAGTGAGTAGGTATTACTTTTATTCGTGGACTATTATTAAACCTTAGTATTCTTAGTGTGGTGTGTTACATTACGCACGATCCGACTTTTGAATATGTAGTGTTTTATGGAATAAGGATAGCAAACGAGCATGCAGCACTATTCCGCTGATATGACAACTGACACAGAATAAGATTCAAATCGGGACAAGGGTGGTTACTCAGGAAACGGTGTTAGAACGTTAGTTGGATAGTTCGTCAGTGAGTATGAGGACTGGGACTAGACTGGAATATAGAATTAAAGTAGGATATGTGTAAATATCATCTCGCACAGTCAGAAATGCGAATTAATAACTAGTCTTATCGCGAAAAAAGATAAGTACTAGACAAGTTGTGGATAAAACCTGGAACCCTCGGCACAAAATGATAACATGACAATATGACGTATTCTACAAAAATATCAGCAGAATTGACTTCCTATCTAATCTATCTTCACGCTGTCACTGTCTATTCCTACATCACGGATAGTAAACGTCACGTGTGTGGCCGGCCTGTCGGAACGGTTGGAATCGGACAAAAATAAACATTTACGTTTGACCGGGCATTGTTGATGGGGAAAGGTTAATCTCGCCGTAAGTACGCGCATGTGGGGATAGGTGGCGATGAATTAATTGATTTCTTTTACATGTGATTAAATTGTGGATGTTTGGTTATGCAATAAGTACCTACTTATTGTAAATCGCGTCTTGTAAGATATGCAAATTATTGTGAAATTAATGACATGTAAATACTATAGATTTAATTTGTCACGTTATCACTACACGTTTTTGTTTACATAGTTTTGAGTGATAAAAGAATACCTTGTCTCATAAATAGTGTAAATTTTTAATAATTCCTTACCTATTTATTCATATACCTACTAGAAGTTTTAAACATTAATTAATTACATTTAATCTGATGAAGTACCTACTCGTATATTCTATTTAAACAACTACTTCGATTTAAATTTTAATGCATTGTTATGTGTGAAGCGTGTAGTTTACAAGTACAGGTAGAACGAGACCTGTTCGTCTATTTTATCACAGCAGTCAACCGCCTCGGTAGCGCAGTAGGCAGCGCGTAAGTCTCATAATCTTAAGGTCGTGAGTTCGATCCTCACCCGGGGCAATATTTTTTCCTATTTTAAAACAAAATCTATTTATACTAACCATTTTTTTATTTCGAGTACTAATAAATAGTCATAATAAATTCATATATTATTGTACACTGAAAAGACTGCTTTAAAAAAAACTTTTTGTACAGTGGTGTCACTAACCTTTTAGACATTTTCCGGAAAATAATGTCATAAAAATTACAAAGCAAGCAGCTTCGGTTGTTTTATTTATGTTTTTAGTAAAATTTATTTTATTTCAATTCTAATAATTCTGTTGGCAACTGTACCTATTTATTCGCGGGAAATATTGTTTCAGATACTTAATCGTAGCAATATTAATCGGCTCCATACATCGCGAGCTTTTACAGCCACTCGAAGACAGAGTTGCCTACATCTTACAACGAAATATATCGAAATACACATTCGATTCGACAGCCATCAATCCGCGATTCTTCATAAATATGGGCGGCCATCTTGATTGTTTATTATAACCACAACAATGTAATAGAGGCGTTGAATGACGAACATTTTTTGAAGAGTTTATATAAAAAATATTATGTAGGTTCGTTTACAACTACTTCTGGCGAATGGCGCATCGGACTGTCGTTCATTGAGTTCTGGGTTTGATTTCCAGAGAGACGGAAATTTGAATGATTTTTTTCTGTTCTCGCTCTGGATGTGTGTGTTTCTGTTGTCCGTGGCACCATCAGGGATCCATTAGTTAAATTTATCCGTTAGTTAAATTTATTAATTTCATATTTAGAAAAATAAAACTTTACTGGCGAATATTTTTTAACCTATTAATTTTACTTATTACATTTTAATTTAAAATATGCTAAAATAATAAGAATCCTTTACATATTTTAAAGCATCAAACCGTAAAAATAACATTGCTTTATTCATACCATAGACAAAGTAGGGATTACGATTTTTTATCTGCAAACAATTTGACAGCTCATTATACGGTTCTGAAATCGTAATTAATTTTTTGATAGACTCAGCAAAATCTTCCGCGACTAAGAAAAAAAATTATTAAAAAAAATATGGATACAATTTCAAAGACAAATACTTACGTCATTATTTCCAAACCCGACATCAAAAGAAAAATGTCAATACCGGCCGATCTTCTTTTATAATATCGCTCATAATGGGGCTGTTTGAAAAATATCCCAAATTAATTTTCTCGATTCATTCCTTCACAAAGGCATAGTGCTGTGCCTATAGCATCGATATTTGTGTCAATAAATTAAACTGCAGAATTATGAAGTGTTTTTAGTCTATTGCGAGGATACGCAAATTAAATCATAATTATGGAACTGCATTTGTTTTTATTTTACAAATGGAAGTATTGGAATTTGGAACCCGGACAATTAGACACTTAAAGGTTTTTTGATTTTTAAGTATCTTAGGTATCTAAGTAAAAAGCAACAATAGCAATAGGTGTTAGTGAAGGTGGCTACGGAATATAAAATATTTTATACCGGTATATGGATGATAATATAAATCCTGGTCTCAACAAGACATACCTGTAGACATAAAATGGTATGAGTCGACCAAAATAGTACCTATAATATAGATTTTAACTGTAACGGGTACTCACGATTTTTATTATTTATACCGATATTTCGATCCAATGAGTCTCGCCGTGACCATGATTCAAGCAATTGGGTTGAAATATCGGTAAAAATAATAAAAGTCGTGAGTACCCGTTACAATTAAAATGTTAGTATCCGCGATGATAAAGTTTAAAAACTATAGTAGGGATACAAAAATCTTGCTTACCAAATAGCAAAATGTTTATGTCTATTGATACAAGTACAAATAATATCGACACTGTTACAAACATCACTCAAGGGAACATCTCTTTGATAGACTTCGTACAATAATTTATGCAAGTGGTCAACGAGGGGATTTAATCTTTAAGTAATTTTCTTCGTAGCAATGGATACGTTTTTGAAAAGGGAAACTAAAAGATAACATCGGGTAGGAGTGCGTTTCAAATTAATGAGTTCAGCTGTTTTATAGTATTGATACTTCGCTATGTATTGAGTAAATGAATGGGTTTTGTGTATAATAATCATTTCGATGGGGAACAGACGTGTGGGACCGTGGAATGTTGATTTTGAATGTAACGGTAAGTAATTCATAATTCATAATGTTCATTCATATCACTTTGAGCTTTATTTCAATTTTATTGACGTGAAAACTTCTATAGTATCGTTGTGATTTGGAATTCGATGAAACGGAAATGACGCGCAAATGAAACGAAACGGAAACGAAAAAGACAAAGACACATTTTAACGTGGGAGAAAATGAGATAGGAACATTAACAAGAGTTACGATTAAAGTTCGCGCTAAAACAATAGTTATGACATCTAACCAAACTAGTTTTTAAGGTTTCACTTCTAGCACGTGTGAATTGCACACATTTTGATTTTTTAAGTGTTAATGCCGCCTGTTGGTAAGTGGTCACCGTCGCCGATGGACATCAGCAACTCCAGAGGCATTGATGCGTTGTCGACCAAGAAGGAGGAAAGAGGATTTTTTTTTATAGTTTGAAGGGCTGACGTAGAAGCAGACAAGCCATCTGATGGTTAGGTCATCGTCGTCTATGGACACGGGCAACGCCAGGGCAGTCGCCAGTGCAACACCGGCCCTGAAGAACTCTATTACAGCTTTTTGAGATATGATTTACGACGATTACGACTGATTTGGTTAGTTTAGATACTTAATAGTCCTATTAGGATGTTCGCACTGGTAGGAACTAACGAAACTCATGTTCATTTGTTAAATCAAAAACGTTTTTAGGTAGGTATAAACTATATCAAAATCGACAGAAATTTTAAGTCTGTTGGTGTTGTGGAACTGCACTCACCGCGAAGGGTAACACGGGTTTGACTCCCGGTCAGGATAGAAATTATGTGACAGACAAAATAATGGTTGTTTGTTGATACTTAATTCAATTCTGAATCACTTTTCTATGACCTCTTAAATTATTATCAATTCTTTGATAAATATTAGATACACACCTACCTGCTTCATATTTTTGTCTATGGAACGAGTTATAAATAAGGTAGGTAGCATTAATGCTCTCAATTTACAATTTCGTACTTCGAATCAACACTAACATTCGAATTCGAAATTCGAATAAACAGTGAACAAAGTAGCGCGACTCGCAATTGGTTGGCTTGACAGAGAACAAATAAATATGGCTGCCTAATTTGCAAAAGCTACTTATCGGTACAATCAACATCGAAATACGTATACGAACGCTTTGATTCTCGAAACGATTATGTACCGAGCGCTAATAAAGTCTCCATTTTATTTTGATCTTCAGTTACCAGTGCGAATTCCAATTTTCAAACAAATTTGCGCGGGAAAATGTTGAATGTGGCTGAATGGAACAAACTTCACAGGCCTAAGTTAAATAAGCGTCTTTAAATTCAAGACAAGCAGAGTAATGTAAACAGACAATCAGTAGCGATTTTAAAGATGAAATTGGAATTCACAAACAAGGGCGAGATCGGGGAGCGCGGTAATTTGACAAATGCTTTGAGTCAAAGGGTCTATGGTGAGATTTACGTTCCAAGTTTGAACGACAACGAAGTTGGCTGTTTACGTATGCCTTTGCCTTTGACTTGTAATTGACGGAGAAAATTATCTTTTGCGCCACGGAAACATTCCAATTTTCTGATTGACTATCTCTGCCCGCGATTTGGTCCGCGTGGAATTTAACAAAACATTGCAACATTACTTTATTTTATATTTCTAAAATCAAAGTCCCGTCAAAATCGGTCCAGCCGTTCCAGAGATTAGTTGGAACCAACCGACAGACAGACAAAAATTGTAAAAAAAAATTTGATATACAAATATGTACCGCGTATACATACATTACGGTTATTTTAATATTAAAAACAGACATTCTAATTTTATTTATTTCTTATAGTATAGCATAGAGTATAGCTGTACATAGGTACCTGCTAACATGTACTTAGTGTTAATATTTAAAAGAATCAGTTGTGTTAGTATTAATTAACAGAATATAATTATTATAACACTTATTTGTAATACCTATATTATTTTAGTTGTAAACGCTGAAGCGTTTTAGTAATTATAACTAATAATATAAAGTTGAAAGTTTACCGTACGAACAATATAATTTTCTTTAACAAAATATTGAAGATCGTCGGCCAAAACACTATCAAGTCCTAAAAAAAATTGTTGTCTATGCCATTCTCCCGCCAACTCTGTTTCCGGTTAACCTACAGTTTCCGGTTCCACAGATACGTAAATGAAAGAATCGGCGGCAAACAACGCGCCCCGAACGCTTTGAGACTCGCAAATGTAATCTGTTTTTGTTAATTCTAAAACGTTTGTCGGCGTTTTTCATCTAACCCGGGCTAACTTCTATTTGCGTTGCCCGGGACGATTATTAAGCGTTGTTTTTAGCTCAGGGAATTAGAATGATACCGCGCAAAATAAGTTAAGCCGAGGGTGCTTTGACGAGTCGAATTTCCACTTGAGAAATTAAAAATGTAAATATGATCTCTCTATTAGTAGTTATTTACTACCTAATGTACAGTATTACTATGCTTTGATTTCTTATATGCTTCTATGCTTAATTTGATTTAACTAGTCGTTGTAACCTTTTGTGATCAACGTAAAATTATGGGTTTTATTTCCATCGCTGCCAATCGATACTACCTGAAGTACAGCCGCCTCTTTCAAGTTATCCGTTGACATCGCTGTTGATTTTGAGCCATTTAGTTAAATGTTTCAGATATTATGATGATAGATCTTAATACATCTCAATTTGCAAGCCCAGCAATCACATGATCAGGTGCGCCTTCGCGTCTATGAATGTCATGATTAGTATACCTTAAGGTGCAGCCAAGCGTACAACTAATTTACCTCACGCTAATATCCTCGTTATAATTCGACAGAGATACCCAAACAAGCGTTATGATTCGGCAGCATATTACGCCATTATGTGCCAAGGGATGCCTTATTTGAATAAGCGCAAATTGTCAAAGAGATTTTATCTGGTTAAACAAAGATGCTCCTTCTGTTATACCGTTTGCCCCTGTACAAGGGTGCCTATTTAATGGGATCGGCTAATACGGTTGATGAGGCCTGATTTTAACCCCCCTTATTAATAGAGTTTTTTGTCTTCGTCGCTCTTATGTAATATTCCTTTGGAGTGATAAGAAGGTCGGAGTCGGATTATGTGTTAAGCAGCTTTTATAGTGTTTTCGTGTGGTTGATATTATCTGTTACAATGTACAGCTACTGTTAGAATAGTTATTAATTGTTAATGGTCACATTTTATTCGCAAGCTGGGTAGGAAACGTAAAATTCATGTAGGTAATGCTGGTTTTGATAATGAGCTGATGCGACATCGAAGAATATTAGATATCAAGATTAGTCGATGATGCGAACACCTGATTCTATGAACAGTAATACTTTAATTTCATGTATTTCTAAGTTAATTTTTAACAAATTTCTGTTACAAGTAATTACCTACGTCGACTAAAAGAGAATGGGTTGAAAAGATAAATGTTGAAAGAGGTGGAAAATTTAAACACAGACGTAAGTAACGTGAACCGCAAAACAAATATTTATTCCGGACCGAATAAAAAGCAATTGACGTCCACTAAAAAGCTTCCGAACAATCATCAATTCCAATGAATTCACCATCAACACACCCCAACGTGAGAAAAATCAAACAAAACGACATCCAATCACTGAATTGGCCACAAAGGGCGCTTCCGATCCCCGATTTTATTTTAAACAAGGTCCCCCCACATCGTGACGCAAGATAGGCGATTTTTGCGTCATTAGTGTTCCCGCTGCGTCATCTTGACACGATTTGTCTATGGTTATCGCGCGATTTTTTTGGCGCGAACGCGTGGCCTATCGGCCGCACACGTACAATATGCGCAGAGTTTTCGCAGACTAATGTGTTGGAAGAAACTTTGAGAAGATAAGCCGTGAAAGCCAACGTTGGCTGGCGGTTTTTGCGTTCGGTAATTTCGTCAAAAACTAATTATCTCCGAACGTCTTTTTATAACGCACCACAGATTACTATCTGTTCCTTTGAACGCATCTTTTACGTACGCAGCCGATTTTATTTATAATCTACGCTCTACTCACACCCACGCACCGCACAATGAGAATGGCTCTCGTATCTCTCAAAAACTAACCCTTGAAACGTAAAGCGGAAATAAAGTCGAGTTGGGCCATTATTTTCGCTGTACGAAGTTCGTTCGGAAGCCAAAGCGAAGGGTAAACACGGGCACTAAAAAGCACAAGAGGCCTTCAAAAGGCACGCGTCGTGGACCACAACAAACGAATGCGGCAAGTGAACGACAATCAGAATAATTTTAATTAAAGAAAAATTACCGCGGCGAAGTGCGCAAGTACCGCAAACGCTGTAGCGTCGGATTGTAAAGTTTTAGTTTTATGCGTATTTTGGTTCGACGATTCTGTATAGTTGTTTAATTACAATTCATGAGCGAAATAAATCTGTTAAGTTGTTTACCTAAACAAATAAGACAAACGAGTGTATCGTTTGAGATATTTTCAGAATGTCGGTTACAAACTTAATTCCATAGAAAACACAGATAAAAAATAATAGTAATACAAAGTTTTAATTCAATCCAAATATTGACGTTATTGATTTAAATAACGACCCACAAGTGAAATTTTCAGTTCTGTTTGTGCTGACCATAGATCCCTCAAACAATGTTCGAACAACCCTTCCCGCGAACAATTAGCGCGCAAGTGCACTTGCCGAACAACACTGCGTCCCTCTGGCACAGCCTTTGCCTACCGCCCACCGACGCGGACGAGCCTCTCCCTTTGTGATTGTACGCCGTTTTTGATAATTTGCTTTTACCTAAAGTATTTTCAGCGCCGAGGTTTTGTTATTTTTACAAAAAAGAAAAAAAATAACAATTTATCAATTTATTTTGAGTTGTTAAAACAAAAACCTATTTAAGAAAATACTACTTTTTTGTATTTTGCTTATTTATTTTAAAATACATTAATGTTTATATAATATATTGCCAAGTGCTGCTGTTTGTGCTGACCATAGAACCCCAACAATATTATTCGAACAACCCTTCCCGCGAACAATTAGCGCGCAAGTGCACTTTTAGGATAACACTACGTCCCTGTTCAATACACATTTTGCATACCGCCCACTGACAAAGCTTTGTGTTTGACTGTATGCCGTTTCATATTATTCTACTTTATCAAATACAACTCTCTGGTTCATTTTTATATATAGTTCGTATAACCTACAACCTTAAATTAAGGGATTAAACTTATCTACATAGTCTATACAACATTCTCTTTCTTCGACTCGAAAAATTTTACATTATAAGAGGGATATACCGACCATTGTTGAGTTTTGTTAACAACAAAATGTCGACAGAGATTATATTGTGTTAAATGTTCTTTATGGACTATTAATACTAACGATCGTGTGTTAAAAATTAGGTACACAAGCAGATCAAGTGACCGCGCTCAGATATCCCACGATTCTCCACATATCTTAACGCAATAACTCGAACTGTTGATACAAGTTACGAACATTCCAGAAATATAAGAGGACAAGTAACAAACACATTTAATATCGTTTAGAATGGGTCACGAAACTTCTAATTACCTATTTCGAGTTTTGTACCATTTCTCACCTTGCGCGTGTAACGTGATTCTAGGAATTATTATCTTACTAATGTTGCCTCCACACTTAATGTTAGCTCGTAATTTGAAAAGATGTGGGATACCGAAATCGAAACCGGTTCTAAATGAACGCAGCCGGACAAAAATAACGCACAGATCTTATTTCAATGGTTTTAAGCGTTTGTTCTTTTTCGAGTTATTTTTTTAAATGGCATTCCTTTTTTGAATTAATAGAATGGGTTATCGAGACGTCATCGTGGTCCACTAATTATGTCAGTGCCTACCGTCCATTCGGTGCGTACATGTCACTTGATCACGCCTATAACTCAAAATTTAATGTCTTCGGTTATGAGAATTAAGTTGACGCAGAATTCGTGTTGGATGGAACAGCCCACGTCAGGCACTAAACATTTTATTGCCCAGTACAAAGAAACTAAAAGTACAGAGTAGTTTTGTAATTAATTTCCACAATGGCCTCAGCCTCTCTGAGTATCTGAATCCTCTGTACATTGTAATTATTGGATGAAAGTAACCTGGCTGTATGATAAATGAGGTAAAGACGACTGGTCATTGTCTCGCGAATGAAAGAGCTTTTGTCTATGGCTTGAGACAAAACGCTCGCTCGTTGTCTATGCCCCGCTCGACTCGCTCCTTTGTCGACCAATGGCAGTGTATTGTCGTGATGCGTTGGCGGAATTATTAAATGTAGGTATTTAAAAAACAAAAGACGTGATAAACATTTGCGAAATTCTCATGGCTGGTCTGTGTTGCGTAAGGTCATAAGTTGTTTATAAAATTTTATTAATGAAAATATATTTTTTGCGGCTGATTGTTGATTAATTAAGTAATTTATTTACTTATTTATATTAATTATTCAGAAGCTATAATCCTTCGATATTTCTGATGATAAATTCTAATCAACTGGCGGCATCTGAATCGAAGACCGAATTTAGTCATCGATAGAACTAACGGTGATACTTAATTACAGAAGTTAATCATATTGATCTAATCATTAAAAAGATTAATGAGTAATGATCGTCAAATAGTTTAATTGATTTTCTAAGACACGAAATTAAGAAATCTTTAGTGATCATTTGTTGATTTTAAACTCATAAGGTAATTTTTTTTTATAATTAAATATTTTGTAATGACATTAGGTACCATAATAAATTATTAATATCTTTGTTGAAACAAAAATTTTATAGCTGCCTTTTACATTTGGCTTTCTTTTTCAATTCAGTTTCAATGTTTGTGTATTAAGGGTTGATTTAAAACTCATCAGGTAAGAAAACGCGAAAGGAATTCTTGTGTGTTATTATGAGATAGTATGTTTTCAAATATTTAAAAAATAAAAACATAATGATAATACTAAGTATAAATCGGTATTGTGTAATACCATGTCGTATTGGATATGTCAAGTGAACGTACATAGGTGAGGTGAACAAACATATATTTTTAAAATTCCACAGTAAACCGTTGAAAATCCATATATTCAAGAAATATGCAAAACTGATCACTATTCGTCCTCCACGCCTATTCCGAAACGAGTGTGCAGAAAATGTTGAAATACTGAGTAAATAGGCGCATTTTTTTCAATCAGTTTTTCAGACAAGACGAAAATCAAACGTGAGTAGATACAATCCAAATTACTATTAGTTACAGTACTGAAAAGAAAACTTTGAGAACTCAAATTATTTGCGCGACACTCGATCCCAAGATTGAGAATCAGTTCCATCGGAAAACAATACCGAAAGCAGTATACGCGATTTGTAAAGCGGCATACAAAGAGACATTGTGCGCCCATATGGGAAAATATCGCTTGTTTTGTCATCCCTATTGTTGTTGACAGACCGACGGACAACTGAAAGACAGGCTTTGAATACTTATGTAAGCAGGAAGGCTTGAGCGGGCACTGAGATTATGTAAAGCACTTTGAGCGCAGAACGTTCGTTCCATGTTTAAATTGAATGCCTTTGTCATTTAAATTGTATTGCGATTCAAATGGATTAATATTTTTAGGTTAGGTTAGGTTATCGTTGACTTATAGGACAGTCTCATCTAATGACTTGTTACTTGAGTATTGGTACCCAATAAAATTTTACAATCCGCCTACGTAATAATACGTCATAGTGGTTAATATTGGACTCCCGAACGAACAAAAACGACCCAAGGGGGCTTGGGAAAGAATCCTGCACGCACCTCTTTTTCAAAAATTATGCGCGTATTAGGAATTAAAGATTACTTGCTTTGGTAAAGGTGAACATCGTGAGGAAACCTGAACACCTGAGAGTTTTCCATAATGTTCTCAAAGGGGAGGAAGGCTACCAATCCACACATAGCAAGCTTGAACCATCTTTAGAGATGATTACAGGCCATAGTTTAAACTTTGCAATTGGGGTTAGCCCCGTGAAACACATTCATTTTCCAGGAAAAACAGTACATTAGATAACGAAAAATAACCAGTCTATATAATTATCATTTATATTCTTCCAGTGGTTTCCGTATGATACGCGCACAAAATTATATTTTGGCCTGTTCGATGTATCGATAAACGGCTTACCTTGACATTACCAAAAACGAAATTCGTTGTTACAGTTTTATTGTATAAATAAAAGATGGCTGTATTTTAAAACAACACCCAATGTTCAAAACTCATTTACAACATTCGCCAGTAAAACAGCTGGAGAATACTCAAAATGTCGTGTTCTCCATAAAATGTTTAATGCTCAATCCATAATGAGTAACCATTGACACCGATCGTACGAATTTATGGATCACTAATTATAATAAATCTAATCACAATAAAATATTAAACACAGAAATGTTCATAGAATTACCATATCGATATGTCTAATGCCCGGTTCATTTTTTAACCAATCGTTAAACCGATCGTTTTCGAATTACCAGTAACGAGTCGTTAAATTCGATCCTATAATCTTTTGTTATAGATATTTCGTATATATTATGATTTTTTTTAATTAAGAGTGTGTGGTCAGTGGAAATACAAAGAGAAAAAATGTTTGGTTGTGGTTAACCGTTCCAAACGCTACAAAACATGTAGTATATCCCAGTGTAGTAGACTCACAACAAACAGACCTACAGTCGCGACAAACCAATCTAATCTTACACCATAAACAACCAAACCTGCAATTTCAACTGTATACCAACGACATAAGGGTGATAAGCTATCGAATCCGTTTCTGTTTTCGAGTGTGTCAATAAAATATTCAAATGGAAACAGTATAAAACAATAAATGATGGTAATTGACCGTTCACACCACACTGTCCCACGGTCGGGACAGCCGGCGGTTGTTCCCGATCCACTTCAAGCTGACTTACGCGCTTTAATTACTTTTTAGATATCACGGAATTATGTTTTATCTAAAAAATTGGATGCGTGTGAGAGGTATTGGCTGTGAGGGTTCTGTATCAAATTTTATATATTTTACTAGTGGTCCCAGCGTACTTCGTACCGCTTTATAATTAAAAAATGTTTTAGTGATATATCGACAGCAACGCCACCTACCGGGTCCAATTGTGAATCTAAACCATTCTCGGATCCACCTGAAGACACACAAAAAATTTCAACCAAATCGGTCAAGCCGTTTAGGAGGAGTTCAGTCACATACACACGAACACAAGAAATATATATATTAAGATTAGTATAAGTGTTTACTACTCGCGGGATGGATTTGTCCATTTTTTATAGGTGGTCGACTTCGTCGAGTCGGTGGAGGTGGTCGAGTTAACAAACGAGCAGATGGTGGGTGGTGGATGGTGGTGAAGGTGGTGATTGATCACCCATGGACATCAGTAACATAAAAGGCATTATCTATATGCGTTGCCGGCAAACATTAAACTTTAACACACTCATACCCCTGCACTAGGATTACCTGTTTCGCGGTTGGCATGGACAACATAAATAACACATCACTATCACTAACACCCGAGAACAAACATTTATCTGTTACATAAACATCTGCCTCGGGAATCGAACCCAGGACGCCTCGCTTCGCAGACAGGGTCACTACGTAAGTAGGGAAGTAAGAAGATAAAAAGTAGGTACTGTCACTAAAACCCCTATCTGGAACACGACCAGTCGTTTGGCGTCTGACTCAAGCGTGACAGTGGTAGCTGGCCATCCAGGGTTCAGACCTACCATCACGCAGGAGCCAGCGCCTGTCGCCTTGATGACACCCTGGTACATGGGTTTCTGGTCAGTAGTCTAGGCCCTAGGTATTAGTCGCCCCAATATGGTGAAATTCAAGCAACAGTACATCGTATACCTTCTCAAATAAATGGCATTTACTGTGCACAACAGGAAATTACAAAATAAATTAATATAATGAGCAGACAGCGATCTCTTACAGGCAACCTTTGGGTAGGAATTTAAAAAGTAGCACAAATCGGTAGGGTGCACTATTTTAGTATTAGGTGTATTTCTTTGTGAGACACGGATTCCCAAGAATATATTCTGTTACGTGCATTAGAGCTTTTTAAATTAGATGTGATGTGACTTCAATATCTTATTTACATTCGAAGCTAATAGCCTTAAGAATTTAACTGTTTATCGATATAGTAAATTTTATTTGAGCAGATAATACCTACACCGCTCCTGGAGTGCTACTCCTACCACTTATAGGTGGTAGAGTGTGTTGGTACAATACTATTGCTGGTATGAACAAACTCAAGTAAATCAGTATGTATTGAAACCATATTAACCTATTTATGATTTACGATATTTATATCACGAATATGTATATTTACACCCCTCTGGGATTCGGACTCAGAATCCCTCACTGGCTAACTATTGTCATATTATTGTCAACACGCGACAAACACGTATCTTATTATATTTTTGACTACAATCCCACCTAACGGTCAACCTGCAGTTAACTAAGCGGACATAAATTCATTCTGTTTCCCACCAACGCGATGCCGGACAAAATGGTGCGGTCGATTGGTGGGGTTGATTGACATTCCAACGTCATGTAACTTAAATCACTATTGCAGAAAAGCTAATACAAAAATAAACAATAAACACTGAGTATACCTACTTTACGATTATTACACGTAAAAACAAAAAAAATCTTACGTCTCGCAAAGCAAATCCCTTGCACTCACAGCACTCACTTCCACAGGGCTATAGTTGCATAACATTTACACAAATTATTGCTATTGTAAACACATTCCCAACGAAAGTATGAGTTATCGTTATTACTTGAGTTATGACAAAAGGAACTATAGTCAAACCTCACTGTTAAGGCCAGTTCAGATACGCGCCGTATCCTCTACCACCGGCGGTAGCGGTATCCGAGTGGGTGAGCGATATTCCTACTGCACACCTGAGCGAATATCGTAAACGCTATGGGGTGACTGTCGTCCACTATAGACAATAGAAGGCAATCAATGCGTATATTGTGGATAACTTGATGGCGCGCAACTTGATGGCGTTATAAATTGACAGACTCATATTTAATTACTTGAATTCCTGATAATTTTTTCAAGTGCGAAATTCTTAACTCAATCTTTATGATGATAATAGAATTAATCAATTAAACTTTTTATTTAAACTATGATCTGGAACTGTGTATGCTTACCTTTATCCCGCGCTATCCGGCGAAAAAAATACCGCCTGGCTACCATGTATGGAATGTTTCGCATCAGCTGCGGTATCCGGAACGGTAAACGAATATTTTTCGCTACCGACAGCGGTAGCGGACACAGCGTCCATCTGATCAGGCCCTTAAGAATGCGATGTTAAATAACGGTAGTTGTGAAGCGTTTACGTCGAAGATGAAAAACAAACGACAGTTTCAAAATAAACGTTAAATAATCTCCGTTTATTTGATTAATTGGGGTATTAGTATAGTATTATCTGATACTGGCATCAACCGAGAACACAATGTTTGTAAGAATAATGTTTAGGATAACTTATTGAAAAATTTATTGATATTGTAATCGTGTACAACGGCCGACTTAGGAAATTGACGTTCTTCAAATGTTTAAAAGTTAAAACGACACCGGAGAAATATGTTAGACTTTTTAATTTTAATGGCTTGTGTTGTGTGTTTGTTATTTGTGCATTTTTGTTTTCAATAAACCAATTGGTTCAAGGATTTTAAAGTATGTTGAATAAATTTAATTCATGTGTTTTTTACCTAATTAATACCTTTACACGAGCAATTCTTGTATTCTGGGTGATTTTTTTTAAGTTGACATACTTACTCGAGTATATGAAAGAACATAGTCATAGGTACCTAACGATTAAAAATATAAAGTCAAAATTAAACACGGTAATTATTTCGAAAACGGCAATCAAAATGATCTAAAAATACTCGGAATGTATGGACACGGTGTGCAAACGCCCGAAACACAGCTGTCTGCGGTACGGCGGGGCCGTACGGGCGGGATTAGTGACTTAGTGGAGTAGTTTAAACCGCGTGCGCTCAGTTTGTCCACATTATGGGTTTGTACCTAATGGATAATCACAATGGACGTCAAATTTTAAGCATCCATTTTAATTACATATTTGGAATAATAATCAAATACTGAGTAACCCCTATTAATAAATGAGGATATCCTAGTTTTAATAAAATAATTGAATTATAGACAAAGAAATAAAAACAAAACCTTGCTCGCGCTGAACCATCTACATCTAACCATTTTAATATTTAAAACTTCATAGCTATTAAATAACTCCTTACATCTAATGGCCAGTGTTATAGTGACGCAATTAAAAAAACTATTAAAAGTAAACGTTTCTACCTAAGGTCGTTGAGATTTGTGAGAACTTCACTTATTAATTACTGAATAACACTACAGTATAATAAAGTAGCCAAGACTACGACACTAGTAACTATCACATGAACTCTCTAATTTTATCAGATCATCTCGAGTAACGTCGTTTTACAACTTGATGGCGTTATAACTTGAGATACACATTCATTAAAAAGCGGCTATGAGTGTTACGTTAATAGGAATTTCATTACTTGAATTCCTGATGATTTTTTCAAGTGCGAAATTCCTTAGTCAATCTTTATGATAATACCTAATAGAATTTATCGATTAAACTTTTTAATTTAACGTAGAAAGAAAAATATTTTCCATAAATACCTACACGTAAAGCTAAAGCTTTGTACCCCTTTCTACGAAAATTCCGCGAACGGAGGAGTATGAAATTTAGCTCTTTAGTAATTAATAAGTTGTCTGGAACAAATCGCTTAATAAAACTCTATGTTGTAGGTTAATACGTTTTTGTTTCTACAATTCTTGTCGAAACCCGTTTTATAACAAAAACTTAACGAAGTCAGTTATTTCCTTTGTTCGGTAAAATTTTATACGATTGCTTCATAATGCAGTTTTTGTATAATCCGCTGTATGTACTACAAGTAGCTATTCAATCTTGATCATTGCAAAGTTTCAAAGGCAATAATTATACCAGAATTACAAATTATAGCCTGATTGATTTATATCGCGTTTACTTTGATACGTAATAGGTTAGACTTAAAGTAGAAATATTAATTTAGTTGTACCATTATGAGTTAATTTGTCTCGTACGGGATATCGGTTTCAAATATAAAAAGTTGCTAATTGCGAATTGATTTATACAATATGTGATTTATGTTACTTTACTGTTGACCGGTTAGAATAGGGTGCGGCAGGATGCAGAGCCTTAACACTTTCATACAGCAAGCCAGTAGAGGCGTTTAAACTGGTCAATTGTGAGTGAAGTGACGCGAGAGGATTGTTCCCGAAACTCTAACAGTGTTTAGGGAAGAACGTTAAGTTGGTGATTTGTAAAATTATTTACTGCGGAATATTTTTTACTGTTTGGAAATTACTGTAATGTCTAGATATTGTCATTTATTCCAAAGTTAGAAGAAGAAGTAATGTAAATTCTTATTCTGTGGGATATGTTTATTAGTGTTTCTTACCATTTTCTCCATCAGATTGACAGTCGTATTTTGTGAGAAATTGTGACGTATTTGCAAATTACCTGTAACAAAAAACACATAATTTTTAAATTAAAGTAAAGATATGTCAGAATTATGGACATGAATTGAAAGTGCGAAGACTGCGAGTGACTGTTTGAAAAGTGGCATCAATAGTTAAATACAAACAAAAAATTACAGCACTAAGGTATATCTAAAGGATAATTTATAGATTTACTTGGCAGATAAATCAATTACTTTAATATTGTACTTAATTATATAACACTTCATTTACAACGTTGGGATTAATTTTACTTAACTTTTTGCCAAAATATACCTACTCATTCACTCTTGTTCAAACTACATCATTAACGCCTTATAAAAATTTACATGAAATTAATATTTAAAAGAACTACACACACGTCTTAATAGTTAGGTATCATAAATAAAGCACGAAACAAAATGCCCCCGCCGAACTAGACTTTAAAACCGCCTTCATAATAAATAACAGACTGCGGACAAACTTAAATAAATGCCCACTAATGAGCATAATATTATAATATTGTACGGACTCAAAGAGTCTTGTTAAGACCGCACTCCACATAGGTGTAAGGAGCGGTGCTATTAAATTCTAACGCTACGGTGCAAGCGACAAGCGGTTGGCCAGCGAACTGGCTGCAAGCCAAAAGAATAAGGCAAATAAATACATTTAAGCAAAAATTGCTGTGGTGGGTTCGCTTAATTGGACGTAAAACGATGAGCCACCTAATAGTAGCTATCCATGTCGACATCGGTAATACCAAGGATTCTTTGACACCGATACGGTGTTGGTCAAGAAAGAAGAGAGATGAAAGAAAAAATATTATTCTAACTTTCAATAAAAGGAATGAAAATTCTCGCGCTACTCATGATCTAAATTGATAAAAACTTTGTTAACGGGGGCCCGCTTTATTGAATGTAATCTTTATCATATACCTAACTTAATTGTTGATAAAAATAATGGATTATGCAACCTGATCTACGTTTAATTTACATTTTAATTTAGTCTAATTTGACGACCCGGATAGTGGTCCTGGGTTCGATTCCCAGCGAGGCGGAAATTTGAATGATGACTTGAAATTTCTGGTCTAGGTCTGAGTGTGTGTCTTCTTGTCTTCTGTGTTGTCCATGGCACCCACGACACAGGGAATCCTAGTGTGGGGCTATGAGTGTGTAGCGTTATTTATTTATTTTTTCCTTTAATTGTTTAGAAGTTTTGATCTTTGATTGATTATTTGCATGATGTACAAAACACACTATAAATTGATTTGCGCACACTTATTTTATCCTCAAATACTTAATACATAATGTGCAACAAACACAAATGACTATATACGAAATTACAATTGAAAGTCAAATTAAAATTATAATTTATCGCATTTTGCTACTGATTCATTATGTTTAACATGACAATAAATAAATAAATTAATAATATTTAAGCACATCCCCGCTTATCGCCTGTCAGTTGCGACAGTCCTACTCCACACATGTAGCCCCTGAATGCACAAAGACGTATAATAATCATAAGGCGACTTGCAATTAAAAAATTTAAGGCACTTTGTCGCCGGCCTTTCGGCTTTCAAATGTAAGTGGAGGCTAGAGACTGGAGCCTGCTGGCTGGAGGCTGCGGTTTTAATAACCGCGTTTAGTTTGGTCACAAATAATGAAGGCTTTAATTTGTTTTTGTTGAAGATTCTATCTCGTAGTCCTGGAGTGTAAAGGACTTGTTCCGTGTTTAAGTCCAAGTCAAATAAAAACATAATTAAATTGTGTCGTGGGACACCAGGTTCCTACCTTTCCTTCGGCTACTGTCGCGCCTGCGCACGTCTCATTTAACGGTTTTATTCCACGCACTTTTTTTTCCACGCTTACGGTTTTACTATCACATATTTTTCAGTTCGGTCGCGCAGCAAAATCCCTATCCCCTCCAAGCCTGCCGTAAGGAACTTCGTTCCAATAAATAAACGTTGATACACTCATACGGGTACACACTTGTACGGGTGATCCGGAAAGGATAGGATTTTCTGTAAAGCCCTGTTTCCAAAAGGCTGCCTGAAAGAAATCACTTGTTGAGTGATAAGGACGCCTGTTAGTGTTAGTTGTACCTACGCAAATACCCGTGGTATTTGCTTAGGTACCACCAGTAGAAACAAAGAAAGTATTACGCAAATACCACGGTTATTTGCGTAATACTTACTTTGTTTCTACTGTTTGTTTATTGGTGAACAATAAAAAGTTTTGTTGTGATTATTGTTGTTGTATAGTGGTTAAAATTAATTAAATTTAATAAACAGAAACAGTGGTGTTATAATTTTATAACGCCTCGAGCCCACACACGATCAAAAATAAACGCTCATTTCGATTTTAACAGATAATTAACCTAATCCAATCTTACGGTCTAATGAAATCAGTTTAATCAATTACGAATATCAAATCAATATTTTGACAGATCACGTTGAATAATTCAAGTGGTTGTGAAATAATTTTATTAAATCATAATAATGAAGAATGGACCAGGCTATGGCTTCTGAAGATGGAATTGCCGATACTTTTGTCTAAGTCCAACTCTTCTGCTTGGACAGTGTACTGCCGAACCGACACAAAAGGTAAATTTTTTACCTAAAAGTATAAGGTTTTTATATTCACTTATTATTACTAAGTCAATGGGTTTTTACCAAAAATCTTTATCCGTTTAATTTTTTTTAAAAGGTGTAAAAAGAGTTCTCGTTCAGGGCCGGCGTTGCATTAGTGACTCCCCTGGCGTTGCCCGTGTCCATAAGCGACGATGACCACTTACCATCAGGTGGCTCGTCTTCGTCTTCATCAGCCCTTCAAGCTTTATAAAAACCCCTTTCTATTTGTTTAACAGCATACTTTCCAAGCAGGAGAGAACGACCTAAGCTTGAAGCAGACAGGCCTACTTACCTAATTTTAGAATCAATTATGAAATGTTGTACCTTGTTTAGATTGCAGTATTACAATAGGTACTTTTAACTGTTCGTTCATTGAATCAGAATAACCGAACAGGAACAGTATAACGTACTTACGTAACAAAATGGTTATAAACAAAGACTTTATTTACGTTCCGGAAAGGCAGAACAGATAAACACTTTAATCGAATTAAAATATTCAATTCGAAAAAATACACTTTTAATTTTCTAAACAACCTATCAAGCACGCTTCATACAAAAGTAGTTCATATAAACATAGAGTAATAAACAAAAACAGAGAAGTCGGTTCGCGGAAACACGATGGAGAATAAAGCGATCGTATTTCGCAATGGAAAGCAATACTCGGAAACGCGTTACGATCTCACAGTCGGATATGCGCATCTCTTTATTATTCCAATAACAATCTGTAATGAGTGCTCTGGTCATACGTAAATAGCTTCGTATTTGAATGATGGCAGTGTAAACTCTGTTCTATGATATACTCTGATGGACAGGGCTAGCAACTCTGCGGCAGTACATTTATAGCTAAATGGACACAAATATTTTCAAAACTAGGAATCAGACAACATACATTTATTAGTAATAATTAGTTAAATTTTGAAAAAAAAAATCGAATCTCTCATCCGAAACGCAGAATTTAAATATATCGGCTAAGAAGGTCCAAATCACTTTTTACGTTTATAGCCCACAAACGAACAGACTAGGCTAAGTGGTTACCGTCGCCCATGGACATTACCACCAAATGCATCACCGATGCGTTGCAGGCCTTGAAATAATGTAGAAAAAAAGAGAAATACAGTTTACAGTTAAAGATCATTGCCTTTTTACTCTGTGTTCTTCCTCGCTAACCATAACTGTTGCACTGCTAGGACCCGGTCTCTCTCATTATGTGAGAGGGCACAGGCCATAGTGCATTATTTTTTCTTAATCCGCGTTTAGTCAAATGCGAATTAATGAAATATTTTTAATATAAATTTATTTTTGTTTAATATTGTTTATGACTTCAGACACATTTGATAACTTTGTGTTAAACCTTCAGGTATGCAGGTTTCCTCACGATGTTATCTTTAACCGGAGTAATAATTAATTTTTAATAAGCACATTTTTTTTAATTTGAGGTTCATACATGATTTTAAGGTCCCTCTGTTCAGGAGTACAACGTCACGTTCGTCTATTTTAAGTACGAACATTACATACTAGTTCTATATACCTCATCAAGACGTTACTTAGTATATATACATGTCAGGTATTTACGATCGGAACAGAATTGCCAGCTTATTTTGGTTTTATGACCAATACCTGACATTTCTGAACGATTATTAAATCTGTGGAATTCGGCGAGACATACATTGGCCATCTTAAATACTACTTATTGAAAATAGAAACATGCGGGAAATATGTACTAACTAGTAAAATATGTTAGTGAGTATCAATAAGTACCTAACTATTCAAAAATATTGATAGATGTCACTAACACAAAAAAGTCACTAAAACGCTCGTACCGAGTCAACCGCAACACGAGTTGTGTCCGACGGGGGTATGAAAGCATTTTCTTTCTTTCCTCATCGTTATTTCTTGGCCGACAACCTGTGATGCGGCGGTGACCATTTACCAAGTGGCTGTTCGTTTGTCGGTACTTAACACGTTCGCTGCGGAGGACGTGTTTTTTCCATAGAAAATTACGATCGCCGCCGCCGCAGCGAATGTGTTAACATAAAAAAACTTGGAATTCAGTGAAAATGACATCGAAAGATTCCGTTACATCGCTACAGCTAAACTTTTGAGCGTGATACAAGGTTGCCAATTTTAAAACTAACGTCATCGTGATGGATTGAAAGAAACGCGATTTCCGAACGCTGTCGTCAGCCCTACGCGGCTACATCAAAGACGCACCTCTGCGTTTACATTGTAATCAACTGTTTACTACCGCCCTTCACCGGATACCGTTCAACTGAACCAGATTGGAGTGTTCTGATAGATAAAGGACGTATTATTTATACTAGAACTGAGGTTATTGTGGTAATAGTGACTGTTTATTCAAGGTATTGTAAGACGTAACACTTTCGCTGCCGATCACGTATACGTCGTGTTTTTTTCTATTCAAAATTACGATCGCCGCAGCGAACGTGTTAAGCGTTTATCTAACGATTTTAGGTTTGTCGTCGTTTTCGAACTGAATGAGTGATCGAAATTAATAAAAATTTAAATGTTTCAATCCCAAACACACCGTTATTTATATTTAAACATGAGCTTTTAATAGTGCCTAATGTAATAATAAAGGACCCTGCAGTCCACTTGGTAGTTACCCTGCTTGCGAAGCGTAGGGTCCCGGGTTCGATTCCCGGCCACCACCCGACCCGAAAACCAAAATGTATCAGTTACCTAAATACAAATATTTAGGGGCAGACCCCGTCCGGTAAACGAAACCGGGACTCCGCAATTCGCAACCAGACTCACTATCAATAAGGCTATGGGATCGAATTTATTACGTAGATATAATTTGAATTATTTGAATTAATTATAATTTCCCTACAATAACACTTGAATCACATAATTATTTCATACAGGTATTATCTATAATAATTAACCACTGTCAGAGCTCTTCAAAAATACCCTTATAAAGACAATGATAAGAACAAAAATGTGAGCCTGACCGATTTTAATTAACATATTGCATCGCGCCTTAAACGCTGAACATATTTACGAAGTTCGAATGCTTTCCGTAAAATACTGATCTTATCTTTTCGACTTTAATTTATAACGAACAGTTCGCAGTGCGCCGACAAAGAACGTGACATTTTTCACTCCCTCGGAAGATCCCCTTGTGTCAGTGACATTGTATAATGATTGGCCGAAATTACCGAAAATTACGACGTAACCCACCAGATGCGACAGCGATATCCCTTCGCGCTTAACATTTATCGTTGAAATTTGTATCCAATGAAGTGAACTAACGAATGCTTTGAGCGTGCTAATTAATTGTACCAAGCTATTGATTTGGACTCGGGATAATTGTCGTATTATTACGCAAATTGCGAATGTTTATCACTGGTGTACGAGTACGATTGCCTGTTTTTTGTTTGCCCATATGCCCAAAACAATCCTGTTATTATGTGCGGGTTTCCTCTCAAAATTAGAGACTGTGACTTTTCTCCTCGCTTCTTTCTTGCGCATCAGGGATGTTTTGGTGTTAATAATTTCTAAAAGTGACTGACCTTTTACAACCAGGTGGCTTGTGTTATAGTTTGTTAACTATTTACATAAAACATTATACATATATCCCCATTACAAAGACGCCTGGAAATAACAGTGTCGCTACCAGTTTTACGTAGACTAGAAGTTTTTTTTTTCAATTAATACAGGAATAATAGAAAGATGTGCGATGACTTTCTTTTGTTGTTCCTGCTCGATGAGATGGCACTTTTCCAATTTGAATTTTATTCGGATCGGTCACAGTAATGGGCGGCAGAGACAGGGTGGTAGTGCATGCCAAGTTATCTTAAATCCATTGAAAACGGTGGTAGATAAAAAAAGTCTAACAGAGTCGTTAAGGCTTAAAAGGCTTATTTACCTTTACTTTCCACAATGAGAAACTGGTACAATGATACGTACATTCAGGAATTCCTTCAAGACATCAAAAATGCTCTTTCATCCAACGTTGGTTACAGAATTCCTTTGTGTCTTACGTTACTTTAGAAACAAAATAAAAATAAAGTAACATTAAACGGAACCCAAGAAGCAAACATTTGTTTAACCAAATGCGGCGCGATCGGACGACTTCGATTAAGATAACCGAAACTGAATACTGGCCATTCAAACTGCCCTCTATTTTAGTTGTTTACATGGCATTAAGGGTGGTTTTACAGTCACGCTTACCGCCAGCGCGGTTGGTAAGCGCGCGGGCCGAGAGCTTTGCGTCTCTTGGATCGTTACATAGTCGCGCCGATTGCTCGCGCTGACGGCAATTCGGCCGCTCTTATCAACCGCGCGCGGGCAAACGGCGCGACTATATAACGATCCAAGAGACGCAAAGCTCGTGCCCCGCGCGCTTACCAACCGCGCTGGCGGTAAGCGTGACTGTAAAACCAGCCTAATTGAACTGAAATAATAGAATCGTAGAGAAGTAAATATCTTAAATTATTTTAACAGGATAGGTTTGTTTTATGCTATTTGAATGTTAGTACGGGCGTGGCTCCATACACCGAGTCCAAGCCGACCTCTTTAGCTCGTGGTGGACGAAACTATAACACCACGTTCTTTATGTTGGAGGTCTTTGGACTATTTACCACCCAGATTAATCCCAACGGTACTTGCATATAGTAGGGCATAGAGATATCTGCCTAGATTGCTACCGTCTTTCTAAAATGTTCAAATTCGATCACTAAGTAGCTCGACTACTCCTTCCACTTGGTACATATAAAAGGAAACTGCAACCTACTTAGGTCCATTGAAACCAACGCAATATTTACTGTTTATTATAATCCCTCTGTTTCCAGTCTCATATATCTGGATATATCTAAAATCTGGAATAGACTGGAAAACAAATGAGAAACGGCTCACAATAACGCGCTGTACAATCGATCGTAAATCTGTCTAGGCCGGAATAAAAACCGGGTGACACAAGCGACGCGGGAAATTCGGAATGCAATACGGTTGCGTTGACACACGAAAGGTTATGGCGTTAAGGCGATGACACCTTCTATTATTTCGGGCGTGACAAATGTTACACAATGCCGTCGAATATTGTTTGCTGCTAAGTTTGTCACACTTCTGGGACCTATGTATCATTTTCTTAATGTTATTGCATTTAGGAAATTATCAAGGAAAACTTTTCAGTGATGAAAAATACTCACAAACTTACCTATTGTTTGCGGATAATAATTAAGAATCCTTTCGGATATACTTACCGACCGGATAGCAATGGCAGATACAATAGGTATGGGTAGGTTTAATTAAAACAATATTAATAGGTAGATATAATAATTATCTACCTATTAATACTGAGCAGTTACGGCAAAAAATTGTGTGCTAACCGATATGGTTCTTCAATACCTAATGCATGGTTTACTAGAAAATAGTCTGACTCCAAATCCAAATCGAAAGCAAAAAAATGTTTTCTTCACTGTATTAGCTACGTCGTACTCAAATACATAGTACATTAAGTATACCTTAATCAATACTATTATTAACCACATCTTTATATTTGGCCAACAGTAGTGAAATAAAAGTGCGATATTATTATAATTCTAGTAATAACAAAGCAGCATGCATCTTAAGGCATAAAAGACAAAACAAAATGGCAGGTAAATGATTGCTACAAAATCCATTACGCTAATGTCGCGGTATCAAGAAATTCGAGGATCGATGGTCGCCGCCGACGGATCTATGCGCGCCATTTCGTTCCCGCCAAATCGCACCGACACAGAGTAAAATAGAAAGCGATGGAAATTCGGATACTTTGATCGATTTTTTTGTTGCAGTCACATAAAGACGGCCATAAAACTTCGTCAAAAATACCGAAATACCATTAATAAAGGAAGTGGTTATGACTTCGACGTCCGTTTTAAGAGTTCGCGTTGGTTGCACAACTAAGGTTGTAACATGTTACCTACCACTAAATAAATACTGAGTAATAAGTAGTAGGTACTTAGGACAATAAACATGTTGAATATTGGTAATGACCCATTTTATAAACATCCATACCACCAGATTCACAGGGAAACATAGTGTGAGCAGAAATTTGTGGTATTAAGTGAAAACCACTATGCAGTTGTCTAAGTGACACCTGAACGAGTACAAAAAATCATGATGCACGTAAAGAAAATAAATAACTATTATATTGATGGATGTCCGATTTGCTGACGTAACCATTATTTTTATAGAACAGAAGCGATGGCGAGTTAGTATCTATTACCAAACATTACAGGTATTCCGTAATTTTATCGGAACATTTATTTACTGTTTCTTCCCACATGACGCATTAGTTTCTAATTCGAGTCCGATAGGTCTCATTTATTATTATTTAATGTATAATAAAATTCCTTCCAATTTATTTTAATTAGCACGCTCCGCCCAAAGTTTATGACTTGGCCGGATGAAGCGACTGTTGTTCTTTGTAATGAAGGAAAGACAAGTTTATTTTTCCGGGATGTGAAGAAGAATCTACGATGTCTTGCATAAAAAATAATATTTTATTCCGCACTAAACGTAATTCTCTGAATTTGACATGTATTTAATGTAATTTATATCTTATTTTATATTACAGACATTTTATGTCCCGCACTAAAATAAGTAACACCTATCGCTTAAGTTTTTTTTTATTATTTTTATCTGTGCTAAATATCTACGTGACGTTTTTAGAGCGGGCTAACTGTTTTGAGCGGGCTTCGTATTCCGTTTTCGAATCTTCGATGTCAACGCGTTTTGTAGTGTCGACTTTGACATCTTTCTTGACTAATTATATTGTTGAAGAATTTTTTGGGGCTTAGGTAACAGCTGCACGTTACATTATTTTAAAATATTTGATGTCATAATTAGTTTTTAATAATTAAATAATTACATTCATGCAATGAAATTTACGTTCCGTTTTAGATCTATTAAATAATTATTTAATGGCTTAATGTCATCAAAAGAATCCATTGTCCATATTTTAAAATCTTACTGTCAGTAGTTTGGATTCTGCAATGAAGAATAAGTAAGTAAGGACACATCTTTTTTAAGCTAAGGTTCCAGTTTTGAATACTATTGATATTCATTTGACCATCGAAAGTGCTGAACCGCAATAATACGTAAGCGGAGAGCTGTTTTTATTGTTTTAAAATCTTCACGAACTTCAATAGCGTGATTCAAGCTTACAGGTTGACAGAGATGGATGAAGATAAACTTTTGTTAAGTCAAAACAAAGCCGAAATTCGGCATACTTTCACATTTTAATGGAATTGCAAAACCATCGATAAATCAGTTCGATTCTCAACTGTACCATAAAGGGGATTTATTGGTGTTGCGTGCGAAAACAATCCAAAACGCGAATTTATTCGGCACGTAATTTATTTATTTTGCGGCTACGCTGCGTGTTGTTTTAAATTACGCATACAATAAAGTTACCAGCACGACGTGTGAGCAGTAAGTAGGTATGGTAACTACGGCTTTGAAACATTAACAGGTTCGCTGCAGATCTTATATGTCGTGTTTGTTACCATAGAAAATTACGATCGCCGCAGCGAATGTGTTAAACCGAAATGAGCTGTAGGTTATTAAACAAGAATATAAAAAATATTAACTATGTTTATGTTTTTCACAAAATTAATTATTAGCAGGGCTTATAAAGATTTTTTTTACACAAACGTAAGACTTGCGAGTAGGTATTTACTTAAATCGTAATCTGAATCCTCTCACTTACCTTTTAATTTAATAAATAGAAGTCATTCAAAAGTTATCACTTAAAGTTTCCGTTTCGTTTCGTGTACAAATAACAAACTTCACAGCTACAACAATAAAGTCTCAGTAATTACGGCATTACGTGAAACGGAACGCATCCGAGCATAAACAACAATGGCGGCAATTAATCCGTTTTTAAAAAAAGAATCGAAACTCCCGCCATTACCCGTCAAACGTTCACGCATCGAATGCATCTTGCCGTCTTATCCTCGCAGTTCGCGACCGATCACGTTCTGTGCATTATTTTGATAAATACGAATACCTGACCTGCACTGTATTCTTGAGAGAGGAAACAATAGTACAGCACTGCGCTAAAGTCGAGAATTGAAATGAAAGGAACTCCTTTGTTGGCGTGAGGTAACCTGCGCTTTACACGCTTCACATGCTTATATGATGTAAAACTGTTTCAAAGACTGCCCTTGTTGGATTGCTTTATCTATGTTGTAAAGGAATTCAGCGAAATGGTTTATTTAAATATAGGAATAAGATTATTGTATGCAAGTTTGCAGTATTAGTTTTATTTCACAAGAATCTTATTTGAAGTTCGTAGATGCAACTAAGAACAACAACTAAGATAGAGTCGCTGGTTGTAGTCAAATGTATTGAGCTACTAAATAAACTGCCTAATTTTTTTTATTAAAACCAAAGCCATAAAACCTGGTAACGGAAATAAAATATGAAAGTATTCAGCGAATAAATACAGCGAAAACACTGCAACATTTCCACAATTTAAAATATTTACAAAACTGAATTACGAAATTAATCTTATCCTTTCTTCGCTGAAAGAAATTTCCATCCAAGATTCGGAAAATGGAAAATTGTAACAAAAAATAAATAAGTCTGTTCGCATTCAGAGTCGGAACACAGAAGACTTTTGTGTATACAAAATGATAAAAAGAAAATGGAAGGTCCGATTCATCCTGCCACTCGTTGGCAGCGGGAGTCTATTCAGCAACAACTTATTAAATAAATTAACCGCAAGTTGGCAGAAAAGGGAAAACTAAGCGGTTCTCTCATTTACTCGCGGACAAAGCGGGTTCCTTAAAACCGGGCGCCATTCTGTTCCGCATTGAGCGTGGACTGTTGCGAAGAAAGCCCGCAAAAATAATTGGAAAGTGACGGGAACAAGCCAGTGGTTAGGGATGGGGTCGTGAAATGTCGTTAGCTTGAGGTAGAATGTAAGGGATGATTTTTTTTTTATTTTTTGTTGGTATTTACTGTTTAATACCTAATTATGAAATTAAATATAAAGCTTCCAATTTTGTAACCAAAATAATAAATATTTTATTGCAATTATTTAGTACCTACTCACAAAGTTATCGAATTAATGAACGTAATCAGAATTCCAGTTGAAGTTTTGTTAAACCAATTATTGTATTAAGATGACGGTTAATATGCTCGTACAAATTGTACTTATAATGTATGTCACTATTTTTTAGGATATGGTTTAGTGAAAACTTTTTTCAGCTTTACTTGCTTAGGACATTACCAAAATGAACTGTAAACTTAGTTTGGTAGACGCCATAATTATGTATAGGTATCTTATAATAGGTATGTTTGAGACTAAATTGATTTTAATGCACTTTTACAAAATATATTTAGGAGCAATTTCGGGATTAATAGAAAAGAAAGAAATAATAAATAATAAATAGCTAGGAAAGATTAATATTCTTGGTATAGTCACCGTTCCACAAAAAGAACAGAAAAAACATTTTTTACACATGAAAAAAACATACGCACGGACTGTAAAGACGCAAGACCATCGACAAAGTCTTACATCGCCACATCCCTATCGCCTGAGGAACGGCCCACATTCCCGCCTTACCGGCATTGTGTCCGCGCGAGCCTTTATTACCCCCATAGAAAACTGTGAAAGCCCAGGCATTTGTGCGCACCCTGAATGGAACTGACAAGCAGCCAGGTTTCAGTGATTTTGTTCCGGTTTCAGGATTCGCTCGCCGTAAACTGTTCTATAGAAAGAGATAGAAGTGGCTGCGTATTCTTAATTCTTATGTTCTAAATTGGCATTCGAATTATTTCCTTTGATTCTTTCCTTAATGAATCTACGAGTATCTATCGACAAATGTGAGTTTTTGACACTGAAGCTGAAGAAAAATGGTAGGTACCAGTAAAAAATGTGCCTCTCTAAAAAGTGCCTCTCTATCGCTTGTTTTGCGCTCTCGCTTGCACGCTCGGCTCAGGCGGAACGTGACAATGACGTAATACTTTTTCGTGCGTGCAGCCGGCGTTCATGAATTTATAAGACGTTATCACAACAAAAACCTGGTATTGTACCAATATAAAAGTGCTTCGTCATCAGAAGCAGTAAACTAAAAGCCTTATGGCTGGGAGGTGTCCTACATTCTCCGCACACTGTCTCCGTAAACGCTCAAAACCGGGTAAACCCAAGCCAGTCACCGCTGAAAGAACCGGTTCTAGTAATTTTCTACCGGTTTTGGAGTTCTTTTCACCCGGGTACCGTAATTCAAGCAAGTCTATTCGTCGTGGGTTTTGTATCGGTAAATGAGTTTCGTTTGTGGAAAGGTTAATTCGCTTTTCAATTGGATTTGTTGGCCCCTTGACGTGAAAAGCTTTGGATTGCGAGCGCCTCCATCAATACTCTGTACCTATTGATAAATAATTTGAATTATTAGTATAATCTTCTTCTCTTTGAGTTTCATTCTTCTGTTCTGTGTTCTCTACGGTAGACTGTTTTGGAAATTGTTGGTACGCAGCAATTGTAAAATCTTTCTTCTATAAATGGTTATACCTATTTACTGAAACAGCAGGATAAACAATTCTTATACAGGTACCATCTGGTGGTAAATAACCATAACCCTGCATCTACATCCGTAACAAAAGCAAAGGTCATCATAAACTTATTAGATTAACTGTTAAGGAGTGGAAAAAGTTAGTCTTTACTGACGAACATTGTATTTTTCCGAAATCCAAAGTGTTTTATGTTAAACTAGCTGTGCCCGCGACTTCGACTTCTCCTCTCTTGTCAGTCTGTGGCTTAGTCAGTCGATCACTTAAAACACGCCGGGCTATGAGCGCATCAACTGATGTATAATGCAAATAAAATGTTAAATTTCAACGTTAATTAACGCCTCCCAAACAAGAATAATGAGAATAACCAGTAAATTAGTTACGACGTCGGCACTCAACGCAACGATTCACAATTTACCTTACAAAACTTCTGACTCCTTCGGGTAACTAAGCGTACACTATTTAATTATGAAACACCCCCCTTCTGCCCGCGCCCCGCTCGCCTCTACAAAGGGTCAGAAAATATGATTTGCTCAAAGGTTTCTTTCAGTGAATGCTGACATCTATATTATTTTTGTATACTATAAGTCAATGGAGAATATTAGTTAGGTTGGGTGATAGTGCAGACAGTTATACGGGCAAGTTCTACCCGAGTTCATACTTGTAAAATTGTGTGTAATAGTGTAATGCAGTTTTGGGCCAGCGTAAGCTATCCATAGTGTAGCCTCCTACCTATGTATGTACCTACGTACAATGCCGAAGATGGCTTACTTGTCTAAGGGCCAGTTTCACCGGTTCCGGATAAAGTTCCGGATAGCCCTAGGAATTTAACTCCCAGATAAACTACAACTTTTGGCTTCATAGGTATCTGACAGAAGTGACAGATAAAGTGTTGGATAGGTATCTGCCAGTTCAAGTGGCTGTTAAAGGCGTTATCTGACGGATAAAAAATGTTTCAAGTGGCGTTTCTATAAACACATTTGCAATTTGAAGTTTTGAACTGTAGTAAATCATGTTATTGTAAATCCTACTATTTTCGTTCTATAATGATAAAATTATACTTGAAAATATTAAAAAAGTCGAATTGGATTATTTTGAACAAAAAGTATTTTATTAATTAAGTTTTCAAAATAATTTTCAAATGACAATAATTTACGTAGTAGTAACGAAACGCAAAAAAGCGACGTTGCCGCTCCGTCAACTGTTAAGTGGCAGATAAATTCCTAGGGCTATCCGGAACTTTATCCGTAACCGGTGAAACTGGCCCTAAATATACTCCGCTAATGTCAATGTCAGGAAAGGGACGGTAGACACCATTTATTTTCTAATGGCTTTGGTGCAAGCGACATAATCTTGTTGTTGAAGCGACCACACGATTTCACCTTTGTCGCGGCTAGTAGCGACTTCGCTAATGGGTGCATTTATCTGGTCGCTATTAAGGCCTGATTGCGTCGCATGCGAGCATTTTGTGGCATATCGACAGTATGTTATGATAGCTCTTTGTTGATGGCGCTTAAAACATTTTTATCTATTACGATCTAATTGTTAATTGTAAATTTATCTAATCAATGTATTTTTATAACTGTATTAAAAAATAACACTAACACACTCATAACCCCGCACTAGGCTTCCCTGTGGCGCGGGTGGCATGGACAACACAAATAACACATCACTAACACCCACGAAAAAATAAGAAACATTTATTCATCACATAAATATATGAAATAAAGATTGTAAACACAATACCTACTTAAGGAGACGCAATCGTCTGAAAAAGCGTAGGTAGCACGATAGGTAGCAGCGACCTATTATTTTTCAATCCGAAGTAAGTACAATAATACGACCCCTTGCCTAGTTGGCAGTGACCCTGCCTGCGAAGCGAGGAATCCCGGGTTCGATTCCCGGCCGGGGCAGATATTTATGGGACAGATAAATGTTCGTTCTCGGGTCATGGGTGTCAGATGTGTTATTTATGTTGTCCATGCCACCCGCGACACAGAGAATCTAATTGCGGGGTATGTGTGTTAACGTTAAAAAAATACTGCACTGTAATGAAATCCAACAACTCTTCTAAGTGATAGGTACAGTAACAGGTAGGTGAATACTTAATTATCATGTCAAAGTGTGAATAAGCATGCTTGAATAAACTCGGAATTGAACAAGTTAATTCAAATCGTCGGTCGCTAAAGATACGATCTACACGACACGATATCAACGATTAATATGTTCCACGCCTCGTTGCCACTTAATATACAGTGTAAGTACATTTAAATACTCGGTATAATAACTTGTAATAAGACTTATTATAAGTAACACATGTAGGTATAAGTGATTCCCAAATAAATAAGTCAAAGCCCTTGTGTTGAAAATTTGTCGCTTGCACGCCTCCGAAATGTCTTAACGATGGGTATCTAACGATAACGACAGATACTAGTAACGTAACCACCGAAGCACAAAAGCGCTTACGAAGTTATTTCACTACCGGTCACAGCTCACTGGCAATCGGTTCAGTGTTTTTACAAGATTTTATTTTATTTGCAATGTTTGTATGTACCTACCTAAGTCTTCCTAAGCCTAAATCTTGCAAGCTGAATTATATATACTTCCTCTTACTCTAAAGATTTATGATAAGCACAACCTACCGACCACACAGCCAATAGACTCCTAATAACAGGCGAATGGCTTCTGTCAACACATCTGGCTTATAGTACCGATATAAATTCGCGCCGTCTCATTCTTTCCCGTTGTTTAAATTAATCTAATTGTTTCCAACGTTTCGTGTGACTTTGAATTAGCCAATCACAGCGTTGAATTGGCCAGTCACCCCGCTTCGTGTTACCTCAGCTAGTTGCCAGAATGCATTCAATACGGAAAATCAAACATTAGGTGCCTATTGGCTGTTTGGTCGGTGGCACAACTACTACTTACGCCCAGGATTGGCTCCAGACAAAACTGTTGAATGGTTCAGTACAGTGACTAAATTTATTGCTTCCATTAATAATTCTAGTTTGATTGACATAATCGTACCAATTTCTATGGGAACTTGGTACTAAGTCAAGTCAAAATATTTATTTCGTCTTTGGGACTAGTCTCACGTCTCAGGTCAAAATTTAATTTAACTAATACATAATATGATTGAAAAGTATGAATATTTGGTTCCAATTGGACACGAGAGTAATTTTAAAGTCGATTATTGCTCGGCGGATCAGGTAAAACATCTTAGCGGTCCATCTCGTATGACTAAGTATACATAGATTAAAACTTTCATTTTTTTTTTTTAAATGAGATAAGTTAATGCTTGACAACTATCCCACCTGATGGTAAGTGGCGATGAAGTCGAAGATGTTGGTCGCACTAACTTATTAAAAGCCTATTCACTCTCCTCTTGAAGACTCCCACATTATACGCATTATTTAAAGCACCAATGTATTCAATACATTGTAGATACATACGTCACACATGTGCTTACCAAGTGAACAAACTATAAATATTGCAAGACAATTTGTATTCAACACTGCTATTTACATTTTTACTATAATCCCTATAGATAACATTAATGAATGTTTGTCTGTCAACGAACACGACACAAGCTGTCGGCCCGTAAACTGATTAGAAATTCAACTCGACGCATAATTTCGTAAACGTACAGGTGTTTCCCAAACCCGAAAGACGCTTCGTGTAATTGATTTAAATAATTATATGCGGGTTAATCGTGAATCTCGATATGTCGATTGACAGCACTATTAAGTCTAAACCGTTCAGTCACTGATTGAACGACCGACCATACATCATTCACTCAATATTTGCGTATTTAAACCGACCACTTACATGTTCTATACAAATTAAAAGCACGACTCGGAGATTATCTTAACTAGAATTTTAATGTACTGACTGCGGACTAGCTCAACATTAGCAATAGTGATGTAACAACGTAAAAATAACTTTGTTAGCAATTTGTGTGAACGCGCTGGTTTATGTTAAATAAATTTATCATAAATCCTACCATTATGTGTTGTAGTTGATGTAATTAATAACATAAATTACACAAAATTACTTGCGTATGTAAACGTAGCAAAAAGTCGGTTAAATACGCGCAAATTTTATTTATTGCGGCAATTAAAGCATTATAATATTTTAGAGGGCCTTGAAAACGTTTAGATAGTCATAATATTTGTAATATTTTTGTTGCGTAAAGTGTTGTGTTTAAAATACCATAGATAATATCGGTAAGTATAATTCACTACACTTAGGTCCTAGTATGTAGGAGGGAAATTGCAAAATTAGACGCGAGTTCAACACTCGCCCGCTTCGGAAAACGGCTAAAGGAATATTTTACACCAAAATAATACCTACACTCGGCGCTTACGAATAGACTATAACCTACTCTTGTTCTCTGATTCGCCTTTAAAACCCCGGCATTGTGTTAATCCAAGATTAATATTCGACTAAGCACCAGGGAGACATGCGCAGAACCCGCAACACGACGACGAATACACGAATGAAAGGAAATCTCGACCACAAAGCCATACCCATTTCCATCGAGCATTGTGCCAGAACGCAACAGAACGATACTCCCGTCCTGCTCTCACAAAGAAGCCGGCGAACGATGCGCAAAAGAGATAGGCATCGCACAATAGACAATTGTTATCCCCACGCGCGTGGCACTGCCCTAGTGAAATCTATTCCCGCAAATTTGAAAGGTGATAGTATGGAAATGGGTGGCATAAGGTCGACGATGGCTTGCGGGTTGAACTAGAGTAATGTAGCCAATAATTTGATTCGGCCGTTATCATTGGGAAAACAATGGGTCGCGGCGGGTAGGTGTAAACAACGCTATGGAAACCGATATTGGATCATACTTTGGGTAGGCGTGTTACGAAAAACGTGGGTTATGACTAAGTGGGAAGTTTTTGAGAAAAATTAGTAACGCGTGCACCGTCGGGATACGAGTGATTTGGGATTACTGGATTTTACGAATATGATAGTTGGTGAATAGTACACTCAAGGTTGAATTTTCAATGGGGCTATCGGCTGTTATTGTGTATTGATCTCCGACTTGCGTACCAGTCATAGTTGTTATTGTGATTTTAGAAATGTTATATGAGGAATGTAAGGAATTGGTTAATAAATAAAATACCGTAAATAAAGTATGTTGCTACTATTCAAATAAGTCAATAGAAGTTACGAGTTAACGAGGGAGCATTTATCACACACAAATACAACTCAAAAAACTAACATTTATCCGTCATAATAAAAGTGAGTCTCAATCGGGAATCGAACGTGAAACCCCTCTGATCGTCGTTACCAGGCTACAGAGTCGTCGTCAGTGCAGGGGCTACGTAAGAAAGTTTTTATTTGTGAACCGATTGATACAAAAACGAACACTAAATGTTACCCCAGGCTTACTACAAAACTTAAATAAAAACCGCATCCAAATCGACAAATTGATGAACCAACAAAAAGACAAAAAAAAATGCTTGAATTGTCATTGTAATGGACTGTTGCATAACCTAATAATAGTTTTGCCAAATACATGTAGGTATAGACACCGATCAGTTAGTTTCATTATATACAAATACGATCCACTTACATAGTGCCTACTTTCATAGTATTATGTCATATGGTATTTTACTATGGGGTAAATCAGCGGAAATTAAAACAATCTTTGTGTTACAGAAAAGAGCTATTAGGGCAATTTATAAATTAAAATCACGCGAATCACTGCGTGAAAAATTCAAAGAAATTGATGTACTAACTGTAGCTTCCCAATATGTTTATAGCAATTTAATTTTTATTAGGAAAAATTTGAGTTGTTATAAACAAAAATCCGATATTACCGATCGGCAAACTAGAAATATGCACCATTTAGTGACTTCCTCGTACCGCCTTCGTAGGGTCCAGCGGTCATTTGTGGGGCTCGGTGTACGCTTGTTTAATAAGTTACCAAAGTCTGTTATTGATTTGCCCTTACAAATATTTAAGAAACATGTAAAAACACGACTAATAGAGAAAGGTTATTATACAGTAGAAGAATATATTAATGACAAAGATGCTTGGACATAGACATCTGCGACCAGTTCTACTCATGTTAGTATGTATGTATCTGTATGTAGGTATAAAATTTGTAATCTAGCATTTTTTTTAAAAGATGTGCCGAGGAGTTTCTTTCGCCGTTTCTTTTTCTCCTCAAAGATTTAAAAAATCAATATTTAAAGGCACCTTAGCGAAACGGTGGTAAATGCAAAAAATTGACGTTCATAAGTGTATGCATCATACCTACATGAAATAAATGATTTGAGTTTGAGTTTGAGTTTAGTAATTGGATTTGTTTAAACCAACTCGTGACGTGGTAAATAACGCGGCGTAATTAAAACGGTACATTTTCCTTTTTCTTTCATATCACGTAACAGATATTAAAATTAAACGTATCTTCGTCACACGGCACGGCGTTCAAAAGTCAAACGGTTTTAAATCAAAAAATGTCGCATGTCCGAGTCCTCTAAGTTTCTTTCACAACTAATTGGTGTGACACTTTAACCCTTGAACGTCAGGGAATATATTTTTTCAACGTTTGAGCGCGTTTAAAAGGCCAGACTTGTTGACATGTGATTTAGGCCTGCATTTTAATGTAAGCGACAAGTTTTCGTTTAGTTGAGCGGTTGGTCTCGTGTAATGTAAAGATGGTGTCGCTTAATTTAATGGTGAGTATACGTGGCGGATGTAACATTGTATATTTTGGCTCGAGTGACTTCAATCACGGATACACGCAGCCATGCGGTGAAAAGTTAATATTAAAACTACTGAATTATGTCAAAATAATTTATTTACCTACTCGTAATTAAACTGGTAATTTTTAGTAACTATTTATATAACCGTTTTATTATATAAAGGTAAAAGTAATCCTGAAAATAACTTTAAAAAATTATAACTATTGTTTTTTTAGTTTCCACGCATCGCCGATCAAGCAAACACAGACCAACACCGACATCTTCTTAAATTATTATTTAATAAAAAGCTTATAATTATTTAATTTTAGTTGTCTTACGTTGCTAATTTCTATAAGCACACGCGCTAAGTTTAGCTGAGTATGCAGACCCCTAATTCCCGTTAAGCTAACTATGCCTTAGGTATTACTCATGTCCATGAGAATCAACTAATGATATCTGGGTACTATTACATTATGTATTTATGTACATACGTGGAACCATACTCGTGTGTACAGCGCACACATCATTAAAATCTACAAAAGAAAAGTCCGTACCGTCAAAAACGAAGATAAAAATGCCCACCCCGTTAATTTATTTGTCTTTAATTTTTAAAAACAGAACGCGGGAGCGGACCAATGAGACGCATCCCTCGACTGATTGTCAATTAGCGACATCAAACGGGCTTTTTGCGAATTAAGCGCTCGCTTGTGTTCATTTTTTGTCCGGCTACCGACGAACACGGACGCTTCATGCGTTTTTCCGTTTCGATGTTTCATTTTCATATTTCCGTTTGTCTGGTCGTCAGGGGGAGGTTACAATGTGGGGTGTTTGATGTAGTTATCAACGCACTCTCCCCATTTATATTCTGATTAATTTGAATGAGTGCCCTCGCAGAGATTGAAGTATTTTTGTTTTTGCAATCTGATATCGTCCATTTTCTTTGAGTCAGATGATATTATCCACTTTGACATATTTTAAAAGTTGTATTAGTATAAATGTTGTCAGCACTCATTAGTCTGTTTTCATAAAAATATCTACTTTTAGGTACAAATAACCGACCTACTTACTAGATTTGATACTTTAAAAAGTTTACGTTTAGGAGCAAAATAAGAATAAATATCCTCATTCACTAATAAAACAACCACAAATAACACGTGAATAGTATAAAAGACAATACTTATCATTCATCATTCGATAATATAGAACGAATGAATTTATAAAAGGGACTGCGGTGCAATGTTTTCCTTACATAACCTATGCTTTTGAAATTACAGCCTCCACATAATCCGCACAACCAATCGAAAGCGTACCTGAACCTAAACAAACCTGTCTGGCTGGAGAAAACAACGAATGCGGATTGAAAAAAAAAAATCCAGCTAGTATCGAACGCCTATTTCGAATGGATCCGGAGCGGAGTCAACAAAGGGACGTTCTGTATTTGAAAAAAGCGCGCGAATGCGAACGTGAGGCCGCCATTAGCCGTTCCCATTTGCAGCGCATCTATAGCTGCCTCTTCAATCTGCCAGGGATGTTGTGGGGTTTGTTATCGTAACCGAAGCAAACTGAACTGAAATGAATATCCGAAGCTGAAATAAACGTGTCAGATATGTCTCGTGGATTTTGGCACGGACGTAAAAGGGGTTAAAAACAATTTTGTGTGCCAATTTGGGTGAAAAATACTAACTGCCGGTATGATTTCTTTTGCAAGAATTCAGTTTTGTGGTTATATATTTTATCTTATCTTGATGACTAAGTAATTTTCAAATTAATTAGATTATAATGAAACTATTTGACGTTTTCAATAATTTAACATCGTCCGCGTTTTATAACGTAACATAAGCCTTCTATAACGTAACATTTACGTTATAGAAGGCTTAATTTTGAGTAATAAGATCCAATTTCATTGAAGTTTTCAGTAAAGTAGCATACTTTACAGACAGTATAATTATAAAAGTTATAGTAGTACCTAGTAGAAAAAACATTTTGGTTGCCTAAGCAGCAAGATTTTAAATAAAAAACAAAAAAAAAACAATGCGAAAAGCCAACCCTGTAACAACGACGTAAAAAAACGAAACTAGTTATTTTCAGATACACCTTTATCCGTATCCATCAGAAATGTCGTATCCCTAGCTGATCTGTACCGTCAACAATTACAGGGCTGACGGCGGCGTGTGTAACGGTAAACGAAACAAGAATGTCGCGATTTTACGACTTATCTAGTGTGGGGCTTTTGACGGATGCTGCGACGAAACGTGTCGCGTATCTTTTGATAGGATCGTATTGTGGTCGCGACAAACGCTGAGCTCGAACGATGCAGCTACGCCGTTTCATCCCGGTTTTTGAGGTCGAGATACAAAAACTTACTTTGTTCTACTAAAATAAAACCGCGGTATTGTTGCCGTGCTGGATTGTATTTAACAAATACAACACCGAGTTACAATACATTTTTGTATAAAAGCTGACGTATAAATCGTTCTAATTAAGTTCTAGTTTTTTATATAAATGGCATAGCTATAAGGCTTATGGTAAAGAGTATTGTGATTGTTGTCAAGCATTGGCTACAACCCATTAATGGCCCACTACTGAGCACGGGTCTCTCCTCGTACCTGAGGAGGCCTAGAGCATACTCCACCACGCTGCTCCAGTGCGGATTGGTGGATGTTGTCAAGCATTAACAATTAGCATTAACAATTAACAAAAGCGTCGCCCTTGCGTTGCGGCCAAGAATGAAGAAAGAAAGACTAGAACAAAGTGATATATTGTTTCAAATTGAAAATAAAACACACCTTTTATACTTTTGTAACATACGTGAGTACCTACATATACTGAGAATAAATCTTGTATCTACCTTAGATAAAACTATAAGTACATAATTATATTATTTGTCTCGATTTTACAAATTTCATTAGTTATCATAACTGATAACACTGATATCAAAAACGAAATAATGTAACAAAAACATTAACCATTATAACATCTTTTTAATTGACAAAAATAACTGAGTTACAGTCCGCCGCCAACCCTATCCGTCATGTGATTGAGCGTTCGCGTTTTTATCGATGATTCATTAGTATGAGAGAGTCTTTGTTGCGCGCCCTAACATACGGCAACGTATACCTGATCGTATTCATGAAAATTGATATCAGATGAAAGGATTTCCATTCGCATTGTATTTGCGATCCGAATTAAAGACAAATTGCACGTTGAAAGCGTTCAATGATATCGCTATTGCGGATTAACAAAAGGATACATTTTTACGTAACGTTTGCAAACGTAGAATCTACCTCATTGGTAGAATGTACCGTTTACATAAACAGGTGCTACTTGCTTAGTCGCTGAAACAAGTAAGAGTATTTCTATAGCTTACAGCCCGATGAAATACATACGTCGAATGTAGAAATTCGCTGAAACAAATACAATGCTCTGTAACTCGTAACAGAATGTCGATTGGACATCGATTGAATAAGAACCGATGCAGTCAGGAGAGGTCAGGAGGAGAACAGATATTAAAAACAATAATTCATATTCCGCCTCTCTGGGAATTGAACTCGGGTGGCAACCCTTTGGATGGCAGTCCAGCATGGTAACCATTACGCCAAACGAGTCGTAGATGGTAGAGTCTTATTTGTGATGTATGTACGTATTGTACCTACGTATCTACCACCTACGACGCAGGGAATTAAATAGCACCTTAGTAAAAACTAGCAATTGATAAAGTTTACAATTAACAGCTTCTGTTCTGACATAAGACGTTGACAAAATTTGTAACAGCACCAACGCGTGTAAAAAAGTCCAAAATTTGTATCTTGGATGTAACATTTTTAAATTGTTTTGTTCTTTATAACAAGCTTTCGAACTGCAATTGGCAGGGCCCGTTTGCTTGCGCTGCAAATGAAGTTAGTTCCGCGTCGATGGGCTCCGAGAGGTCGGTACGTCCAAGTTTTAAGAACCCTCTCGTACTCTTCAAATTCGATTTAAGCCTTTATGTTGGCGCTTATTGTTTGAGAGCTTTCGGTAACCAAGAGGATTACAGCGGGTCATCTTGAATTTGAAATGAAGCGTATTCTTTGTTTTCTTCTCTTGACCAGCTCTTCGCAACACTCTAGTTGTCGTAAATGAGGTACGTTAGGTACCTCATTTATGGTAAACATTATTTAACCTCATGGTAATTAGTCATCTGATTTTGTTAACTAATAGATAAAAAATAAAAAGGGAAAGTGATCATCACCAAGTGAGCTATGACTTCTATCACATCTAATCCCGTGCAACATAATCTTTAACCCCTCAACAATGCAGATGTCCGTACACCTTTAGACCCTGTCCAGACGGTTACTTAAAATGCGCAGTCACGGGTTAAGAGGAACTGAATAACGTCGCGCCCCTTTATGTCAGTGTCGCGGGCAAAGTGGCTGCTGTGTGGGGAGAGATTTATTGGTTGTAGGTCAAAGGATGAAATAGTTGCTGTATCTTAGTTTGTTCTTTGATATGTATATCACATTAATTAACACTAGATGGATGACCGAGCTTTGCTCGGTATTTTTTTTTTATAAATTGTGTTTTTTGACTTCGTGTTACTTAACAACACCATCTGCTGTTGTGTCGTTAAAGCAATTAGTTGCTCACAAAAAGTATTATTATTCGCCAATAGATGTCAGGAAGAGTCATATTTTTCAGTTTAAATTGGGACTACAAAAACACGAATAAAATGACATTTTCTAAAAATGATTCCTAGCTAGATCGATTTATCGCCCCCGAAACCCCCTATATATGTAGTTGGAGCCGATTCCGAGATTCCAATTATATACAAGAATTGCTCATTTAAAGATATAAGATTTGAGTCCATAAATGTTCCAGTTCTAGTAGGACCCTGTTCCCCTCTCACAATGAGAGCGGTAAAAATCTTATTATAAACGGTTTAGAACAAATACCTTTTCACATACCACGGAAAACTGTCAATATACACTCATTAAACACTGTTAATTTTTTCCAAGTATCTAAGTAATAATCCATTTCCATGATATAAAATTTAAATGACTATATTTCCAAGATTTATTTCTTGTCCATGGAAATTACAGTACGTAAGTTAAAGGTTGAAATAAATAAATAAAGCTCCCAGTCAGTCCTGAGTATTAGAGTAATCTTATCAGAGGCACAAATCACATTCAGAAGTAATTGCTAAAAAACCGACTCCAAAACCATACAGTTTCTTTTGTTTATTTTACATCGTCAAATAATAAAATGAGAATCATCAATGTAGTTGAAGTCAACTAGGGAAGAAGACGTTATTAGGGATAACTCAAAAAATTTACGTCAAATCTCGCTCAATTTCAAATGGGACTACACGACCAGCACCAGCTTTCGAATACAAAAAGAAAAGTCAAAATCGGTACACCCAGTAAAAAGTTATGAGGTTACACACATAAAAAATGCAGTCGAATTGAAAACCTCCTTTCTCTGAAGTCGGTTAACAATTTTAAGACAGAAAATAACCCACAAACCTTAGCATGCTCCTGCTGCGCCAACAGCTGCTCCCGCACCATCTGCAGCTGCAGGATCATCTCGGAGAGCTGGCGCTCCTTCTCCAGCACACTCTCGCCCGCCAGCGCCTGCAGCGCCGCCGCGTCCAGCACGCCGCGCCGGTCGCTGCGGGCAACGTACGGGTTAGGTTTTTGACAGCTGAAGAACCGTAGATGATAAAAGCCATAGTCAGAAGATGATAAATCCGCAATGTCAATCAAATGCTGGTTCCCAGATTTCACATCCTCTTTTTTCTTAGGTTAGTTTTACAGTCACGCTTACCGCCAGCGCGGTTGGTAAGCGCGCAGGCCACGAGCTTTTCGTCTCTTGGATCGTTATATAGTCGCGCCGTTTGCCCGCGCGCGGTTGATAAGCGCGGCCGAATTGCCGTCAGCGCGGGCAAACGGCGCGACTATGTACCGATCCAAGAGACGCAAAGCTCGTGGCCCGCGCGCTTACCAACCGCGCTGCCGTAAGCGTGACTGTAAAACCACCCTTATTGAGAAACGACCAGACAAGTCATCTGGGGACAAAGTCTGCTTATTGATAAATGCTTTAATTTCGTCGCGTTCGAATAGTGTTGAAGCATTTATAAATTAGCGAACTTGGATGATGGTAACATGTCACTGTCGCCCATTGATGTCCATAACAATAAAGGCACTAGCACAACAAAGGTAGGTACATTATGGAGTACTGGAAATATATTCCCACTTCATCTTCTTTCCTAATGACTCTCAGCAATGAGCACATTTCTCCATCGTGTAATAATATACACAAATACGACTCTTACAAATATGTATTACGAACACAGGTCTCCAACTGTATTCAATATAACATCATTTGTCAACCGCAATCGCACATATACAATATTATGTGGATGTGATACAGCCATCAGGCAAACAGAAAGTTGGAGTGCAGTGAGCAAGTTTGAGAGTTGCCAGTAAATAATTCATAGCGCCGGAGCTGATACCGCAGCGGAACATGTTGACTAACAAAGGTTGTTATTACATGCCAGAGCGGTACTTTTGGAACTCGAACGCGTTTTAATCTCACTGCGTTCATAATTAAAAAAACGAAGAAAAAATGGATGAAACTTATCTATGTAAAATATATGTATACGGGAAAGGATATCACTCACTGATTCAACACGAAATCTCGAAACGAATTAACCTATGAAGATGAAATTTAGCAAGGAAATAGTTTGAATAGGAGACGTTAGCTAAGAACTGTCATTCCGATTTTTCATTCCGAAGGGGAGTAGACTAGGGGTCGATATTGAAAATTACTTTTACGGATAATTTTCAACACGTTGTTCGCCTTTAGAAGGGATAAAATTAACAGGCAATCCGATCTAAGCCATTTGCAATAGGTACATCGAAGAATAATCGCATGTGATACAATTGTCAGTCGTTTTTATTGAGCTTTTAAATTTTTTTCAGTTTAACCCAGTTGATTTTTAAGTCCATATTTTATTAATACTCACAATTTAAAAAATCTTAATACCCTTCCAAAAGTCGTCGGCAAACCGTTTAAGCGTTTAACCTTAATTATTTTCACGTCCATCATTATAAATATCGATTATTTTTCACATGAAACCCATGGTAACGGCGGAACGCAAACAAGTGCACCATGGGATGGTTCTGAATTATTAATGCCTCGTCCCGCTTAAGATGTGCACGCCGCAGCATTCATTTGTCTCTCACATATTGTGCATCGCAGTAAAAGGTATTTAGGTTACTCACTTCAGGAGGAAAATTAAAAATGTTTATTAATTACATCCGAATTACTCATTGGCGTATCTTCGTCTAGACTCTAGATCCCTGTTTCCGAACCGGTGGGGCACGCCCCCCCTGGGGGGCGTAGATAAATTTCAGGTACTACTACTACTACGGTACGATACCGAAAAATAATGTAAATGTCCGCATGTAAATTAACAAGTCACAACATGACCCCGAAGCTTGTATATACATTGTAAGGGGACCTAGAAATATTTTTTTTGGTTCGGGCAGGCGCGGCGAAATAAAGGTCACGATAATCACAATACAGATTATAACGACACTACGACGAACTAACGTTGCTTGCGACACCCTCTGCTAACTAGACTAACCATCCTAGTTCCTAGTGTTCAGGTCTTGTTCTTGGCCGGTCACAGATATCAAAAGACGCAGCGGGAGGGTGGTGCTGCATGCTGGTTGCTACCTTAAATCCGGAAAAAGTTATGAAGCCCTCCTGTCCAGCTACTTACTATAGTCAATCACCAAACAACTTATGATGATCCTGGCTGGGAGCTTGAGAGCCAGTAGGTACTTGCTTTCAAGAAAGAATATCTCTCTTTTAGCTTTGTAGATAGAAAGAAAGAAAGAAGTTTCTTTCTAGATAGAAAGAAAGAAAGAGCTTTATTTCTTGAAAAAACTTCCTTTCTTTCTTCTTTCTTTCTTGGCCGGCGACGGATCGGTAATGCCTTTGGTGTTACAGATGGTCACGGGCGAAGGTGACCACTTACCATCAGGTGGCTCTTCAGCTCCTTAGTCGGCTTTCAATTAAAAATAGTCGTATTATAAAGACATTGGAGCTATACAAAGTCGTTGCCAAGACCAGACAATATGTCATCAGAAGAACACAGCATCTGGGACAGGAAGTAGGACGGAATTGAATTTTAAATAGCTCGTTTACTTTCGGTGAGCATAGAATAGACCGGCCTAACCGTTCTAGGGCTAAGCGTTCGCTAAGCTTGACCAAGCATGTCTAGATCATATTTTTATACATAGTCGATCCATGGATAAATTACCCCCACACTGGGATAACTAGAATTCTTTGACTCACGGCTGCCATGAACACACCAAAAAAACCACTAACACGCACTACCCGAGAACAATCATTGTGTCACACAAATATTTGCCCCGGCTGGGAATCGAACCCGGGAACCCTTGCTTCGCAGGTAGGCGTAGGCCCTACCAACAAGACTATGGGGTCGTCTTAATTATAATTTTACCTCACAAAGACAGAAAATATATCCCTTTTCATAACATTAATACCTATCTACTTATATAAATTGAATTGCCTTAACCAAACTCCTTTCTCAACGAATTAATGAGAATACGTCCAATATCGCTTAACTGTTGCAGGGGCCAGCAACAATTGGTCATTTAAAAGTACAATTACAAAAACTTGTAGCCGTCTTTATTTTGGGTCAGGTAAATCGTAAGATCTGGGGCACTTTCTCGCCGCAAAAACTGACCAGATCGCTCTTAATGTCGCTAACGAGGGCTAATTAACAAACGAAACTTATTTTTTGTTACAATGTTAAATATCAAAGTGTATCACAATATACGATACTGTTCCTGTTGATTCTGATGCCGAGAGAGCGTTACTTCAATTCTAATACGCTAACATTTAATTGTATGTACCGTTTTTAAGCCTCAGCGGGCAAACGTGCAGACGGGTCACCTGATGGTAGGTAACTGATCACTTTCGCTCACGGACATTAGCAACACCAGGGGGTCACCAACGCGTTGCCGGCTGCAAAGGCAGCAATGGAACCGCTACTTGAATAACCACCATTCTTATAAATCTAATTAACTTAATGTGGGGATTTCAAACATTGCCCTACTACGCGCCACAGTATATTTGGATGCAGTAGTCCAGTGAAATAGGAATACTAAGTTACAATAAATAATAATTTCACAATTTTATTAAACACTAAAATAGTTAAGAACAATGCTTTCCATCAGACGTCATCGAAATTATTTAGTTGACTTTAATTAATAATATCACAAAATAACGAAACCAATTTAATCAAGATAATGAAAGGACGACGTTCATTCAAACGTTTTACAATATGCGCCGAATCGTGCGTCGTGTCGTGACTCGTGCACCTTGTAGTGCGTCGTGCGAGCTAATACAACCCGTCGCCACTCGAGTTATTTTCCTGTTCACTGGTATTGCCAATCATGATATTGTCAAATTAGAAACAACGACTTCACAAACTACTCGTAGAAATTTTATATGAGGTTTTAGAAGCAATAGTGTGATTTTACATCTCTGTAATAAAGAGTAAGTGATCGATGTCTATTAATGGAAAATATTTGAGAAAAACTATTATTGAGGGTATTAACTCCGTAGTGTTAGGTATTTAGCTTTCGTATCCACAAACAAAACTTCAGTGCGATCATTGTTTGTCAAAATCGTCGAATGCTTTCTGGGAGTAAGGATTATTAATTAAAGGAATATGAAGGAAGCTATTCACCGTGAAGAGTCTACACTTGCATTACACAATATTTTTAGGGTTTTAAGATAGCAAACGAACATGCAGCACAACCCTTTCACTGCCGCCCATGACAACTTTGAATGACTTGTGATGTTAAGAATAGTTGGTAAGTTCGTTAGTAGGTAGGTATGAACACTGGGACACGGCTGTTAGTTGTTTTTAGTAATAGTCCAGTTAGTAACTGTTAGTAAACGTTTTGTTTTAATCCGGTAACCTATATGAGGACCTTGAGGACTAAGATCGCCTTTAAAAAGTGTAACCGAATCCACACCTTTCAATTGTTGTTAAAACAATGATTACACGGTAGAAATTGAACTAGGTACCGTGTTGGACGGTGGTACTACCCGGGGGAACCCCATCTCTACCTATTAAGTAAGTAATTGAAACACAAACGAGAAACAATCGAAAAACCCCTGGTTGAACCGAAAATGTTCTTGCTAAGACCATCGGCACAGATCCTCTTTGTTTCCGGGCGGTAATCGCATTGCGCCCCGCGTAGACCGGAACCGGCCATCTGGGGGTTCCAGCCGACCGACGTATACTCGTACAGTCACGAGCACCGACCACACAGCCAATAGACTCCTAATAACAGGCGAATGATTTCAAACAACACATCTGGCTTATAGTACTGATATAAATTCTTGCCGTCTCATTCTTTCCCGTTGCTTAAATTAATCTATTTCTTTCCAACGTTTCGTGTGGCCTTGAATTAGCCAATCACGGCGTTGAATTAGCCAGTCACCCCGCTTCGTCTTACCTCAGCTAGTTGTCTGAATGTTTTCCATATGGAAAATCAAACATAAGTCGAAAAACGATTTCTTATAAGAGGAAATGTGATTAACTTCCTTGTAATGTTATAATAAAGATACCTCGTAAGATTTCATTAAAATATAACAATAAAAATCTTTACAATTTTCTATGCTTAATTAAAAATTGACAAAAGAACTAATAAATGGAAAAATTATTCTAAAGCGAAATTTCTTCCCATTGAATACGTAGATAATTAAACAGTCGATTAAAATGACAGCGATCAGCTATTGAGACTAACAGTAGGGCGTCCATATTATGACAAGAAAGAGAACAAATTAATGATTTCGTGGGATATCGCCACACACGAATTACCTATACCAATTTTTATATAATATTGTGGTTATGTAATATTAAAAAAATATTGGAACGAAGTTCCTTATCGCGCGTTGTGAATGGGGGCTAGACGGAAAAAATTCTTACGAAAAGTTGTCACGACACTTTTTGCTATAGTAAGCTATTGTAAGCCGTGCGGCGTGCGCATGTTTTATATTATTAGTATAATATATATAATAGTTATATATATATGTATGTGTATTTATATACATAATCTAAATATTATATATATTTTTTTAATTTCTTCACTAATTAATCGAAAGAAACTTCGTTCCATCCGGGTGTCCCTTGACACCTCTCAAGTTTTTTGATTATAAAAGTATTTTGGAGACACTCCTGAAAGAATAGGTAAATACATTAAATTATAATAAAAAGAGCCCAAATAAAAAACAAAACACGTATGTAAATGTTTCATATTTTATTACAGATTGGGCTTTGTCTGTGATTGATAGAATTGCAAATAAACGCTTATTTTGACTGCATATTAAACACACATCCAAGTTTAGCACATGTAACGCAGGTATTAAAGTGTTGTAAATATATTTGTGTTTGGACAGAAACTAGTTTCGTATTTGAATGGGTATGAATTGTTCAATATACTTCAAAATATTTCATAGTGTGCGATCAACAATTTGTGTAGTCAAAAATTAAAATAACCTAAGGATCGCCATAACTATTCACAGTATTTAATTTTGTTAGCAACAGACTGTAGCTTACAGTCTAATCGACCATAAATTAATTGCTTGCGTATTGCGTGCTCTTCGTATATGAAAAAGTAAAGAAAGAATAAAAATCCTGGAAAACCCCTAACGCCTGGCAACCCTAGCGACGAGCCCTCCAAAGGTTCCGGCGGGCGGCGGCGCCGGTCGAGAAGCCCTATCTGCGAATAATGCCGACGCAATTATTTTCTCATTTATTTCCTTCGTGGACTCATTTACTAGTTACGACCTTATTGAGCGTGATTTCATTTATAATTCAACTGGAATCAAAGCAACTGGTAATAGATTAAGTTTCTGACACAAGTTATTAAATAACTTTAAGTGGTGAAACTTTAAGTTGTAGTTAACAAAATGCTTTATCAAGATTTATAAATTTAATGTACTATGAGAAACTAGTATTTGTTTTCGGGTTCGCCCGCGTGGGAGTCCAAAAACAGCTACGAAGCGCTCGTATATTCGGAATAAAAACAATCCTTTGTCCTTTCCAGATTATCAAACTATCTCTACACCAATCCATCCATCATCTAAATCAGTCCAGCGGATTAAGCGTGATAAATAGCAGACAGACACATAGACAGAGTTACTATCGCACTTATATACATAATACATTTAAGTAAGGATAAACATTACCAGAGTAGGTACAATCGGTTTTCTGTCATTATGTAGATATTATGCTAATTTGAACCAAATGCTCATCATTATATGATACTAGTAAGGTTAAAAACACATTATCCTATAATTTATAATAAGAACAGCTATTTATGTTTACTGAACATTTTCTTGCTTCAAATAATTCAACGCTTGCTTTCACTACATACATAAATTGGTATCTATCCAATATAACAACACCTTGAACGTATTAGAAAATTAAAAGTTCAGGTAATTTAGTCTTATTCCAATGTGAAACGTACATCCGGTTTCTATTTTCAAGTGTCACGATATCGTATCCGAATCGCATCGTAAATAATAAAGGTGAACGAACGGAGCTGTCAAAGCGATGCGAATTTTGATCGAAATCGGCGGGAGGAAAAAATCAAAGAGAAGTTTCCATACGAGGATAAAGTTATAAAAAGACATATTTTTCACAATTATAACACAGTCAGGTGGGCGTGACGGCCCTGTGCCTGAACAGAGCCGCATTTTGCACGCTCTTGAAAGTTATCGAAGTTTGGGTGTACAGGATGATTTGGAAATAAAGTTTTCGTCGGATCAGTATTTTGAAATTATCTTGCCTATTGATGTTTGGTGGGACGAAGAGGGAATGCGTATTACCTATATTTAAGTGTACCTATTTAAATTTAGTTTTGTATATTTTAATTACATTTTATATTAAAAACCTGTTGAGCAAGTTCTGGCTGTGTGGTGGGTATAGTTGTCGGTGTTAAACAGAAGAAATAAAAGGAATATTTATTTTTCACGATAAAATGCCCCGTGTAGTTAAAATAGCATAATGTACCTACTTCATAATGTGATCATAATCTTTACCCTGTTTATTATTTTTTAAATGCCTTTGCCCTAATACCTACTACTATTTTTAATTTTTTATTATTAAACCGAAAGCTGTCTGAAGAATTAGTTCTATCAATAGGGAGGTATCGTTCGATCATTTTTCGCACATTTAATATTTGATATTAAACCGCTACCTGATTATGGCTAAGATGACATAAAATCCGCATTTTTAAATAAAAACCTTTTCTTATTTGAATCATTTGTCATCATCCAGCCCCTTGTTTTCAACTCTAGCGATTACAATTCCAACACTTTGCAAACACTACAGTATTTTTTTAACCATAACGATGGTTGAGAAACAAAGGCTTGAAAATAAAGGAAAAGGAAAAAATTTCAAACAGCTATACTTACAGTAAAAAGAAAGAAAATTTCAAACACCTTTTACATTGTCAAAATCCATCTCGTCAGGGCTGCCGTGTTAATGACGTCACAGCTCTCGTGCCCAACGCCAACATTACACTTGTTCTTACGAACGCTGACGTCGAAAGGAATGAAATTTAAGAAAGTTTTTATTTTTCTTTTGTTTTGTTTCAATCTTGTTTTGCTGGCCAGTATTGTTTGAGTACCGTATTTATACCTTATGTTCGGGTAGGTACGATTAATTTTTAATTAATTAATTATATTTTTTCTAAAAGTAGATTATTAATAGTTTTATTTAGTTGGTCTTTACTTTAAAACAAAATATTGGTCCTATGGGAAAAGTTCTACTTTCCGGGATGAAAGCTCAGCTACATAATGACTCATAACATAATTATTTATGTTAAATAGACCTACTACATATTTTCAAATGATTTTAAACTTAACTCATTGCATTGTATTAAAACAAAATTTTAATATATACCTATAAATATTTTCGATTGTTTTCGCAATATTTTCGAACAGAAATACGAGTAACTTCCAGAATATCTTTTCCTACAAAAGATAACAAGTCTACCACAAAACGTTCGAAATCGCGATCTCCTAAGAAAAAATTGCTCCAAAACTATTAAAAATTAATTTATCCACTGAAACAATACATTCACTAACCATATAAAGGGGAGCGCCGACTAGGGTGGTTAATAGAGCAGTAGCAACATCGATTCGTTTATTCCGACTCGCAGCACGAGAGTACGTCCGGGTTAGTTTATTCAGTTTGCGTTCAGTAATTTTAACGGAAACTAGTTTGTAGATTTAACTAGAGTTTCGCGGAATCAAATGGTTTTTGTTTTAAGTTGAATTGTTTACATTTCATCCGTAGAATGACTAAACCAAAGTTTGGGGTTTTTGGGACTTTCAAATATCCATCCATCCTTGCTCCCAATCCATCCATCTACTCATGCACCCGCTGTTTCAACAACGGACTAGATCAGGTATTCTAAACCTTAAAACTATCGACTCAATAAACCCTATAATTTTATGCCATTCTACGTAAAATTTTAAGACATGAAAGATACTGCTATTTAATATGTATTATGTAGGTGCTTAATAAACAAATATTAATAAATAACGAAGATATTTCATAGTAAATTAAATTACTAGTAACCGGGTTTAATATTGTTCAACACGAATTGTTGGTACGTACATTACTTACGTACCCCTGAGACAGCATCCGATCGCTAACTTTGTTTGTGAGAACCCAGGGGTTTTACAACAGTATACGGAACTCACTTTATTTTTTTTTAAGTTAATTCCCGACAAACGAGCCGAGCCACCTGATGGTAAGTGGTCACCGTCGCCGATGGACATCTGTAATACCAAAGGCATCGCCAATGCGGTGCCAGCCAAGGAAGATTGGCAGTGAGATCTCCCGCCGGACGAGCGGGGGATTTGTATACCTATATGCGAGCGGTGTAGAAAACTTTGATAGCGTGATTCAGGATTCGTGACGTCACCGTGTGACGTGTGGGCGATGTCGCCACAGAAGAGAAAAGAAAGAAACCTACTTAAGGAAAGCTATTTATTAAAGTGTCCGAGCCTTCCGTTACCATCTTAGTCAACAACGCGTCGGTGATTTGATTCGCTGTCTACGAAAATGCTAATCACATAGCATCAAGCCGATATAGTAGGCACCTATAATTTCCTAAAAAAAAAATTTTCACTAAAATAACCCGGGATAGTATTCGTATACCGGTATACCTACTTACATTTACTACGGCGATGTTAAAACGCATTAAACAAACCGCCGCTCTTCATAAAAAAACAATCACCCAGTAGTCGGGTAAAAGGACAATAAAAGTCCGCGAGTGTAACAGAACACTATAAAGGGCTCGTAAGTCAACACGCATCATCTCACCGTAGGGCTGTCACCTATGTACTTACATCGTTTTTTTTACTTATTGGAAATATAGAATCACGAATTGATGCAAAAGCATTAGGCGTATATAATTTTACATGTTTTTAAAATCAATTTCAGAATGACAATTATTGTAATCATATTCGAAAATTTATTTGACCTCGTACCTACAAAGTACCTACTAGTATTTAGGTAGGTACTTAAGTCTTAACCTAATGTTCACAGTAATCTATTCCATTAATGGATTCATTAATGGGCCTGAAAAAGCTGTGACGTCATCATATTGTTATGATAAACTCGATAACTTACGGATTTCTCACCGCGAGTTCTACAGAAGACAGCCCTACGCCATCGGCATAAAGTATGCAGCGGTAAGGGTTGCCAGCGACACAATTTGTGGGCAACAATAAAAAATCCCTTAACGCAGACAACGGAACTTGTTGGGGTTATCCGTCTTGTTCGCCCCTTGCGACAGGTACGTTGGGGTCATGTGGATACGACTGTATATTTTAAGAAACATTATTATTTATAAAAAAGATAAGTTACATATTTGCCTTTATACATGCTCATACAACAATTACAACAAGTATCGTACGCCTGAGATAAAGGAATAAAATCGAAACCATTACAAAAAGACTCCTGAATGAATTTGAAGAATGCTTCGTTTTCATAATAAATACAGTATATTATTCAGTGCCGGATTTACGATGCCGTAATGTAATGCTATATGAGAGCACATTTAAACATGTAGGTTATCTTCAAGCAAAGGTAACTTCTAAGCAAGCTTCAACTAATGCGGCTTGTTTGTATGCGCGCCTCTGGAGCAACATATTCAAAAATTTTCATCGGAGGCCTGACGATGCCATCGTTCGTTTTTACACGTACATGGCAAGGCGCGGTGTTCACACAACCTCGTTACCAATGAGGGTGCAGATGTTGTTATTTACGTGCGGTCGTATCCACACAACTCGACCAGTGAACAATGCACTCATTATTATTTTAAAGGCAGTCGCCGCCGGTCGCCGTCGCTGCGTTTTTATTGAGCGGTACCCGCGCCGGGGACTGATAGCATTTTAAATCAGGTTAAGGTCAGTGCTGTATGATTTATTTTAAGAAAATGTCCGCAGTAATATGCAGATATAATTATGTTAAAGTTTGAGCTGCTTTAGATGGTAATGCTGCCAGCTGGGAAATTCTGTTTGAAGACTCATATCCCCATACTTGAATTACCCATAAATAGCAGGGCACTGGATGGCTTTGATATACAAATACACCAGCAACATCCCGGACCTGAGAAAAAACATTATCTGTAACATCATTTGCTGGGAATCAAACTCGAGCCCCTTTGTCCAACAGGTTGACGTTAACCATAACTAATAATAATCTTACCGAATATTGAGGTGAGAGTTTGATCCGTATGATTACGAATAACTGAGCATCATTTCGAAAGAACGATGACTTTTACATGCAGAATGAGGTTTGACATTGATGCTTTGATATTTTTTTGGTATAAATCTATGGAAAAGTCAATTTAATTAATCAATCAACAATAATATAATTTACGCTTTATAATTATGGAGACTAGCACAGATTAAATCGATGCGAATTATTTAAACAGTTGTAAAATTATTGTATGTAATTAATCTTTGTCGCATCCTCAATTAATTAATTAATTCTTGTATAATACGACAAGTTTAGATAGGCACTTCTTTATCGAATACTGTAGCTAGCCATGTTAGGGTTATGAGTAAACATAAATATGATATTTTATTTTATTTTTTAAGGCACTGAGGCAAATAAAATATCTAAATACCCATTTTAAGATATTGACCATTAAGCCTGCCCATCTACCGTAAATTTGACAGTCAACTGTCCATTCAGAATTTTTTATTCACGGCATCCGCATTTTTATCAACGGTAATGCCCAATGCCAATATTTCGATATATTTTACTGCAACCCTCTCAAAGGGGTACTGTTCTGGACATATAATAAAAACCGTTTTAGTAGAATCGCCCCATAAACGTACCAATATCGGCCCAATAAATAATATGGAGCGGACCTGCTCAATTCTGTGTGTTCAATAAAAATACATAGCAAATGTACGGGGAAATGGAATGAATTCTTCATTTCAAATTGTATGGCTGGCCATGTTAGGGCATTATCATTTTTAGTGCTCGCCACACTGGTATATTCAGATGGAATTTTTGATGCACTGGCGACACAGCCGCGCTGCGATTGGTCGCCCTGAATATTGTATGAGCCAATCACCGGAGTGCGCTTAACGTTGCATTCCAATTTCAAAATGATGAAGGCGGGAAACCGTCGACAAAGTAGCCTCGCAACCGATGCAATGGGCATAATTTGTAACACCGGCACATCTGATCGTGGTAACATGGAAATATACGCTCCGGAGTATAATTTTGTTAGCGACAGTCGATTTACAGAGCGGTTGCTTGAAATTTATCGCGTTATTATGAAATTCTTGGTGATATTTCGATAACTGCTCGTTCACAATGCTCTTGTGTGCTAAGTACATTAGTACGTAGTATTAGTAGTAGTAGATAAGCACTAACTGGACTTGATTTAGTCGAGGTGCCGAAAAGTTACGGATACGCTTATTAATCTCTGTCTGACGAATAAAAGCGGGACTGACGCTATGCTTCAGTTCAGCGCGTGAGCGCGACAATGCAACATTGACGACCCCGTAGACTAGATGGTAGTAGCCCCGCCTACGAAGCGAGCGGTTCCGGGTTCGATACCCAGCCGGGGCAGATATTTATGTGACGGATAAAGTTTGTTTCCGGATCATGGGTGTTGGTGATTTGTTGTGTGTTGTATGGACAACACACATATAACATATGGAATGGACCAACCGCGTCACAGGAAATCCTAGTTCGGGGGTATGAGTGTGTTGGCTTCAACCCACTACTGAGCACGGGTCTCTCCACTGGACTGCTACCAAATGGGTTCCCATTGGCAACCGGGACTGATTGCTTCACGAGCCCTCCGAATCACGGGAGCACCCAAGAAATTTTGCCATTGCACAAGCGGTCACCCATCCTACCGACTACCCACTACCGACCGCGCCCGCTGTTGCACTTAACTTTGTCGATCACATATGATCGACGCACATTTATCATTTATTTGCACTACGTCTGCGCAACACTCTATTTCTATAGGTTTTCTATAACTCTTACTTTCGATACGACCGATTTACCATCCGTGAATCCATTTTAGCGTTACATTTAAAAAATACACCAATCAAGTTGCAAGTACCTTCAGTCAGCACTGAAGTAGCTTGGTCGAGTATGCCCTAGGCCTCCTCGGAGGAGATATTCGTGCCTTAGCGGTTCATTCAAGAATTGAAGCCAAACAAAGACATTTCTATGATTTAAATCTTGTATTTTGTCTATCACTTAAAAGTATAGTTTAATACAAAATAAAGGGATCATTATCTATACGTATAAGATACAGCTTAGAAACCGGGTATAAAAGGCCTAATAGATTAGAAAGTGAAAAGATAAGAAATAGAGATGTAGTAAGGAAGTGTCTCAATGCCCAAGTGTGATATTTATTGCACAAATCTCATTGTGAATCATGCAAGATTTTAGGTTAAGTGATAAAATTAACATAATTAATGTGTAGCATTAGTGCTTGGCTGTAAACAGCGGAAGTCGCTTTTGCAATTCTGCTGACATTTCTTGTTTAATTGCATTTTTATGTTAAACTTGATTTAGAACACGACAAAGAGTTATTTGTCAGTGATTTGATAGGCAACGCTGATTAAACTTGTCTCGCTGAGTTACTACGACTTCATTTTTATAATGAAGATACTCATTAATTAATCAGTGAAACTTTAAAGGTTACACAATGAAAATATTTAGAATTTTAGTTTTTGAAACAAAGCGATTAAAATTTTCTTAAAAATTTGTGTGTTGAATTCATAGAAACAGTGTAGTTTTTGCAATCATCATAATCACAACCCATAACTGTCCCACTGTGTTGGGCATAAGTTTCCTATCAATTTAATCTGTAGGTACCTACAGAATCCTAACACGAACTATTCGCGATCAATAAACCCAGTGTTTCTCCCAGCTTAGCCACAATTGCTAATAAAGATCTCTTTGGAACTGTTTGATTAAGACCCGCTTCTCAGATTTTCAGGTTGAATTTCCTTACTCTCGAATCGTACACGCTAAACTGATATCTTTACAAGTCTTCAATTTATTTATAGGCTCACTGCATAACATGATTTTGTCACATAATTGAGAATACCTACAGCGAACTTTTCTCCACTTCACCAGTGCGGACTAGTGGTGTTAGTGCCGACCCAAATGTCGGAAGTTCTTTTGCCGCCTGCAGTTTCCGACATAGCTTATTCGTCCGATGTCACCCATGGACATTAGCAACCAATGCGTTGCTGGCCATGCAAAGAAGCCCGTTAGACAGCCATCCGCATAATAATATGGGGAGCTCAGGGATATTATGTGAACGCAGAAGTGACTCTCCTACATCGTACTCAATGTGCTTCACTTCCTTCAACAGCCTTATTAAATAGAAGCATTATTCAAAAGCACATACATATTAAGCAAATTGTCTTCGTCAGATGACGCCACCACGTCACGAGTCATATACAATTAAAACAATACAGCTTACACAATCACTCAACGCATATTCAATGAGCATAAAACCGCCATTTAAATAGACAATTTACAACAACGCGTCGCATTGTCCGCGTGTGGGGCAAATCTTTGCAGAATGCCACTTTGTGAGCCATAAAGAGTTATTGTGGGACACAAAGACACATTGTGTTGGGGCCTTGTCGATTGTCAGTCCCCTGTCCCCGGCGCGACACGGTACCTTCCATAATTTATATCTTGATTTGATGGACCTGTTCTTTTGAGAATTAAATTCTGTTATTACTATCAAAGTTGACCATGTTTCTGGTATAAAATGATCAGATACGGCCAGCTGTGGTATCAAACTCGAACAAGATCAACATCGTTAGGGCAAATAGTCTCGTATATAAGGCCAACGAAATGTCGATGATTTTGGACTTAACTATTAAGGTGCTCCGTACCCGGAACAATTCGTCTGTTAGGTAACAGCTCAGATTCGAATATTGCCTACATCATGGAGGCTGAAGAACCTAGAGTTGAAGTGCGCAAAACGTCGAATAAGGTCCCTTGTCGAACAGGATAACCCTGTTTTTTAAGGTACCATGGACAACACACTAAGACAAAAATTTAAACTCATCATTCAAATCTCCGCTGGGCTGGTAATCGAACTGAAGACCTTATGAACGGAACTTTGAACCATTTTTACTAGTCGTCACTTTTGATACGTGAAGCGAAAACTTTTTAACCATATTTAAAGAATAATTAATGCACGCATGAGAGTGAGATTTGACATAATTAATTAGATTCTATAATAATGTGTTTAAATACACATATAAAACAACATAGAATGTTAATGTGAAATAACCCCTGACAAAATGAATTACGATGGAATTTAAAACGCAGAGGAAATCACTATACTACAAACACTGTAGATCATTCATAAACATTGCAAGAAACCATTTGACATTATCATTTGTACAAAATGTCATTCATAGTCAAGATACCAATAGGTATAATTATTTGCACTTTGATTCGCAATTAAAAGCAGGTTGAACGGGTTATCTGGCCGCTAATTAAGATCTCCATTGTCACTACGCTAATGAGCTTTTCCAGTTATAGTTCTCCTAGGTCCGTTCTGTACGTAAATCTAAATGAATTGTGTACTGCTGAGCTGAGCTAATAGTAGGGGATTAGACAATGTAAGTAAGTGTTCGTGTTTTTTGTTTAAATACCGCTAAAAGCTTATAGCTACGCTATGCCATGGTCATCAAACAAAGATCAGAACATACTCAGACCGAGAACAGAAAACAGAACCCGACAGACAGTCTGGCATGGTAACCATAGCAACACAAAGGTAGTCTATGGATGTTTATAATCAACAGTAATAAAAGGTCACGTCAAGTATAGGGCGCCTAGGAGAACGGACGACCAGAAGATGACAGCGGGCATCTGCTGGACTCGGAAGGCTTAGGACCTGTCACAGTTGCGCAAATTAAGGCCCGTGTCTAGCAGTGAACATCTAAAATGGATTCACAACAAACTGAAATTTCGGAAAAAAATCAACAACCATAGTACGCCTCTTCTTTCTTACGACGATTCGCCGAGTGAAAATGAGACAGACAGTTGTATCTCAACTACAAATACAATTCCACGTTTCATCTTCATTCGTTAGCTAATCTATGGTTTATTTGGCAATTGAACTTGCAAAACGACTAAGACAGGCAACCCTGACACGAATATCGAACTGAAAAATATTAACTGTTTATGTTGAAACTGGCGTCACTTGAATGAACTTTTCAACCGACAGCTCTGAGTACCATTAAGATATTTTTAACTGAATGATATTATGTCTACGGTAACGATAATCACTCCACGAGAACACTTTAATATTTAAAATGTTTCGCTGCCACTTCGGCTGCTGGTTTCGTTATTATATTCATGTAATAAGTGCTGTTAATATTAATAATAGTCAACCACTACGGGCATTTTTAGGAGAAATACAGCAGTGTAGAATGCTCGAAAAATTCCAACGGATTTAAAATTAGGTAAGGATTTTTAGTTAAATTAGGTGAATATAAAATTCGACATAATTTACGACATCTAGATGGAAAACTCATCGCAAAAGCTTAAAGATTTAAATTATAACCTGTACCTACTCACAACTAACGCAAGCGATGTTCGAAATTTAAAGAAAGAAATTTGAGAAACATTATTTTTCTTTCATAAGTATTCTAATAGCATTATAATTTCTTACTTTCCATCTCTTTCTTCTTGTCTGGTTTCCTCTCTTTATTTTGTTCTTCCTTACTCTCACACTATAAGTATGCACGCGACATAGTAGTACAGATTCTTCCTACAAAATCTAACTCTACGAGTAGCCGAATACATACGGTCAATACAAGATACACAATAATATTCATCAGTATCACACAAAAAATATAAAAACAAAAAATACAATGCATATTTACATTTTTCTCAATATTATTGCATGTGTGCGGTTTGTCTAACCTCTATCTATTCAAACTAAAACAAAATACTACACATTTTTTCTTTCACACACATTTAATTACCTACTCTACTAATAAAACACCGCCGCAGGTTAGCATCAGTCAGAACAATCGTAAATAACAAAATAAGTTATTCACATCAACTAATGTTGCCTGCCTTTATAATGCACTGAATGTATTGTGCTTTCAAAATATACGTATATATCATTTTACAAATTACTCTGTGCCCATTGTTAACATTTTAGTTTTGGTGTGCGGGGCAAGTGTTAGAAGACAGTGGCTTAATGTTTTCTTATTTTAGAGAAAGAAAGCGGGTACCAACACATACAGGTATTTGTAGGTAAGATTATTTAAAGACAGAGACTCGTTTTAATTCGATTTAAGGCGATCTTGACACCTAGTTTTATGGATTACGTGTCATCACTGCTTAAGTAATTTGAAGACAAATGAAATCAAATAACTAATAAAGCCATTTATATTTTAAAAGTGGGGAAACATTAATTTTTTATGTTAATACCCGACAAATGCGCAGACGAGACCTGATGGTAAGTGGTCAATCGCCAAATCAGTATGGATCAAAGATTTCTAGCCAACAAAGAAACAGGAAAGAAAGAAGAAAGCTACCCCGTCAGACCTTATAACTTGCGCCAGCCCACATTTACCCGCTCACAACAGCTATAACGTAGACAGATTGCGGGCATTACGGACGCGCGTCTTAATCTGAGAGCGATTAACATGGCGTTTAATTAGTGGCCGACAATGGCCGACAATGGCCACCATTTGTCTTCATACACCGAAACATTACACGGAACGTCTGTTGTTTTGTTGGGCTATTGTTCAGTGCAGGTATTATGATTGAACGCACCAAGTTTACTGTACTAGTTATGACTCAAAGCAATTGGCTACCGTGCTTCGGGCTAGTCCGTTCTTGTTAATGGGGTGAAAGTTAAATATAAGTATCGCCAAAGGAATCACGAATTATCGGCCAAGATATAACGGAAAAGATAGAACAAAGATAGGTGGATAAGAAATAAAGAGGTTTCGATTACCATCTTAGCCCATCACCTCGGAGTTCAGCGACAGTTATCATCAACTTTTGTTGTGAAGCATTATCTTATGAAGTTGGTAAAGTGCGTGTCGCGGCACTGGTTATTTAGGGACCGAATTAGAACGACAATCTTACTAACAACTACTAACAGGACTAACTAACATTAACGGTTCCTGTTTGCAAACGTACTAACAAAAAGACTAACTGACATTCCTAATAACGCTCTCTGCTAGCTGGTTACATCCTAGTCCCGACTTAAATCTCGGTCTGTGTCGGACACACTTGTCTCGGGCGGCAGCGGAAGGATGGCAGTGGCATGCTCGTTTGCTATCCTAAATCTCTACAAACACTTTGATGTGTATACAACTGTCGTGAAATGTTCACATAATTATTAACTAAAAGAAACCATGTAGCTGGTAGGGGATGACAGAAAGATGTCCCGATGATTCAGTAATTGTGTAACAAACGCTGAAGACGAATGAGAAATATATACAGAGAAAAGGAAGTCGATATTGAGATGTAAAGAGAACGATACATATTGTCGCAATAAATTAAAAATAAAATAAAATAAAGAAAAAGAAAATTTGAAAATAGAATTTCTCAAAATGTTTTCGATGATAAATTAAAAAATTACTTTTGAATTTGGAATGTTTGAAATTGGTGGTATATAAGGCGATCCCGGCCAAGGCAGAGTCAGTCGAGTCTTGAAAGCGAGTCGGGAAGAGGGCCAGCGATGAGAAGAAGAAGAAATAGAGAAGAGCAGTGAAGTGTCGTTTCACAGTACAGTGTCGCGTGTGAAGTGAAGTAAAGTGTACAGTACAGTGTCGCGTGTGTTACTCTTTCCAGTGAAATAAAAGATCATCTATTGAAGCCGGCCTTATTTCTTCCCATCCCTTACCCACTGCTGGGACAATATTTATTTAACAATTCGACTTCGAAGATTGGAAGGGATGTAAAATCTTGAGCAAAAACTGTAAATTCCATCAAAAAATGTATTCCTTAGTAACCATTGCATCTGCGAAAACAATCATAATAATCTGTAGGCCATTAATTATACAGATAATATAATGTATTAGATACCACTGCAAGTCAATACAAATATTGACAGTTCGCGATTGACACCGCCTTAACCTTATTTATCACCTATTATTAAATATATCTGCATCTAATTTTATTGTTAATAACACCAAAATCGATAGACCCGTGATAAAGACTGTGTGTTTACTGAACGTGGCTAGAAGAGGGTCTTGTTAGGTTGGAGGCAAAATTGTAGATAGTTGTGTGGAGATTGATAGTAGGATGACAATTAACAAGTGCGATGGTAGCAATAGGGTTGGCAACCTTCCCGGAACTCGGATATCTTCGGAGGGTTGCCGTCAGATAGAAATAAGGTAATATGCATGATGATAGAATAAACAATTACATGCAGTTATATCAGTGTTACCTATATGAATAAATTATTCTGAATTTGAATTAGCACGTACTTTAAAAAGACGACAATAAATGATAAAGTAGCGAATATCTGAGCGCAAATGGTATAAGTCACGTTCACTTTACGTGGTGATTGTCTTTTGCGTTAGTGACGTTTTACGCCCAAACTGATGGCCTTATAACGAGCCTTATAAAGAATTAGTTTACCGAACTGTCAAAATATACTTTATCAATTCAAAATAAGTATTTTAAACAAAAGATAAATTGTACATACTTAATGCATTCATCACTTTTTTTAATAATGTATTTTAGTGTCTCGAGAAGCGCTCATAGCCCGGCGACTTGCGTCGATCTCAAGTGATCGACAAAGTTAAGCAACAGCGGGCGCGGTCGGTAGTTGGATGGGTGACCGCTAGTGGCAAAATTTCTTGAGCGCTTCCGTGCTTCGGAGGGCACGTAAAGCCGTCAGTCCCGGTTGTTACCATTTGGTAGCAGTCGTTAAGCCTTAGCCCTAGGTTGGGTTGGCCACTAACCCCTCCACCAATCCGCACTGGAGCAACGTGGTGGAGTATGCTCTAGGCCTCCTCAAGTATGAGGAGACCTGTGCTCAGTAGTGGGCCATAAAGGGGTTGAAGCCAGTGTCCTCAAGACAGAGATTTGACGTCACAATTGAGTTTAGTGGGTTTTTATCTTTTGTGAAATATTTTCCCTTTCGGATAAATTACTTCCGGAATTCGTTTGTCTGTAATTGACAACCCTAGCTACATTAATAATGTTATGTCTTATAATAATCGTTAGAGGAACGTTACTTAGATTCTTAAATACTAACATATTCATTATCAAGTCAATTATTTGTTATATTTACTTCACGTAGTACGTATACAAAGACGCGTTAAGTCACTTTCATGTATTGACGTCTTTTATTCTATTATTCTAACTGAGGAGTAAACAATTAACACGGCTAGTGTGAAAACTATTGTCCACCTGTACAATGCTAAATATAAAAGGCTAATGTTGACTAATGTTACGGACAAACCGGCGGTAATATCGCTGTATTGTTCAGTGGGCGGACTATTCAGGTTTATTGATTCATTGTTTGGAAAACTCGCTTCAAGGTCGCAGTTGTGATGTGCACTTGACACACATATTTTATTAAGTTAGATTTTTTTTCTTTTTTAATTTTAAATGTAAATGTTTTAGATGTGTGTGTTTTTTAAATGTGATCTTCTGTGTCACGATCATAATTCCAATTTTCTGAAAACTTTAAATGTTTATACCTAGGTACTATATATTTCAAAATCCATAACTTAACTTGATTTAAAAATTCTCCATATTATTCTAGCACAAGTTGATTTAAATTTGTTCTACATCTTACACATCTTATCGTTTGTACATCTTATTTTGTAGTACAAGAAGCCAACGTCAGCATTACAAGATTAAATTTATAAGTGCCCAATCAATTCTTGATCCCTTTGACTATTAACCATCGTTTTCAATTTGAAACATTGTTGATTTTTGTAAAATAATTACATAATAATATTACAATTCGAAACATTTTTGATTTTTGTAGAAATAATAATTACACTTCAATCTTTAATTTTTTTTCAACCACTATTTGCAAATATTAACAACAACAAAACCTTCACCCAGATAAAATAGAATTATGTATATTATATATAGAATTATGAATAAACACAAAAAAGGGCCGGTATAACACCAAAATACCAAAAATACCATTTACCATGACATGTACTAAATTTATCGTTACACCAAACACTTTAGTTAACCTCCAATTTTTTTACTCTGTGATGGCCAGATCTAAGTAACCTAAGCGGACTTAAGTATGACGTACCTAATCCATCAGTTTTTATCTATTTCAACATTAAATTTAAAATCTTGTTATCGACGTAGGTACTAAGTAAATAGCATTGTAACATTAAAAATCAACATACCCATTAACCCCAACTATTACTTAGTAAAACAAGACCGTTAGCTGATACTTAAAACTGCGTTAAACAACATTAATACTCTATGCACAATCAAATATAATTTATTCTCCAATAAATTGTACAGGGGCTTTTATAGTTTTGTCGTTGAAGTTGGCCACATTAAATGTTAGGGTCACTGTACACTTAGCACACTGTTCGTGTTACTGCCTTATCTATTTTTTTAATGTAAATAATTATCTGACAATCGAGCAAACGAGCCTTCGATACAAATAAATATGATTTGATTTGATAAATGGTCACCGTCTCCCGGACATCAGAAACAGCAAAGGCATAAGGAGTAATTCTTAGAAGTTAAAAAGTAAAAAAAACTGATTTTCAGAATTGTATCGGTATTTATTTTCACGATATTAGCTATATTTTAACGTGGGTACTTCCCACACTCGAGCTAAGGCAGGAGTTTCCCGAAGCGAGCAAGAGCGATTAGTTGCCCTGTAATATAAAATTGTAAGACTGTACCTACAGCACTAACAATTTCATAAATAAAATTACCGAGCCTTGGAATAATTTTATAAAACGTACATTGTAAAATTTTTCTAATAATCAGATTTTAATAAGACCCTTCGCACACTTAACGATTTCCGTCGCTAGTCCGCTAGGCACCTCGAGGGTACTAATGTTTAAAGGCTAGTTAAATCAGCTTTAACCGTGTATAAAGAGCTCCGGTGGTCTCCTACATTGTTTTTAATGAGCCATAATACGGCCAATTAAACTCGACGAACGACCTACGTGAACGACACTTATTTGGGTAACTTAAGTGTTGCCTATTTTAATAAAACCGGTTTGTTTTGTTACTTATAAGTTACAGTTACTTCTTGTTTCTTCATCATCATCATCATCACCTTCTTTATTTACGTCATTATCTCAATTAGAACGGTTAAGGCAGTCTGCCTCTGCCATGGTAGCTAAGTGCTATTAAAAAAAAATCTCACACTTTTTGAAAAAAAATATGGAGAATTCTCAAGGGTTTCTTCATGATGTATGATTTCTCCACCGAAGCAAAGGATAATCCATGTCTAGCTGTACATCGTTGTCTGTAGTGTTTTCTGTCTGTCGATGTTTTTTGTGGACGTTTCACTTTTGCTTGACATCATTAAATACAAAGGTATTTTCATAAAATAACATTAACCTCTTCAAGTATTTTTAGAGCTCTTTAACTGACTTACAAGTAAGCTGTTAAACCGTAATTAAAACGGAAATAAAACGTAACATTACGTCACAGTTTGTAACTAAGTACGTGCTTGTCGGTCAATAAACTGAACAGTGTTAAATTACGTTACTTAACACCAAGATCTGAAATAAAAAGTATGCAATTGCACAATATACTAGCACACGGATTGCATACCGTCAACGATATTCAAATGTAAGTACCAAAAGCATCGCGATTTATGAAGCTTTATTACATTAATTAACTTTGCTTTCATTATTTTGATATTATTATTTTTGTGAATAATAGTAGGTATTGCAAGCGGCTTGCGTTGATCCTAAGTGATCGATCGAGTAAGCAACAGCGGGTGCGATCTGTAGTTTAATGGGTGACCGCTTGTGGCAAAATTTCTTATAGGATGACACGTACAGTCGATTCCAGTTGTTATCATTAGACAGCAGTCGTTAAGCCATGTCGGAGGCCTTTGGGTTGCATATAAACTACCGACACCTGGGTAATAATGCTTCCACCAATCCGTACTGTTTAAAAACGGTTAAAAAGATCCACAATTTTTGGCATTTCTACCTAGTAAAGAGACGGAAACACCACGTTTGTAACAGATTACATTCTGTACGAGCGTTTGTCGGCGGCCTCACCTGATAGCAAGCGACGATTCAGCCAAAAAAGAGGTTATCTGACCTAGAAAAGAGCTATTCACTCTTGCCTTAAAGAGCTGTAGTTGGCAGTTTTGAGGAACACAAACGCCGGAAGGGAATTCCTCTCCTTAGCCGTACGAAGAAAGGATGGCGCTTTGAGTCAAAAGGAACGCAATGTGTTTCGATATCAACCGTCTCTTTACTTTTGTATTTTAATTACCTTAAAGGAAGTCTCAATAACAATGTGGGTAGTCCGCTTCTTTAATAGTCGGTAACGCGTCGGTATCTTTGATGTTAAGCGCCCATGGGGCGGAGGAGCTGCTAGCTTTTCTACAAGTTGACTGAGCTAATTTGCCGACTCCCAATCGTGAGATCTTCAGCAAATTATGCGGATACAAGTACATAGCAAAAAAAGTATGAAAGTAGTTATTTACTCCTCCCTAACTGTGATTCGTCATTGTAGGACCTCCTGTCACTAATGAACACACTGGCTCGCTCACGCACGCACACACAACAATGACACGACCACTCTCGCCCACGGCTCTCGTGTTACTGCCATGACAGTTTGTGCGACGTGCGCCCGAGACAGAGTATATCTATGTATATAGATACCCAAACACTACATCCCTTTTATATTAAAGTTTGTTTTTTATTTTATTTTATTTTTTATTTATTTATTTTATTTTATTTTATTTCACAGATCATGTACACGAATTTATTACGTTAGAGAGCTATAATTAAATTCTATACATAGGCTCTGCTTATTCCTCATGGAAATCTCTTCCTTTTATTTATTTATTTATTTATTTATTTATTTATTTCAAAACTCAAAACTCAAATCATTTTTCCACGTAGGAATTTGCATACATTTGTGAATGTGAACGTCATTTTTTGCATTTACCACCGTTTCGCTAAGGTGCCTTTAAATTTTAAATCTTAGAGGAGAAAAAGAAACGGCGAAAGAAAACTCCTCGGCACATCTTTTAAAAAATTATTTATTTATTTACGTGGTCATCGTCTAATAACACATTATTAATAAACCAGAAACGAATTAATATTCCATGGTGGAGCGCGGTTAACTTTGGCCAACCTTCGCCGCTATATTGGATTATTGGCGGCTATGTAGCAACAAAGGGAGTCATTAGGCCATTTGCAAAAATACAATCCCGTAAGACAGTACCAGCTTATGGATGATCTACCAACGTGGCGGATGAACCCTGAAACGCATTTTACCATTGCGGCGTAGACTACACAGGCTTCGTAGAAGTGAAGGTAAATAAAGGTCGCGGAATCAAAACAACCAAAGGAGCAGTATATTTCGATTTTTATATGTATTACGAAAGAGGTCTACTTAGAACTGGTGTCCGATTTAGATAGTTCAGCTTTCTTAGCAGCTCTTGAAAGAATGGCTGCTCGACGAGCCCTAAAGCACATGTCTATAGCGACAATGGTACCAACTTCGTTGGAGCTAACAGAATAGCTACAATAAGTATTCAGCGATGTTTGCTAACTGAAATAACTAGCATTGGAATAGAATGGCATTTTAGCATCCCTAGCTGGCCGGGTACTGGAGAACTGTGGAAAAGAGCAGTCCGTAGTCTAAAACACCATCGAAGAAGAGTCATAGGGTTTCAAAATATTAAAATCTCCATCACGTATGATAAACAAGTATAAAACATTGAGCTATTAGCAAACCAGTATTTACACCACTACAAGTTCCAATTCCGACCAGTATGTATACCAAATTTGTCACAGCTAGTTCACCCAAGAACAGAAATGGCTGAAGGTCATTTAACTCAGATTAAACAAACTTGTAGTCAACAACATCGGTGATGTTGTTGACTAAACTTCCCAACTCTGCTTCGTGCTTCAAATATAGCCTCTCTCAAGCTATAACATCAGTGCCACATAAAACAGGGGATCATTCTCTAGGCCCATCTGCCTTAATTTCCTCGTAATTGATCTTCACATCAAATTCAGTAATAACAACTTGACCTTCAGGTACCTCCATCAACACATAACGGCTAACAAAAGTCTTCATCAAACCAACCCCGATTATTAAGAGGTATAAAGTCAAACAAACATTCTGGTTAAACAATATCCCTCATATCCAATAAGCTTGTGGTATATCTTGTGGTATATCTCATTTTATAATCTCTAGCTCTTAATTTACATCAACACAAAACTAAATAGTTGTAAACAAAACTAACTTGTACTCAAATTAAATTAACTGGTCATCATAGATTGTCACAATTTCCAAAATAAAATATTCTCCCTTAAAAAGTGTTTAATTGATACTAACACAAACATTTCTACTATCTTTACGAAACGATTAGAAGAATACTGAAAATCACAGCAATTTAGTTACCAACAGCTAACATTACTTATCTGAGGCCAAGCAACAATGACAGACTCGGGTTATCATCCAATCAATTTTAATAATTTGATTGCCTGATCAATTTTTTATCAACAACTGAGCTTTTGATTTCGTCACACGCTGGGTCAAGCAAGTACATTTCCTCTTGATGCACTTCCACTAAGGAATGCCGAGTCGTCCTCTGACTCTACGGTCTTCGCTACAAGGCTAGACCCGACTACACTACCCAGAGCTGCTGCTCTGGTGCAGTCTCTGACCCACCGACGATACCAAAACTAATAGTTACGCACAATCATTTTAATTAGATTCAATGTCTATTGTTACTTGTTACTTGACCCTCAGCATTATTCAAGAACTGAACACCTCATCTGGTTTCTGTATAAAGGTTGTGCAAATTACTTGTAGCAACATTACTATTCAAAGTAATAATTCCAATAATTTACGTTCAACAAAATGGCTGTATTTTATTAATCTTCTAAAACAAAAGAAATGTAATTACTGTGAATTAATCATCAATTAGTCCGTCTAATTTACTAAGCCATATTATAAATAACCCCATGTTACAACCATGTTCTCCCTTTAACTATTAAATTGATGCAGCAGTTAATAACCATACCTATGACCGTATCCAACTATCACATTAATCTGCTACCTACCTATATGACCAGTAAACCCTGTGTGATAAAACCAAAGATGGGTAGGTAGTTTAAATGTTATACACCTAGTACTATATTACCACAAAGTTATTAACTTTATCAATGTTATAAAGTTTTATTCTGTCCAGATCAATTTAATGTTATTTTATTACCAATGGATACCATTATCAACTCAAACTCAACTCAAAAGTACTCAAACTCAACTCAAAAGTACTCAAACTCAAAAGTAGTCAATTATAATCCATTATCAAAATAATAGTTAACAGATTAATCAGATTGAACCAAGTTATATTCACTTACTGTGTTCAAAACAAAATATTTCTTTTATGTGCCATTAATTTAATCACCTTACCCTTAAATACACTCATAAGGTTAATCAAGTCACTACATAATGTACTTAGTACATTTTTTGTTATTATGCTGTCATGACTATCTCTATAACAAACGATTAAGAATAGTAATTAAATTTAATTATTATCCCGGACACATTGCATTGAGATTTTCTCCGGTTAATAATTGTCTTAACTTGACCACTTAGTTATTCAGAATAATAGCAATCAAGTATTTTCAATAACTAAACCACATTTTAGGTACTCAAATACCTAATCAATAAAATAAAGACAATACAGAGATACCTGACAAATCCTTCAGCGTGGACTTGTGGATAGCTACTCCTGGATGCAGCTGATGCAAACTCATGTAACTCTCAGTGAAGCAGCTCTCCTTGAACTCGTGTAACATCCTCACTCAATACTTGTGTACCGTGGTATCCAGAAGACATCTTGTACTTCTTAGTACTTCCAGGCTTTCTTTTGTGGCTGGACTCAGCAAACATCTTTCTTTCTGGTTACAATAGTTTGTATTGTATTATAATAATATGATGTGACGGGAACTCAATAGTCATTTCTCTTTCAAAACATATGATCCAAACCAAACATCAACCAGTTATTTCTCGTAAACAAACCAAGGCTTGCTTGTCGGTTCATATTGACATCCATCATCAACATCAAGCTTTCTGAATAGCTAATTTCTAAAGATTATTTATACCAGCTTCTGGTGTCGGCATCAGGTAGGCCGGGTGTGGGCTTTTGTATGGTTTTACATTCGATTCTACTCTGTGTATTGTGAATTTTCGTGCATGTAGGTATTCTTCACCATACACCAATTTTATTGTGGGCTTATTTCATGTCAGGACTCCAGCAAGGTATTCCTTTTTCTCTTGCTCGGGAGCATGTTCGGAGTTGCGCCGAATAGCTTAGCGATGCATTATTGCCTAATTTGTAATAGTCCAAAACCCTCTCGGTGTAATGGCATTTAAGACTGCAATAACTCCAATTTAATGGACATCTTAAAACTCGTATAAATATTTCCAATTAAATGGACGTTTTGAGATCGCAATATTTCCAATTTAATGGAGATCTCAGTGCCACTGTACATACTTCCAATTTCTTGGGCGTTTTAAGACCGCAATAATTCCAATTTAATGGAGGCCTCAAAACCATTATTTCCAATTTAATGGAGGCCTCAAAACCATTATTTCCAATTTAATGGATGTTTCAAGATCGCAAATATTTCCAATTTATGGAGACCTTGAAACCCAGGTGAATAACTGTCCCATTCTGCTGGTCACGGGCACGGGCTCCTCTCACAATGTGAGAGGCACCGGCCACAGTCCACCACGCCGACAAAGTGCGGACTGGCGGACTCCACACACCTTCGAGAACATTATTCAGAACTCTCAGGTGCGCAGGGTTTCCTCTCGATGTTTTCCTTCACCACAGCAGGGGACAATTAAATTCTAATCCGCACATAATTTTTGAAAATTAGAGGTGCGTGCTGGTGTTTGAACTCGGGTCCCCCGGTTTGGGAGCCCAACGTTTAACCACTCGGCTATAACTGCTTTGTGTGTAAATGTTTACATATCTTATTACATTTCATGCTAGATGTAGTATAATATCTACAGTTCAGATAATTGACACGTTATGTATTACGCTTTGCTTATTGCTTACTGTTATGCTTGTTTGCTGTAATAACATTATCGCGTATTGAAACAACAAAGAATATTGTCAACTGATATAGGTTTAGGTTTAAAGACATTTATTCCCATAAAGGCTTGCATTAGTCACTTACATGAACATTAAAATAATAACAAAATATTAAATCATTATGTTCGTCATTGTAAATATGTGTGTAATCAATGAACACATTCGACTATTTTGTGTAATTTTCAAACGTATTCTGCTAATTTTGTTTTGAATGTGTGCAGGTATGTTATTATAAAGCTGTTAGTGCTTTATAATCCTATTAATATTATAAATGCGAAAGCTTGTATGGATGTATAAATGTTTGTGGCTCCTTCCCGCGCAACCACCGAATGGATTTTGCTGAAACCTTACAACAACACAGTTTACACATCAGAATAACACATAGGCAACACATTATAATGATATAGTGTGAATTATCCACAACATTATATCTAAATCTTGGCAAACAGAAGTGATAAGTTTCCCGAAGCGAAGCGAGGGCAGGTCACTAGTATATGATAATGAAATTCAATTTATTATTTTAATTGAATAGTAAACAGTCATATAAGCATATAACTCAAAAAGCTTAATGAATATCATTCTCATTCTATCCATTTCATAGTGTTATATAATGCTTATTTATTGATGTAGGAACCCAATGTAATTTTGTCTTTAATCTAATATATCTGGTAAATGATTTGAGAGTAGTTATTCAAACATCGTAGATAATATTTTTAATGTGGGTAGGTGGATTACGAGAATCTAAGTTTCCTCCTTCCTTTTCGAAAAAACTACGATAATTTTGCTTACCTTTTTAGTTTTTTACTCGTCGCCATTATGTAGGACCTCCTGTCACTAATGAACACACTGGCTCGCTCACGCACGCACACACAACAATGACACGACCACTCTCGCCCACGGCTCTCGTGTTACTGCCATGACAGTTTGTGCGACGTGCGCCCGAGACAGAGTATATCTATGTATATAGATACCCAAACACTACAGTCATCTAATTGGTTTTTTAAATACTCTTGACATTTTATTACTATCTAGTAGTTAGCAAAGTTCTAACCACGTTTTATTGCACTCCATTCGCTCTATAATTAATGCCTATTGATTTTATCATTGCATTCATGTAAAAACTAGATGGTAAAGATCTGAATGTTTATATACGAGTAGTATTAGTGAGAAATGTTCATTTACTTACTTGTGCTGCTTCACTGGCGTCGTTGACGGTGTAGGCCTCTTCTCTTCCTTTATCGTACTATTATTCATTTTCGACGTCAATCGTTTAAGGACGTCGTCCATCGACCGCTTGTGGGGAGGCGCTAACGACAACGCACTGTTGTGATTCAGTAATGAATTGTTATTGTTGCACAGTCCCAAAACCTTCGCTTCTGCTCCGGGGCTACTGCATTCTGAGGATCCCCGCCTCCGAGATTGCAGATCGTTGACCTGATGAAGACCTAAGAAGGACGATGGGACTAGAAGGTTATTTGTCATGTCTAATGATTGCTCGAATCGCTGTTTCTTGCTCGGTCTTTCGTCTTCGTAAGTCGCTTCTTCTTCGCTTATGGAGCTTCTTGGGGAAGAACTGGGTGAGTATTTGTAATAGGTTTGTTGTTCGTTATCATCAGACTCGTGGTGGTCGGAGAAATCAAGGTTGGCTGGGCCGGCTTCAACTTTCTCTATGTCAGCGACTCCTTCTTGCAATTTCGACGGAGGAGATTTTCGTTTAGATGACATGTTTCTGGAAATAAAAAGACACTGTTAGACTTCTAGTTCCTGGTATTGTTGGTCATTAGGTAGTAGAAAGAGTATATATATGTTAAGCTAATCTCTTAACACATGTACACGTTTTTTATTTAAAGGGAAAGACTCTGGATCCTCTTGATCCATTCTTGTCCTCATTGAACTATTTACTTTTTGCATTGGTATTATATTCTTCTTAATGAATCCTCATTAACTTATTCTTAATAAATACTTATTAACATTAAGGAAATTATTTACGTAAATTACATTACATTTAAATAACGTTAAAGTTTTGTTAACAAACACAAATATATCAATGTTGATCCAAAGCCGTATTTCCAGGTTGGACGTCAAACGTATTTGTTACCGAACTCCGACTAGTTCGAAACTCGCTTCGTTAAAGCACCTAATTGGGCTCTACTAATTGTACTAATTGCACTACCTCCTTTGGACTCAAGGTGTCCGCTCAGGTAATTTCAGCCACTCAAATAGGACCTGTCGTTTCCTATATTCGAATAACTTATTCGAATAAGTAGGTTGATAAGTTAACGTTCAAGAAACTGATTAATTTTACTATAGTTGCATATTGTACCTACTCATAGTAAAAATCTCAAAAAGTACAATGAAATTAATTGATTGATTGAGGAATCATTTATTTAACGTAAATAAATAATAAACATGGTGTATGAATATAAGGTAATGTAATTATTAATATAAGAACAGTAAAATTAAATTTGTTGACGGTTTTGCATTTTTAATACGAGCACTATGTAAAATTTCTAATTCGTCGTAAAATACAAGGGAGTGATTCTACTTTAGCTAGCAATATTTAATCCAAACTATCAAAAAACGAACACATATTCTAAGTTGTATAAAAGCTTGAAAGAAGCATTACCACTTCGATACAACATAAATTTCCGATACAGCAATCTTATACACCGAGTTTCACAAGAATCTTGAGAAAATAAAGCTGTGTTGTAAGCATATGAGAATACCTGACCTCCTTCAATACTAAGGTTAGTAAGCTCATTAATATATATTAAAAACATCGTGGGACCGAGTAAACTTCCTTGAGGAACTCCAAATATTTGGTGCTTAGTAACGTAATAAGATTTGGTAATGTGTGCGCGGTAGCCACATTACATCTTGTCAAAGGGAAGGTTCTGTGATTGGACAGCATCAAGGGTTAACATAAGGAAAATTGTAAAGAACGTGTTGTACTGAGAAATATAAAACGGATTGGTCAAGTCATAATATTCAATTTAATTTAGATACTCTTTTACCTTCCTGCACATAAAAACGATGTTTATGATTTCAACAGTTATATTATAAGCACTTAGTAGGTACTTATATGAAAACTACAAGTGGTGTGCTTCGTAGAAATTTTATTTTGGAATCGTGTATTCAAATAATGACTTATTTACAAAGGATTATGGAGCGATTACATAATTTCTGCTAAACTACGAGTCATTTATATAAATAGCTTCAAGCAGTCCCGCTCCTGACCCAGAATAAGAATATTCCATCCGTAGTACCTAACACCTAATTCGTAAAAATTACCCGCTTGCAATCGCTTATCGCTAAACCATTGTCAATAAGACAACCGCTGTTCGGTAGTGTGCGCCTGTTTGTGCCAATTGGTAGACGCCTGAGTTCTCAGTTTCAACTCCTGTCTCCATTGGTTGAGTCAACAAACGGAGTTCTTGACAAGCCCAATGTCTGGCTCCTTCGCTTTGAAGTCTGTTTGTCTTTACACTTGTACAGGCTGAGTTAATTAAGCTCTAAATTCGGTCTTATTTCATTATCCCGTTCAGAGTACATACAATTTTGTTTTTGTTAAGGCATGGTTAATGGAAGGATACGGTCGTACAAGCGGTGCAATATTTTTTAAACCCTGACGCAAAAAGTGGTGTTGGTTTAACGTAGGACGATGGGATGAATTAATATTGTTTTTTTTCAAACGAGCAGACTAGTCATCTGATGGTAAGCGGTCATGCATGGGTAGTCCACATCAAAAAAGCATCACCGACGAGTTGCCGGCAGACTATCAACAAACTATCAACAGCGGGAGACTTGTTTAGCTTAACTAAATTATAACGTTCAACAATGCAATTTGTGTCTTCAACGCTCGGATGACATTGATGCGAAAGATATATTTAACTAAAGCTAAATCAAAAATACGGCAATTAGTTACATTTCACTGCCTCACCCTTCGCACACTAGTGACAAATCTACCTACTTCTTTTTTACCAAATATACTTGCGCGGAAGTAATTGAACGCTAATTTCATAGCAAAAAATTGGTTGTCTGTAAAGTCGGTTTACTGACGATAGTTGAGTAGGCAAGCACAATAAAAGAACACTTTTTCAATACAAGTTAAGTCATTTATTAAAAATGAATGCTGGATACTTATACATCCTACATAAACCCTTACTAGCGTGATTCAGAATTATAGCGCCCCACTACTCAACGCCATCTAGTGTACTGCGAGTGAACTACCAGCTCAGCCAGCCTTCCTCTATCGATAAATGGACCCAATCGAACTTAATGAATAATTGTTCACTGCACAATACATAGATGGCGCTGGTGTAATAATTCACCAACGGTAACGACGGTAACGCATGAGTCATGTTTTTTCATGCGTGCCACCGAATTATAAGACGTCACGTCAAAAAAAGTAAGAATTCACAATGCAATTAAACATAAACTCGATGGCTGAATGCCAATTCAAAAACAAATTCACAATCAACACCATGTACTTGACAGTAATAAACTCAGGAACGCGTAAAAACCGATTTGCACAATGGATTTACAGTTGCGATTTTACCAACTCCATTTATCCCTCAATAGTTTTCCGTACAAAGTAATACTCTTGAATGACAGAGTAATCCAAAGTATACTCTGTGTAAACGTATTAAGAGTGGTACGAAAGCAAATAGCACTATTGTTTGAAGTAACTATTAATTTCCTTTCCATTACTCGCACAATGACATCACGTGGAGGCGCGAACAATATGGCGGCTCGGCGGGAAAATCGGTAAGTCAATTACGTTCGGAAAATTATTAACGTGATTACTCGTATTGTTTTCTATTGCTACAATATTGTACATATAAATGCTATATAGAATACACAAATGATGATAGGTATTAAATGTATAATTATTAAATTTATACTTAGGTACGATGTTTTTTATAAACTATTTTTTAAATGCGTATTTGTTCACACTGTTTTTGTTTTATATTAAACAAAAAAAAAGTGTGATAATATTACATTACCTTTAAATTAAAATTAATTCAAGGGCAAATTTAATGATAAGTATAACTTAATTTGAACAATATTTTAAGAGCACGAATACAAATTCACCGGGTTTATTTATAATAAATATTTTTTAATCTACACCCGATTGAGTTAAAACCTGTGGGGTGGATACAGCTGACTTCAATTCACAACGGGGTTGAGACAGGTCAATGACACATTGACGTAGACAATCAAATCAATCAAAAACAATGTTACGAGAATTTTTAATAGGTGTATTTATAAGTATCATTATCGTGTTTTGTTTCTATTTATTTAAAACCTATCTATTTTAATCACTTCTTTTTATGCAACAGAATCAATTATTACTATCAAATTTATTATCATTCATAATAAACGAAGAGTAATCAAATATCAAAAAACACAACCTAATAACAGCTTTGCGTTATCGCGAACTAATCAGAATCCAAACAGGTTCCGTACAGATTTATAATATTAACAGGTGCATCCGTTCACAAATTAATCGTAGACGAACAGGTCCAAGAGATGGCGACGATCACGACGATGTCTCCAAAACTATTAGTTGAAGGAAATTGCTAACGCCCGTCTTAGGAGGTCATAATTAAATGTAACGCCGGGAACGACTGGACCAAGGTGACGTCACGGGCCGGAGGATGTCTTGATTGAAACTTGAATCAGACGTGAATCAGGAAATAAGGATGTCAAAAATTATGAATAAGGCTTGGTGATGAAAAATGCGTCTGAAGTTAAATGGCGATTTACGAGCAATACTTAATGAAATAAATTAATAATAAACAATTCAAAATAAATAGTGTTAATTAACTACACATATTTTTCTTTACAATTCATACATTTTAATTATTAATTAATAGCAAATAATATCGTAACTCAACATTAGAATTATCATTCGTATTTGGAAAAAGCTCATTGATCACTTGCAGCAGGACAAAAATTTCTTGGTAGAAATCTTCATGTCAGGTGGTCCTAACATGACCTGGTAAAATCAAGCACGTTGTTCCAATTCGGAGTTCGTCTCGGCACAGGGAAGTCCCTAAGTTACCCAAAGACCTCCGACAACACATGTTTATGATAACAAGGAGTATAGGCAAATGCCCTTCTGAACTTGTTATGAAATTTTGCTACACCCCTGAGGTTTGAGACTAGAATGGCTTTAATTATAAGGTTCTAGATCCAGACGTTAAACAATATGGACAAGACATTTCTTAGATAACTATCAAAAGTATCCTGTTGTGTTGAATGTTTACAGCAAGTAATATTTATGATTGATTGCAAATTTCATTTTATCTTTACGTAATCAAGTGCTTTAGTAAAGGCAGATTTAAAAAAAATAGAACATTTCATCAAATAAAAATACTGGTCTGTGCAATAACCTGTTAGATAAAATCATATAATCAGGTAAAGCACTGGCAGGCACGTTCCGAGGCACAATGAAAATAAAAAAAATTAATAGAAATATTGTGAGGCGGGCGTAATTCAATGAGGAATGAAAAACATTTTTCTCTTCCTTGGAAAAAAGCCTCGTTCTTTCCTCGGCCAGTAACTGAATTATTCTATTCTATAACAAGTTTATTCACAATAAGGAATAAAAAATGTGTAGCGCGAGTTGGGTTTGCGTCACTTTTATTCGAAATTTGAATGTCTTCAACGCGCCTAATCCAGATTCCGTATTCAAAGTGATTTGAAATACAATACAGGCAATAAGTGCATAAGTATTTCTTTATTAGTTAAATAATTAGGTCACATTTTCTGGAAATGTATACTGTACTATTTTTATTTTTTTGTACTAGAGTTGTAAACGTCAAAAGTGTTTGTTCACACGATTTTGTTTCAAAGTCGATAAAAGTAGTTTTGACATCGAACGCGCGTGTTTTGAATCAAGCAATTCGCGGCAAAGCTCGTATCTTATTTATTGTTTGATGTAATTAATTTTGAGGTTATGAGAAGTTCTTTAGAAATTTAGAATAAAAAAATTGTTTTATATCTACTGTACTAACATTTTAGTCAACAAGATGAAAACGATTGTAAGTATAATTATTGCAATTATAAAATTCAACTGCTAACTAGGTCATTGATAACTGCCGTTTTTGCGGTTAGGGTAACCGCATCACTTCATTTCATCACTTCACTGGTATAAACTATTTCACCACATGTCACCGTGGTAAGTAAAAATATTTTTGCTCAACTAGTTAAATACAAGGACGATAACATTAGGATTTACATAAGTTACAATCTCTCTAATGTTCCATATTTAAATTTCAGAGAAACTCTCAGTGTTATTTTCCCTTATAAAACACTTCGAGATATTTCTTATACAAATCATTATGAATCTAATAACCAACTGTTTCAAAATGGGGAAAAATATAGAAAATGACATGTCAAAACAGCAAGCGTTTATACAATTGGCAGGCATTGAGGAAATGAGGGGAATGCCATTATCGGAGGAAAATTATAAGAAAACACCCCTTGTAAGCTCATGTTAGAACATACTGTAGCTAAATTTGGTATTGAAGGAATGATGTCGGAAGAAATGGATGTGACATATCAACGCAGGGCCTAAACTATAAGGGTTAGAAACTTGAAATTTTCTACAGGGGTTCCTTTTATAACGTCAGGGAGCACTAAGAAAGAATTTTTGAAAATTCATCCCCTAAGGGGTAAAACGGGGGTGTAAAGTTAGTATGAAACTTTGCCATTTTTGAAGGTATTCGAATGAAATTCAGTATGAAGGGTTTTCATTTAAGTTATCAAACATGTATAAAATATTTTTTCGAAAATCATCTCTTAAGGGTGAAAAAGCGGGGCGCAAAGTTAGTTTGAAAGTTCTCTGATTTTAAGAGGGGGTATAAAGCTAGGAAAAAATCAAATTTCACCCGCCCGTCTCAATGGAGAAACGGTACTGATAAATGGAACAGAGCATGTCAAAATCCTAGAGCTATAAAGATAAATGTATTTTATTTAAATAATTCGTAAATTATAGATTTCATTTAGAAATCGATCTACAAATCCCTCCGTGATACTAATTAGCATAATATATTAAAATATTGACTCAAAAACATGCACCATATTGAAAATAAATTGATTTTAGTTGAAAATTAGACCTAACTTTGTGATTTTTTTCTATCGAGAAAATTTAATTTTTTTATGTTTTTGCTTCTTACATTCACTCAATAATATGATGAAGTATAACTATGTTTTTCTTCAGCTTCTAGAAACTTGATCTACTACTGTAAAAATTGAATCTACGATTGCCAATTTTGCTTTATACCCCCTCTTAACAACCTTTTTAAATTTATCGATTTTTGGCGGTCGAAGCCGCGGGGGAAAGCTAGTTAAATATAAAGTGATAGATGGATGTGATAGTGATACTGTGTGAGTATAATGTGTAACTTGTAATTTTACTGTTTCATTTCATAATAATAGTACCTAACTGGATAAACAAATATTAAAAGCTACATAAGTTCATCTTGTGACATAAAAAGTGAAATAAAATTAAATTGTGTCGTGGGACACCAGGTAGGAACGAAGTTCCTTCGGCTACTGTCGCACCTGCGCACGTCTCATTTAACGGTTTTATTCCACGCACTTTTTTCCACGCGTCTCATTTGACGGTTTTATTCCACGCACTTTTTTCCACGCCTTTTTTCCACGCTTACGGTTTTACTATCACATATTTTTCAGTTCGGTCGTGCAGCAAAATCCCTATCCCCTCCAAGCCTGCCGTAAGGAATTTCGTTCCAAAATATTTAATGTTGCCGTATCTAGTCCAATAGATCAATGTACAAAAGATTTTGCTTGCTACTGACAATAGGGAAAATTACCCATCGGGAGAGCGACAAAGCGAGCCAAGTGGGCAGACGGCACAACGGTGTGGAGACCGACTTTCTATTAATGAGATTATTTATTACAAGCTTAAAAATGGTTAGTGTTACCAACAATTTTTATATAAAAACGCCGACGGACGAGCCTGCCCATGGCAAGTGGTCACCTTCGCCCAAGGACATCAGACACAACAAATGCATCACTGACGCGTTTTCGATCAAGAAAGAAAGTAAATATTGGATCTCAACCCAAAAAAGTTCTGTCAAAACACAAGATTCTACAAAAATACAAAATTGAATAAATATAATACACACATATTCCCACATTACGATTCCCTGTGTCATGGGTGCCCAGAACAACACCCAAAGACAACACACGCAGATCGTGAACAGAGAAAACTCAGCATTAAAACCCCCTCGCTGGGAACCGATAAGCCCCTTCGAACAACAGAAAAAAAATCAAAAAAAAAAGAAAACAGTCCGGCAAGGTTCCGTTGCGTGATACGGATCGTCTTTTCCCCACAAGCTCATTCCACAGTTGCCCAGCCCAGCGTCGCCGCCCGCCCTGGAGGGTAATAAGCCGTCGTTATGATTATTTCGCAAACAATACAGTTAATGTGGCGCGAACAATGCTCCAATCACCGCGAAGCCTTTGGTACTAGCCTTATTACTCACCTCCTGAATTTCAGCAACGTAATTAGAGATATATTATAGATGACATCTATCATATTATAATTTTTTGATAGGTCTAGCGATAGGAAGGAAAAAATTTTTTCAATAAATTTTTGAAAAATGTTTGATGAGATGAGATGTACATGAGCTACTTTTAAGGTCCTAAAAATAATGTAGAGACAATAAGGCTTTAGTGTTAGAATGAAAGGGTAAGATTATTTTCCGCCACACTAGCCACGTTCGCTTTATTTTTACCCGCTTCGTAATAGAATGCTTAATAGGTGTCAAATTAAGGTATCATTAATCGCATGTAATTAAAAAAAATAAGGAATTGAATCGAAACTAGTCTCATGTAAAGTTGAATTTGAAATCCCTTAGCTATTATAGGTATATTTATGAAAATACAATAAACTTATCCATCATTATTCCCTATCCCAAAACAAAACGCACAAAATATCCGATAGATTTTTCGTCGCCGGATACAACCGAAAACAAATTATAGGGTTGCACGAGCACTTAGTTGAGGAGACTCGAGGAGAGATTTAGTTGAACAGTATCCACATTAGGCGCATCCTTAGTTCGTTTTGCGCAATTCATTCGTGTTGTCTACTGTCGCCACGTCGCAAGGATATTAGGGACATTTCCTATTGTCTGGTGCGTCGAATTGAATAATTTCTCATTTGCAAGAAATCCGTTTATCTCCAAACTCGGATATTGAAACAATTTACCTTTATCCTTCTATAGTTATCGTTTTTAACTTACCTGAATGTTATTTGTACAAAGGACAGAATAAAATTCTTATCAGATAATGGATAGGTAGGCAAGATATCCAACAAAATAATTAAAAGACATAAAATTAAAGAGTAAAAAACTTGCATTTTTATTACAAATTATCGAGCTTTTTTGAGTTATAAAAAAGTTTCTAAGATCTATGAACTAAATCTATACGGTCATATAATTTTATGTCCGAATTTATTATCCACAATTTTATCTCTTGAAACTGGCAACACCAGTACTGACCTAAGGGCATGAACACAATAGCGAACTCATCAGGCCCTCTTGTTTAGGATAATCGCCGTCTTAGTTTTATATGTATACGCCTTAATTGTCATCTTGTATAGACAAACTTCCATAAAAACCCGTAGAAACGAATGTTTTGAATGCTCACGAAATGTCTTTATTATTGAAAGGTCGCTTTTGATATTTAAATAGTTGAAAATAAAGCTATACCAGAGAGGCATGATATAATGAATTCATAGAATTTGAAACGAGCGGATTAAAACAGCAATATAATGAAGTGTAACATTGAAAACGGTAGAGCAATTATCAACAAAACCACAAATTAATTCAATGATAATATAAGCGTAAGCGACGCACTTGTAAACTGAATCGTAGCTAAAAACCAACTTACAGATGAAATGTTTGAAATTAAATTATATTCCCATTATACAACAAACGGTGAGTTTACACGAAACTCTTTGAAACGAAACAGTGGAAATAAAATGGCTGATTCATAGTTGAGCATGAAAATACTAGTAAGCACTTGTATTCGAGTCAAGATGCCTCTACATTTCCGCATAGTTGCCCGCAAAGGAAGCGTTTCGATTGAGGAATTTTGTTGCGAGCAGTACTTGTAGACTTCCCGCGTCCTGGGGTAATGTAATATTATAAACCATAATGTAAGTCAAGGTAAACTCCAAATGTAAGCGCAACTTTAAACTGAAAGCCGGAGTTTTGTTGAGAATTTTCTAAATGCCTTTTTTAAACTCGAAAAGCTTTGCACTACGCTGCCACGATTCAGTTTGTCCTATTTTGTTCAACGCTGTAATAATTTACTCATTCATTAAAATGAAATACAGAATTACTTTATAATGTACAGTGTTCAGTCTATTACAACGCTTTTCAGAATGTTTAACAAGTAACTTCACTTAAACCTTTATCTGATTAATATTTAAAAGGTTATTTTCATTACTTTAATGTTTATAACAAGACTATCGTAAAAATCCCGAGGCACACAAAGTATGTCATTGTTTATATACTCTCTTTACCCCGCTGTCCCCTCTGTCAACGCATAAAACAAACAAGTGCACATCCTTTGACAGAGCAACACAAACAATTGTCTAAATCATAAACAATGGTATACATCGCAAATATTATCTGCGCCCCGCTCAAAGTATCCCTACGTATAATGAACCATTCATACTGCCAAACAAACTCCAACCAACCATATGCAATAATTCCATACGGTCGCAATCAGGACGGTAAAGCAGTAACCCTCTATCAAATTACAAAGGAAACTAATACCAAAATAGATGACAGTAAAACACAGAATTAAATGAAGAACTTTATAGATATAAATCCTTGAGCCGCTGACAAAGAACAGAAACGATTTCACGACATCAAAGTGGAACACGACATATTACGCTTCAAAATAAACACCAGAATAAATACATCGAAATGTTTGTTCGGAAATATTCGACGATGGGGTTGATCATAGTCTAATTTATCTGGTAACCGAGGGTTTCCCAAACCCTTTTGATAGTGAGGATTAATTTGCTGTTTGTGCGTACGGTTGTCTGTCGGGATTTGCAATTAATAATGAGAATACGAGTACATTACAACGGAGTCTAAATGTACGGTATAGCTACTGTTATGTTTTCGAGGGTCAAAATACGAAGCGCGTCTACAATAGAAAAATTACATTAAAACTTTTCTAACGAAGCGAAATTGTTCACGTCGACAGACGCTTGAAACTCGAGCTCGCTTAAAAATGGTAGCCTATAATTTGCACATAAAACACATCCTAATGGCAACGTACGTGATCACTTTATTCGTCGTACAAAACGAGACATCTTCATCTGAAAGCGGACTTTGATTTAAATACATTATTCTTGTAATAACAGCGGCACCGGACGAAGGGATCCCATTGAACTCGTAGAATACATTATTTTAATTCGTACCACCTCTTTGTGACCCCATCAGAGAATTAATGGATTCAAAGCCTTCTCTTCCGTTCGACAAAGAATAATTTGCTAAGTAAATGAACAGACAATCCTGTTACGATCCCAAGTTTTGTTTCGATGGAAGATTAAAGAGTGGCGAATCATTGAAAGGTGCCCTTTTGAAATCGGCCCTTTGTAGCGTTATCTCTGTTAATTCTGGGAGGTCAATGAATAAAGTACACAGTACGATTTTATTATTCAGCTTTGGTCTTTGATTTTAGTGATAAAAGTTATTTTTGTTCTGTAAAACAGAAAATTAGGACTTTTTAGTCAGTTAGCTATGTATAGCTTTGTTAGTCTTTAGACGACATTGAATTCGTCTGAGCAATAATCTTAATTGGAATAGTTTGGCTGCGATGCAAGGAGTCTCAATTCAGTATTCATTGGAAGCAGTGGAATGGTGCTATCGAGAATTATTGTCAAATCTCTTGGGTATTACGGGACAAGATCCCTCGGAACGCGGAGCTGCGAAATTAAATGTGCTTATAATTTGACGTGCTACTTTGTTAAGCTTAATTGTTCTCAAAAATAATTAACTGGAGTATTAAAATGTGAATAATTTGGAACATATTTTACAAAATATACTTCTTAATTAATCGTTCGTTTTCTCGTTTGTTTTAAATCTACTTAAAATACTGCAACATTTTTTCAACATCATAATCATTGCGACCCATAACTGTCCCACTACTGAGCTTGGGTCTTCTCTCACAATGTGAAGGGTTTCTTGCTTCATACTTGTATAGGTATTTTATAGTAGGACAACATATCGTGACAAGTTCTAAAACAAGATAACACGTTATAAGAGTATGACAACTTCAATTGACATCATTCTCACAAGTTTCAAATTCTAGTAATATCGGTTATTCATACTTCTCCAACCCTTCGTAGCTCGAAGGCGTACAATTCTAAGATCAAACTGGAATGGTCCGGAAGACCCCAAGGGCGTGCGGTCACTTATTGTTACATAAACCTTTGGCGCGTCTGATCTAGTGACATTCTGGTACAAATATACGATACTGGCACTTATTGGCATTTAAGGTATCAAAGAAATAGAAAAACAATTGGTTCACGTATGGAGAGTAATTGATTAGGAAATATTTGAATATAAATATTATCACATCCATTTAAGCAGATGTACGACTATATAGACAAAAAATACTAAGTAGGTATTAATAACAAAATATTGCTGTTGTTAAACAAATATTGCAATTTCAACCAGTTGGTTGACTGGGAAATAAAATATACTCACAATTCGGCCTTTACAAGTTTTTGAAGCGACAACAAATAAATAAACACACGAACATATAACTGGAAATTAAAGCGATGTAAAATAATTCACGTTTAGACCAAAATTTTGTGGACACGTCAATTTTCATAGGAAAACGCCGAAACTCGCATCGAATAATATCGAATGTTGTATATATAATTCATAAGGTCGCTCGGCAAAGCCACTACACCTTTGTGAATAATTTAGATGTCAGACACATATTATTTTTGCAGGGGCCGCGGCTGGCCCCATGTTTGTCCTATAAAATATCATTTGGGGTATAAAGGGGGACCTCGTAGAAACCTTTAAGTTTAATCCTTCGGCTGAACTTGAAATAATATTTTTTTAACATAAATAAATTGGTCAAACATGAGAATTCACGCGAAAAGGAATTATTATTACTTTGTATAAACATGAAAGATCCGCGAAACCCTTATCCGAGGGATACACTTAAGAAAGATCTTTTGACTATTCCCAATTTTTTATATTTTTCTTTATCGTAATATTCGGTTAAAGGCAGTTTGTTTGCTTATGGATATAAAATTGGAGGATCGGTTAGATAAAAATTAATAATGAATTATCTACTTATTATATACGAGTTAAACTTATAACAAAAAAATTGTCTCCGTATAGCGAAAAGTCGAACTTTAGTAATTTTGAAATACGAGTCGCTTTAAATATTTTATTAATAACAATCTATGAAACTGGAAAAATTAATACATAATACAATATTTGTAATTTCGCGAGTGTAATCTTATAATCATAAGTTGCACTACAGATAAAAGTTTATTTAAAAAAATATCAGCCACTACAAAAATAAAAGTGAAGGGTTAATAAAATCCAATAAACAAAAATTAGGGGAAAATTTACCCACAAACCTGAACAACATGTTAAAACAAGTACCTCTTCCAATTAATGTTTCAAGCTTATAAGAGACACTGGAAGTAGAACTAGCAGGCGCTATCGATCGAGACTTAAACTATTAATCCCTCGCACGAAATCCAAAGTGCTTGTTTACCAAACTCGCTCACAATACCTCAATCTACGTGCAAGAGTCGGGCTTTCTAACTGAATTACATCCAGTCTCCGCACAATCCCACGCCATCAAGCCATTATTAACCCTTTCAAGGAGTCACAATCACAATTTGCGGTTATTTGTCAAGCCGCATAATGCGCTAAAACATTTCGTTTAACATCTCGTTTTAGTCTAAGATTTTCGGCTTGATCTCTTAATGTTTTTGTGGTGTTCGCTGTTGCGGTGTTAACTGCGGTAATTGGCTTGTGTAACGCTTGTTTGAGGTCGTACGATACCGCTGATGTGTTTGTGGAGATAGGATTTATTGTGTTTAAATTATAATGTTCTCACGAACGAGTTTGCCGTAATTTCTGAGCGACTCCTCTCTTCATCTTCATTTAGATAGCAAAAACTTTGATCACGCTCTTGCGTAGTAGGTTTGTCTCAATTAGTTTGATAATTTACAACTGTATACGCGAATGTTTTGACATTTAAACGGTTTATAAATTTCAAACAGGTACAAGCTAATGCTTTAGACTTTAAGTTCCAGAAGTGATTTAGAATAATGCTACTTGAACTATTCACTCGAGGCTATTCAGGCGTAATGTATTTGCGTCTAATTCTGCAAACTCATAAATAATCTGTCACCTTCACATTACAAATCTATTGTGTTCAGAACAATGAGGTTGTAGCGAGGAGTATTTTGGGTCCAATTCATCCGCAGCTCAATCAGGTTGGCAACAATATGTGTTTCCCACGTACGAGTCAGAGGTCGTGTTTTGTTTACCGGTAATTTTGACATCATTTTGCTTTCTCCGTCTTGAATACGTCGATGCGTGCTCACGATTATACGTTCCTGGTATTTCAAAAGGTTCAATTTTATTATGTATAAGCATTACTGCTGTGGTAATTGACAGCACCATTGTTACAAAATTTGTATGTTTCGTAAATTTTTGCTGATAAATAATTGATGGTAGATTTATTACAGTAATTTATTCGGGACAGTACAAAGTACAGCATTTTTGAAAATTTCCCTTTCAAAATCCAACATTAACATAAACATTAAACGAATTATCTGATTAATTGAATATTTTATTAACTCAAAGATAATCATGTACAAACATTTAATCATTCTGTGTCGGAACTAATAGCATTTAATTAACTCCGCGATGTTACATTATTATAATACATAAATATCGTGAATAATTAGCGTTGCAAGCAATAAATTACTTAACACGAAGGGTTTCCTGGACCACTAGCTACTCGTATCATTTGCTTTTACCATGTATACATTTGAGAGACATTTATCATATCAGACCATATGGTCTTATCGAAATGATTGCCATAGACCAAGCTTGGCGTCTGGCTTACCGCAAAGCAACTGAACCCCAAGCAGAAGCAGCAGAGTGGTTCGAACTTTACAGAACAGAACCTTTTTCAAAACCTTTTGCAAAATCTTTTTCAAATGTGCTATTATAATTTATTTATCATTTGCTTCGGTGAAGGAAAACATCGTGAGGTAACCTGCACACCTGAGAATGAGATGTAAATAAACAAATACTTGTGTCGATTAACGAACACTGTTTTGCTACTTTAGTAAGTTACTAATCATTACCAAAATACAAAGTCTTACCTTACCTTACCTTTAATTACGTAATGCAAAGAAATATAACCTCACCTTTAATTAGGAAATACAAAGAAACATTGCGTTCTGTCGAGGGATCGCTACCGCCTTGTTTGAACCCAATAAAAGAGAGATGAAGCGGAATAATCGATTCGACAAACAAGAGGGTTTCGCGGTAAAGTGTCTCTATATATCGATACAACTCGATGGGTTCCGATTGGAATCGATTCACGCAACTTATCGCCCCGTATTATTCTTGATCATGTTTCCCCAGTGTATTAATGTGATGTATGTTTGAATGTCATTATGTGAACACTATTTTTAGCTGTTTTTTTAGTTGATACCACTTTTGTATTCGCCTATGAACGCATCAATGTTAGTCGATGTATTTGATTTTTATATTGTTTAACACTTTAAATCTGTAGGTAGTGAATCAGCTTATCGAGTGATTAATCCCGGGTTCGATTCAAGGCAGACTTTTATGTCACTGATAAAGGCTAGTTACCCGATTTGGAGTATTTGTGATGTGTTATTTATATATCAGGTATTCATAAGCTGTAACACGGAATCCTATTGCGGGGAAATAACGGTATTCAATGTTTTAATTTCGAACGACACAATCCATCATAACCAGTAATATGTTATAAGTGCATTATCTCATTCATCTGTTTTATTGGCATGTTATTATTATGATCGTCTAGTCCGTGGATAGTCAATTAACTTATTTATTCTGCTATTATGATTCCGTATGTTATTAATAAAACTGATGCTTCATTATCATCAAAAACTCAATACTAATTTGATGCGTCGTAAAATAAAATCAATAAAACTTAAATTGAGAAGGCTAACAAAATATGATAGGAAAAAACGATGTCTATCAAAACCAACACATTTAATATCAAAAGAGTATTACGATGGTTGTTAGAAACGACTGCGTTATACATCAAAAGATCTGCTTGCAATTCGTTGATTAGTTTCTCTTGTCACATCAAAGCTCGAGGTTCTATTGTGTGACCTCTAATAATGATATTTCCATCAATTTTTCTATTCCTCGTATCTTTAATGTTATTACAGAAATATCTGACAGGTTTCTTTTCGCGGGATATTAATGTCAAATTTACGTCGTTGCGTAAACGAGAATTTGTGTGGGTGCCTTTATTGTGATGTTTGTTGATGGTGATGAGAATGACGCGGTGAATGATATATTTATTGGCCTTTTTATTACTGTTGGTAATATCGCAATATCTGATTTCATCAAACAAATTTATTTTGAGTACCTCCTTAACTTCACATTCGATTCTAATAGGCGGTATGTTAAATTTAAATTCATTATATGCTAATCATATTACGTCTAGTATTTACATTATTTCACCAATGATATAGGCAACATCAGTAAAAATTGTAGGAGATTTTTTTAAAGTCACAAGCCGACGAATGACTAAACCATCCACTAGGACCTAGATGGTAAATGATCACTGGGCACCCATGGACGTATGTAACATTAAAATCATTAATGACGCAATTTCGCCCAAGAAAGAAGTAAGAAGAAAGAAAGAACTAGCTTTGAAGCTTCCAGCTTTTCAAATTCTGAAATTTTAAATTCTTTTTCTGAATGTTGAATTGTTTCATCTTAAAATTAAGTTTGGAAATATAAGCCCAACAATCTTGAACGTCTTTTCATATAGCAATAATTTATTCAAGAATGATATTATAAATAGACATCAAAGAGAACAATTAGTGCATTGAAAAAGGTAGTAATCCGGCGCATTCTTTGCGCATCCAGTGCCAAATTGAAGAAAATGTATTATTTATATTGTGATGTCTTATTAACGAATGATTTACCGTTGACAGGACATTTTAGTTTTTTTATCATCTCGCAAATCTTTTAGCGGCTTTTTGACTGAATGCGACTTAAATATGGTTTTAAGTTTGCGGTCGGCGTTTTGGCGGCGCCATCCGATATTTCCGTTTTCAAACTTGAAAGATTCTGGTGGACTTAATGCATTGGTTTTTTAAGTACTGTTAATGGACATGTATTATGTAAAATGTAAAGAAAAAACTGAATTGGTCCCAAACGGAATTATCTTTCATGTAGGTACTCGTACACGCATTAATAGCGTATATTTTTAAAGCCCCACAGTTAGACTTGAAGGGCTAAGGGCTAGATTCAGGGCATTGGACCAAGTGATCCTATTTTAAGTGTATGAAATTGTTTTAACACCTTAGAATAATTACACTATAGAAACGAAGTCCGCGCGACCGTTTTGAAGCACCTTAATTGGAGTCAGAAATGACTCCAAACACCGGGCAGCTCATGTCAACGCACGCCAACCGTGTCTCGCGAAAAAAAGAATTATGACGATTTGTCCAGTTAAATTGTGTCACAAAATATCTGAAAAGCTATTTATGTATTATTGCTAAAAACATATGATTATCCGCAGCCGAATCATTCCCCGCTTTCGGGAAAGTTTCGGTTTAGTGCTTCACTTTAGACAGAGCGCTTGTATGAAGACTGTCTTTCTATAGCGTTATTATTCTAAGTTTAACACTTAACTAGTAAGTAGGTCATATATCTTAATGTAAGTTTGTATGGAAATTTTGGGTTTATAAAGTGCCCACTAGTAAACCCGCCCTCGCTTCGCTTCGAGAATCTATCCTTACGTTTACGAAGATTTAATATTATCAATATTACCTATTATATACTTTATTATACACCATATAATAATGGATTACACAAGTACAACCACAAACAGACAGACAAATTTAAAAAAAGTTTATTAGTGTTTCAGTTTGTTTGTTTTTGTTTCATTAGGTATCGTGTAAATAACTATCAGCTGTTGAGAAAAGACAAGTATTTTGAAAATAACAGACACTTCAATTTTATTTATATGACTGAATTTAACACACTTGAGTAACATATCAGTAAAATGTAGAACAAAATGAACAATCCGGGCCGTTGGCACATAGTTGTATAGGAAACAAAGACAACGACTAACAGAACGCGACCACTGTCATTTTAGTCAACAATGTATTTATTGGAAACACGTGGACGCTTCATTGTAGCAGTGGTAGGGTTGAAAACTATATACAAGATACTTAGTACCTATTTAGATCGGGGCATTAAAATAAACAGTGTTTTAGAGTAATAAATAATTAACTAAATTTCCTGAAGTTTTATGAGCATAGAAACTTAAGATTCTTGCTTAAATTAACAACTTATGTATTTTTTGTATGCTTCTCCATAATTATATTAAAAGTACAATAAATGTCATTTTTTTATCGACACTAACATTGTCGTCCTAAAATGTTGTACGCGTTTCCTTTTAATAGATGTTAAGGTTTCAGACAGCAGTAGGTATTTTGCAATATTAAAGAGCGAAATAAATAATTATAATACTGTTTGTTTTTACAGTGTGGTTGGCAACCCTAGAACTAGGGCGTGTTTCCATTGAACTCGACGACAACAGCGTTAAAATAAATATAAATTAGCAAATTCAAGGTATGGTATCCACTAAATTGTATGAATCGACTCATGACATACAATTTCACAATCTATCTATTAAGATTTTATAAACGAAAAAATTCAATAAAGTAAAAAAAATCAATAAATCCGATAAAGTAATCAAAAATTTATACCTATACCTTCCATGTGTAACACGCACTTAACTCCGTCTTATTCTATTCAACAGAAGGCTAAATGCTCGTAAATTTGTTTTGCGACAATATTGTTTTTCTTGTGATGTTATCTCCGAAGCTTCAACCAGGTCAAATAATTACGTGTGCAGAATTAATTTGTTAGTTCATCCACAACGTGTAGGAAACGGATGTTTTTTATTTACTTTGTGCAACTAGTAGTTAATTTTATAATTTAAATCAGGAAACATGTGTCTTGGCCACATTTCATTGTGGAATAAAATAATACGAAGTCAATAAACACATACTAAATAGATTAGGATACTGTACATACCCTACCTTTGTACTTTAATATAAGTATCTATACATATTTTTAGGAAACTATTTATTATGGGTATTTGTAGACGCGACAGAAACTATTACAAAGATTTTATGTATTTGATTATTAAAATTAAGAAGCTAGCGATATTAAACTCACAGACGAGCAGGGAAACCTACATACATAAGACAAACATAAGTATTCAATCGCCAATCGATCTCATGAAATCTATAATCAAACATAATGTATGTACGTACTCACAGAAGGACTATCTAACGATAGTTTGTCATCAATTATATCAGTACTAGAGTATTTGTATTTGATTGTCATCTATACAATCGCCACCCCACTACCAACTTCATTGACATCTATTCAATCTGAAACTGTGTGTAAAAAAAGTTTCCTTGCTACTTTTTCCAAGACCACTCACGGCAGGTATTTGTTTAAGCGACAGCGTAGTTGAACTGCGATTTAAAAAAAAAAAAAAAAACAATTTCGAATAAATTTCATTGCAGATCAGTTACTAAAAAACGATAATATAACAAAGTAGAGGAAATATTAAAAATACTAGAACATATCCTTCGGTACCGATAACCGCTACAGTCCGCTATTGTTGTACGCTACATACAAAACAATGCAGCACAAAAATACAGACGATAAGGTAGTGATAACCCCGGAGTTCTCTTATAAAAGTAATTGGGAAATGACAGAGCGATAACCCATACCGATAATTGTATTTGGTAGGGATATTTTGCAATCTGTGTGGCTTTCATTGTTTATAATAGATTTATTTGGACATTTAATGTGTGGGAACATTAATTAGTAATCAAAACAAATAGGTAAGGTAAAACGTACATCATTTGCTTCACTGCCCGTAAAAGTTAAGGATTCTACATTATCATCGCAACCCATAATTGACCCACTGCTGGGTACGGTCTCCTCTCCTCTCACATTGTTAGGGGCACAGGCCATAGTCCACCACGAAGGTCAAGTGTGGATTGGCAGACTTAACAAAACCTTTGAGAACATTATGGAGAACTCTCAGGTGTGCAGGTTTCCTCACCTCAATATCCTTCCTTATGCATTTGATTAAACCTGACTAATTCATGGTAGCCAGTTATAAAAACTAAAATCATGATTGACTAGTATTACCCTTGCATCGCTTTGAGGAACCTTATAGTAGAAGATACTCTAGGTACTATGTACTCACACAAGAAAAAATGATTCGACGTAATTTTTCATTTTTCATATCTTTTTGTGACCTGATTGAAATAAATTATACACTAAAATGTTATTCCAAGTTTACTTCAATCTACAATACAACAGTGAAAACCGCAATCAAGTCGATTTTGAAATTAGCGGAAACAAACGCACCGACCAACTGACAAAACGTCAAAGAGGAAAAAACAAAAATCATTGTTATGTGGTCAATTGCTATAGCAAAAAGTTTTTTGTCCAATATTTTCCACGTAAATACATCGATCAGTTACAGTTTTATTATATGTATAGATTGACATTATAATAAGAAGCACACAATCAACACGAGATGTAGATAAGAAAATGTAAACGCATAGTAATAAGATAATAGGCGAACAAAATATTATGATGGCTGGGTTTATCTCGAATAACCTAAATTAACAGACACAATTCAACAGATAATACTCGAATTGGAAACAATAAAACAGTTCAAGCACAAAAAGTTGATAATCTTGGGGTCAAATCAACCGAACGCATGACCCATATCGCATTTGTTTAAATTGAGACACATTAAAGTGTTACAATTTATTGATACTTCAGACTTTTTAATATATTTTAGACGTTTATACCTTTTCTTAACACTAATTCCAAGATTTTTATTGATACATTATCTATAGGTCACGAACATATCAAATTTCAGAATTAGACGTTACGAGGAACAGCATTTCACTAGAACAATATTTAAAATGAATACGGAAAACACAAAACGTTAAACATTTTAATCCATCATTAAACGTACTTTACTTGACGGCTAGATTATTATTATAATAAATCTTAATAGTAAACATACATTTAAACAAAACACGATTATTAAATCCCAAGCAATTCTAAAACTGCCAGTCGATGCAAAAATAAAAATAACAGTAATAAGTATATATTTTCCACATAACTTTATACAAAATGGTAAATAAGAATATTAATTCATTCACCTACATTCATCTAATACAAGCTGTGACAGTTACGACTAATACGACAGTTTTCCGTGCCTGTCCAAGGGCACAAAAATACGTTAGGGCAGAATACGACCATTCGACCGTAGCCGACAAATCTAATAAGAATGCCGTCTACCACCAACAAAAGTATTGTGAAGAAGATGTAGCATTAGCTCTTTGTCCATACCCTAGCACGTGTGATTCGGCTACCGAGGAATTCCTCCTTTATACCCATTATTTGCATACCAACTGGTTCCTATACGATATTAATCAAAGGTTTTATTAGTGAACATCAAAGAATAAACACAATGCTAAGATCTCTTATAAGGTACCCTCAATACCATTGTTACTTTTGTCAGAGGTTGATTTATGAGCGGCCACTGTTGTTGTGCCACTCCGTATTGTGTTGTCAGTTTTTGTTTGGACCTCGCCGACATTGTACTACCCCTTTGCCGGTCCACCTTCGATGCCTTTATTCACGTTGATCTCGCTGATGCTTCTAACTCGCACAATGGTCCAAACGACTGTGTGACTCAGTTCGGACAATACGGATTTCGCATAATACGAGCCCATATAAAACTGTGCTCCGTAATGGCTATGTTTGCAGTAAATTTTTATATGTCTCATATAATATTTTCGCACAAAGATATTGCATGTGTAATAGATATTCATTTTTATTTTCAAATACGTTACCTGATGAAATCTTATGCAACAAGTTTAGCAAGCTAGAGCAGACTAGACACATTGCACACAAGAGTCTATTCACAAAAAGTATTCGACAAAACGTTGATCCGAAATTTGAGTATTCACCTCATCTCGCTACCCTTTTGTCCTTCGCATCAAGTCCTTGACCGAGCATTATACTCGCATTGTGTGCTACAAAAGCGCGGCTGCGATTGAGCCTTACTTGTAATGTTCATGCCTCGCTCCATACATTCACCTAACGTACATCCACTCTCTTCCGAATCATTACGTTCTTTACCACTTTTGTCTGGTTCCCCCTTTATTACGCTCGCATTCTGTATACATCTCATTCTTTAATAGACATCCCATTGTAGCCTCCTGCACCTTGATTGGCTCTTAATGTTTTTTCGACGTGTTTTGAGATTTGTAATATTTGCGTCATCAATACTAATGATTGCAACGGCTCCACAATACATATTGTTGTGTAAGCTCGCTCGGTAAAGGTTTTTTCAAACAGATTTCACTCCGTCATTATATTTAGTTGGTTACTTTTATAACGATAGTTTGATAACAATAAAGTTATGGATGTCAAATAAATTGCGCGACGCTACTCACGTGTTTGCTGTTAAAAGGTACGCCTAATTAACTGGTTGTGAAGACGAGGGTCGAATAGATTACAGAGTATTAATTAGTTTTAAATACATAAATGAATAGGTTGTAACAGTAAAAGCTTCGCTTTCAGAAATACGTGCTAATAGAGAAAGATGAAAAATTATAGCGTGGGTTACTGACAAAAACACGATAATGTTGTTTTTGAGGTAAATAAAAGTATTGATTATGTAATCTACCTAATTTTCTTTCTACCTAATTGCATATCTATTGAACGTGCGTAAAAAATAAAACAATGCTTAAACTTACGTACTTACCTTAAAATGACGCATAGAACGTACGCATAGTATATCTCATAACACAAAGGAAGAAGCGGTTGGTCATATCAAAACTGAAGCCATAAAAGTTTCATTATAATCTCTGAGATAGCGGAACAGTCGTGTGATTGAACACTACGAACGGAGTGCGCAATGGCGTCTTAAAACTTAAAAGCGATTATACACTGTACTCGAGAAAAACAGTTCAAGTAACAAACCATAGATAGATCTGGCCTGATCTATACTTATCATGCAGATACTAGAATTTCCATATAAAAACGTTGTAATTGTAACTATGTAATTTAAAGGATAAGACAAAGGCAAAACTGCATTGTATTATACTATAAACGCAATTACAATTCTAACCATAATAAATAAACGCTTAAAAAAGTAAAAGGATTACCTGGGTCGCCGGTGGCACTGACAACACAGATAACATAGCACACCAACGACTCAAGAACAAACATTTATCTGTCACATAAATGGTTGCCCCGGCCGGGAACCGAACCCAGGACCCCTCGCTTCGCAGGTAGGGTCACAACTAGGCTCCGTTGCCTATTTGAAAAAGTAGAAGGAAGACCCCGAGGGTCGAGTGGTATGAACATGACCGTTAGACTTCCGATCAGGGGCACCTCGGTTCGTAATCTATACGGACCACTAATTTTGAAAAATTGTGTGCCTATTAGAATTAATTATAACTTGCGTTAAAGGAAAATATCGTTAGGTAATCAGCAAAAATCTGATTGTAATCAATAATGTTCTCGAATGTATGTGAAGTCTATATGACTATGGCCTGTCGCCTCACAATGTGAGAGGCGACCCGATCCCAGCAACAGGGACAGAAGTGGGTTGCGAAGAGAAAGACGAAGTAACTTCCATTTTCTCTTACGATTTTTTTTATAAAAATGTCCCTTCATTATTTGCGATTAGATAACTTAGATGATTCTTCAAATAAAACCAAATTTCTCATAGACTTTATGTCGTTAATAGGTTAATACAGACCATAAAAAATTAAAAAATTATGGATGTCACATTAATAGCGAATAAATACAGAATGTAGATACCACAAAAATAATAACAGCAGATGCTACCAGTGGAAACTCCTCGTTATAGTCTAAATCCGTACACAATCCAGTCGTAAAATATGGCCCCAACAATAAAACAGAAGTGCTTCGCTCTACTTCAGCTGGCGAAAGTGCTGTATTCTTAGAAGGATGAAGTTTTTACTGGGTACTGGTTAATTTCTTCTAATCTGACATTTAGAGTTTATAAACGCAAAAGTGACCCCGTAATGGAAATAATTGAATTAGAAGATAATGCCAGCCTAATGCCAGCTATCCCAATGAATCTGTTTTAAAAATAGTTTAGAAAATGATTTCTATACCATTTTTAGAGTTAAATAAATAAAAATTTGTCTCGTATATAGGACTCCAATGTATGTATATTCATTTAAATATAATGTTTATAGATTGAGTTTAGATAGAGCAGGTCGTTTTGACAAATTAGCTACATACTAGACTTAGCTGCAAAGTCGCCAGCAAAGTTCTAAGTACCTACTTCTTATTTTTTCTGCTGTTCTTTTAAATCCTATAATTCAAAGGTGTTGAAAATAGGAGTCAATATAATTTATGCGCCGTATTAAACTTAATATTCCTATTTGCTCGAAGTTTTTTCTTCTTTTGTAACTTTGTGAATGAACATTTTTAATTACTTTAATATTTTACCAATAAAAATTGTTCTCATCAGATATTAGCAACTTACGCTTATATGGATGCAAGGTAGAAATTTAAATTCTATTATATAGATTTTATGTAACTCATGGATAGACTTTTTGATTGACTGATCGTAATATCGTTATAATCTCTAACAGTTACACGAAAATCTTTACAGATTTAATAAATCGGTTTATCAGATTAATCAACATATGACGTATAAAGCATTGGTGAGTATGGTAAATGATATTGAATATTTTAACAATAATGAGTGATTAATTAATGAGGTTTTGCATGTCAAAAGCAGCAATGAATTAAGGGTTGTGGGCAATATTAAATTCAGACAACGAATTAATACTCGTAACATTTCAGAAGCAAAAGAGTGTATTGTCACATCCACACATAAAACGCAAACAAAAATATAGAATAATGTAACCATTTGTTCTCATTAGCGGTAGAACCAACGCATTAAATTGGAATATAGCACTTAACATAACTCATTTTAATATTTATCACGGAGAACAAAGAGTTTTTAAGAACGTTGGAATTACGCCACGCGAAAATAGTAAATTACCTGTCATAGTTCTAAATCTTCGTACATTCTACTGTTGTCGCAAGTAACTTTATAACATTTTATATTGCAACTATAAAGTTGTACAAAATATTAGATCTGTCTAAATTTCAATATAAAATAGTATCGAATACAAATGGAAAATAAAGTTTGCCGGGATTTGTCATTTAATGATAATTAGATCCAAATATACGCAACAAACTGTCTGAGTGAAATCACACTCAAAACAAATGTCTTGTAGCAAACAATGAAAAGTAACGAAAATTAAAAGATTTAGTAAGGGACATAAAACTGCTACAACGAAGATAAAACAAATATTTATAAACTCATCATTATGTGTTAGGTAATCAGTCACAAGAAAGTAGGATCCAAAAACCGAATTACATTGTCTACAAGCTGCGGATATCCCAGAGAATGTTGACAGCGTCCCTAAATCAACTGAGAACAATGTTATTCTGAACAAAATTACCCTTTTATTATTGTTTTTTATGAATTATCGCCTACATCTGATCTCTTTTTCTTTTGAGCCCGCACCGGTAGCATTTATCATGGTCTTGCCTGTTATTGTTCCATCTTTTGTGTACAATCCGAGCGAGATGGAAGATGACGAGACATTAGTCATCGGATTTGGTTTTGTTTCATGGGATAGCTCGTTTGTGCGGATTAAGATGCTCTTGAGGCTGCGATATTAGGCAGAAGATGTTTTAGAAATAGACTTCAATGCCGAGATTGTAAATATGACTTTAAAAGTTAAGTAAGATTATTTTACTTTATTGATTGAAATATTTCGTAGGTAGTGCAATAAACGCATGCAAATGCATACACTAAAATGCATAATTTAGAAAAAAATTTAAAAGTGCATTTACACACAAAATATTTCATTCAGTACTTTAGCACTTGTTTGTTTTATATTAATTACCAAACATTTAATCAGTCGTTTACTCATGACATAATGTATGTAGTTTATAGTCCCACAAATTAACAGTTAAATCAATTAAAATTAACACTATATTATATTGTCCATTAAATGCTGGCTTAAAGGCTCCTGAATACGAATGAGCATTAAACTAAAATCTTGTGCTTAACGCTCGCGTGAATGAGCGTTATAATATTCGCGTCTACAACCAAAATAAACCAAAAGCCGAACGGAAACGGCCGATATATTATTAGACACGACAATTCTATTATTTTTATTCGTAACACATCTCAGAGATTTGCCCATAAATCTGTGATGGCAGACATTTCCACCTTTAATAGTATGGAAATGAGGATTCCTAGAACACAACGCGTCGCTTCACACCCAATTAGTAAAGACGGTAATGGGAGACTTAATTTCAATTTGAATATTGTAACCGAGAGCCATATAACAAGACCTGCACCCGGCTTTTACGTGTTCACGGACTTAATTTATGTGGTAGTAAAATAACATCTTTTACTCTTGATTGTTTTATGAAATCAAATAATAATAATTTATCAAATTCATTACACGCTTCGCGTTCTAGTATTTTTATTTGCGGTAGCATGATAAATCTGTGAGACATCAGTTTTAATTTAACTGCGTGTAAAGTTCCAAATTATAACTCAGTTGTTTAAAGTTCCAGATTGCAAACCTGTCCTTTTTTGAAGCTCTCACAAATTCGTCCAAGTATCGTCAGCAATGTCATTTATTAGTATTCGTAACACATGTTCGTCTTTACATCTCAGCGGTAGACCGATGTCGCCATTATGACCGGGGACATCATTCATTTGAGCCGCAACGCATTATTTATCAGAAACACCATTCTGTTCATTGTTTCATAATAAAACATTAATTTTGTCAACGGCCTCCACGGCTGAACGCGATATTCCAATATTAGAACTTCCGTTGACTAAACAACAAGAAAACTTTGCCGTCCGATAAATCTAATTCTTTATCTGCCGAGCTGGGTCGTTATTGAGCCAGGCTAAGAATGTAAGTAGAAAATAAATTGTCATACATCGTGCTCTCACAATCCGATGTTATTTCAGCAACCGTTTGGAACACATGCAAACCTTGTACAATCTCAATAAAAACAAAAGGCCCATCACTAAGAGCCGTCGCAAAAAAATTGAGACCACGTGCATCTTGAATGTAAGCAAAAACGGTCAACAATATGCCTAATCTACAATCCATGTCACAGGCTAAAGGTTACGGAAGGTTGGACAAAAAATTAACTCAAACCGAACTGTTCTGTTCTTGTGAAATCGACCGTACATCCCGTATTAGCCGTGCCAGTTTAAATTTTATAGCTATGAAACTAAAGTCCAAATTGATTTGGCGAACGGCGCAGGATATAAACGCAGCATTGTTCATACCTTAGGGAGTAGTGACAACAGATTTTTGTCTTTTTTCCCATTTCACATGTGGCATCGCAATCCTGGACGATATGTGTCACATGTGTCGGTTTTGGGTTACTCGACAATAATGACTGCCTCTTCAAAGTTTCTCATATCTCGGGCGTCCATTACATTTGCGTTTTAGGATGATTTTGATTTCTAAAGTTGCGTCAATACCTACTCGCCCGCTTTGATGTTCAACGTTTACTTTTAAACGAAATACGATCCGTTCTTTGAGATGTCATTCGGTTATCAACAGGTGACGCGGGGGCAGCTGTTTTCTTTCCGCCTAATTGAGCGTCAGGTAATTCACGAAATATTACATTCGTATTTCAGAGCAATCATTATCTCCCCATCGGTTCTTTTACGACCAAAACAAAGGCAATAAATCGGGTAACTGCAGCGACTAAGTAATCCTACACCGTGAAGCTACTGAAAGTTATCTGGTCAATAAATTCGGTTCGTCCATAAATAGAACTATAAAAATTATTTTACGATGCCCGAGTGAGTTACATTAAGACAATGTTAGGCACGTATTTCACAATGGCTACATTATGAGTTAATTGATTCGTCCACAATGGTCTTTGTGCGAGTGCTCGTTACCACAAAGATATTATTGTCTATAGCCGGGCAGACGTCTGGTAACACTTGATCAGAGACAAAATGCCTTTGTAACGTTTGGTCCAAAGGCGCCATCCGTAACTTAATATGGATTCTAATTAATACGGCTTGATTTTGGAACAGAAGTTCATTTGGTAGTTAGCTGAGTAGAATACGGTTTAAATTTCGATAACATCAAACTATTCAGATAGAATGAAGACATCGATTACATATATATAAATAGATATAAAACATAATGCAATATGGATTATTAAGATTATTTCTATGCGAATATTTGAGGACTTACAAACTGGTCAGTTCTTCTCAATTTATAAATAGAAAACAAATCATGTCGTCGAATTCACAGATTCTTTAATCTTCGAGTGACGCCAGTGCGAACTGAGAAAGGATTTTTGGAAATTAAAAAGGCGCGAGATAACCGAATTTCATGCCGGCGAAGCCGCAAGCGGATATCTAGATACCTACTTAAAAATCTCATAACTAAAGCTGGCGCTTCGCGGCCGAGACCGAGACAAGCGACCGAGACAGGAGACCGCGACCGTCACTTTGTATAGGCGCGACAGACTGTCTCGGTCTCGGTCGCGAGTTGTCGCCTATACATTGCCTATGGTCAAGTGCCGGTCGCGGTCTCCGGTCTCGGTCTCCTGTCTCAGTCGCTTGTCTCGGTCTCGGCCGCGAACCGCCACCTTTACATACCGCCACAACACGCAAACAAAACAATATTTTACCTGCATCAAAAAAACTTACATTGAGTATTGTTATATTTTTTACACACATCGATAAAAATGAATCCGCTGTTTTCAATGTTTAGAGGCTTGAAATCTTTTTATTTTAGAACTGTTAACAACACATGTACTTTCGACCTTGGTTTACTAATATTTTTTGGATGTAGAATCACGTCAGTTAGATTCGGATGAGACCTTGGATAACCTTTGATTGACACGGAATAGAAATAACCTTAATAAATAAATAAGCTCGAAAACAATAAATATAAATCAATTCTTATAATGAGGCATCTTGACCGATAAAGATTGCATGATTGCTGCAAAGTCCTCAAGTAGAAGTTACTACATGGGGATAATAACATAGTTATAATTGACTGGACCACACGGGAAGCATCAGCTTCCAAATAAAAGAATCATCAAAATCGGTTCACCTAGTCGAAAGTTCTGCGGTAACTTAAATAAAAAAAATACAATCGAATTGAGAACCTGCTCCTTTTTTGAAGTCGGTTAGAAATAACTAACCAACACAGACACAGTCAGATAGTTCATCTCTCTTGATATTAATGACAGTTCTTCTCTTCAATACAATTTTATTAATACAAGAGATTTACACGACAACATATTATTATGCATGCCAAAAAAATGGCAAAGCGCGAGTCGTAACGTGATATGTTTCAACGGAATCAAAGCAACATGTGTAATAGGTACATATGTGCGCGTTTTATCTTAAAATACAAATTATATTTGAATGCACACTTTTATAGTTTTATTTTCGTAATTTAGTTTTGTTAGCATAAGTAAATCCTACATTGGTTAAGCAATGTCTACACCTACTAGCATAGATTTTTTTTTTGTTATATTTTGATGATTTTGTTCTGATAATTAGGTTTGGTTTAAATAACTTTTATCGATAACTTACACTAGACGCGTAGGCTTACAAAGTTGCCCTTTCTTGCCTCCTCCTAGGTATGCCCTTGAATTAGTTTAATTTTTTCATGCGCATTCATTATTTCTGATACATTTACCAACGTTAATACTATTCTTCTATTCTATTCTATGTTAGACATAGAAAAGACCAGTGTTATTACGTGTACAGGCAACAAGAAAGTGTATTATTTCCGGCAATTTTCACCCTAATTTACCGTGACATTGTCAAACAGGAGGGGACAGTCGTGAACAATAGTGTAATTATGTGCAAATGAAAAGGCGTATCTTGGAGACACTGACGACGGGACGATAGTCATATAACACGTCAACGGGGTCGTAAAACTGAAACTGAACTGGTTCCGGTATCGGGAAACAACTCTGATTCAATGGTTTAATTTACTGCGTACACACTTATATTTGTTATTAAGTATGTCGCTTTGCTTGCGTACAATTGTAATCAAGATAACAGTATAGGTAATAGTAAGATAAACGTAAATAACATTTTATAAGTGGTATAGACTTGTTTTCAGAATGAAAAGATCACAAAATATCAAAATATTATGTATAAGATAACTTTTAGGTATCTGTTACATTAACGGCAGCCGATACTATTGAGTCAGAAATTAATAGCTAGACTAAGTAACCATCCTCATCCTGATTTGAGTATCGTTCTGGGTTTGAAAATAAATAAATGTTAGTTGTAGGTAATTTTTTATTCAGAGATTATTTTTGGTACATAAAACATTCCTCTGTAAATCTTAAGCTGCAGTTGATTATTTATCGATTATTTTTACTGTTAGAGGAGACAGTGAAATCATTTGGGAAACAATACAGCTATTAAGATCATCAAATCAAACAGTAGTCTAAAAGCAAATAATACTTACATCACTACATTTACAACTACTAATCGCAATAGTCTTCAAAAAGCCGAACACAGCCCAAGGGCTTACGCGTCGCAATCGATGACACTATTTCAGTGTCCCCGACTAAATATATAATGCCCCGGCCATACCAGATCAATATCTGATTGGACGGATGCAATAATGTACCGTTCACGGGACAATTCACTTGGCAGAGTCCGCCGCGGCTGGCATTAGGTGCCCCGATTAAATTTAGTCCCTAGCATTTACAAATTATCCGCCATTATGACACAGTGACAAAAGGGCGTAATCCATCATGTGTAAGTGGATGCTTTGGTAGATATTGGTTATAGTTTCGAGATCAATTTGTAGGAAAGAATAAAAAAGGCTTGTTGTAGAACTTACCAACGTAATTAACAACAACCTCTGCTTAGTGGACTAACTATCCCAGTGGCAAATTTTCTGTAACGGTCACAGTCGTTACGGGCAGCAACGGAAAGGTGGTGCTGCATGCTCGTTTGTTACCTTAATTCCATAAAAGATACAAAAAAATTTCTAGTACCTGAGCTGATAAACGCTTGATTTCGTACTACGTCTCTATTCGCTGTATTTTCCCCTAATTAATAACAATAATTTAAAATGTAATGTACCTAATACATATCGTAATAATAAGAATTGTTATTATCGATAATCAGCTGAAACAGCACACAGAATGTAGTTCAGTTCATGAAATAAACTCACGGCAAATGTGGCAGTTGGAAGTAAACATGTTATATTACGGACGTATGTTTGTTTGTTCGACAAAAATGGCGTCGGGAACAACGTTAGATTGACACGTTGCGGTATTGTAATGTTGGTTTAATGATTTAGGGCTTGTCGATTGTGACGGACCGACGGGTAATGATGGACATTGTTTTATTAAGTTTATGGTGGTTGGTTTATAACCGTGCTGTTTATGGGATGTTACAGGTGGCAAACACACGAGAGGTTATAACGAGGTATGTATAGAAGTTCTAACACTTTCCTATCTTGTGTATATTTTTTAAACGTGTACGATATTACGTACGATACGTGTGATATTAGAGAATTTAAAATTTCTGGTGTTTTAAAGGTAAATCATTTTATTTTATGTTCAAACTAGTAGCTCTTTTTTTAATTGTAAACCGATTGTAATAAAGCATCAAGTTAGATAAAGGGTTTTATTAGTACCACAGTAACAAGGAAAAACATGCAGTACACTGGATATTTTTAGTCCTGTTATAATAATAATTTTTGTGCTATTTAGCTTCAAATCACTTGCTAAACAGCTCGTAAATCGGTTGTACAATTTGAATCACTGCGCTCAAACGAATCCTTTCTCTCACGCCACACGTGCAGTGGAACTATTGTGTATATTGTGTACGTGTTTCCTCCGGCTCCAGTGTCGTTTGACAATCGTACAGGAAGCCCTTTGTGGATCCAGAGTAGATCCAGAGCGCCGTAGCGGCGGCACGTAAACTCAGGTGGGTGTGATTTGATTTAATGGTGAATTTATGATTTTATAGATTGATATTGATAAACCGATTAAATAGTACAGTAACAATAACGTCTTTGTTCGTTTGAACGAATATCAGCTTAAATACATGTACAGAATATGGTTATTTAGTAAAAAAAACTGCAATAACAATAGAATAAAATTTTTAACTAAAACAATATGGATTTGCAGTCAATCTGTATGCAAAGGGGCCGCGCTCAGCACATACCGCAGTAAACTACGACCGCTGCTTTTCATACACAATAGATAGATTCAAAGTTCAGGTGTGTATAAGATAATTATTTTAACCTTAAACGCCGATAAAATGGTTTAATAAGTAACTATAAGTAGTTTTAGGTACACATTGGTTGCAGCAAGTCAAGACGCGACATTAGATTAGGTGTGCCCATTTCCCTATTAAAATACTCATAACTGAAAGATGTACTGTTTTATTAGAACTTAAGTTTTATTTTAAATCCAATTACTAAATACTATTTTCTACATAGTTGGCCATGAGAGGTATTATGTTGGATTAAAATTAAATTTCACAAAAATACAGTTAATACACAGACGTATAAGTTAGTTAAAGAAGTACTTTCTAAGGTTTAATTAAAGTTCGTTTTACTAACATGAGAAAAAATATACACCTCTTAAATATACCGCTGTTCATATACATAGATCTCAATAACACTTTACTTCATAGATGTACGACTTTGTTCATAGATGAATGGCGATATAAAAACTATAACTCCATAAAGGTATTTTAGTAAAACAAACACATTGTTCTCGACTGTACTGCATCCTGTGAATCTGACGTATTTTTAGAATCTTTCGATCTTGAAAGTCATAAAATCTTTATTATAAATATGGACGGGGCGATAGTTCGTTTTATGGAATATGTTTTAATAATAATCAAACGTTTGTTGCGGGACTTCCGTGGCCGGTCTTTGTCGCTTTCGAGGAAGGGGATATGCATAGACTTAACTATGTTCGGTTCGTAAAGTAGTAGAAGAGAACGGTAGTAGAACTGTTTACGAGGCGCAGAGAAAAAGAGTTTAATAAGAAAAGATTATAATGAACGACTTGAACGACTCGTTACTGGTAACTCGAAAACATTGGTTTAAAGATCGGTTGAATTTAGGACCCGGGCACGGGCATTAGTCGACTATGAAACTATGATAGATAATCAGGCCTACGTGAAAGCGAGTAAGACTTAGACTTGCTAGACGATAGATGTAGTCTCATCACAACCCATAACTGTCCCACTGCTGGGCTCGTCTTTTTCCATTCCAGGCTTCCACTTTTGTCAACAATCTTAGCTGCTTCAGTATGAGTTGTATACGCACCGACTACCCTGGATATCCTAGTGCATGTGAGCGTAATTTCTAGAAAACGAACCCATAAATCAGGCGTGTAGTCCCTCTCTTACGCACGATCTCAAAAAATTGTTTCGTGCACAATGCTACTTCCTCTATATTCACTCTTCAATAATTGTCCTATAATTGCGCAATAAACCACGTGCTAAGCAAACGAAGGGTTCGGTCCAAACAATGAGGGAACTAAAAGTGCGTAGAGCAACCAACGTTGCCCGTAGTGGCTTAAGTTATGGGAAAAAGCGACTGTACTATTACATTGTAATGTAATTTTGTGAAGAAAATAAAATTTGATTAATAAATAAAATAACAATTAGTCCGGAACATGATACTCATTTCATATTTAAAGTATTATTAAAAATTACCAAATAATTAACTAGCATTTAGTTAATTAACTTAAGTCCATAAAAAACTGTAATATGGTTCAATATACTCTATGCCAGGACTTCCCAACCGGTGGGGCACGGCCCCCCCAGAGGGGCGTAGAGGAATTTCAGGGGGGGCATACTAGGTACGTTATCATCATTTCTGAAAAAATATATTTAACGCGTATGTAACTTTGACGCGCACCCCCCCCCCCCCCCCCCTCCGTCATGTAAAAGGGGCATAAAAATATAATTTTTGGTTTAGGGGGGGCTTGGCGAAAAAAAGGTTTGATACTAGGAATCCATAATAATATCATTACAATATCAAAACCTGTCGCTCGTTACTTGACCCATACCCGCAAACCGTCTTTCAAGTCAACGAAACTAAAGAAACGGATGGTCGTTGTCTCCTAGACTGACAAATTACGGGTCGGGGGTTCGATTCCGGAGGGTGCACTATTGTTACGCACGGAACGAAGTTTGTTTAGTATGAAAATCGAAGTGAATTTGTTTTAAAGGGGTGTTAAATGAAATTACAGTTCGGAGGGTACCTACTCGAGTCGTGACAATAATTGCCCAATCAGGTCTCTCGATTCACCAATTCATTCAATCGAAAATTGCATTAATTACCTATTGTTTAAGGATTAAATTTCAACGTGAGCTGGCGATCTTCAGCCATGTGACGTCATTTGAGGAAACCGTCTAACTTGCCGAACTTCAATAGTTAATTCTTGAACGTACACAGTAGTCTCCGCTAATCCGCACTGGAGCAGTGTGGTAGAGCATGCTCCATACCTCCTTATCAACCCGTAACTGCCCCACCCCAGCCCATTGTCTACCACGCTGGCCAAGTGCGGATTGGCACACTTCACACACCTTGAGAACATTACGGAGAACAGGTGTGCAGGTTTCCTCACGATATTTTCCTTCATCGAAGCAAGTGATAACTAATTTTAATACGCACATAATTTTTCGAAAACCAAACCACTTGGCTATTACTGCTTTTATCTTTTTTATGTATTAATAGAGACAACATATCTTGTTTAAAATACTTATTTTATTCATATGCCACATCTTTTCACTTCGATCAAGGGCGCGGTAAGAGAGCTGTCAAACTCCCGCTAGTGATGGAGTTACATCGGCGCGGCCATAGTGTTGCACATTATCCCCTGTTCCGGTATTTCATCTAACAGTATGTATATATTTTTTCAGCTATTCAGTATATAGGAATTTTGTAAAAATCATGGCTTACAATGGGGTGTTACATCTGCCCCGTATTTTAGACAGAATTTTACGTCTCCCGATTACTTCATCCCCCATGCATTGTTACTTGTCATTCAGAGCGAGCGATTTGCAAGACAAATCGCAACCCGGCCAAATTAAGTAGGTGCGTCACGTAACACGTTACTATTGTGACGGGTAATTCGCAACTTGGCGGTGTCACCCCGGGGCTTGACTTGGATTTTTTTTATTAATTCCCAACACGTCTTTTTCGTCCCTGTGTTCCATTGTAGAAGCCATGGGTGTGTACGATATAACGCCTCCTATGAAAGGAACTGAATGAATTTAGTCCTGTTTTCGAGTATTGTGCGCGGCTGTTACGCCTATGTTAAGCCGGTCAACGAGCTTATGGGTGACCTGCGTAAGTTGTCAGTACCACCCAATAACAGGGGCGTTGCCAATGCGTTGTCAGCTAAGAAGTTAGGTATACAAAAGGTAAAGACAAATGTACCTACTTGGTGACTTCAACAATGAAGCCGAAGGAAAGATAAGCTTATTGAAGTAAGCGGGTGGTAGCCAGCCCGACTTGTGCCCTATCACCAAGCAGAAGTTTACGGTACTCTGATCTGCACAGCATTGGGTTCCGTATTCTAGACAATTGAGGCGCTCAGAGCCCAGCGGTTTGAGTCGATCGAAAGGGTGCTGTCGGTAGTTTGATGGGTGACCGCTTGTGGCAAAATTTCTTGGACGCTTCCGTGCTTCGGATGGCACGTAAGGCCATCGGTTGTTATCATTTGGTAGCAGTCGTTAAGCCATGTCGGAGGCCTTCGGGCGGCAAAAAAACTTCGTACACTTGGGTTGGCCACTAACCCCTCTGCCGATTAATGGAGCAGTGTGGTTGACTATGCTCTAGGCCTCCAGTGAGGAGATATCCGCAGAGGCGGAATGTCGAGAGCGCCCTAGGAAAGCACCTCATTGGCGCCCCTCTAGTGGCCAAATATTATAACTCTATTAAAATATGTGCACGCGACCCCTAGTAAACTCGTGCCCCTAGACAGGTAGGCACATGCCTGATATCCGTGCCCTATAGTGGACCATTATTAATGGATTGAAGCCATTCTAAGCAATTACGTTTTCTTCCATCGATATTGACCGAACAACTCCGTAAGACAACCTCTGCCTCCAGACATCTGTCAAAATTCGTAAGAAGACTCGTAAGTAGGTTTACGATAATGGTGTAGGTAATTTTGCCAATTTTATACCTACCAGTGCGTCGTAACATCACCTCGCACATTAAACTACTTTGATATCGTCCTGTTTGTTTGTATACATGTATGTGATCGGTACATCAAAGTACAATTTACCAAACTGGTCTGTCATAAACATAAGTGTATCACTCGTTGCAAGGATTTACCTATATGTATCATGCCAGATACATTGGCTAGTTGGTAACTGTTTGGGGATCCGGGTTCGATTCTCACACGATGTACGGTGATAAGTTATTTGTGTTTTCTATGCCACCCGCGACATGGAATCCTAGTGCGGGGGATGAGTGTGTTAGAGTGTATTTATTTAACAGCAAAAGATTTCATACTTACACGATAATCATGAACTTTCTTTCAGATTATAGTATAAAAGTATTAAACCTCTTCCCCATTTAGTACCTACCTAAAATGTACAATGTTCCCATACAATTAAAATTAAACTAATCCCGAATTGTAATAGCGCCGCGAAGAAACATTTCATAATAAATAGTCCGAAACTTGTTCCAAAATGTGTGCAATTCACACGTGGTAGAATTGAAACTTAAAAAAAATGAAACGTCGAAATCGTGAGTACCCGTACACATTATAATGTTTAGTGTCCGCGATGATATCAGTTTAAAATTATAAGTCAGTCCAAATATTGATGTTTTGCTTTGCTTACGTAAGCCGCAATTTTGCCGTAAAAGGTATTGCTCTGGAACCTTGGAGCACGCAAGCGGATAATGCTTCTCATCTCATTTTCTCCCACGATAAAATGTGTCTGTCTCTTTTACTGTCGCTTTTTCGCGTCATTTCCGTTTCATCGACTTTGATGCTAAAGAAGTTTTCGTTTCAAAATGCCTTTCATTTATTTTTGTTACTTTAGTCGTTATGACATTTTTGTATTCTGATCTGAAAAAAATTGAGTAGAAGTTAGATACTACTTACTTTATATGTATTTTTTTTTTAATCTTATATGTTTTGATAGATGTTCTGCCCCATCAGATTTTACGCGTTACATGCAATCTTTAACTGCCAATGAATTTAGACGCGTTTGTTCCAGATTCGTAAAACCAACGAAGCAATAACAAAATTAATCCTTGTCTGTTACAAACCAGCCCGTTCGCAAGAACCGAAAGGCGGCACTTGTACAAGCTATTACAACATTGACTTATGAATCATAAAATTTTTAACGCTATATTCGTTGACCACGGTGTTTGATTTTAGCGTCCCCTTAGCACACCACATCCTATACATGTCGATAAATCGGCTGTTAAACCTAACCGCATCTCCGATTTACAGCTAGTTTAAAACGTTTATACATTTTTAGTCTGTGTACGTTTGGTTAAATAGTTACAATTTTTTCTTTAATATCCATCGCATCCGGTAAGCAAGGTTTATATTGGATTGGATTTACGAGCGTGTTCATTGCGAGCGCTGTTTTATATAAATATGTGAGATGATTTCCGGTTGGTTAAGAAATATAATATTTATTAAAAACAATTGCTGGTGCTATCCTAGTTTTGAAATGGTGTCAGTTTTGATAGGTGATAGAATCTGGACGATGTAAAGGTGTCTGAAACTATTTCTGATGTAAAATATAAGCAACTCGCAGTCGACATTTTGCATAAAATTTGTTATGGATGAAATTACGTTTTAATTTTAAGTCGTTTTACGATAATATTTTTTAAACAAATTTTTAATTTTAGAATACGAACCTACCTACCATAATACACATGCAGTATATTTTTAATTATAGGTACATATATTTCTATGAAATCTCAGCAATTATATTTTTATTAAATGTCGTTGTACATAAAATATGTTGCACATAAAATGGAAATATATTTAAATTCTCCGATGATTGGCGCCAATAACGCCGTTTTTTAAACAAAAATAAATCAATCGAAGATCGTTTTATAGTATTCGATATAGTTAATATTATTATCAGATTTTAAAACAGTCTAAAAACGACATTATAAATATGAAACCAGATTATTGACTATCCTTGAGAAATGAGACAGATCAGTAGGTATATTCGCGTTTAAGCTATTTTTAAGCTTCTCCTAATGTTAGTAATCTAACGATAAAAATCGGAAACGACTGCTTTAATACATGCCCATCGAAGCCTGGAATTGGCCTCAAATTTTTTTTGTCATCAGCGGTTACTCATTCAGTTACAATATAAATAGATATGTACCTACCATAATTTTAAGATTGATTCAGCCACGTAAATAATTAAATATACTTAGATACCATAATTTTAAGACTGATTCAGCTGCGTAAATAATTACAAACAGTAGAATACCTACAATAAAAACAAAAATTGAAAATTACATTGAAAAATATTTTTCTAACCGCAATCGCAATGAAACCTTCAGAAATGTATAGATATTTATTGATGCAAGGATTTTTTTGCTAATTACATATTAATTAGCTGGCATTAATTTTTAGTCTTTAATTAATTGGTCGTATTAGCGAAACATTATGTATGAGTCGAAGCGGGATAATAAAACTGTTGAAATCATAAAATTAAATGGCAGAAAATAAAAAAGGAATGTAATAAATAATGAATATGTTTAAATAGTTAATCATATAGGTATTTTAGGTGCTGAAAGATATCAGTGCGAAAGGTTTAAAGAACTGAAATTATCGATTAACCATAGCTAGGTATTGTATTGCCCAGGTATCTAGGTGGTAGGTAGTAGTAATATTTCTATAAATATTGTATCTGTTTCTAATTGGTGTACAATAAAGTGTTATTGTATTGTAGGTTTAGGTTTGTAGGTAGGTATTGTATCTTTTGAATTCAAAACATTATTGTTATAGGTAGGTATTAGTTATTTATTGAAAAAAAACTGATATTTATATTAGATTGTAGTTAATAAAAACAATAACTTATTTGAATACCCCGAAATATATAGGTATTTAATTCGCTTCTCATTTAAAAGTTCGCATTCAAACGCCAGACCCGTTAAGCAAAACCACATACATGTCTTCTTCATGTGGGTAGTCGAGAGGTTTTAATTTATATTTACAAGTAATGTATAGCAACCAACTTTATAAACTCAACAAGGCATAGAAAAACTTGGAGAACAAGGATCACATATTAATGCACGATGAAATAAAGAAACGTACGAATTTACGTGGTTTTGTTTGAAGCAGACTTTTAATTTACTCGCTTCTGCATCGTAATCGCACGCGTCGTTAACGAAACTCCTTTTATTACAGATGGTAAGAACATTTAAAGAAATTTAAGAATGAAATAAAGACTCACGCGACCGAAAAACGGCGTTTCGACAAATAACAGATCGACTTGCTTTAATTTAGTGCCTCCTTGTTTTTACATTTTAAAGGTGTTGTCTCACTCTCTATTGCTTAAGACTTAAAGCTGGCGGTTCGCGGCCGAGACCGAGACACCAGATCGAGACAGGAGACCGCGACCGTCACTTTGTATAGGCGCGATATGAACTTCGATGTAATGTAATTCGATGCGGCGTATGGAACCCCGAAAAATGTACGAGTACTCGTCTAAACTTACTAAAGTCTAATTTGAACCCTATTATACATTTAACTCCGCTAATCCGCATATATGGCCTGTACCCCACAATGTGGGAGTAGACCCGTGCCCAGCGGTGGTCATGTCATGTCATGTCAGTTTTGGGTTGCGATGATATTGATGATAAATTTAAGTTTCGCAGCTGAATCTATCCATTAGTTTTAATTTCGTAGGCCACAATCTCCGAGAATTTTTGAGACAACGAGGATAGGGATAGAAAAGAAACTGGCTCACAAATTAGTTCAATGAACGAATATTACAAATACACTAGTGGTCCCAGCGTACTTCGTACCGCTTTATAATTAAAAAATGTTTTAGTGATATATCGACAGCAACGCCACCTACCGGGTCCAATTGTGAATCTAAACCATTCTCAAATCCACCTGAAGACACACAAAAAATTTCAACCAAATCGGTCAAGCCGTTTAGGAGGAGTTCAGTCACATACACACGAACAGAAGAAATATATATATTAAGATATTACAGAGATATATTACATACGTTCATTAACGCCATTTGTAAATATTCTCAGACATGGCTTCAACCCATTGATGGCCCACTACTGAGCACGGGTCTCTCCTCATACCTGAGGAGGCCTAGAGCATACTCCACCACGCTGCTCCAGTGCGGATTGGTGGAGGGGTTAGTGGCCAACCCAAGTGTCAGAAATTTTTAAGCCACCAGAAGGTATTCGACATGGCTTAACGACTGCTACCAAATGGTAACAACCGGGACCGACGGCTTTACGTGCCTTTCGAAGCACGGAAGCGCTCAAGAATTTTTTCCACTAGCGGTCACCCATCCAACTACCGACCGCGCCCGCTGTTGCTTAACTTTGTCGATCACTTGAGATTCTCAGACATAGCTTAAATACATTTCAGTCTAATATTGTAGCTTTTAAATTAAATGCGAGATTTTAATAAAAATACTTAACTTTATTTATCTAGCACTACAATGCAAGACAGATAAGATCGGAATCTGAAAACTGTAAGCGAGTATCTAGTTTACCGCTGTAAGCCAACACTGAAACATGCGGCCAATTACCGCCTGGTTACTTTTAAATTTTAAACGGCGTAATTTGAACGTCAACTCGGATCGACAATACGGTAACGCGAGTTTCTTGTACTGGGCGCCGCTGGCGTTCCAAATTGTATAGCAACTGGCAATTGTCACCTCCCATATTGTCACAGAGCCTTGATATGGCAGGGTATGTCTTGCAAGTTGAAGGAATCAGGGGAATTACCATTTGAGAACATAGTGATCAATCGAATCAGTGGAAAACTGATGGAAAAGTAAAAGTTCGTTTAAAACAAAACTGACGAAATATTTCCAAACTATTCCTTCCTTATTCTATGCTCTTTCTTCATTGCCCAACTGATAATGTCCCACTGCTGGCCAAGTGCGGATTGGCGGACTTCACACATCTTTGAGAATATTATTTAGAACCCTCAGGTGTGCAGGTTTCCCCACGATGTTTTCCTTCACCGAAGCAAGTGATAATTAAATTCTTATACGCACATAATTTTAGAAAATGTGCGAGTGGGATTCGAGCCCAGATCCCCAGGTTGGGAGTCCAACGTTCAAATCACTCGGGTTTCACTACTACCAGACACAAGAAATGGATTAAGAGTAATGTACCGTGATAAAATAAAATAAAACTTCTGGACAGAAGATATATTTAAGCTAGATTTGGCTGTTTCCCTGCGATTCAATCATCAGATCCTGGAGGCCTACTACGAAAAACAAAAGTCTATGTTTCAGACGTCGGATCGTACGTACCTACCTACTTTTTTCTACCAGTCACGGTCGCCAAATTATGTTTCGTGTGAACATATGGCATTTTTTAAAAGAAAACTCAATGCGATTATCGTATATAAATTTATTTTAATAGGAAAAGAAACATGTAACAGTAAGAAACAGTACCTACAATCCTACGGCCGAAACGTCGACTTTCGTTTTTCGTAGTAGGCCTCCTGATTTGGAGGCGGTGGGACCATTCGGAAGTGGGTACGTTCCTTCAAATAAAAAAATAATAATCGAAGTCAGTCCACAATTAATTGACGGAGAAGTCTGTGAACCTAAAAATAGAACCGAGCATAGAACCTCCTCCTTTTTGAAGTCTGTTAAAAATACCCATCATTACACCAATTACGCTGCTGATGATAAAACACTCAGCTTCAAACATAGTCTGATTTTTAATACGAACCCTTTAATTTAATGTATCGTAGAAAGTGTAAAAACATAGTATCGTAACTTCAAACATTAAAACTAATCATTGCCTGTCCAAACGTGTTCTGCACCTGTCCGACACTGATTCAACGACGTAATTTGGAAGCCTTATCTTATGAAATGAAATAATGCTAATGTGGTAATGACCATTTAACTACAAGTAAATAATTGCCTCAAGAAAGCTATCTACTGAATCAGTGTAAATTGGAACAAAAAAATGTAAGTAGGTACAGTGGTAGGTACCTATAATTAAATAAATAAGCGGAGCGAATGACAATGTCTTTTATTGCTAAATTACTAAAAATAATATTTTTGTATTAATAAGTAATACAAAAATAGTAATAAAGTACCTACCTAATCTACAAAGAATCTTTAGAAAACAGGTTGTAATATCGCGATAAATCCTTCGTACACTTTTTAATTTTTTTAAACTGGTTTACAATTCCATCCAATAGGAATTGAAAATGTTTAAGTTGTACACGAGAAATTTGATAGGAATTTCCTTTGTAGATAAGTGACATAAAAAGAATTAGGTAGATTAGGTAGGCAGGTATATTTTCTTGAAGGTAAGTGATATAAAAAGAATTAAGTAGGTTGGTATATTCTTTTGAAGGTAAGTGATATAAAAAGAATTAAGTAGGTTGGTATATTCTTTTGAAGGTAAGTGATATAAAAATAATTAAGTAGGTTGGTATATTCTTTAAGGTAAGAGACATAAAACGCACTAAATTATTCATATTATTATTCGTCTTATTTCCTACCAACTGTTGTTACCCTGTTTTGTATCTATTAATCAAATAGGTTAGTACATAGGTACAATAACAAGTGCCTTCACAACAGGTGACAGCATTACGCATAATTACATTTTGATTTATACCTACTTGATATTCAGATGTAAGTTACCTTAATGTTGCTACATTTAATGTTCACATTTAAATAAAACTAATACATATTAAAAACCTACAATTTATCTGTACAAATTTTTGATTTATATTTAATATTGTAATTGGATGAATACTGACATAAATAGAAAAAAGTTTGAAAGATTAAAAGGTTTAGTATTTTTTTCTGAGTAGATCGTACTAGATTATTTTTGAGCTATCCTATAAATAGGTAAATTACTCCACGGACATTTAAGATGTTTATATAGGTAGCCGATGTGTAGGTAGGTATACGTACGTATATTAGTAGACCTAACCTAACCTATAGGTACCTACCGTAACCTACCGCACCCGAATTAGTCCGTATTCTACGATTTTATAACGAATAACGGCATAACTTATTTAGGTAAGTAGTACCTACTTAATATAACAATTCCATGCTCCCTTTATACCTACTTACCTACATGATACTTCAATATCCTACTTAGTTATAAAACTGTATCTTCTAGATCTAATCAAAATCTAGTTCAATCCAGTTATGCAGGAAAATAGGTATTTAGATTATCCTTCTAGACTTCGGTACGTGACCTAACTGCTAAGATTGTACCCATATAGTGTATTCAGAAAAATTTTACGGGTATATTCCTATTTATTTAATTTTCTAATAAAATGAATTAGGAATATGAATGTTAGTACACTTACTTAAGTTAAAGAGGTAATTAACAGAAATTACCTTAAACATTCTCTATTTTACCTCTCAGTTACGTCTACGTCTATTCTGTCTATTGCGTCGTACGTACCTACGTATTATTTTTTTTAATCACCATTAAAGGGTGTAGGGAAACCCCTGCTTCATCCATCTTTGAGTAAACATCAAGTTGATATCTACTAAACATTAAAGTACCTACTAGAAACTTAACATAATTTTTACTATACTTAATTACAATTTAATTAAATTATCTAATCTTAATCTAGAAATAAAATTATAAAGTCAATCTGTATGATCTTTATCAAATTCAAGATATTCTTTTTTTTAAGATTATCTGTGAAAATATTTATACCTGGATCAGCAGTAGGTACGTTGCAATATCTAAATCTGAATTACCAACAAAAAAATTAATTAATTTTAAATCGAATTATCTCCAATAGGTACCTACTATAGAAATCCGTCCAATTATTCGAATTTGATTCTTGTTTTTTAACACACATTTGAAAAAAGTTATTAACGTTTGCAAAAATTTTTAAAACTTTTTTAACTAACAACCATAGGTCAGAATACAATCACATCCCCCAACTTGGTCATTCAAATTGAATAGACGTTTATTTTAACACGACAATAGTCGCAAATACAGACAAAAAATATACGGACATACTTATTTACGAATCACCTGTTCTGTTCATAATAACATTGACAGTTGACAGCAAGCATGAATAAATTTTCGGAAGTTTTATGTCAAATATTATCGCAAGCTCCATTAATTTTAGCACCTTGCTATTTGTAGCTGCGAAAATATTCTTATAAGAAACAGTTGCAACCTTAGTAATCTTTACTTCGTAAAGGTAATAAAATCCACTTACCTGGTGAGTTACCATTGTTCCTGCCGTTCGTGACATCAGTGATAAAGGAAAACGAACAATTAAAACGACAAAAAAAAAACTAAACATTCACACGTCCAATTCTATCACAACAATTCTTTGGCATTATTCTCACAGAGTCCAAGTCACGGTAACAACAAAAAAAACACAAACGAAACACAGAACAGATTTGAAAATCGAATCGGTCCAACACAAATAAGTCGGTGTAAGAATAGTTCGCGATCGTGTTCGATCGGAGCACGACACACGTCTGACGACCGCGCGGCGCCGACACACAATGCTGGCAGATCGAAACTCGTCGACAATACGCGCACGCTACAATGACCACCGCCCCGCGCCTCGCGTGCGACAGGGACGCAACCTAATGTCACTGCCCTATGAACAATGCCGTCCTTCGAACATCGCGAGCTTACAATAACCTCGCTAATTAAATCCACGGATCAAATTCGAGCAATAATTGCATCGATAATCGAGCCTGGGCGTCGAAAACGGAGATGAGTTTACAATCAATTGTCTATTATAACAGCGCGGAATCTATACAAAGCGGTAAGGCCGTCCTCTTCTAGCGGAGGATTGTGTGCGTGGTCGCGTAGCTCCCTCTCGCTCGAGCGCGTTTGCCGGCTAGGCGATGCTCCGTCCCTTTCTACGCCCCGCCCAGGCGAGCGTCTTTGAGTGTCGCGTCGCGATGCAGTGTGCGTGCCGAGCGCATTGTGAAAACTCGCACACCACAATGAATCAGGTGGGAGTACAAATCTACGAGGGCGTTTAAAAAGTCGATACAATCGCTGTTACACTGGTATTTGTGAAGAAAATTTTCTTTATTCTGGACTGGGCGTATTGTCGAGGCGTGGCGCGGAAAATGTCTATTGTGGACGGGCCGTTCGCGATTGGCGTGGCCCATTGTTGTGGATAGCAGTTTCCCGTCCCGGCGACGAAATACGACACCATCCTCGAATATTTTTAGATTCACTCTACCCATTTGCATGTCGGACACAAAAAACACTCCATTATTCTGTCAAAGAGCGTATTATCTACGTGACTGGTTTGCGACAATGGATACGACTGGCCTGTGTGAATGCACCCGATTCTTTTCGCACCTTTTTGTTACCTTAGCGAATAATAGTAGCGTTTACCTTAGGTAGGTATATTATCTAAAGCGCTCTGAGTTTATACAAATATATTATTATGTATACCATTTGTTATGAAACTTTAGTTATAGATAGGTCTTATAGGTATCTATGGTTAAATGATACGATCTAAGCAAATATTGCAAATGTAGGAGGTAAAATAATCATACTTACCTAGGAAACTATGTAAGAAGTAGGTTACTCCTAAGTAGAGTAGGTAGACTTAGGGGACTGTTTTAACTCTACATTGACTCTACATCTCTACATTTTACCATTTTTAGGTAATCTTTAATGGTTAAATTTACTTTTATTACACTATGGTAGGTCAATTAAATATGTTGTGGCTTCAACGCGATGTAGATTAATCTATTTATTAATTCCTTTCAATAGGTCGTATGTATGTAGATAGGTAGGTACATACCTAATGTGGAGACTACCCTTTGGAAGTAGGTAGGTACCTACTTATATCTTTCTAATAGATAGATAACCTATCTATCTATTCTGCCTAGCTACCCAATAAAACAGCACAGACAATTTAAATGCCTACCTACATATTTATAAACCTAATATCGTATCTAAAAACACATTTGAAACCAGTCATTGAGTTGACACCTATATTTAATACCTATCTACTGGCCAGTGCAACGGCCTCAACTAACAACATTAATTAATTTTAGGAATAACTGGTTCTGTTCGTGATTCCGAATCTATGCGAATTGTAACCATTTGTGACTGTGTGGCTTGCCGTTAAGTACCTACAGTGCAAAGCACGTAAGTATTTTTTGTACCTAATTGAGGAGGGCTCAAGGAGGGTTCAGGTGCTCAAGGGCTAAGTTAAGGTAAAAAAAGGGTAAGGTAAAGTAAAGTTCCTAAGGTAAAATTAAGGTAGGTACCAACGTACCTCCCTAAAGTAGGGTTGGTTATACCTAATTATCAAGAACCTAATAGGTACCTAGTGCCGCAACTACTTCTGCATAGTTTAGCAACTATGTACATAGGTAAGGTATCTGTTATCTATTGTTACCGATGTGCCGAGGAGTTTGTTTCGCTGCTTCTCCTCCTCTATTAGTTATTCTGTACTTCAGCATGCCGCACAGTAACACTCCCACTGTAAAGGTTCTCACGATCCTCATATCGCAACAACTGCGACCCATGGACCTAATTGGACCGAAACATCGGTATAAAATACCTACGCTAATCGCCATCATTGGGTAAAATTTTAGCATTCAGGATTCGAACCCAGAACCTTCGGGACAACGACGTACAACCACTAAGCTATAGGTAGGTAAGTGCTTTACTAAGGTACATTTACTAATGTTACAGTAATAAAGTTTAATTACAAAGACATGCCCCCGCGTCTCCCAATAACCTCCCTTACCTTAATAGGTAGCACCCCCTTTGTCGTGCGCACAGACATCGTATGTTATAGAAATGGCACAAGTTACAATTATTTGTTAGCTGCCAAATATTCTACTGATAAAAATAAAATAAAGGGACAATTTTGGCCGTTTTGGGGAGGCCTACAATAGATAATGGGTACCTTATTTATATTCCTCAATCCCATGTGCTTGTAGACCAGGCCGGTCTATTAGGATTCAGATCATATCAATATTAAGATGCAGCTACGGTAATTATTTATTTATTTACCCTTTACAGTAAAAGTCTACAATGGGCGGACTTGAGGCATTCTCTACCAGTCATTGTTATTGTTTTGAATAGCTGTCAAAGGAGCAAACTATAGCCACGTGATGGTCAATCACCGTTTCCAATGCACATGAATACCACCACCAGGCACCACCGATGCGTTACTGGCCAAGAAAAAGGTAGAAGAAAGCACCTAATGATTATCAAACCTCCAGATCGAACCCGACAAGTCTTCAAAATATCCAAGAATCACCAGAAAAAAATCTTTCTTTCTGCCAGTTCTAATCGTGGCTGACTCTGTGACCACAACGAATATTATCGACGGGCCCAGAACCGCGGACTCCCAATTACTTGATTGGTTTCCACCGTTTGTTTACCGACCCCTATTCTGACAAACTTGCTTCAAGATTGCCCTTTCAATAATAGCTACTGGATGGAGGGAAATTTAATAATACGTACATGTGGTTTGTAAGCGAGGCTAGAGTTATAACCTCGGTCCGAACATTTTTTATAATTTGTACTAGGTCGGGCAGAGCGATAGGAAATTTAAATACGAATAAACATACCTACCTAGTTTATAAACAGAAAAATCGGTTAGGATTGAGTGCCATTTTACACGTGCAACATGGACGACAAAACGACACAACAATATGTACTGTGGGCGCAAATTTGTGTGAAAACACTTAGTTTTGTCACGTCAAAATATCACAGTGACTATTCACAGACACAAGCCAAGAGGCTTTTTAATGCGACAAGTGTCATGTCAAATTCTACGTCAATTCAAAAATGGTTTCACTACTCGTATCTACAATTTTCAGGGTTATTTCGTGGCCATAATATGTCGAACCACATAGGTACATTAAATTTTGTTTTTAACGCTCGACGGTGAACGCGGATTGTAGCTATTTGCGTTTTGTAGCTCATTTGGATCGGACATTTTTTAGCGCGGACCCCACGTCCATATTAATAATAAGTCTATGACAACATAGATAAAAATAAGTTTCTTTTATTTGAGATAAAGACCCTAGAATCACAGTGTTTCTTGTTTTATATTACTTAATCACCCCGTCACATCAGACTTTTTAATGTCAAAACATGTACATGATATGACATAGAAATAGATCCAAGATAAGCATTCCGTTCCTATCTCCAATCCCGGATCACCGGCGGCTCCTAAAGCCTAATTAATAAAGCCATTAAAACGATATTTATCTATATTACGAAGGATAGTGTTACCGATGATCAATAAAAACATTTTTCTGCTGCAAAGCGGGAATATCTGAAGTATCTCATAGATAGCTGATAAGTCTGTTATTAAGTTATTCTAATATAACTTGTTTTACTGTTAACATTTTATCCAAAATCTTTCATAGTTAAGCTCTGTGGATTCATGTTTTCTTTATCGTTTGGTACGAAAGTAATTCTTTATGTTTCCTGGTAATACATCTGTGATAACTTTTGTGTAACGGTGACCACTTACCATTAGGTGGTTCGTCTGCACGTTTGCCAGCTACTTTTTAAGTTGCAAATATCCGTAACGCGGCAAGTTTATAGGTGTACCTATCTTAAAACCAGACGAAACCCCAATTTTAATTCTCATACCCATTTATCAATAATACCTACCTTACTAGATACAAACTTCACCGGGTATCAACTTACAGCCGTTTTCAATAATATATCCATCCACAATCTCTGGTTAAAGTAGCAAGTAAAACGTAATGTGTCTTTTTGATAGTTTCTTGGCAGCTTAATTACTGGCGGTTAAGGATAGATAAATCTTTAGTAACAGAACTCAGTTCTAACTCCAAGTACCAGGCGAACATAAAACAGAAGAGGGAATCGTGAACAGTTTTAAAAAAGGAACGCAAGTACGGCGCGCCAACTAATTGGCGTCACTTAGCACGTCCGTGTATCTATTTAAAGATCGAACGCTTTGAATCCGATCCGCGGCCATTGTGGCATTTCCGCCTCCGGGCTTACCTCTGCCTTCCTTTTTACCTAATGAGACAATCATCCATTCGATTTTATACTCGATTCTCTAATCGGCCTATCGAATCGATATGGTGATTGGTTTTCAATTCATTGATAGGTATTAAATTTGTAGGTAGGTAACGACAATTATTTGGTTTTTAAATTACTGTGATTTTAAAGTTTTTTTTTGAGATATTTTAACCTCTTGCGGGTTGTGTGAGACAGTCAGTGATTTGTATTGCAATTGCATCACAAACACGTTTGTGTCAAAAAAAAATTAAGCCACCTATGCACTGGTTTTTAGTAGGCTCTCCAATTTAGTACCTATCTAAGTACCAAACTGCCTTATGAGTGGATTTAAATAGTATTATATTTACTTAGGTATGACAAATTAATGCTAGACAACAATAGTGACTCAAAGTTCTAAAACTACCCTTCATCGTAGCTTATGGATCCCTATGCTACCTCTATGTGAAATTTTAAGAGGGGAGTATTACCTACCTATTATTACATAGTAGGTAGGTAACTTTACCTACTTATAAGTAAGTATAGCGAAGCACAAAATACCCCCACAGCGAAAGCATCTTCATTTAATCGTAATTACTCGCAAACTTGGAGATTGTTCTATCATATCTCAGGGTTAATACAACCCCTCAACCCTTGCGAGATAACGGGTTCATTCCGCCCTCCCTTCGTAACCCACACAAACTAACTTCGTTTTGATGGTGTCTTCAAACAACGATGGTAGGAACTCGTCTTATTATCAGCGAGAAGCGATTAACATACGATTAAGGCCAATTTGTCTTAATTTAATGCTTTTCCGCGATCCAAGCAGCATTAAAATCCCAATGTTGGGTTCAAATCTCTTCTTGGCTGTTAGAAGTTTGCTAAAGGTCGATTTCAATCATCTATCTAGGTATACATAATCTTCTGAGAAGTTAGAAAGTGAAGTACATACCTACCTAATTTTTTTTTTGACAATTGTTAGGCAACTTACTTGAAGATTTTAGACATTATATGGACCGATTCGTAACCGAATTTCTAATAGTAAGTAGGTATAGATATCGCTAGTAAAAATACCGTGAGTGACAATATCACCTTTAATCGTCTCCAACACGATATACAACAAGTTACTTATGTTTCACACGCTGTAGACGGAAGCGAGCCATTCCATAAAACTTGCGGGCACTTCAGGCAAAATTGAACTCTGTTCGTCACATTTTAAAGTATAATATCAATAAACAGCAGTTTGTCAACATAACAGAGATATTTAAAGAGCGAATAATACATGTTTTCACGACATAATAATGTCGACATTGATATAGTTATTGTCTGCCATTTTAAAATGACATGAAAACGTGACAACCCTTAATTACAGCCAAATTGCTGAAGAAGTTATAGGGTAAAGTTAGTGTTCCGAATCTTGGTTATTTCTGTCGTAACATTCGTTCACAGTCACTCATAAGTTACAAAAATTTAGTGATCAGATAAATAATTGATGCGTGAGAGATATGTAGGCATTCTTCATGCTTCTTACCTGTGTTGTATGTACCTATACCTGTACCTTGAAATGCAGATCTTTATTATCTGTATTGTATATATGTACCTATATCTATCAATTATAGAAATATATGTATTTACGCAAATAGATGAACAAAGGCAAGCTAAGAACACCAAATGGAAGCCGAGTGGTCATATTAACTCAGTATACCTACCTACAAAACGAAACATCACAACTTCTTATCTGATACGATATCGAATCGGACAGTGTGTAGGCGCTCTAAGACGCTTTGCAAGCAATTTTAATGCTTTTGATGTGTAGCTTCGTCTTCATAATTTGTAGGCTGTTATTAAACTCCAGTAGCTATTATATTGACATGTTTGTGTTGTTTATGTCATATTTACGTAGGCACACCCTACGGCATTTAATGTGAACAGAATTGGAGAATGGATGGGTAGAATATAGGTATAGGCACCTAATTATAAATAATCTCGTACCTAATTATAAATAATTTGTAGCGTGATCTCGCTTTTAAAGATTAGTGCTTAAGTATTTTATACTCTAGAATTAGTCGAACATTCGAAACGATTCTAAAAATTCGAACACTGTAAACATTCCAATAATAGATAGGTACCTAATCGAATTGCTAACGGCAAACATTCCCCTTGGCTGACTTTAAAAATTTCCCTGCGCAAATGGGCCATTAGCCCAACTAATCTTCATTTGTGGATCCCAAAGCTAATATTTTGTCCGTCATGTCCGATTCACTTAGTTTTTTAAACGACGCTTTTACGGAAAAAATAAGTAGATGTCGTCCTTTTTAGAGCACTTACGGCGATGTATTTTTAATTTTTTTGTAAATACTTTATTTTCTGTTAACGGTCCCTCTCTAATGTGTTTTGCTCTTAAACGGTGATTATTGAGACGTTTTAATAGACGTTTTTATTAAATGTTCAGTTCGTAAAGACGTCAACCTAAAGGCACTTAGGTATTAGGTATGAATACATCTACCCACCTACTTAAATATCTTTCATTATTGGTATAGGTACTTAGGTAAGTTATGGGGCCTTGTGTGGTGAAGTATGAAAAGGTAAGTTCAAAGGCGTGTTGCCTTGATTGATACCTAAATAGTTAAATATTTATACGTATTAATAAAATACAGTAGGTAATATACCTAGGTATGTATTAATTCTTCATACGCATATTCATAAAATTACGTAGTTTACCGGACCAAAATACGTAGGTAATTAAAAAAAATAACGTAATATTTTTTATTTATTTTCCGTTATCAACAGTGATGATACCTTTGTCCGGGAACAATACATCGATGTTCCAAATTTAAAATGAAATTTCCCGAAACACATTTTCCACAACAGTCACTGGGCGGCGCTCTAACCGCGGCGACAATAGGGCATTGTGTGGGGCGTGCCCCATTGTGCCCCACAACCAATCGCCGCGCTCCACACAACAATAGCGCACCGAATTGGAATGCTCTATTGTCGGATTGGCGTTGGCGAGTTCGAATTTAGAATCGTTTGTTTGGATTAGGTTGGTACTGTCAATCATTGTTAGCCGTTTCGCTAGGTAGCAATAGATATTATGTTGGTAGACATTGTTAGTAATGCAGCTCATTCGAAATTCGAATGTTTTGACGACAATATCGCGTCGAATTGAATGCATTGGCTTTGTAGAGTTTGAATTTAGAACTCTTGGATGAAACAATTATTATGAGCTCCTGCCTCGTTTCGTTAAATTGGCAATGTGGTTTATCAGGAATTGAATGGTGATTCCAAATTCAAATCAAACGGTTTCAAAACAATAGTGTCAGGTGGAATGTTTTATTTTTGAACTGAAACAAGTTTCATTATCTGGGATTAACAGTCGCTTATCTCATGCGGCAATACCTACCTTGAGTTAATTATTATAAAGTTGATTAGATTTGAACTAATAATAATGCTGCCAAAACAGGTGGGTAGTTGGGTAGTTATTTGCGTTGTGAGCATGTATTGTATACCTAAAAATGTCCTACTCCAACAAATATTTCAGTAGGTAGGTGCATTACAAGCCGCCTCCACTTATTTTAAAATTTCTTATCTTGTGTCTTATTAAATTTAAGTCAGTTGGAAATAAAAAAAACACTATTTATAAATACAGTCGCCAATAAAAATATGATTTAATAACTCGCGGGCGCGTACAAATCTCACATCGCTAATTATCGTTACAACAGTACAATCTGCGTATAAGCTGATTTCAACCTTCGCTTCGTACTATAAGTCTCAATTTTCTTTGATAAGTTTGTGAGCTCAACATTGAACAGTTTTGAAATGAACGTTCTAATAGGAATCTTATTTCGTGTATATTAAGTTGAATTTGAAACGGTGAAGTGTGCGGTCAGGCAAGAACACCTGTTCTTGACATCCGGTCTCGGTACAGTCACGTCAACATAGCTGTGGCTATGTTATGTACGCTTGCGTTGTCAAGGTTTAATTGTGAAAAGATGGGCTCATTTCTTGTCTCGTGAGCGAAGAAAGTAGAAAGATTTATGAACTATATTCATAGGTACATTCTTTCTACTACAGCTAGTAGGTACATAATACCTATAGAGTTGTTGACAAAAAATTGTAGATACAATTTCCTACTTGAGTATTTCGATTGGTGGTTGTAGCAACACATCATAAGTACTTATATATTTTTTATATTATATTCATTATTCCATACATGCGACGCCCTTAGATAGATTCTATGGAAGTCCTTGTGTAGTGATGATCACTTACCTACTACACTTACTATCGGGAGTATCTCTGGTTATATAAGGTTTAATAAAATTCTAGGGCATGTCACATCACACAGAAGTGCATATTGCTTTCTATATAAATAATTACTCATTGATTGCAGATGGGTTGGTACTCCGGACTTCTGAATTGTAACAGAATTGATGGCATATACCTACCTACCGAAGCGCTCATAGCCCGGCGGCTTGCGTCGATCTCAAGTGATCGACAAAGTTAAGCAACAGCGGGCGCGGTCGGTAGTTGGATGGGTGACCGTTAGTGGCAAACATTTCTTGAGCGCTTCCGTGCTTCGGAGGGCACGTAAAGCCGTCGGTCCCGGTTGTTATCATTTGGTAGCAGTCGTTAAGCCATGTCGGATACCTTCGGGCGGCTTAAAATTTCCGACACTTGGGTTGGCCACTAACCCCTCCACCAATCCGCACTGGAGCAGCGTGGTGGAGTATGCTCTAGACCTCATCAGGTATGAGGAGAGACCCGTGCTCAGTAGTGGGCCATTAATGGGTTGTAGCCATACCTACCTACCTGGGTACAAGGATATAATAATAGATGAATATTTGACAATCCAGTAGCCTAGTCGGTAGTGCCCTGCTTACGTTGCGAGGGGCGCCGGGTTTGAATCGGGCTGGTGCAGATATTTACAGATAAATGTTTGTTATCGGACCATGGGTGTTAGTGATGCGTTATTTGGGTTGTCCATGCCACCCGCGTTAATGTTAGCGTCCAGGTCAGGTATTTAATATATAATTATATCAACGTTACATTTACCTACTAAAATTATATCCAAAGCCTCTCGCACCCCGAGCTCCCCTTACCATTCCATTATCATAAAATCAAGCTACTTCAATTTTCAATCTCCTTGAAACACATGCTAAGGTTTCTACAGTTTATTATAATACGGCCTTTACATTCTGAACAAAGTCTCACACACGCGCAGAACCAATCTCAACCCCCACCTCCCCTTTGACTCCCGCACTGTAATGCACTATCAGGGCTCTTTCATAAATGGACAATGTGTAACAGTTTTATCGGCACGCCAATTTATTTTGAACTAGCATTGCTCCTTATGCACATAGGAATAAGGATTATTTTCGTTTAAATGAGTGTCAGTGTAATATTGTTTCTAACTTTGCGGTAGCGATGTGTGAGGCGGGGGCCCCCCTCGCCACCCAAAAAGCGTCTTGGACGGTCTCGGAAACGCCAGTCGCGTCTCCACACATTTTTTGTCCCTTTTTCTCACTTCGGTGCTTTCATTTGAAATAGATAGGTTTTGTATGAAAATGTCGTTGTGAGGGAATTTTTTGTGGCTGAATAGAGCCTTTTGATTTGGGCTTTGCGTGCAGAAGGCCATTACCGTGGTATGGGTGTAGAATGAATGTGATTGACTCGGTTTGAATAGCTTTTCTTTGAACAAAGTGTTTTGATTACAGCTGATACGTTTAGTGACCTATTGGGGTGTTTGTGTGACCTATTGTGTGACGACCCAGTACCCTGGTTGGTAGTTAGCCTGTCGCGAGCGGTCCTGGGTTCCGTTCCAGAGGCAGATATTTCGTGACAGATAAAAGTCGTGCTTGGATCGTGGGTGTTAGCGATGTCTTGTTGTATTTTCTATTTCACCCGGGATACAAGGAGTCCAATTTGGGGGGGGGGGGGGGGGGGTGTAAGCATACCTATTTCTGGTAGGCATTTTTAGTCTGATAGTTCACATGCATTCTGTTTAAATGCTACTTAATTTATTATTCTAATTCTGTCGTATTCTTAAATAGGGATAAAATCAGTTAAAAGCCACGCAGGCCAAACCATTCAACAGCTTACGTAACTTAGGTAGGTATAATATACATATTCGGTTCTGCTACCGTCGTGAATAATCTTGCTTCTAGTCATAATACATCGATTTGTCATGTAGCAACGCGTCGGTAGCGATATCTATGTACAGAAGCGAAAAACAAAATTGCCATCGCGCGGGACACGGGACACCGGGGCAGCCGGGACAGCCGGGACAGCCGGGGGACAAGAGCGACCAAAAAGTAAAAAGTAGGGAGGAAGAGCAGTCGAGTCTTTGTGTCACACCCTCTCGGTACCGACAGCAAACAAATATTTAATTCGCTAGTAATTCGCTCAAAGAAACCTGTCTTAGATATGCTTATTAAAAAAATTTTTAGTTCAATTGTACTTTGATACATCAGTGCAAACCCGATCAAAATCGGTTAAGCCAATTTTAAGATTAGCGGGAACTAACGCATAGTTTTTTAGTATTGTTGTCTGTTTGTAAGTTTGTCCAAGAAACAGACAAAAATACTAAAAACCTGTCACGGGATCTAATGCATTAATAAATACTCCCAGTACCTGATAATTTTTTTTCAAACATCTTCCATGTTCATACATCGATCAGTTCGATAAAATTTCGATTACTACGTACATTCGTTGCAACTCATAACTGTCCCACTGATGGGCACGTGTCCCCTCTCACAATGTTAAGGGTATTGGCCATAGTCCACCACGCTAGCCAAGTGCGGATTGGCAGACGCTTACTTATGTGAGTAGGTATAAGTTATTTCTTAAACAATAGGTATTATTTTGTTACAATAGATCGTGTACCATCACAGCGTGATTTTAATTTGAATTTCAAACACATTTTAAACGTAAGAAGACTGAACAACATTTCAAACATTTTCCTTTAACAATAAATTGTTCCACACAAAGTTTGTTCAGAATAAAACGCACAATATTTGACGAAACCGTGAAACGTTTCAAAAAAGTAAGTTTAGTAAAATCTATTTAAAAAGATGAATGTAAGTAAACACTTATGAATAGTGTTCGGGGATACGATTTAGATCCCACAACAGCCGTAAATCGGTAAATTCAACCTGGCGGTCGGACAAAAGCGACATTCAGTCTCAAAACCTAAACATTATAAGAGCTTTTAAATTTGTGTAATAATTATAATATTTTATTCGTTTGTGTCAAGCTAATTGTGTAAAACATGAAAGTTACAATGAACTTTTCAAATCAAATATTATATCATTTCTTATTTACTAACCATTGATTGTTTTTCTATAATTTAGATACTAAGTATTAACAGTTAAAATTGAAGTTAGCATTGAAGCGCTCATAGCCCGGCGGCTTGCGTCGATTTATTTGATCAACAAAGTTAGGCAACAGCGGGCGCGGTCGGTAGTTGGATGGGTGACCTCTGGTGACTAAATTTCTTGGGCGCTTCTGTGCTTCGAAGGGCACGTAAAGCCATTGGGTCCAGTTTTTACCAATAGATAACAGTTGTTAAGCCATTAAACCATGTCGGATGCCTTCGGGCGGCATATAAACTTCCGACAGTTGGGTTGGCCACCCCTCCACCGATCTGCACTGGAGCAGTGTGGCGGAGTATGCTCTGGGCCTCCTCAGGTATGAGCAAAGTTCTGTACTCACCCAGTCATTAATGGATTGAAGCCAACCGCTCGTCTCGCGTCGGGAAACCTGATATTAAGTTACCTATAGGTTAAGGTAATGAAGCAAAGCTCTTCATGCAGATGAGTCATTAAAGGACCGAAACATTTTTTTAATGTTTTGAAATTTTTTGATTAATATTATTTGGATGTTTCTGCTGACGGTACAAACAGATACAAGTTTGTAAAGCTTGTCTGTGAGGGAGGCGAAATTAAGAGACACTTTGTGTCATTTCATAAAGAAATGTGTACTATACGATGGAATCTATGTCGGTTGGTTCCGGTTTGTAATTATTGTGTGTGTTTGTGCTAAAAATACGACAACTGTTCAAAGAGAACCGTTCGGATACGACGAGGGATTCTGGTAATGTCGGCAGAAATACCTAGTTAGAAACATTTAATGCTTTGATTTGAATAGTGGCTTTATAGATCCTAAATCATCGTCATTAACCATGATTATAATCTTTATAATAATTATACTTACCTATTTAATTTTTCTGTTTGTATGTGTGCCACTGAACTTCTCCTAAACGGTTGGACCGATTTTGTTTTTTTTTGGGTGTATTTGCGTGGGTGTCTGGATTATTTTGGTCCACATTTGAAACCGGTAGGTGGCGCTGTAGTCAAAGTTCTCAAAGATATGTAAAGTCTAGCAATCCGCACTTGGCTATCATCGAGCACTGAGGCCTGTACCCCTCACAATATGAGAGTTGCCCAGCAGTGGGACAGTATGGTCTACAAAGGAGATTCAACCGACCGCCCACGTAACCGGTCGATGTTACACCACGTTCACTTAATTAACCGAACTGTTAAATCATAACCTCACTTTTTACTAACCCATCTAATAATTACATCGCTAAAGCGGCGTGGGGTGGGCAGTAAAGCAAATTATGATAATTTACGACCAATTAGCGTGCTCTGTGGGGCACTTAAACGCTCGGATCGCATACTAATGGCTTATGTATTTTAGCCACCGTTTATTTATTGGCCGGATTATTATTTATGTGGCTGATTATTTCGGGATTATATCAGATCGTTTAACATAATAATGCTTCCCGCTTCTGTATGTTCTAATAAGACGGTTAAGCAACCGTGTTGTAAACGTTATTTTTTGTGTTGTGACGCATGAGTGAGAGAGATGTGTGTTAGTGTTGTGATTATGATGTAAGAGTTGTGTGAGTTGGTTAGCAGTCGGTGTATTTTATTTGTGAAATCGAAGCTAATTAGTATGTGTTGTTTTTATTTATTAGTACCTACCTAAGTAAATTTGTTATTTAGAAGTGGGGGGGGGGGGGGGGGGGGCAGGGACTGTTCGTGATAGTTAGTCCTATCATTTGTTGTCCCTAATAGTCCAGTTAGTAACTGTTACTACCTAAGAGTCTCGTTCCAATTCCGTCACAGATGTGTTGATACCCTTGAGGACTGAGACGGTCGCCTCTAAAAAGCGTAACCGGTTTTAGTGTACCTACCTATTTGATTGTGTTTTCTCCCTAATCAATGTTTTCTTTCTTTCTTCCTTTAAGATACAAAGCAATGTTTGTATCCATATATTCGTCGCTATTGTAGATACTCGTATATTGCTAGTTATAGCATTGTTGCGTGTCTATTTTCGCTCACCGACCGCTCGCCTCTAACTAAATACTTCAAAGTGGAGCTTTCATTCATAACAATATCATTCATTTCAACTGCACGTTAGAAAATCTATGTAGGTATTACCTAATTTACGAACAGAAAACTTTAAACCGATTTTAATAATAATATAGGTGCGTAGGAGTGTGAGATTTGGTATACTTAGTTAAAGTTTGAATGGAGAAGAGGTGCAGAAGGTGAATTGAATAGGGATGTTTTTAATAAATGTATTAAACATAATAAAATGTAAATTGTTCTCAATGTGAAATTACCCTTAGAATGAATTACGAACGGATTTGGCCCGTATTTATCCTACAGTGGAGTAAACATAGTGTACGGGTCGTAACACTACTAAACAAGTAAGTTTGACCAACTTCAGAATCAGATTTAGTTATTAAACTCATAAAAGTTTAAATTATCTAGCTTTTATGGTTTTGATTTTATTGACACCAAAAATATGTCTAAATTGGTCACTGTCTGACTCACCTGTCAAAACTTCTGGGGTACCACCTACCTCTTGAAGTCCTACTAAGCTGATATTTGGTGTGCAGAAAGTTTTAACGCCTATGGCATTATCCAGGCCTAAGCTTGGAGGGTTTGAAAATACGCCGAAATATTCTTCGAAATAGTCTTCGCAGGGGCATTTTCGCGCCCACAGATGTAATCGTAATCTGTAATCATGATTACATTTTATCTGATTACATTTTGTCTATCTCTGCCTGAGACGAAACCGTTCGTTTGTGTGCGTTCCACGGAAGAGATAACCTACTGTTCTTTATATACCTTGGTCACGGTAATAGTATCATACAGTAGTGTGACTCGGCCCTGTCCTTGAAATAAATGCCTACAGCCGCGTGCGCTAGGGCCGCATCTTTCTAGTTATACGTACGCTTTCTGATTAAACCCACACGTTCGATCGTCCCTATGGCGCTTCTGTGGCTGTTGTATAAGTACTTAATGTGTACTAAACTCCGAGGCGCGTAGGTATGATTCGCGTTCCGACCGTTTGTATGAAGATGGAATACTGTATAATACTATTACCGTGCCTTGGTCTAGTTGTCCCCGTGAGAGAGGCGCAGCTAATCCGCTTAACGCCAAGTATTAGTGTCACATTCTATTGGAAGTGTGCGATAATTGCTGAGATAAATAATTTGAGCGAAGGCTCTATCGAATCATCTAAAAGTAGGGATGTGTAATCCCTTTAGGCTGTTGCACATGGATCGCATAGGAATATATCATGCAATAATAGATTATGTACGCAATAAGGCTTTTATCTTATGTCAATGGAATAATCAGCTGACTGAGGTTCCTATTTTATTTAAACTAGCTGACGTGGCAGACGTTGTTCTGCCACATATTTTATTTTCTGAACTTTTTATATACTTTTAGGAATTCTCCTTAAATGCAATAATTTTCTTACGACATCACTGCAATGTCTCCAATAGTTTGGCTTTCTTTTTTACCCCTTTGTTGCTCTTTCATTCTTCCCTAACCCTAAGGTTGACTGGCAAAGAATGGTCTTAGCATGTTATGTATGGTTTTATAAATAATAAATTAATACATAAATAATAAATGGATGATTTAATAGGCCTAATCAGCTACAGTCGCGACAGCGCTCGATTATAAACAATCGGTTTTAAAATCGCAATAAATCGTTTTAAAACAAACAAAAGCGTTACGTCACAAAATGGTTAGACCTATCCGTTGAACAGCCACCCTCCGATGTTAGCACAAACGTTTATTGTTCACGACTGAGCGGACAGACAGACAGCTTTACGGCCGCGACAATGTAGTGCAGCTCAATGGAAGGTTAATGGGTTTGTCGAGACCATCATTGTTTTTGATTGTAAAAGGGTTTGTCGGTGCAGTTCTAGTGTCTACACTGTGGTATTTTGCGAGAATAGTGACGTACCTAACTCAAAAATTTTCAACACTGAGGTTGAACGCAATACTATCATAGCATGAATCATCATCATCATCATCACAACCCATAACCCTTAATTAGGCGCATTAAGAAAATCACACAAATAGTCGCATGGGGTCACTACTGACCCCAAACAAATATATAAAAATGGAGTGGAAGAAATTAATAAAACAAAGTATGTGTTATTAAAAATACTTAAATGCTTTGTTATAATTATAATAAAGCATTAAATATATGCATAAAATAATAACTTTGACTTTAAACAAAATCAACTTCTAACATCTCTTAAACTACTTATTTTTGATATAGCCGAGATCAATTAAAAAATATATGTAATTCATATTCATCAACAGATTCTTCTATTCTGCATTCAATGCTGTAAGTCCTGAAGTGTTGCTGACAAACAAATTTACCACACTTATGGCATTTATTTGGCACTTTTTTTTCGTTCGTTTGTTGTCGTTTTTCTCTTTATTGTCACATAGATTGTCTAGATAAAAAATAGTACCCTCCGATGATTCAGGGACATTTTTACATCTTCGGACTCTTCAAATACACTTTCCGAATCATGAGCACTAAGTATAGGAGTATTATTATCTTCCGCAATTTCACTATCCTAAGTAGAACCAGCGACGTCTTCCTCATCATCGGATAAATCTTCCAGCTATTTCTGTAACTGATTTTCTTTATTCATATTGAAATTTAAATTAAAAGAAAAAAGAAAACATTACAAAAATAAACAAGAGTATATAAATTAAATATTACACGAATACAAGTTAAGATATATCCATTTATTTAAAATGGATATATGTAAAAACATAAAAATGAGAACTTACCTTTTGCCAAAAATTGTTACGTAATTGGTCGCATGGGGTCAGCACCTAAGAGAGCAGCGACAAATGTGTACGCGTTGGGTTTCCGACCCAGACTGATTTGCATACCCCGTGGGGAGTTAGGAAGCTAGAAAGAGCGCGTTCGCTTTCCAATCACTTTAACATAATTTTTTTTCAACTTCAAACTGTCCTGACCCCATGCGCCTAATTAAGGGTTAACTGTCCCACTGCTGGGCACGGGTCTCCTCTCACAGTGTGAGGGGTATAGGCCATAGTCCACCACGCTGGCCAAGTGCGGATTGGTGAACTTCACACACCTTTGAGAACATTGTGGAGAACTCTCAGGTGTGCAGGTTTCCTCACGATGTTTTCCTTTACCGAAGCAAGTGATAATTAAATATTAATACGCACATATTTTTTGAAAATTAGTGGTGCGTGCGGGGTTTGAACCCGGACCCTCCGGTTCGGCAGTCCAACGTTCAAACAACCGGCTATCACTGCTTCATCTTCTTCATCATAGCATGAATACTTATTAACAATTATCCAACTAACGTTCTAACGCCGTCTGTTAACCGGACTAACCATCCTAGTCCCGATACGAGTCTTGTTCTGTATCTATCACAGTTATTATGAACGGCTGCGGAAGGGTGGTTCTGCCTGCTCGTTTGCTAACTTAATAACATAAAAAAATGAATAAAGTTACAGCTATGACATCACATGAAGTTTAACTGGAAAGAGACAACGTAATTATTATTTGAGAATATACGCTGTTATTGTTAAACAAACTAATAAACATAATGTTATGACTTACAAGTAACATAATTACGCAATGTGTATACAAATGAGCAATAAAATCTTCACAGAAATATAAATATCTAGATAGAGTGCATTTTATTTCTAGCGTCAAATGCTCCAAATCCATTAATAAACAATCTTTGATCATCCAAACAAACACCATCGCACATTTATCATCCTCAATTACAATAGCGACACAACTAAAACAATGCTAATGTCACACCGGAAAATCGTCTGTACAGACGCATTACAATGCAAATCACTTAATACGACATGACGTGACACGCTCTGAGACTTAAGAGGTAGCGAGCCGTGACTGTGTTTGATTATCTAGAAACAATGTATTAACTATGATTAGAATTTAATACCTATAGGTAAATGACAGTAAGTACGTTTCTTTATTGATTGGTCATCTGGATACTTAGGATACAAATTTTATCTTTTTTTGAGCCCTATTGCTAACTATAGGTATTCGTCTTTATTCGTCAAAATGATATACCTAATTATGAAAACCGCTTATCATATTTTAACACAGAGACAAATAAATAGATAAAACAATGCAGATGATTATAGATGATCTTATCAGAATGAAAAAGATGGAACCAAAATAGGCATAAATAGATTTATGACAGTTTAGTGTAGTAGTAGGTACTTATAACAAAAATTGTTTGCTGCACAAGAGCACGTCATAGTGGTTACTACGAGGTGATATTATTTTGACTCCAAATAAAACATTTTGTTATTAAATTCTAAAATAATTATTGATATGATATAAAAAATATAATATAAAGATAGTTTCACAATATAAGAATCAATTACTTTGCTTTTAATTCCATACAGATTTTTTGCAGCACGCGATGAGATAAAGAATTTATGGAAAACACCGTTATCGAATCTAAATTCCACTATTACAATTCCATCTCACAAAGACGCCTTAAACTCCATGCTATCAAAAACCAAACTTCTACGCAATAATCAAAACCCGCGTGCCTTCATGAATTGCCGCTGTCTGCCAACAATACATTACAGTGCAAATGAGTTAGGATGCTAACAAGACATTGTCGGGGACCGTTGTTAGTATTGTAACCAGTCGTAAAACCGTCCGTTTGTCCAACAATAATAGCTTTGTTCTACAGCGAAAATCATCTATCATGTGCTTATTGGAGACCGCTATAGATAGAATAATGAAACGAACCAAATACCGTGGGTTTTAATGACAGTAAGATACATAAATTGTTAATGGAACGATGTTGAGCTTGCGCTAGGAAACCTGTAGAAATCGTCTATTGTCAATGGATTTGGGGAGGTAATAGAAACAGGTCATAATTAGCCATAATGTCAATGTGACTTTCTGTCCGGCTTCCGGCTTCCGGCATCTTTAGCCACTACCAAGTTGGTAGTGGCTCAGCGAAGCGAGGGGTTCCGGGTTCGATACCCAGCCGGAGCAAATATTTTTGTGAATGATAAATGTTTATTCTCGGATCGTGGGTGTTAGTAATGTGTGTGTTGTCCATTCCGCCCGCGACACAAGGAAACCTAGTGCGGTTATGAGTGTGTGTGGGGTTAATATTAAATAGCAAGAACAAAATGGTACCCAACATTAGAACACAGTCCACACCACTTTCATGTAAATAGCGGGGTCTTATTAAGGCTTTAAGGAGTCATCGCTATATTATTAATATGTTTATAACAGGGACAATGACAACAGTTAAAAACACTTTGGTAACTGTAAAATATTCAATAGATGTTTATTCAGTATATGATATCTTGGTTGACAATTTTAATTTATAAATACCTAAAATATATTTTTTATATCCAAAAGGGTCAAACACAGAGTAGGTTTTATTTAAATTGAAAACCTTTAAACCTATATTGACAAATAAAGGAATTTGAATTTTGAATTTGAATAAAAAGTAGTGGTGTGAAATGCAAAGCACCTGAAATACCGGTTAATTGATCATCTTAATTGCAGCGTCATTGAATGGATCGCCCGCTTTCATCTCGCGCTATACATCTCTCAATCGGCGACGCGCTCGGCACGCTGCTTTGTTCGCCAGCCTCGGACTCTTGCGAAATGGCGCCGGAGTTTGCCTTTTAGGTTATAGTTATTTAGTTAAAAATATGAGATTTTCGCGCGCTTCACTAAGCGATCACAACGCTCACATTTTTTCTGTGAAAAAAGGAATGTTTTTAGCGTTTTGATTGCTTAGAGGAACGCGCCATTCGATGAGATGTGTTTGAGAGGTGAAGGAGAACATCGTGAGGAAACCTGCACATTTGTTAGTAGGTACTCCATATTTTTTATCAAAGGATGTGTTAAGTCCGCCAACCAAACAACAACAAAACAATACTTTTGTTTGCTAATTTGTTTGACCTTTGCTGTGTCACTGTTATAAATATTTATTACCCTATTTATATTAATTAAGCATTTTATTTGCTTAATTTCATGCAAATTACAATAGCCGTATTTTATTTAAATGAAGAAGATAAAACTTTTTGGAGTTCTTAAAATAAGTACGTAACAAATATATTTAGGTAGGTATCTACCAACGTATGTTTTAAAATCCCATTTTATTTAATATTTTTATAAGGTAACTCCGTAACATCTTAAAAATTACACTAAACAATACTAAAATGTAAATCATTAATAGAAGGTAGGCACTTGTATAATTAAATTGGAGATAGGTCCTTTCTTTCGCCGAAAATCGAACCTCGTCGTCTCGCAGGCAGGGTCCCTACTCCCTACCAACTAAGCTACGGGGTCACCATTTTTCGTGTCACGGTTGTTGAAATCACAACAATATAAAGCAGTTTCACTTTAAAATCATTTCCCAACGACCAATCCACAGCATCCCCATATCTACATTATCGAAGTGCGTGCAACAGTTATGAATTATTGTGATCTATTCCGAGAGTGCTCTCTTAAGAATGGACACCGCGAGTGCACAACGGACACATCTACACTGAGACGCCTTGTATTATAATAACAGACCGGCGGCCTGGGTTTGGCCGTTATGAATTTAAATGGAGCCAAATGGAGAGAGGATGACTTATTCTACCGAGACAGAGTCTTATTAGATGATAATAGGGATGACTTTTCAAAAAAGATACCTACAGTCCTACATTGTTTGACGCAAAACGGTTGTTTACATGATTTAGGTAAAGGACTTCCAAGGTAAAATGTAAAATAAATCCAAGTACCGTGACGCCAAACCAGATTAACATGGTCGTATTGATGAGAGTTTTAAGAGCATTCAATTTACTTTAAAATCATAGCTCACTTTTAAGTTTTGAATCTAATTGGATTCTTGTGTTGCCGCTTTATCAAATAATAGTTTTAAACATCATCATCTTGCCATTGGTGACAGTAACGCAGCATTTTATAAAAGCGTATTTATAATTTATCTCTTTAACAGTATGTTTAAATAAATAATAGTATAATCTGAGCGCCACATAATAACACTCAATTGTCACCAAATGACTATAACACTAAGCACACCAAAACGAACTGTCTATTTCAGTATTCTTCACTATGTAGTACACAATCTGTAGTAAGACAGATGATTGTCGGAGTGGTGCGACTAGTAAGGAAATGTATTGTGTCGCAGCTAATACCACGCCACTCGGTACCGACTCGAGACAGTAATAGATTTACATCGGTTGGTACCTTAGGTGTGTTGATGTCACCGACCACACAGTAATAGACACATTTTCCGTATTGAATGCATTCTGGCAACTAGCTGAGGTAACACGAAAGAAAAAGATTAATTTAAGCAACGGGAAAGAATGAGACGGCACGAATTTATATCGGTACTATAAGCCAGATGTGTTGACAGAAGCCATTCGCCTGTTATTAGGAGTCTATTGGCTGTGTGGTCGGTGGTTGATGTTGACTTACAGCGAATGCTATGATAAGTATCTAGCAGAGATGGGCAACATGTAATCATTATTACAGATTACATTTACATCTGGAAGCTCAGACATAACCCTGCGAACCTTTTTTTTTATAGGTATATAACGCTACACACTCATAGCCCCACACTAGGATTCCCTGTGTCGTGGGTGCCATGGACAACACACAAGACACACGCCCACACCCAGACCAAGAACGGAAATTTAAATTCATTATTCAAATTTCCGCCTCGCTGCGAATCGAACCCAGGTCCCTCGGAACGGCGATCAGGCGTGTTAACCATTGCGCCATCCGGGTCGTCACCTTTCGAGAAAAGGTAGTTAGAGCATTCTTGGTGAGGACCTCCGTGCTTCATCATGACTAAATTTTGCGCATCTCTGATTATAATACGATTATCCATCCTATAGTTACACCTCTTACACGAGAGTGAAGGCGAAAAAACAACAATATTTTTACTTCGGAATTGTCGGGACTCGGTAGTCATTAATAAACGAGACTCGCAAATCCATATTAAGTGCACGACAGACTAAACAGCAATGATTTTTCACGAGCCCGTACAACGTGAAACGGACAACATTAACAACAGACGACATACAACAACAAAGTTCATTAAAACAACACGTTTGTTATTAAATGTACAAGTGTTTGATTGAACGGGTTTAGTTATTAATTGTTGTTGCACTTGAGGAGGAAAACGTTCGCAACTCGGTTATATTTCAGTGTCAACTAAAAATAAGACTCAATGGTTTTAAATAGTCATTCAATGTTTTTATTTCTTAAGCAAATCATATTTAATTTGATTTTAAATACAGGTGATGCATAAAGTTAAATACCGTTATCTTGTTCGTGATATTCATTATTTTAGCAGTTGGTTCCAGTTAGAAAGGTGTGGAGCCGGTTACACTTACAGGTGACCTTAGTCATTAAGGGTAGCATCAAATCTGTGACCAAATTAGATCGAGAGTCTTACAAATAATTACTAATACTTGATAATAAAAAAATAAAAAATACATTTGTAGATTAAAACAGTAAGTATTATTGTTTTATACTGCACTAGCGAAATTACTTGCGAAATAAGTATATCCGGTGTGATACAAAATAAAATGTCGGTATATCCGGCGTTTGCAATTTATACTCGCATTTATCCACTGCTTCCGGTTTTGTTCTCAATTTTTAAGATGTCGCACTTTTTAATGTAAATTAACACTTAATTTTTTACATGTCCAATGACCATTCATTTCCTTTCAAATATAGTTACTTATTACGATTTAAATTTCCTGGGGAACATTTATCTTGTACATTGTTATAAAGCTGTGTGTGTACAGGACGTAAATATATTTCAGATGCAGGTTTGGCGTACAAATGACTGATCACAATTTGATGCGGTATTACTTATAAGAAAGCTTATTTCAACATAAGTTAGTCACAAACAAACGTACTTTTTTAACCGTAGGGAGATTTCTCTCCATCTTCTTTTATGGTCAGTAAGGGTACTGACCATAATCGCGTCAGTGCTGTCTTGGTTGGTATGACTGTACAAAGTATCAGTGACCACTTACAGGATTGATCTGCAGCTATTGACATAATCTTACAAGTAAAAATCCGACTTCAAAATAATGCAAATTTAAGACTTATATGGTTACCTCATGGATGCCATTGTCAGAACTGAACCAAATTGAAATGGGACCACACGGAAAGCGCCAGCTTTCGAATAAAAAAAGAATCATCAAAATCGGTTTACGCAGTCGAAAGTCCTGAGGTAACAAACATAAAAACAGTCGAATTGAGAACTTCTTTTTAAGTCGGTTAATAAAATATCAACAACATTTTAAGGACTTCATCGCCACTTACTATCAGGTGCTATTGTTATCAAATAAGCACTAAGTACCTTTTAAGAAGTAAAAAAAATATCTGAAGCCTTCAACCCGATGATACCTTACGCGTGTCCTGTCCATGTCACAGGACCTTGTGTCTGTATGTCAGTTTGTGTGTGACCATTTATTTATTAAACATTTATACACAGTAAATTAACGGTAAAGCAAGATGGATACAGTACACTGCTACTGCTTATCGCTAACGAATTTTCTTCCAAACGACCTGCGGCTGGAGAGGTGCCAGAAAGGTAGATATAGCGTGCCACTTATCATATTCTATGTGTGTGACCATTTTTTTAAGGCCTAAGCAGGCAAACGAGCAGACGGGTCACCTGATGGTAAGTGATCACCGTCGCCCATGGACATGGCAACACCAGGGGCGTCACCAACGCGTTGCCGGCCACGAAGGAAGCACTGTGGGAACACCGAAGTTCGTTCTACAGCCTACACGTCCGTAAATATATTTTATGTGTGTGACCTTTTATCATATTTTATGTGTGACCTTTTATCATATTTTATTTGTGACCATTACATTTTCATCGTCATTTATAACAAAATACACACAACAAGGCACTTTACGTAAAATATAACTTGTTGAACCTTGTCAACGAGCCACTATCGAGTTTACAGCAAGACAAATGTTTGCGCGTACCACCCCTATCATTTGGGGTCGCATTATTTATAGGGTTGCCACTCTTACTATTTCATTCATTAATTTTATGTTATACTGAGTAAGGACTTTTTTCAAATAATATTAGATAAATAAATAATATTAGATACATTTAATAGTTGTTATAAGCTTTAAGGCAAACGCTTCAAGCTATAAACAGTGGGTTAATTACTGTAACAAAATTTAATCGTCTAATAGTACCTTAAGGTACTTTGTTTGTTAGCAAGAAACGCATAAAAATTCTTATAGATTATGATAATAAACAGAAAATAGAAATACTTAGTCATAAAAAAATTGTTTAGTTTTGTACTATCACTTATGTGAAATTAAACCATCAAGTTTATTATAATAAATCGACAGCCCTATTTAAACAACAGGTCGCGTGTACAAGGCGGGCACTTGTTGCTCCCCCAACAATGAATTTATTTCAATTCGAAGGGCACTTTGATACTTGTAGGATCGTGGAAACTTACTCGTCGCGAGGACATACCTGAAAATAAAATAAAAGGGAATTTATTTAATTGCACTTAAAACATGAATGCACGTCTAATACACATCTCTGTTATTAAAGGTATTATAATAGCATTTATGCCTGAAATAAACTGAATTGAATTGAGTAGGGTTCAAAAAGTGAAGAAATTAAAAAAGAACGAAGCAGTATGCTAGTTATTGGTTATGTTTGTTTTTAACATAAAGTAAAGGATCATCATCATCATCATCATCACAACCCATAACTGTCCCACTGCTGGGCACGGGTCTCCTCTCACAGTGTGAGGGGTATAGGCCATAGTCCACCACGCTGGCCAAGTGTGGATTGGTGGACTTCACACACCTTTGAGAACATTATGGAGAACTCCCAGGTGTGCAGGTTTCCTCACGATGTTTTCCTTCACCGAAGCAAGTGATAATTAAATATTAATACGCACATAATTTTTGAAAATGAGTGGTGCGTGCGGGGTTTGAACCCGGACCCTCCGGTTCGGCAGTCCAACGTTCAATCAAACGGCTATCACTGCTTATAAAAGTAGAGGATAATGACCATAAATACTTTTTCCATATCTAAAATAATATAATCACTAGGTAGATACAGTAATTGCACATCAAAATAAATCTGATATATTTTAAAAGTTGAGTGAAGTTGTGTAAAACTCAATTAAAACCTCTCCATTCCTGGGTCTGCTGGAAGAGATTTCTTTTGAAATACTGCTTATTTTCCTTCTATTTCCTTTGTACAGCATAAAATTGTATTTCTTCTTGTTTCCATTTCTTGTATTTGTGTACATAAATCATTAAACAAAAGAAATAAACAACAAATAAACACCCCACACTGCAGAAAATACCAAAAACAAAAAGTACTTTTGTAAGCTTAAAAATTGTTCAATCCCTTTAAACGAAAAACATTTACTTTTCAAAAACATTTATTATTTTAAAAATCATAGTGCCAAAGGATGCAATCTTCAAAACCGTTTCCGTTGAAATCGGCTAAGGACATAATCCGAGCCCGATAACTTACAGTGCACAATGCGGCGTGGGCAGAGACATCTCAATCCGTGTCCGGACATTGGTCGCCCGTGTACTCGTAAACTGGGCTGGCCTGGATTTAATATCACCTACACATCGGCTCACAATACTCACTACGGTGTCCTTGCTTATTTGTCAACTATGATTTTATTGTGTTGCTAAAGCTCCACTTGAATGTTTTATTGTCATCGACATCTAGTAACAAAAGAATCAATGCTTTGATAGCCAAAGGCCGGAAAATCCACTGGTATTACGGTACCTAAAGCAAAACACGTTAAAATTAATAAGTGCGGTCAAAATTAAGCACTTCATCGCCACTCACCATCAGGTGGTAAGGTAAGGGACTTGGCGCCGGAAAGAACTACTTAATACATAACTCGAAAAAAGGAGGAAGCTATAGAGATAGATTGAGTCTTTAGAAAGGACACAGAATAGTTTTTGTCGCGAAAATACGTTACTTTGGGATAATTTTAACGGTATTTTGTCGTTTTTAGACTCCAACGCGGGCGAAACGGCGATCAAAAACTACTTAGTATTTCATATTATTATTTGGTTATCACATTTTCCTATTCTAAAATATAAACACGTAGCACGGGTCCTTTAAGCGTATCGTGTTAGTGCGAACACTCGATTCCGATTCGGTGTTTCGAGTACACGCTCGACAATCGTTGTCTCCACCGCACTTTATGAGAGTCGTGCGCACACGCAGTGTTAACTATGTTGCCAGGGTTGTCGCTCGCCTGTTCCCAGAATTGTGGGAAACTTTGTTTGGAATGGGACTTGATGTGGATAAGTAAAGATTATGTTTTAATAAAGGGTGCGTTTGTACATCAGGGTTAAATCTATGCTACTTTTTTCAATTAAAGTTTTTCCATTATTAAGTAAATAACATAAATAAAATCTTGTGATAGATAAGAAATTCGACAACATTAATTATTCCGATAGCAGATCTGTACATTGCGGTCGATAATTTCACCAATGTTGTCAACCGTCAGGATGGCCGAGCGGTCTAAGGCGCCAGACTCAAGGTAAACCTTGCCTATACAATAGGTTGAGCATTTCTGGTCCTCTCTGAGGGCGTGGGTTCGAATCCCACTTCTGACATATTTTTTTACAAATTCCATTTTTTTATAATAGTTTATCATTTTTAATGTGGCATTTATTTCGTTTCGATTGTATTGCATTTAAATATTTTTCAGTTGTTATTTAAAGTTTTTAAATTATTTACTGTATGTTAAATTATATTGGAATCGGAATTAATAATGATGGATATATTCATAAGTCAATGATACCTACTTAAATTTTCAAACCTATGGAACTCAAAATTTTTATTTTATTTTATGGAACCTACATAATGTTAAATTTTACCTCTAGAAAAACAAGGCCATTTAAAGTTGTAGTGAAAAATCTTAGATCATTTTTTATTTCAAGAAGTAAAGTTACATTTAATATCAAAAGAAGTATAGTAAATTACAAAAGTAGGTTAGACACAGCATCGAATCTAAAATTTGGTTAGTCACGCGGATCCCTGGAGACCTTTTCACGGAACCCTTGAGTTCCGCAGAACACACTGTGCATGTCTGGTACACATGATGAGGCAGTCAGTGTTCAATCATAACATTTTCATTCAGATTTTTTGGTACTATTTTTTTCATTGGGCGTAGAAAGAGTCAGGAATTCACGTTGCTAAATTAACATTTACTAAATTAACTACATTTACATTTACTAAATTAACATCAAAAATATTAGTACCACTGACTAATATTTTTGATTCATTTTTTCATCTCAAAAGCCAGGAAATAAACAGACTGTAGCTTTATTTTTTTATTCATAAGTAGGTACGATAAACCTACGGTACATACGGTACATCTATGACGTAATCACAAGGATCATTTAGTGACATTTCCATCGAAAAAGTTGCTTCAAAACCCGTGTAAAATATTTACCTATCACCCAATACCCAAGCTTGTAGCAAGCACAATCTACAAAATTGGAACGTTGAACATCCAAACAAGAATCCAAACACCTGTTCCAAATGAATTCTAAATTTAGAATTTTAATTTTAAACACTTTAACTTTACATTGCTAATACCGTCAATTCAAATTTAGAATTCAAACAGCTGTGTACCCACATGTAAAGTGATAAGACCCCATCTAAATATCAAGCAGATCCCACATTACAGAGCCGAGGGTAAATATATTCCTTACTACTTGGCTCAACGTCCACTGGTATTGCAAAACGATGAAAAGGACCTTTCATTCAGGGAATTCTCTGTGACAGCACGAGACAAAACTATGATACGCGCGTACGAGAGACAGGGACGGGACGCATCTCCAGCTCAATTCTTGGCAATTGTCCACAGGAAGACGGCTTTTAGCAAAAAGACAAAATGAGGTATGAAACTGAAATACAAAGACGGTTCATTCAGTCGTTTGGCAAGAAAGGTGCGTAATTGGCTTGGAAAGGTCAATTCATTAAGAATAAGGCCATTCGTTAGGGATTCGTGAGCATGTGAAGTTTACAATGTAGGCTGGATGATCGGAGCGAATTATGGTGGATTCAGACATTCTGCGGTGTAGTCTCTCCTTACATGGTGTTAATTTGGAGATTGTAGTTCTGTAAGCGTGTCCCATGCGTCTTGTAGCAACGTATCGGTGATGCCATAGGTGGTACAAATGCGGCACTGTCATAACAAAAGGGCTGTCTGGTCATTTTTTTGAATGTCTATGTATGTATGTATATTTTTTGGAAAATCATACTTGTCTTAAGGTGGTCTACCATTGCAGTCCCGAGCCCAACAGTGGGTCAGCATTAATCAGCAGTGATTTACAATGACAGATGTAGGGCAATAAACTACCGTCAAATTCGAAAATCCTCGTATACGAGTCTTGTCGATATTTTAAGGGCGTAATCAATCAAGCTTTGTCGGAAAGTTGTATGGAATTTTAAATTGGATTTTGTCAACAATACGCGGATTAAATCTTTGAATCTTTTGTCGGACGCAGTTCCTCAAAGCGTTTCTCATTTGTTGTGTAAAAGTTCACAGTTTTTATTCTATTGCGGGTTCTGTATGAGTGTCAATTGACTATATGTAGTTAAAGTGGTAATGGACAAAGAAAGTTGTAAATTTTCTTTTTAGAATTCAGAAGATGTGATGATTGTCGACGATCAGTTACTTCAATAGTGTTGGGATTACGTGTTATTTATGAGGATTTTCATGATGAGTTCCAACGTCTAGTTAGACGCTATATTGTTAAGGTGCCTATCAACTGAAGATTGGGGTAATTATGGAAACGGAGATATTACATTTAATGTAATCTCTTACAAACATAGTAGTACTCCATTATCCATTTAGTAGATATGTATCTCTACAAAATTAGTACGACTTTCGAAGATGGTTTTAAAGAGGTAATTATTAATGTGCGTTAGTTGTCTGCAAAGAGTATAAAAATAGGGAATCATGTAGGATTTTAACCCAGTCAATCGAACGGAAGAACAGCTTTCAAATCACTGGGTACTGAATTTTCTGTGTCAATTGAAGATCACTTCTATGGCACAAGTAACCGATATTTCACAGACAGCCGACATTTATGTGACAACCGAGAATCCAATTCGGGACGCCGCGGCAGGCAGGGTGACTATCAATTTGACTGCTACGAGTCATCAATTTTAATATCAAAATTAATATTTTTAATTTCTGAATAAAAAAATCTTCGTTGTATACTACTCAGAAACATCAAAAAGTAATTTATTACTCCATGTATCCATAGCATTCATTCAAAACAAAAATACACTAGCAAATTCCATTTAACTGTTAAATAATTCAGAAACCGCACTGACCTATCCGCGCCCCACAAAAGCTATGTAAATAAACAAAAAAAACAGCGCTTATCCCGGTAAAAATTTCACGTATTAATGAGAGTGGGGCAGGTCATTCATATTTAATTGGCCCGGGCGGCTAGTTTACGATGCCCGGGCGAGGGGTGATTTTAACATTTTTTTCAAACGCCCGATAGCTCGAGTGGTATTGTAGAGGACAGCAGGAGGGTTCGATTGGAAATTGGGGATACGACTGTACATTAAAAAAATGTTGAGAAATTGGGATTAGGACGCGCTTGGGATAATATCTTGCACTGTAGGTTATTGAGTCGTTATCTCAGAAAATGGAGTTAGTACTTTCAAATACTTAGTTAGTCTGTTATTTTTAGATCTAAAACTTATTATTTTATCAATTAACACCCCAAAATGAAGTCTCCTTATTCTCTTGTTACAGTTACCTACTTTAATTACAGTACACATCCATTATTGCGTTATTAAGTCTGTAAGATCCCAAATTTCATATTTTATGACTGACAGTAATATATCGATAAATTTCAAAATATTTACACTAAAGATAATAAATATAATCCAGAAGTATATGTAGCAAACTCTATGCAGTTTTAGACACAATTACCCCGTATTATTTTGACCCCGTAGTATAAGGGACTCGAGAGCTATTTCTTTTCTCTGCCTTCTTTTTTGGCCGACAACGTATCTGTGATGCCTCTGGTATAAATAATGCCTATCTCTATAGGCATGGTGTTTAGTGGTCACCGTCGTCCGACGACCACTAAACACCATAAAAAATTGGTTGTCTGTAAAGTCGGTTTACTGACGATAGTTGAACGTGACAACGTCTTAAGAAAATAATTTCCTTTGAATGAGTAGGCAAGCACACTAAAAGAACACTTTTTCAATACAAGTTAAGTCATTTATTAAAAATGAATGCTGGATACTTATACATCCTACGCGTGATTCAGAATTATAGCGCCCCACTACTCAACGCCATCTAGTGTACTGCGAGTGAACTACCAGCTCAGCCAGCCTTCCTCCATCGATAAATGGACCCAATCGAACTTAATGAATAATTGTTCACTGCACAATACATAGATGGCGCTGGTATAATAATTCACCAACGGTAACGACGGTAACGCATGAGTCATGTTTTTTCATGCGTGCCACCGAATTATAAGACGTTGTCACGTCAAAAACTGTAGAAGGAACCTTGTGTCCAAAATGAGACAAATTGAATATGCTTTAAACTCTTTAAATACAACCAACTGGTCTTATCCACACAATTCTACCAACAAAACGCGCGGTAGTCCACGGGAGGAAAAATACGCGAAATAATATCGAAAAGCCATAAAGTGCGAGGTACCGCTATAAAGTACAGACAAATACTGAAGATAATCGGACCGAGTGGCCCACCGTATTGTACAGGGGTTTATGAGCGCGTAATATTTTACTACAAGTTTGTTCCGAATGCTTTTAGAGGAAACAGAATTGGTTTTGTGGCTTTTTACGTCTATATTCCGTTTCGGTTTACGATGCAACGCAATGTTTCGGTAATGGATGTCTTTGAGATCAATCTATTAATGGACGTTGGACGTTTTGTCATAGTGAATTTTTGGCTGTATTGGGCCGGCGCGGAGTACTGGATCCCATCTCTTGCCAGCAAATCTGGTTGTCGTAACACATAGGTGTCAGAAGCCGGCCTTGAATAATGATATTGTACGAGTAATTAACTGCTCTTAAGACACCTACCTCTAGCTTCGGGCAACTTTTTATTATTTCCAATTTAAATGTTTTGACAGGATACTTCAAATCGACATCGTTCATGGTTATTGTGGTCTTTTTGTGACGCGATTAAACGAATACAGCCACTAAATGTTACCCCAAAACTTATTGCAATACATCATAGAAAACGCATCGAAAACGGTCTAGTCAACATTTTTTAAAACTTTTGCGATGGGATCTATGGAGTTCAAAAATACTACCAATATTAATTTATCTTAAATATCATCCATCTACAAAGATGGATCAGTTAGTTTTATCATACGAGTAGGAGCTCACTTCACGGAACTCTGATAACTTTCCAACGAAGTCATTCATGACTCTACTAGGACGAGAAACTCTACTTTCATCTCGCTCGAAACAATTGAAACACACTTGAAAAAAACTTGCAACAATTATCAAAAACTATTCCTAATTGGGTTCTTACCCTCACGATGAAAGTCGCTATCCAAACTGACGTTTTTAATTAATACACACAGCCATCCGAAACACTTGACTATTTCAATAGCCCTAGCATTCTTATTATCTAGAAACTTGTCGCCTGCCTTATGTGGTGCTTTTCTTAACACCTATATATCATCTGCAAAATTGTCTTGACACGCGCGTCAACCAAATTTAGACTTCATGTCACATCAATAAGGACTACAAATCTTTTCAGCGCGACAGCCTAAATTGGTCGAGATACATAAGGGGTGTGATAATTGTAGAGTGAGACAAAGTCAGTTCAAAGGTATTGTAGGCGTTGTATACCCTTCATGCACTCTTAAACACTGAAGTTGATGTCAACCACACTTTGTCGTCGTAATTATACGATGTACCTCAATAGGACATCACAATGCGTCTTGAAAATAAAGATAAATTAACGAGCGCGTGGTTACCGACAGTTGCTGAGGCGTTGGGTACGTGTTGTTCTACCAGCGGTTTTGATACTAGTAACTCGTGCTCGCTTCGCGTTGATATATAGATATAAGTAGATCGTAACAAATCTGTTTTGCGGGGCATAAAGTAGCCCGGATCCGTACCTCTGGTATAAATTATAAATAAGCCAAGTCTAAATCTATTCTGTGGTTTCTGCGTGATGCAACACAGACAATAATTGTAATAAAATATGTTTTAATCTCTATTTTTATCTAAATTGTTATCAAACTGAGCCTACCCGTTTATGTAAGGCCAATACCAGAACTACTGCACCTTGGTAGGTGTTTAAATAAGTACTTAATACTTTCACCGCCGGAAGTCTCGAATAGCTTGCCCGCGTCGGCATTTCCACCTGTATGACGTGATGTGGAAGTCTTCAAGAGGAGAGTGAATAGGCTTTTATAAGTTAGTGCGTTCAACACCTTGGACTTCATCGCCACTTACCATCAGGTGGGATTGTAGTCAAGCATTAACTTAGTTTATGTAAAAAAAAATCTATTCACTAAGTCGTAAACTATACTACACGTAGTCGTATACTATACGAGCATTCCCCCGCGGCTACGCTCGCCAATATCCAAAAAATCAGTTTATACCCTTTTTTAATCCCCGTAGGGGGAAATTTCCAAAAATTCTCTCTTAGTGTTCCCCTACACTCCCCAACGAACATACATGCCAAATTTCAGCTTCTTGCGTTCAGTAGTTTTGGCTGTGCGTTGTCTGTCAGTCACTCAGTAACGCAAGAGTTTTTTATGTAGGTAGTAAAATTAGTTATAGCTTATCGCTCACGACGCGACGCGCTTATTAATTCCTTCGCTATATTGTGGTTATTTTAATGAGTCTCTTATTGAGAAGTTTTTGTTTTTTTTTAAATAATGAAACAATATCGTATTGGCCACAATATTAATATGGCAAATACACAATACATTATAATTGTACCATGTATTGTGCTCAGTACATTCACGACATAATTATGATGACAATAATAATATTATGAATCTGTATAAAGGATGTTATTTTGTTAATTATGTGGTTTTTCTGAGACACCTTTCTGTGTTAAGAATTATAAATGAGAAAGAATTATACAGAGGCCAACATTTTTTAAATTTTTTGTCTATCTGTCGCCTTGCCTTGTGAAAACAACTGAACCCGCCTGGATAATTTGAAAGTCTTCAAAAGGAGAGTGAATAGAGCGCTTTTTTATTAGTAAGTGCGTTCAACGCGTTGGACTTCATTGTCACTTGGCATAAGGTGGGATTGTGGTCATGATTACGAAGGTAACTTAATTTATGTGAAAAATACACGCTCCGAAATGATCTTGTTAATTTCAATCAGAAATAAGGAAAGAATAACCACACAAAAATATAATTGCGTGCCAAAATGGTAGGCGTTTAAGAATGTCCGTGCGTATTTTTAACTGTTTATTAAGTACTACAACTTTTTAGTTTATTTTTGATGTAAGATTTTTTTAAATATGTTAATAGGTACTTAGCAATGTTAAATATCAAAATCACATAAAAATATAAATATTACCTATGAATATGAAATTTGGCACGGAAATAGTTTATGAATAGGTGATGTCAGCTAAGGAAGAATTATGTGATATTCTACCCCTAAGAGGGGTAAATAGGGATTAAAATTGAAAGTTTTTACGCTAAGGACAAACTGCAGACAACATTAGGTATATAATAATAACAAATAATAAAATAGAACGTGATTTGACCTAAATAAAATAAAAGCTATGTACACACTGAAGTTTATACACGTGTGTAGCTAGTTCCTCAACAGCAGGGGGAAGTGGTGTGCTGCCCCCTTTCTTGTACAAAGTCAGATGTACAAAACTGGATGATTAATGCGCTCGCACATTAGGTTGTGAACCCCTGAGGGGGTGTGGAGGTGGGGTGTGGCCAGGCAAACAGCGATTTGTTTATTTATATGCAGTGTGGCGATATCGCATCTGCTCATATCAAGAATGACTACGTGAAATCTGAATTCTGATATCGAAGTTCTCTACAACCCTTGCTTATAAACAAGTGCCGTACATGATTAATTTGGGCACGGCCGGAACCGGTCCTTAGGCAACATCACCTATCCTATCAATGTCAAAAATATATACCATCTGCAGGTACTCTTTAGTCACTTGCGATGAGTGCTCAAAAAGGTACCTACTCTATATGGTCGATGGGCAGCGACAATGCAAAACGATAGAACAAGAGAGCTTAGCGCATGCACGCATGGTAGATATATAACGCTCATGCTATATTTGATGTACCATTCAAATCAAAAATAAATAAATTTAGTAAATATATTTAGTCCGAAACATAATAAAATAATTATTTCAATATTTTTTACAATGTTCTTTATTAAAAAGGGACACAAAATGTACATAATAAAAATACATGTGTACATAATTATGTAGAGTCTAATATGTGTAAGTACATATAAATACAATATAAAATAATTATAATTAACATTATAAACATCAGTAACATTTTTTTTACATTTTTAAGTTTACTTTTTATTTATATTTTTTGTTTAATTTTACATTTCATTAGAAATTGTATATAACTTTATATCGTTATAAAATAAAGTAAGTACACGTGATAAAGTTCAAAATTAATGTAATAAATATAATTACATAAAACACGCATTATAATTTTATAGACGCGGGCTTGGTGGCCACACGTTATGCCAATCGATTTAAATGTTACGTGCGATACGTCGTTGGCAAAATGTAGCGGATAATGTATACTGTGTTGTACTGAACCGGATAGAAAAACCTGGTCAAGCGAGAGTCGAACTCGCAAACCAAGGGTTCCATACCACCGGACGATATAAGCAGGGATAGACAAGTGTCCTGAACGTCAGATTCCCGAACATGGGGTCTGGGTTCGAATCCTGCTCGCAGCACTAAATTTACAAAAATGTGTACTCTCCACAACGTACACAATTTTTTAAATTTAGACACTCTCAGGTTTACAGGTTGCCTCACGAGTTTTCCTTCACCGAAGCAAGTTTAAATTATGGACGAAATCTATTCATTCACAATTTGGTTGTCCAAAATAAACAACAATTAAGGTATTTCAATTCAAAAATACAGTTTATATAAAGCTTGTAAAATATAGGTATTATTGTTATAAAAAAATTAACAAAACGGTTTATTTTGTCCGAGACCACATAAAGCTACCGTCTTACGACCGCTCGGCTGAGAATGGCGCTCTGGAAACATTGTTATCCCTATTAGCCTCTTGTCGCATCTACAGCGATATGTACCTAATCGGTTTATGTGTGAAATTTTCATCATGGTGGTTTTTTTTATGGATTCAAGGACGGTGCTAAGAACGTTAGTAAAGAATAATACCTAATGCAAACTTTAGCCTCATTTATAGACAAGAAAATTTTCCAGACAACATTTCAAAGGTTAAAAATAATACCCCTAGCTTATTCGCACAAAAGAAGCCTTATTTACAGCAGCAGTTTTTAAGTGTTAAGTTTTAAGTGTGTTAAGTGTAAGCAGTTTTTTGAGACAGCACTTGGATAGTTTGCTAAAACTAATTACCCGTATTATTTTATCAATTTTAGCTTTCCTGTATAATATTACTACTTAACCAAAGTTTTAGCTCCTTATTCAAATGTTTAATTCAGTTATCTCTTCGCTTATCCGCTCGCAGTGCCCACATAACCCGCGCAATTATGCGCCAAGTATACCGCATGCCAAATAAATCAAGGTGACAAGCGCCGAATAATTTCGCACCAACATTTTATTAGAACATAATGTTACGGCCGACGTTTTTAAACCACAAATTTGCCCGCTCAAAACAAAACATCCTTTGAACTTCGCTGATGATGCTTTTACGCGGAACCGGGGTAATATAGTCCCCCAGTTTGACGTTTTTATGACTTATCAAAGACCGTATTGATTCAAATGATCGGTAGTTATATTCTTGATTTATTGGCGTTGTTTTAAAAGCGTGTTATTGTGTGTCGCAGTGGTAGAGTGTTATCGGGAAAATAGTTTAATACCTAGTCATTGACGACTCTGTACCTGTCCATTCTCAGTTCTATACCAACCTAACGAGGATTGGAAATCTACAATTGAGTAAGAAACACAGGAGCGGCAATTTTCACATTTTGTTGATCTTAGATATTAATATTGCGTATGTACTTTGAATTATCCACCGAACTACAATATTCACACTGAATAATAGAATCACATTAGGTAAATAAAGGTAGGTAGGTATCATATTAGGTATAAATGAACAATATTATGAGAAAACATGATCACTGGGAGTACTACAACTACCTCATATCCTTAGGGCGTGTGATACTGTAAATAGGTATAGCCAATGAGCCCTTTCATCCTGAATGCAAACTTGTCTTGTTCGACAGTTTCGGATAGTAACGAAAAATATTTTAAAATTCCCTAACACACGCTAGATTCCCTGTCATACGAACGTATACTAGTAGGTACATTCGCATAGAACTGTATAAGGACGATTTACAACGTCCTTAAGACAAATATACGCGAAGCTATAAAAGCCAATGCCAAGTGCGCGTTATTTTAGTAACAATTGCTATAAATTTAATCGTAGTTTGCCTGAATAGCTGTTTAACGGCAGCGCTGAGACTGTGTGACGGATACGACCGCACGTTGAGCGATTGCGATTGTCACCAACATTGGCCAAACATTGGCAAATGATTTTCTTATTTGGCTTCAGCCTATTAATGGTTTACGAGGGGGAATGGACCTCTCCTCATCAGTGGAGCTTACTCCACCACTGTTGGTTACTGGCAAACCTAAGTGTTGGACGTTTTTTATGCCACCCGAAGGACTCGTGGCTTAACGATTGCTATCTAATCATAACAATTGGGACCGACCACTTAGGTGGAAGCGCTCAACGTTTAACTGGGTCGACATTTAATCGCTTCTTAACTAAATCTACAGATTCACAAATATTCGACCAACGATTGGCCACACACGATGCGTCAGCGCAATCAATTGTGTGCGCTTGCGCATAAATCCCGCTTACCGCGCCTCTAATTAACCCCTAACAGTCCGTACCGTACCGACGTAAATCTCTCACAACAACGAACCTCCTGCTTAATTGAATACCGGATCGGACGAAGTCGTACGGACTGTGTACATGGAGCATTGTATACCGCGAATGCCGATAAATTAATTAGGGAAAGCGGTGATAGCTCATTGGTTTGAATATTGGCATCCTACACCGGAGATCTGAGATCGAATTTAGAATAAATTTCTGAAAGAATGTTTTGGTGAATGTGGACTATAGAAATGTAATTGAGTAAATAACGTTCCAATTAGAAATTTTGTGAAAAAATAATATTTTTTTAAATTTGGATTTTGATAAAAAAAAATATTAGATACTTCCAATCTGAAACATAATTGAGGATTCTTCACGGGAAATATATAAGATCTTTTGGATCTCGGATAACAGGTTGAATGTGAGCCTGGATTTTTCCAAATACCATAATAACAAACGATTTGTTTAAATTACTATGTAAATACACTATTATGTAAAATAATTAAAACCCCTACACAGTTATAGCCTTACACTACGATTCCCTGTGTCGTGGCTTTCACGGACAACACACAAACACTACAACACCGACCGAGAACAGAATACTAAACTCATCATTAAAATCTCTACTGGATATCAAACCCAGAACCGTTCGGACGACAATCCGGCGTGGCAACCACTGCACCATAAGGTTCGTCAACCTTCTAAAACCATTTTAAGATACTCAAACCCACTTCATCATACAAATGAGTGTATTGTAATCCGTTTTTATGAAATATGTTTTCTTTGCGTGACTTTTACGAAAACTTTATTTCAGGTTTTAATCCCTCGACTATGATTAACTGCAACTAAATGATCATGCATTATCCCTTTAATAGCGAGTTTATGTGATTCTTGGCTCATATCTCGGGCTCTTGTCCATCCAAATTTTAGGCTCAGTAAAACTGGTGGTTCGTTCATGGGTAGACTATATGTAAAAATTATAATAAAATTCCGTTAGAATTGGCGGAAATGGCATACCTTAAAGCTATTCTTATCGCGAAGGGTTTTTACAAACTGGATGATTATTCCAATACGAAACTGATTGAACTTAAGAATAGAGCCTTAAGTAGTAACTAATATTAAAGTGTGGTCTGTAACTGGTGAGAAAAAATATTCTTGGGAGTTTCTTGTCAGTTCTTCTTCCAAGGTTATACACGTTGTTGAAGCGAAGGCGTAGTTTGACTTTCGTAAAGTATTTGTTAAAACAAAATTCGAATAAAATTCATATCCTTTAATTTCCCACGTCATTGACCGAATTAAGCATCGCCATAGGCCATCGTCTGCTCGTTTTCCGGCTATTAATAAAAAAGGAAGCCCCATTATCTACTACCTTAATACATTCACTCATTTCACTCACGAGTAATTTGTACGAACCTTAATCTGAAAACAAATACTTGGATTTACGGCAAGTTCGCTGAGAAACATCAATCAATCTCACAGACAGACAAAAGGGTGCGATTGTAGATGTCGGAGTGGGTACCTTTAACTCGGCGAACTTTTCTACAAGTCATTCACTCATTACGATTGTTCGGAGTTCAAAAAGGCGTTTGTAAGTGAGAAATGTAATTTGAAACAGTTTAAAACAACAAAACAATGTAAAGAATTATTCCTTACAAGGTACAACGAATGTAAAACAATAATAAAAATATTTACGATAAAATGTTTTTTATACTGACTGCAAAGACGTCTTTATTTCGATAGTCAACTTGAAAAAATAAAATAAAATATTTATTTCGTTCTCTGTTCCAGTGAAAGAGATTATACGACTATAATTATGCGTAAAATGAATAAGATTATTAGTAGACAACACAAAATTGCATAATTATAGTTCCTTTTAAGCATAGAGTGTAATGGACAGCACAAAAAATATGTCTGTAATATTGTATTTAATACTCTTTACAATTTTACATCATAATGAACATACTCTATAATTGTGTCCATGTGTCACAAATTCCTACACACATTTGCACAGTAGTACCTCGCAAATTAACTTCAAACTTCAAATAATTGCTGACTGTATCAAATGTAATCTACATATTTTATTTCAACTTTCGAACTGTTACTTCACATTAAGAACAATGTTCCAACCCGTCGCTGCTGCATTCTGCAAATCACTCCGACTAATTAACCCTGCTTGCGGTATTGACGAACATTTATTAACCCGTAAAATTCTACATCCGTTTGAAAAAGTTATTAATTTGTTAATTGGCTTTCGACCAACCGTTTTGTTGGTCACACTCGGTGTTTACTTTGTTTTTTGTCGCTTTTGGCCAAATTCGTCTATTCTGGCCAATTAGCAAGTTGGTTTATTGGAATACAATTACAAATTTACATCTATGATGAACCCATAGTCTAGTTGAGTCATCCTGCCCGCAAAGTGAGGGATCTCGGGTTCGATTCCAGGCCCGGCATGGGTGTTAGTATTGGGTCGTTTGTGTTGTCCATGCCACCCGCGACAAAGAATCCTAGTGCGGGGTATGAGTGTGTTAACGTTTATTTATTCTTTAATTATTTATATGATATATTATAAATGATATGATATTTATATGATATATTACATATGATATATTATAGTGCGTCCCAGTCGAGAATCAAACCCAGTAACTACCGAGCTACAGTTGAAAACCCATTAGAGAAATGCAACAAGGCTGAAAATACCCAAATTAGTTGGCCAATACGATAATCCACTACAAAGCCCCCATTATTAATAGTCCGAATAGGTGTTATTTATGGGAGTGTCACCTTTGTCTTCCATCGATGGAAATAGAACAACGGCCCACCCATGGGGATAATACTGTTGTTTGTTATAAAATTAGATCAGCGTATTCTTGATTCTCACATATAAAAATCACTGATTCCGAGACAGACTAGCCTTCTGGTTATTTGAAATTCGAATTAAAAATATTTTTTTCAATAAATTTCGGTTTTCTTTTAATACATTTACTAACATAATATGAAACTCACTACCGATTAATTATAACGTTTTTTCATGGTGGTACGGCTAATACCTGCCATTTCTCATCGTTTGGCAATTTAAAAATATATTTATTTATATATTTTATCAGTACACTTTCGCACCTTATTTTTATATACTACCTAAGTCTATCACGGTGAAGAAGAATCAGCGAAAAAAACCTATGGTTTTTAATTTATGATCTAATATTTGAAGTGTAATTAATATTTAAGCACATTAGGCCTCTCTCATCGGCTCATATCAGAACTATTAAGACGTTCGCTACGGCGAACGTAATTTTCTATGGAAAAAACACGACATACACGTGTTCCGCAGCAAACGTGTTGAATATAAGAACGGAAACCGTAGTTTCAAAGCGACAAATAAGTAAAACTGTTCACTCTCCTGCAGACAGACGGTCTCCCAATTCGCGGATGCGCTCTCTTTTCCATTGCAAATGGGGTCTGCGGATCTCAAGGATCACCTTTTTACCCGGACTTGAACTCGTGATGTCTACTGCCTGCCGGTGTTGGGTGGGCCCGCTATTGAGCGGGGGTTTCCTATCGTCTCCGTATTTCTGGCCAGTGTCGCAGTCAGTCGCCCCCCTGATGGTCGGGGGACACACCTGAAGCAGGTAGCCCTCAGGACTACTCTCCTGCAGTCACAGCACCCCATAGTTCTACATTCAGCCGTTACCAACGCGAGTGTGATAAAATAATTATCTCGCATCCATTTGGTATTAATAGCAGGTGTCGTAAATTATGTAATGCAAAATTTAATCCAAACGGTGTGTCCTGCAGTAAATAACCTCGCGAAATGTCAACGATAGCAGTTCTACAAACGTTTGTGACAATTATCTAAGTATACTTAGTAGTATACTGGCATACTTTTGTATTTATAATTTGCAAGTGAACCCGCCTTCGCTTCGCTTCGGGTAACTTTTCTTTACGTTTACAAATATTAAGTATTTTCCCGTGGAAATAAGACATTTGTAGCGAAAAAAGTAGCCTAAATCAATCTTCAGTAGTCGATTTTTGGTCGACAAAAATCAGTAGTTTCCCTGATTTTTAATCGACTTCAAAAATGAGGAGGTTCTTAATTCGACTGTACTTTTTTAAGTGTGTTACCTCACACCCTTTTTACTAGGTGACTTTTAAATTCGAAAGCTGGTGCTTATGTGGATTTAAATTTGAGCGAGAGCTTACGAGTAGTTCTTTAGTTATCCCTTATAATTTAATTTTAAGTTCACCAAGTTTTTATATAAGTTTTCAAGTTAAAGTCGGGTAAATTTTTTGAAATTATTCTCGATAATAATCTCTAGTTTTTCTCATTTTCTTACGTCCACTGTACGGAGATACACAGCGTACAGTCCACTTCTTGCCATTTTCAGTCGTATATTGACTCAAAAAAGGATATTCCGCTCATGACACTTAGGACATAACCAATAATAGAGCGTCCAATCCACGCTACCCATAATATTACAATAAGTTTTCTTCAAAAGTCAAGTAAGAATAACTAATATCACTAATGACAACACTAAGAGACCAAAAAACATAAACAACTAATTATTACTGAAACAATTATGACATAGGACAATAATAGACTGAAGACCAGTTTACACGCGACAAGTCTTGCGTGTAGCGAGGAAATAATACCTTTGATTACTATACTAAGAATTAAGTTTTGAATGAAAATCTTTCCTACTGGAGCAAATAATGTGACGTAGTTTGTTTATTTCACTAGCACACTTCCTAGCTTTGGATTAAACATTATTTTTTGCAACATTGCAACGCATGAAACTTGGATCGTGTAAATTGACCTTTAGTTTGGTAGTATTTACGTTAGGTTACGTTATGCAAGGAAATAAACAGCTTCGAGTGTGGTCAGTCGCGAAATAGATGACATGTTTTACCGTTTCGTTGCTTCGGAGGATACTTATGGTCGTCGTCGGTAAAGATGGTATTGTTAGAGCAATCCTTAAGCTATTGTTTCGGCGGCATGAGCATTTTCAAACTAGGGTTGGCAAAAGCCATCAATATGCACGCAAGAGCTATGCAAAGCCATGCAAAGCCATGCAAGTTATTATGGGCGTTATTATGGGTAAAAAAGGAAGTGGAAATTGTTTTATACATAGTAAAATAATCATTTAAAAATTCAATTTATCCATGTATTATTGAAATAAATTAAAATGGAAATACCTAATAAAAAATTTGGACTATCACTAATTTTTTGGTCACCTACAGAAATTTTTAATTTAAATATTGCAACCTATCGAAAAAAGTCGACATCAATTGAGAAGGTAATTTCTTGCATACGAGAAAGTCGAGTTAGTGTAAATCAGTGCGTGGTACTGTTGAAAATACGCAGCAGTTTCGGGCGAAGACGTATTGTGTGTCCAATTAGGAGGGCCACGCTGCGTTCTCTAAAAATACTTAAAAACACTCTGTTACCATTTGTCACTGAACGCCCTGTATTTATCAAGATGCCACGCCGCATCTACGGCTACAGGATGACAGGATTGGCGAGTGGCTTACCTGAAACAATTATTGAAAATTTAAATTGTGGTTTAAATTATTAAAAATTAAATTTTTAAATTTTTTTAAAATTAAAAAAAAATAAAGTACATAAAAAAAATTTAATTCTAAAATTGTTGACATGGAACAGTACAGAATACAAATTTTAAGGAAATACTCTTTCTGGCTAAAATAACTATATTTTTATAACTTCCCAAATAAAATTTGTTTTACCTACTCATAAAATTATTTTCATTTATTCTTACGTACAAAGCATAAACCAAACCTAAATATTCACTTTTTTCATAAAATCTTTCATGAAAAACGTAGTGTAAGTAGCGGCTTTATCAGTTGACTTCAGCACCCCACCCTGTAGCAACTGCAGTGGAAATATCTACAGTTAACATTCCTATAAACAAGATTGTCGCGGCACGCACAGCGAGATTGATGGCTATTAGTGGCGGAGCGTGGGGCTACGCCGTAACATCGTAATGGTTACAAAACTGTCCCATACTGACGAGGTAACTACCTCGATACATTTGTCTGTTCCATACGTTTGATCAGAAGCAATCGGCGGAGACTACAGAACTTAAAAAAAACGAACAGTCATGAAACAAAAAAAGATATAATTATTTTTTATATAAAAACGACACACAAGAAGATTAGCCGAGCCACCAGGTAAACAATATTTTGTTTCGATGTCAATATTATTTTTAATTTAATAAGAAAAGCCAAATATTGACAATTACTACCTACTGGTTTTATTTTAATGTCAAATTATTTAAGACAGTTACATTTGATAAAAAATTAAATGGCTATGAAAAATATTTTTTTTTGGTCAATCATTTGGTCAATCATGGCCAGAAAACCATGAACATTTTAATAGGTTAACATTGTTTAAAGGTGTTTAGTTTCTTTATGGTAAGCATTATTCATGACTAATGTCATTATTGTAGTATCATGAAAGTTTTTCAAAATGCAGTTAGCAGAATACCTATGCGGTTAAGAAAATAATTTTTGTGTCCTTTTTGCATTGACAAGCCGATATTAGTTATGTAGTCATGGGTTTATATATAACGAATTTTATGATTATGCGCAATGAAGACACCATTATGTAATAAGTAGTTGTGAATGCTTTTGAAAGTATGACCTGGTACGACCCAATGAAGACTTGTATTGCCTCCGACGAAGCCGGAATCAGATTAATTTCGATAGGCGTGACTGAGTTAATGAATAGGTGTAGCATCGTGGAACAAAAATAATTAATTTTAATGTGTAATTAAGTTTACTGGCCCCAATACAAAAACGGAGTAAGTGAAATATTTTTTAAATTCTTTCTTAATGTTACTTTGAAAGAATACGCAGAAGATCGATTATAATTTATTATTTTCATTGAATTACCTATTATTGAAGGTAAAACTTTTCAAAGATACTTTTGTGTAGATTAACCGCGTTATGTCAAGTTGTAGTTAGTTAATTCCTACTGCAATCTTATCAGTAGCATCAAGCTCATAAGTTAAAAAAATTTTAAGTTTATAGTGTAAACTTTAGAATAAAAACGTAGTGAGAATTTGTTGATCTTAACCATTTAGCGGTACAAGCTAAGTGCAATACCATCACAATAAATGATCCTTATTTTAAGAGTAGTTAATCAAATTAAATTTTACGCAATAAAAGTTAACATTGTTTCCTACCCTCATGACAGGATCAGCTATAAAACTTAAACCCTGTAGCTCAATTGGTCATCCCTGCCTATGAAGCGAGGGGTCCCGGATTCGATTCCCGAATACTGTTTATGTGGCAGGCCAATGTTTGTTGTCGGGTCGAGGGTGTTTATGAATTCTACCGCACGGGATATGAGAGATAATAATGAAAGAGAAAGCTATCAGCTATCGTCATGAAAGCTAATGTTTTTGTAAGCTAAAGCTCAAATCTAAAGGCTAAAACTCAATCTCTAGCCTACTTCGCGTGCTTGTCACCGCGTTATTATTCTCATCGTCTTGACGTCTATTTTTCAACGCACTTCAATATTTTTGAGCTTCTATTTTTGTTGCGACCGCGCTTCAGTCGTACAGCCACAGATTAAATAGAAACTTCGAAGGTTAGTTGCTTATTTTATTCAATTGCTTTTCACTAATTGATTTGTAACTTTTGCTTCGTAAGTCTCGTTATGTTGTTGCAGACTAATTAAATAATGGATTGTGTTTTGGGTCCGACGTGTTTTTTAATCAAACAATTGCGAAGATACATACTTATGGCAATAAAACGTGTTTTTTCAATTGCTTTCTTGCATTTTATTATTTTAGGTCTGCCAATGATTACAACACTACCTACGATTATAACTAAATCCCATAATTACGAAGTTTTTTTTTTAATGTGAGGAGAACACAGCATAGTCATATTTTTGATATTTAGTGTAAATTTAAAACGTTAATTGTGTATGACATTGTGATGGTATAGGTGTGTAGGGTGATAGTTAGCTATCACCCTACACATAATACATAATATATACTTAGATATATTTAGATATATATTATGTACTTCACAAACATAACAAACAAAATGTAATATAACTAACCAATAACAATGTTACACTTTCATAAATATCTGTCTACAATCTCAGGTTATTCACTCTTCAGACATATTAAGTAATAAATTATTTTACAGTTTAACTAGCTACCGTCCTTCCAAAATCGACGGTAAAATGTTACTTTACGTGTTTTGGGCACAGTGTCGGAGAGACAGAGAGGATAACTTTAGCTCGTTTGCTTGAGGGACTGACGAAAAAGCAGACGGGCTACCTGATGGTAAATCGTCACCATCGTTTATGGACGCAGTTAAAAACTGGAGAGTGACCAGTGAAAGTCGACCCAGAAGGAGCAAATAAATCGTAAAGTACCTACTTACTCCTCTGTCAATATCAGTCTATATTTCATCACGTCGAATTGTCATTCTGTGGTCTTTTCCACCGCTCTTTATACCCGCGCCATTGTTTATTCAAACAATAACCGGGTATTTTTATTACGACGACGTTTTAATGATTATAGATGGAGTCATAACGCCGCGGAAGACGGAATGTGGTGATTTTAAAATAATTCTCTTTATTGTTGTCATGTTCACGATTTTTCTCTGTTGTTTGGAAATTTATATTGAGTTTTGGGTAAGTTTATTTATTTTGATTTTACTATTTTATACACTTAGTATCTTGTGTTTGTTGATTATTTTATTCAATGGTATTTCCACAACACATTAAGGTATGTTTATTAACTAAGCAGCTAAGCCTTAGCTTGTAATAGGCTTTTGTATGTATGTATGTATGTATATGTGTATATTTTTTTATATATCTAATAGTTGATCACCGTCGCCCATTTTTTTTTCGCCCAGTTTTTTTAAGAAAATCTAATTAAAAGAACCAGTTATGATTAATTTTGAAATGAAAGTCGTCCATTTGACTTTGAATGAACACTTTTGACTTCAGCTCACATTTTGAATTCACTCATGTCAGTTTTATGTTGTAACATTCAAATGAAATAATACTACAGGTAGGTATACTCGTATCTATTGTCCTTTTAATAGCATAAAACAATGCAATCAAGAAATAAATTAAATGAAATAAAGTTAAAAACTGCACCCTCACAAAAAAACACCCATTTATTAGTCAAAAAACCAGACTCTAAACTTAAAACATTGTAGCTTTTTATTTTTTAAATATATTTTACAACGTTGACAATAGCTTTCGAAATAAGAACTTTATGTTAAACATTCGTCGTAACAGAATCAATTGTCACGGTCGAAATAATTTATTTCCGTTACAATTTCTGTAAATTGTAATAGTTTAAATTCCAGAAGCTTGTTCGGATAATTTATTTCAGTTTTATCGATTGCAGGAATTCGCTGTTGAGACATGGAGTGTGTGTCGAGATTAGCGGCTTATGCAATCTAACAATACACGTTTGTTACGTTAAATCTTTTGTTGTGACTTGTTACAACTGTAATTATTTATGTTAATAGTATGCCTGGATTAACTACAGGTTTGAAATTAATTTAAGCGCTCTATTATCATTGATTGTAATTGAAACACGGACGAGGCTATTTCTGAGGGGATGAAATTTCAAAAATACATTACTTAGTAGTATTATACTTAGTAGTATTATTAAAAATGCGAAAGTGTGTTTGGTTCTTCTTATTTCATGTCAGAACGGAGCAACGAATAAATGTGATTTTTGGTACGGAGATAGTTGAATGGCTGGAATGGCTGAAAAGGCGACATAGGCTACTTTTTTCGCGGAAAAATATCTCATTTTCACGGGGAAACATGTTTCCATCAATATTTCAAAATCCCGACACAACATTTTTGCGATTGTGACAACTATGACGCGAGTTTTTCCGAAACGAAGCTGGAGTTTTATTAGTAGTAGGTGTACCTATGTACTTAATACGTTTTAAATTGATTTATTTAAAAGGAAATCCTAAGTTCCAAGTGAATCCGATGAAATGTATTTATTAAGTAAGGTACACATAGAAACTTTTACACTCCATTTGATCCCTTTGAAGGAGAATGAAAAAAATGTGCTTCTTTTTATGATACAAGGAACCACTGTACAAAGTTCAGTAGGTAAACTGGATCAGGCTGTGCGTCTGTCACTACGACACCGTTAGCATTTTATTAAGTCAAATTCTTGTGAAATACAGCGCTGTAAACACAACTCCAGAATTATGTTGCTATTAAATAAAAATACTAGGTACCACAACACTAATTAATTAATCGAGATCTCTGAGACGTATTTTTTACGTACCATTGAAAGTATCGTAAGTATCGTAAGTATCGTATTATCGTAAAGTGTGTATTTATACAAATACAACAATGGTACGTTTAATGATAACAAATGTGTCTGTTTTGATAATTGATCCACTTTGGAATCCCAAGAATTGGATAAATCAACACCTGTCACTTTAAATCAGGAATTCTGTATTGTTTTGAAAATTTCAATGTTCATTTTAGAATTCCACGGCTATTTCTGACGCGATAACTCTTAACACCTCTGTTTCTTTACGTTTTATTTAAAATTGTACCCAAAGCTGTTGAGGTAAGGTTCATAAACGTATTATGGACTTCAAGCCTACTGTGGTCTCGACAATAAGTGTTGAAAGTTGATTATTGTAGTTAAGTTTCTGTGTCATCAGAGTGATGACGTGTAACATGTTGACAAGTAACATCATTTAAATTTAATGATGTAGCTTTTAACAATAAATAAAATCAGGTATATTTTTATATATTAGAGGTATGTGTTGGATATTCGCATTGGAGAAGAGTGATTTATTTTTTCTTTTTCTCCTCGTAAGATTTAAAATTTAAAAGCACCTTAGCGAAACGGTGGTAAATACAAAAAATGACGTTCATAAGTGTATTCTAAATACCTACATGGAATAAATGATTTGAGTTTGAGAGTTTAAGTTTTAGTGGAACGCAAGCTAGTTAACAATGCACTGTTTAGGTAATGTTTGACACAACTTAAGATAGCTCTCATCGCCAGGTACTTATACACACAAATGTAGGTACATATGAACATACGTAACAGTATGTACCTATATGTTTTTAATAGAGTTAAGATAACAAACGATTTCATTATGCGTGTCGTCTATATGTAGTGACAAAATCTGAGTTCTCCGTGGCTTTAAAAAGTGAAGTCTGCCAAATCGCAGTTAGCTGAAATTGTGGCTTTAGCCTCTGACTAAAATTAAGGTGATTTTGTACGACTTTCCTCGTCGCGTCGTCGTGATTCAATAACATGTACACACGCCTTAACAATTCCTATCCTGATGACTGACAAATGGCCATATAATAGCCCCTTACGCCATACCGTAAAACCGCCACTATATTTAAAACAACGCAACAATATTTATGGATAGTCCCACACATTCGTATGATTTACGCGCATATTATATGCTCATAATTCGACTCTTTCGCCTGAGTTATTGTGTCCCCTGAAAGTCATTATTAACTTTAATTTTGCACTTTTGTACTAAACTGTCATTTTTTTTCCGGAGCAATATTGTCATAACTGCGCACCGTATTTTTGTTTTTGAGATAAATAATAATTACACGAAGACAGCTGGTGATAAATTAGGGGCTTATTCTTAGGCACGAAGTTATTTTTCTTTGTTGGAAATGTCAAGTGTGTCTGGTCCGTTAATCTAGCGGGGATTATTATATCAAGGAGCGTGTCTCGCGAAGTATAGTTTGACAAGTCCCCGATTCGGAGATACATTTGTTTATGCTATTGCTTCACTGAAGAAAAAGTTACAAAAATAATACTAGAATCCACGAAATGCGCTAGTGAGGTAATGTTAGATTAGTGGGTGATGGTTCGACTTACGTGTAATGTGAGTTCGTATTTGGCACGTTCTGCGAAGCTAAGTGCGTGTTTCAAAAAATTTGAGAAAACATTATAATGTATATGATGTTTCCTCAAATTTTTTATATGAAATGGTTAATAATATTGTTGACATTCTTTAAATTAATTATAAATCAATGTAATGTATGTACCACTTATAAAAAATTGCACGCCTCTTGGGCATATACGGAGGAATGTTATGTACCTAGAGACCTAAGATCAGAAGTTGTACCTGTATAATGCAATAAAATTATGAATTATGAATTATATCTTTTTTGTCATTTACGAACGTGTAGACGAGCGACCTGATTGTAAGTGGTCAACGCTGTCCATTGAATTATGTTCAACTAAATGTGGATGTTAGCTAGCCAGGAAAGAGAAAAATATTAGGATAATGCACGATTATCTACAGAAACGTTTATAATGAGTGGCGTAGAGCCCTGCGAGCTCTAGATAAAGTTTAAACCCATCCAACACAACAGTAGGATAAATGTTGTTTGTGAATAAAATTTAGTTAAGGATTTTTGCAATCAAAGTTAGAAAGGAGTCTCAAATGCGTTTTTAATGAAAATGAAAAATAATTTTCCCACACTAGATTTTCTGTATTTTGTAGTTCATACCGTTAAAAAATAAGCAAAAAATGTGGCATGGTAAAATGACTAAAATAAAAAAAAACGAAATAACATGCGTAAGTAAAATACCTGCGTATCTGTATGCAAATTTGTGCCAAACAAACAAACATGAAAAAGCCGAACAAAATCCTAGCGAAACCATGTTTTTAACCACGAACATAAATGAATAAATTTAAAACAAATGAAAATAGAAAAGCCACTTTGTAATATAATTCGATAAACATGTAATTAATCGTCGGATACAAGCAATTAATTCCTGGCATACCGTCATATATTTCAGAACATTGCTGACGTCAGATATACGTTGTAATATTTTATTTTATACTAATACTAATACTTTAAATATTTCCCGGCTGGAGGTATGAATCCGTGACAAAAATGCAATTAAATTGTTTTGACAGTTTTGAATGAAATTTTATAGTTTGGGAAGTTGTGACGTTTTTCATAACTTTCATATTGTTGTTGACATGTTTCCGCCCAATGACGTATTAATGTGTCGAAATTTAATTACGACAAAGACTGACATAATTCACATTACGAAAATGTCGTGTTCTTTTTATAAAAACTGTTTTTTTTTTCGGCCAGCATCATTGATACTACATTAATCTCTTTTTTCCATGGAATGCTTAAACCATTGACTGATAATAAGTTCAATAGGTTCCTATAAATCTATTGAGCAGCAGAGGTAATACCTACCTAGTTTTACTCCGGGATTCTAATTATAATTATAGGTCTAAAAAAGTGTATAGAGTTTATTTGCAAATAAATTTAAATGTGTTCAAAGCCTAACATTAGTGCCGCGTTAAACGATCATTTTCTATAATGTGACAACGTGATTTGTCAGGGCATAAGTTTTATCGGTAACTGCGACAAATATTTGCATTTTTTTTGCATTATGACTTGATAGTTTACCCTGTTAATGTCCAATGTTTAAAAGTTTGAAATAACGCCTATAGTATTATTTAATTAACTTCTACAATTTCGTTTTAATATTAACCCTTTAATTCATTTATTTAATGTTTTTTGTCACTTTTAAAATGATTTAAAATGTTTTATAAAACTATATCGTTTCTTTATAGGACTCATTGTCAGTAGTTTTTTATAACATTGTTTACTGTAATTTAAGTTAAATTATCACGCGTTTTATTAACACTCTTATCTTTATTTATATATTTATTTATTTATTCTTTATTGAACCTTACATAAATAATGGAACAAAAGGGGGACTTAGGTAATGCTAAGTACATTCTCTGCCAATCAACCTAAAGGCAGTGGGAGAATGAAGAAGGCGGTAGCAACAGAGAGATAGAAAAAAGAGAATTTATATAATTTATATTTATAAAATATTTAAATTAAAATACTATTTCTTAAACACTTCCATATATTATCGTTTATCTTCATTTTCCATGTTTAAAACGGCGTCCCATTAAATTATTTAATGGACATCCCTAATACAACGATTTATGGAATACTATTCAGTGTAATAGCTGTGTTCCAACGTTTGTTATTACTTTAAATTATTTTTATTATCAAAACATTTGTATTGTGCAGTGATAGGTTAGTGGATTAAACGTTGACTTCTCGAACGAAGGGCTAGGGTTTGAATCGTGGCGATATCTGTCATTTTTCATATTGTGACATTATGATATCATTTTCATAACAATTAACATTTGATTCGAAGGAAAATATCGTGGAGAAAGTTACATTTATGCGGATTATTTTCAATAATAGTAATATAAGTTGTGATAAATTATATTTCTCTTTGTGTGTTATTCGTGGTAAACAAAGTATATTTTGTATTGTATTTGTATTAACTCAAATACACTCAGACCCCACACTAAGACATCCTATGTATGTCTAGAATATAATACACAAGACCCCTTATGAGTCTCCTGACTAACGAACAGACTTTTACGTGTGTGATAATCGTACTAGGAATATTTTTCGCAGTAAACAGTGTGATTATGCTACAGTCCTCTGTTAATTTATTTGAACAATATGTTTAATCAAACATCTTATTATCACCCGTCACATCTTATTACTGTCGACAGCAAAAAAGCGTACAGATGAATAAAACGAATAAAATAAAATTATGCATTTTCCGCCCCATATGCTCGGGTGCTAATTTTATTCAAATTGGGCATTTTGCACAGATATGACATGTATATGACGCGTCGTGCTCGTGAATTTCGATTATGACAGCTTCGTTTTGTGCTTAATAAAAGATTTTATGCGTCTGACTGTACTTGTGATTAGTATCGGCGCGCACGGAATTCGAAAAGGTTTAAAAATAGGTAATCATGTCGTTAATGCCTTTGTGACATTATTTGATATTAATAGCGATTTATTTGTCTGTGTCGGTTGGATGTCTCATAGTTAAGAATTTATTTTATTTGAGGCATCCCTATAACGTAACGCGTCCGTACTCTCGGGTGACCACTTATGTGCATATGCATGTTGTACGCCGCCGCCATCGGGGCGCGGAGTGTGGGGCTATGGGAATATTCCTAGTGGTATTTAATGTTTTATTTCCCAACCTATCTAATTATTATTTTTTAACACACACAAAACTAATCAATGGTTCGATTAACCACACTACTAAATATAAATACTACTTAATAGCAATAAATTCCTTCAAAACCGGAATTGGCGGAAGGGGACACAGGGGTATTATGTCAAGGGATGAAATGTTTAACCCCGTAAATTATTTAGTTACGTCACACGTCACGTCTGATGATGGATCGGGGTAATAATTGCGTCACTACCCCCTCGATGGGGGAGGTTATTGATGGGCCAGCCAAATGGGTTCGCTTTGTTTTTTTACGGTGTATAGGGGTGTATTTTGCGCTTTTTGATTGGAATAATTGTTTTTAATGGTACAAGCGATTTGGGGTTAATCGAGCTGTGATACATTTGGATTTGAATGTAATCATCAATGTATACCATAGTAATATGCAAGTTTCCTCCATATATTATCCATTGCCAAAGCTAGCAATTACTAATATTCAACGCGCATGGAATTTTCTCTATAGTATGAATCATTTTATGAAGGGCGCTTATCCATTTGTCCACATTGCTGTTAATATGGATTTATCCACATTAACAGCAATGTGGACAAATTCAATTCAATTTCTTCTTAAATCTTCTTCAATTACCTACAGGTAATGTAAATTAACAAAAGTAGTGTCTGCTCTAACTATCCCCTAATATCTAGCTAGGACCTTTCAAACATATAAGTACTTACTGTAGATTAATGTAGATAATGTATATTGAAAGTAATAATCTATTGCGTTTTAAAAAGTATACCTTCATACTTATAACACCAATCCCTTACTCAAACCTTGGGGCGGCTTACATAACACAACACGCCTAATAAAACTCCTTAACAAAACAGTATGGAAGTTGGAAGCCCGAAAACAAATTATCCGGCCCCACAATGGGGTTTTCCTAATAACGCCGAACAAAGCCCCCTAGCGGGTGTAATCTCCATTCAAGTTGTCGGCAATCCGTCAAGAGATGTCGCTACAATGGGGATTAGCGTGTGTTATTACGCCAGTTTCGAGGTTCGGGAGTCCGTTATGATCGAGCGCGAATATTACGGATTATCACGGCTCCCCTTTGTAAGAGGCGGAGGCAGGGGAAGGGGAAGGGGAAGGGGAAGGAGGTATTTGCGATTTTTTATTGAAATTTTTAGAGGTATTTGAAACTTCTGAATTTTCTTTAAATGGTCACCGATTCATTTCTACAATTTTTTTAAATATGCATAACATAATGTCATAATAATATTAAATTATTCATTCTTATCGCAGCACTTTGGAAAAGAGGCTGACATTTTATTTTGCTTGTCTTTTGTATATACTTATTAATATGTAATGTGTTAAGTCGAAGTAATTGTCATGTCAAAGTAATGATTATATAATAATTATTTTAATTTCTAGTTATATATACCTATATAAAAAAGTTTTGAATATATTAAATGTCAATTAAGTAGGTATAATAATACAACTACTACTTTTTCCAGATATGAAATACAAAAAAAAGTTAAATAATCCATCAAGCATTCTCAATGTATTCGTATTCGATTCTCTTCAAAACTTAGTGGTTGTTTTGAAGGGTTCAATGAGGGTGGCAGTTTCTGTTTTGGACATTATCAAAGAAAATAGGCCAGTGCTATTAGGGTTGTTCGCGCCGATTTATAATCGGTTTTGTTTTAATTAGTTTTAGTGTTTTATCTGCTTGAGCTATTATTGTGATATGGCGATTTAACTGAGGAAGGGAGTTTTGGTCAGTCAGTTGATGGTTGACTGCATAAACCTTTAAGATGTATGCAGTAATACTAATAATTATATTATAACGGACTGGTCTCGTAGCCTACTTGGCAAAGACCCTGCCCGCGAAGCAAGCGGTCCCGATTACGATTCCCGGCGGAGCAGACATTAAAATTTCAGTTGTTATATTGTGTGAAAATGTGTCCTATTTACACAAATTAAACATCATACCAAGCCGTGAAACTGTCAAATAAATGGCTACCGGGAATCAAACCCGGGACTACAATCCGTTGAGCTTATTGAGGCTATAACTTCGTTAAATCAACCGTTAATATTAGACGCGTGGTAGCGCGCCAAGCCAAGTTCAAGTAACTAGCGCCGCAACACCCGTGTTTCTCCGAAAGCTTATTTGTAATCAAAGAAAGCTCTCATAAGTTCAAGCGGCGATTGTTTGCCGACTTTCCCCATTCTTTTGTCCAATCATCGTAAGTACCTCCGACTTACGGTTAAGCTCGGAAGCCGTACGTTATAAGCTCTAATCAAAGTTAATGAAGCCAAGTCGACGACGGCAATATGGTTCCGTTAGGAATGATTGGGTCGTATTACCGTATGTGTTGGATAGTTCTGATCTTGGTCGTATATTTGAATAGAATTGGATGAAATTTATGTAGGTACCTAAATGAATTTATAATAAATAAATAATAAATAACGCTACACACTCATAGCCCCACACAAGGATTCCCTGTGTCGTGGGTGCGATGGACAACACACAAGACAAGAACACACACACCCAGATCAAGAACGGAAATTTAAATTTCATTCAAATTTCCGCCTCGCTGGGAATCAAACCCAGGACCCTCGGAACGGCGATCCGGCGTGTTAACCATTGCGCCATCCGGGTCGTCAAATAATGAATATAAATAATATAAATTTATGAACCTATGATAAAAATTCTTTTTTATTTATTTAAATTATTTATTCAAGTAATGAACAGGTTTTTTGTGCTTTATGGTTTCGGTATAAGTATGTGAATTTTTGAAAAGATCTTCCATTGAAGCTGAAACAATTTTTGAATTTTTGTTTGAATTATAATCTGCAAATTGTTTTTCTATTTATCTTGTTATACTTGAAGAAATATTTTTTTTTTGTTAATCTACGTGCATACAAAAAATTGCAGACAGTCACTTGAATAGTAATAATGAATAAAGTAATTTGTTGTAGGTGCTTACCATTTCTTTTCTATTTTGACAGTTTTATTTTCGTCATATTTTTGTATTATTTATAAATTTACATTAAACGATTAAAGAAACGAATTGATCGCATTGCAATACAACAAAATAGCAATGCATTAATGACCAAATTTCATTATAAATCATAATAAAAGGTCATCCGAATATAATAGTCGCATAATATCGCAATTTATGATATCTAACATTGCAATGCGGCTAGTCGAATTAACTCCACTTCCTTCATCAACGAAACGAAGTCTAGACGACTAATGAATCTCTAAATCATACAAAACGAGCCCCGAAACACGCGTTTCGTCTCCCAAAGTGCTCCTAAACACAGTTTTGACAATATTCATTAAATAATTTATTACGCATCCCGCACGAAAATTCTGTTTATAATAACGTCACGGCGCGCGCATTATAAAAATTATTTATTCGTCAGTAAACATAACAATCGCAGATATACTAATAAAACGTGTCAGCGGTGGAATAATTGGAGCGAGGAATTATTATAATAATATAAATAGTTTAGAAACTGGAAATAATTTTATTTCGTGTCGTGTGGGAGCAGCGAGGCGCCGTAACTCATAATTCTGTGTACCGCGCTCTATGTTCGTTGATGCTTGGTGTATTAATTGTTTTTTTGTTATGTAATATTGTGTTGGATATGTTGATAAATATTTAAAATTTAAATAAGGCCTTCACGTATTGAATTTTAGTAGTAATCTCAAGAGATTACTAAAAATGCAAGTTGTTTAAGCAATTATATTATTTTAAGTGAGCAGTAATTCAATAAATTAAAATACTTACTTTTTTACAGTAACAATCAGATCGTAAAAACAGCGCCTTGTCACGGTTATCTAATGCTCTAAATGTAGTGAAATCTCTATCTCCATAAGCCTGACAGACGCCGTCCCCTGCTTGGTGGTAGGGCTCAACCCAGCTGGCTTGCTTGCACTCCCTGGCTTGAGTTGTTCCTACTGGGAGCTTAGAGTCAGTTCTTTTCTCTTCCTTTTTCCTGCCGCATCAGCAATGCCTTTTTATATGCCGTATTAAAAATAACTACATGAAATAAATGATTTGAGTTTGAGTTTGAGTATGCAGATTACCTTCATAGTATTATAGTGTAGTGTAGGAATTTTATAAATTTATTGGTACATAATATTTTAAGATCAACTACAAACTGCTGCAATGCTATTTGGTAGTATATTAACAGTAGCGTTAAAGTTCTCTAGTTACACCGATTACAGCTTGTCTGTTTGCATTAGGTTAACATTAACATAAGGTTAACTGCAGGTTATTCAGATAGCAGGTAATTCATTTGCAGTAATATGCCTTTACTTATAGTTTTAACATAATATTTATGTTTATTCAAGTATTAATTTGATAAATAGTAGGTATTTCTGTATTATTTTATAGCGATTTATCGCTTAGTAGTTTGATTGTGGTACTTTATGCGGATGATTGACACGAATACAACGAATTTTCTCTAAGAAAATAATGAGAATATTTACGACGCTTCTCCATAATATATTAAGAGATGCGAGGTATTTCAAGTATCAAAACCGTTCAATCCGAATACAACGGGACAAGGATTTTGTTGTACTCCACAATAAAATAATTCATAAAAATAAAATGCAGTTACTTTTTCTGTTCAGTTCGGGACTACACGCCACTATCCGCGATAATTTTATAGTTTTATCGGCATCTCCGCGGAGAAAATATCAAGAAGAGGCGGGCTTCTCCACGATTTATTGTTCATTTTATTTTTTGTTTCCGTTTAGAATAAATTCAAATTTTCTGTCATCCGGGGCGAAGTGTCTTTGATGTTATATAACTTTTTATTTAGAATTTCCTCTGCATTGTTTATGTTTAAGGGCCGCTTTCACCGTGTATGTGGAAGTTGTTTTTGTTAAACTGCAGTTATAAGGTCTCTTTTTATAGTCAACTTGTTATTGTAAAATTTAGGAAATTTTAGACAGTAGGTTGTCGGAGCCAATAAAAGTGGATTTTGATCGGCAACGCGTTTGTGATGCATTTTTATGTTACTGACGTTCATGAACGGTGATGACCACTTCCACTTGACCGATAAACGTTTGCAACTATGTTAATTATTGACAAAGGGGTATACCCTTACTTAGCGACAGGAGATCTGAGCCCGGCAGGGGGACAGTTATGGGATACAAGCCCTAGTCCACCACGCTGGCCAAGTGCGGATCAGCGGAATTCACACACCTTTGAGAACATTATCGAGAACTCTCAGGTGTGCAGGTTTCCTCACGATGTGTCCCTTCACCGAAGCAAGTGATAATTAAATTCTAATACGCACATCATTTATGAAAATTACAAGCGCACGCCAAATTTGAACCCAGACCCACTATGCAGGTGTCCAACGTCCAAACCATCTGTCAATGCTACACTATACCGCCTAATATTACATTAATCTGTGTATTTCAACAAGAAAACAAACTCAGAACTTCATCACCGCTGATCCCTACAGAACTAGTTCCCGCAACACCCGGCAACACCCGGCAACACCCAGCGACACAATAACTGTAATCCGACGACACATAAAACTCGCAACAGTTGCGCAACTTAGATGAGATTCTTTCGTAACGTGCGGAATTAGGCGGGGCCTTAACTTGCTCATAATAGGAAAATGTTATGTGTCGCTTGTCCTGATGATTCATTTATCTTTAATTATGTGATGTCACAAGTGTAACAAATCAAATAAAAAAAAGGAATAATGACATAATTTTTGTCTTTAGGGTTTTATACCCAAAAGGACAAACAAAACCCTATTCATATGCCTCCCTGTCTGTCTGTCTGTCTGCCTATCACAGGGCTCTATCTCTTGAGCCCAGTGGCCCAGGGAACCGTAGGTTGTTGTTCAGCGGGATATACCATGAGTTGTTTTTGTTAAACTCTAGATATAAGGTTGGCTTATACTCAGGATTAATGGACATCCATACACCTCCATGATCATAGCTTAGGTCCTACCAATCCTACTCGGAAAATATGTAAATGTATTTTCATTTAAAATAATCAAACCGTGCATCTTCTTTTCAATATTTTCGCGTAATAAAGAAACTTCAAACCACTTACTACAAACTAAATAAACACGAAATCACTCCTTGACATCTCATGGGAGCGAAACCCCTTTGAAGCTGTAAATATAAAGTTCATAAAATTCAAATTAGCATCAACCCCCAGTCTTCAGGGGCCATTTAAATTCATAAATAAACCCTTCAGGAATGGAATGGTATAAAAAAGTCCCTAACAATTAACAAATCGGTGGTTTGGGGTTAATTTTAACCGTTTCCTTCTGGTCGGGAGTGCTTTTGGTTTTTTCGTGCACAAATTACTGCAGTAACCTGAACGTTTCAAACAATAAATAGTGGATGACAAATAAATTTGGAAAAGGTGCAGTACTTCTGATTAGGGCGGTTCATACGATCCAAGGTGGTGTATATTTAAATATTTTCTATATTATTATTATTATTTAATTTATTGTGGAGTAATAAAATATTTATATAATAAGTATTTGAAATAATTGATTATAAAGTTTTAAATATTTTTCTCTCCTATTACCTAAACTGATTATGTGAATTGGACGTAGTTTCTGAAAAACGTTCCAATCCACACTCGAAACTGAATTGATCACGTGATGTGTATTGACTAGCTCACAAAATTTGACAATTCTGCTGTCACTATAAATGTCATTTATTAGACTTAGTAGCTCAACCCACATTGTATGGAGAATTGAACTATGGGTTAAACTTAAGTCTCGATTTTCTCTAAATGTTAATGTTTGAAACGTTTTTCAGGAACTACTTCCAATTATCTTTTTAGTCTAGACTAGTCGTTTTCAAATCTGGGGCTTGAAGGCCATTATTTTCTTAGATGCCTTCGGTGTTACTATGAGTGCTTAGTTAATTAACTAATTAGTTAAATCAGGCAAATTCTGGTGGATTTTAACGGTTTTTAAACGCGCGTTTACAACGCGTTCAGTATGACTACGCCTCTAACCCGTTACACGAAACTCACTCTTTACAACCACAACATCTGTTTGTTATTCCGTCCGTCTATTTTGGAACATCCGTGTTTTATCCGCCCCTGTCATTGTGGCTGTATTAAAAAAACTGCATTTTATTTTAATGACGTCTAAATTATACTGATACGTTTCTGTTTGTTGGTACGTTTTTTTGTAGCTGACGAAAAAGGAGTCGCGCCACCTGGTGATAAATGGTGTCTGTCGTCTATGGACATGGTCACCACCACAGGAGTTACCAACGCGTTGCCAACCAAAACGTAACTAGGAAACCTACTCTATGATACTGCGAGGGAAACACGAAAAAAGCTTTCAGCTTCGATTTAAGATGTGGAGTCGTAGCTAGTCAAACCAGACTCCACCAACATCGAGTAACGTGATTAAAATGGGTGGAACAGAGTCTAATAATCTACAATATAGATCGTTAATAAATACCGACGGAACCAAACTGGGTGATACAAACCCCAGGGATCACCAGCACCACCAGTCTGTATAACTGCATGTTTGTCAAAACGTAAAAACTACCGAATGAAATTGAATTGAATTGAATTGAAGCGGTTTTATTGCTGGAAGTGTAACTTAAAAACCTGAGATATAAATAATGAACATTATGTTGCAGGTTAACGTATGCCGGGTCAGCTAGTCACCAATAGAATCATTATGGAGAATTTATTTATATGACTTGATTTTCTCCATTTCAGCATTTGTTTAACTTATTGAATAAATGTTACAGTGTAACATTCGGAAACGTCTTCATTCATTATTTTCAATTGTCACATACTGTTGTAACATTTATGTCTTGTTCGTGAAGTGTCACAAACGACACAATAACAGTACGCAGTTGAAAACAATATTGCAATCGGAAATGGCCGGTGGCGTATTGACGATAAAATTGTGTTTTTTGCACATAAAATGTATTTTTGCGATGTCCCGCAATGAAGTTTAGTTATGTGTAAACGGTATTCGATGACTGGGTTATTGGTGTTATTTTTTATTTATCAAGTATTATTACGTCGTCAATCGTTTAGAAGCGTTCATAGCTCAGCGGTTAGCGTCGGTCCTAAGTGATTTACCGAGTTAAGCAACAAAGGCGGTCGGCAGGTGGATGGACCGCTAGTGGCAAAAATTCTTGAGCGATTCCGTGCTTCGGAGTGCACGTAAAGCCGTCGGTCCCGGTTGAATCTTGAGATAGCAGTCGTTAAGCCATGTCAGAAGTCTTCGGACGGCAGAAATACGTCCGATGCTTGAGTTAGCCATAACAATCCTCACTGGAGTAGCCTAGTGATGTTCTAGGTCTCCCAAATAACTAGGAAAGACCCCAGCTCAGTAGTGGTCCATTAATGGGTTGTAGACTATCGTCTTTTAACTGTGGCAATGTGATAGAAATCAACTTACTGCTGGCTAATATTGTTATATCCATAATCTCTGGGTAATTTATTATGTGAAGTAATAAAAACTTATAATGTTTATAATTTTGTAAACTTTAAGATACTTGATAGTTACTGAAGTATATGGAGAGATAGAATGTTGGAAATGGCCTTAAGCCCGTCCGGTAAGTTACAGCCAGTCTTAATATTTTATCAAATCATAAAGCAAGTGTCAAAAGTAATATTGTATATTATTATTATGTTATAATGAATATACTGTAAAAAATCCGAAGCGAACAACCGACTATGACCAACCCAGTATAAGACTGAAATCGGGACTTGAATGGTTAGCTACTTTATCAGAGAGTGTTATTAGCAACTTTAGTTGGTCAGTTTCTTATTAGGTATGACGATTTGGGCAGGGACTGTTAGTGATAGTCCTGTTAGTTATTGTTGGTACTTACCAAATTGAATTAGTAATTACCAAATTCTCATTTGAATGTTGAGTTTAAATTTCTGTTTCCTTTCTGGATGTGTTGTCCAATGCACCCACGACACAGGGAATCCTAGTGTGGGGCTCTGAGTGTGTAGCGTTAATTCGGTCATAGATATTATGCTACCTTTGAGAACTAATAAGGTCGCCTCTAAAAAGCGTAACCTTTGACATAATAGCATCATAACCCACATTCTGAATATAAATATTTGAACCGCATATTTTATAAGAAATGTTTCTGAACCTAGTTCATAATGTTCGTGAGAGTCGGCGATTTCGATTCAAAGCCCGCATATACCAACAAAATCTCAAATAAAAGACCTGTTTCACCCACAGCTGAGAGGCGATGATAGATAGACCTAAAAGTGTTTTTTAGGTAAATGTTTGATAAACAAACAGACCAGCCATCTTTGATAAGTGGTCACTGTTGCTCTTGAACTTCAGTAGAACTTAATCACCGAAGCGTTGCCAGCCAGGAAAATAGAGACAAGTCAGTTTAAATCTGTGATATCTTCTAAAATATTAAATTTAATGATTTGCTGTAAAGAGATAATTTTATCTACATGAAATGTCAAAGAGAGCCAACTTATTTAATGGTCACTGTGGGTTATCCGTAAGGTATCATATGCCATCGCAGACTTTCTTTAGATATTTTTGACAAACACATTCTGTATTCATTCTGTAGTAAGTAAACACATTTGTGTAGTAAGTACATCATTTTGATAAATCTCCTGAAGTTTAGTCAGTTAGCAATGGCAGCGTCCAAAATTTCATTACATAGTATATAACTGTAAAGGCACATATTATAACTATTAATAAATAATTTGGAAGAAATTATCTGAATGATATTATATTATAGGTACGAAAGTGAAAACCACATCCAAATCCGTTACGGAGTTTAAAAGATCTAAGCTTACAGAAACGAAAACCGACTTTGTTTATACTATCTAAAGAACATTTATTATGCGATGTAAGTTGTTACGATGCACGGTCACTAATATAAAATAGTTACTCGCTGATAGTACCGCAAGTCCCTAACAGCAAAGAGTAAGACGACTTACGAACTAGGTCGGTTGCAGATATTAGATGCTGGAGTCATCTGCGAAATGAAGATTTCTAGGCATTATTGCAGCCATTGCAGTACGTTTTAAAGTTTTATTTGTTTTTAAGCTGCAATCGAAGCATTCAAAGGTTGAGTTACGATTTTATATAAAAAACTCATAAACGAGCCGACCACTCGCCTGATGGTACCTGGTTACCATCACCGATGGACAATAGCAACACCGATGCGTTACCACCACTAAAGTCGAAAAAAAGGTAACTATTACGTTACGTTAACGTTAGTTTAACGTTACTAGTAAGGTGACGACCCGGATGGCGCAATGGTTAACACGCCAGATCGCCGTTCCGAGGGTCCTGGGTTCGATTCCCAGCAAGGCGGAAATTTAAATGATGAGTTTAAATTTCCGTTCTTGGTCTGGGTGTGTGTGTTCTTGTCTTGTGCGTTGTCCATGGCACCCACGACACAGGGAATCCTAGTGTGGGGATAACAGTGTGTAGCGTTATTTATGTATTTATTATTTTAAATTACCCGTTTGGCGCACTATTGTTTGACGGGTCCTGGGTTCGATCATTTTTGTTCTCGGATTGGGTGTGTTTTCTTATCTTTTTGTGTTAAATATATTCCCAATAATATTTTGTCTCAAATATCTTCTATGTACACACATCGATTAGTAAGATTTTATTGTATAGGTACATAATTATGCATTTAGTACCTATGATATATGATGGGTTCCACACCCAGACGTAGTCGTCCCCGTGCACGGACAGTATCCAACTAAATGAATATCACTCAGGGCCGTGTATCTCCTGTCACGTCGTGTCATCGCAGCTAAATCTGGTGCGGCATTACCACGCGGCTATTTGAGGCGGATATCGACTAGGTTTCCATGGCAACCATACGACAACGGCAATGGACGTGCCAGTACGGCACGGATGAAACTGTTTAGTATAACGTGTAAGGGTATTGAGGAAATTCTTACAAAGTTAAATGATTGCATATTTTGCGTTTGTTTGCAGCTTTGTACACTTTTATTTTCTAGAATCTACTATTGTTTAGTTCCTTTATTTTGGGATGTAAGTGGCTCCATCTATCTTGAGTTCAAATCGACTATGGTGTTCGTACTTCGTTACGGAGTTTAAAAGATCTAAGCTTACAGAAACGAAAACCGACTTTGTTTATACTATCTAAAGAACATTTATTATGCGATGTAAGTTGTTACGATGCACGGTCACTAATATAAAATAGTAACTCGCTGATAGTACCGCAAGTCCCTAACAGCAAAGAGTAAGACGACTTACGAACTAGGTCGGTTGCAGATATTAGATGCTGGAGTCATCTGCGAAATGAAGATTTCTAGGCATTATTGCAGCCATTGCAGTACGTTTTAAAGTTTTATTTGTTTTTAAGCTGCAATCGAAGCATTCAAGGGTTGAGTTACGATTTTATATAAAAAACTCATAAACGAGCCGACCACTCGCCTGATGGTACCTGGTTACCATCACCGATGGACAATAGCAACACCGATGCGTTACCACCACTAAAGTCGAAAAAAAGGTAACTATTACGTTACGTTAACGTTAGTTTAACGTTACTAGTAAGGTGACGACCCGGATGGCGCAATGGTTAACACGCCAGATCGCCGTTCCGAGGGTCCTGGGTTCGATTCCCAGCAAGGCGGAAATTTAAATGATGAGTTTAAATTTCCGTTCTTGGTCTGGGTGTGTGTGTTCTTGTCTTGTGCGTTGTCCATGGCACCCACGACACAGGGAATCCTAGTGTGGGGATAACAGTGTGTAGCGTTATTTATGTATTTATTATTTTAAATTACCCGTTTGGCGCACTATTGTTTGACGGGTCCTGGGTTCGATCATTTTTGTTCTCGGATTGGGTGTGTTTTCTTATCTTTTTGTGTTAAATATATTCCCAATAATATTTTGTCTCAAATATCTTCTATGTACACACATCGATTAGTAAGATTTTATTGTATAGGTACATAATTATGCATTTAGTACCTATGATATATGATGGGTTCCACACCCAGACGTAGTCGTCCCCGTGCACGGACAGTATCCAACTAAATGAATATCACTCAGGGCCGTGTATCTCCTGTCACGTCGTGTCATCGCAGCTAAATCTGGTGCGGCATTACCACGCGGCTATTTGAGGCGGATATCGACTAGGTTTCCATGGCAACCATACGACAACGGCAATGGACGTGCCAGTACGGCACGGATGAAACTGTTTAGTATAACGTGTAAGGGTATTGAGGAAATTCTTACAAAGTTAAATGATTGCATATTTTGCGTTTGTTTGCAGCTTTGTACACTTTTATTTTCTAGAATCTACTATTGTTTAGTTCCTTTATTTTGGGATGTAAGTGGCTCCATCTATCTTGAGTTCAAATCGACTATGGTTGTTCGTACTGCAGTCTGATGAACAACAGACGAGGCAATGCCACCAGGTCCTTCATGTAGAAGGTCGCTGGGTTTGGTTACGCTGGTATTTATATATGCTGGTAGAATATTTAAACCCCTAACCCCCTAATATTAACCTCCCCCCTAATATTAACCTCCTCCCTGATAAAGTCTTTAATGTATTTTGGGTGTATCGGTGAGTTACATTAATAAAGTTCCTTTTATTTTTGTCGACATTGAAAATACATCGGCATTACGAGTAGGTAGCTTGTCTGACTTTTTGTCGGCCGGTTACATTAAACAGTTATTACCAGTAAGTTTGCATTTAGGAATCTGTTGATGACAATAATCATTAAATCAACAAATTAATGAACGCTCACACATCAAACTCGAATCGCCAGCAACTACCCACTTGCTTGAGTCATCCGCCAAACGACTTGTCTTGTTCCAATGGGAGGTTGGAGGTTCCGGGGAGGAGGCAGGTTGAGTCAGTAACTTCTTTCTTTCCTCTTTCATTCCTCTTCCTTCTCTATCGGCCTATCTCTATCTCTATCGTGTTGTGGCTGATGTATTTAGCTTTAGTACGTGTATAGTTTATACGAGTGTAAGTACGTAACCGTGTTTGTAATAATTGTGTTTTTTGTGTTTTATCATGTTCAGCTGCGGCATTTAGACTGCGAATAAACATCTTTCTTTCTTTCTTTATTCTTGATGTCCATGCGTGACGGTAACCGCTTACCATCAAGCACGTCTGTTATACTATTAACATAAAAAGCCTTGCCGTGTCGTCTGTGTCAATGGAAATAAAACGCAACGCGCCCGCTGTCATACAACATAATATGACAATAACCACTCCGCGCTTCATTCGTTGTTGTGTTAAAGACATGTTGTTTGTGGGTTATTCTTGGTGTGCTCAGTGTCAAAAGCATCACAGAGAAAGATATTAAAAATGACATAAAATTAAATGAAAAATATGTTTTAAAAATGTTAAAATATAACCAACCATGCAGTTTGTTATGAAAAGTTTTAGTTTGGTTGGTTTCGGGTACTTAGATGGTAACTACTAAGAAGAAGATGTGGTAAGGTCGGTGGTAGAATTTACCTGCTTGGTTACCAATGTTACCATCCTTTGGCAATCAACGGTCCATGTTTCTGCTCGATTATAATGTAGTAATGTGTACCATCTAATCCATAAAGCCTGCTTTACCATCTAAGGGCTACCACTTACCATCAGGGGGATCGTAGTCATATGCTAACTTACACAAAGTAAACGAAAGAAGAAAAACATTCGAACACAGGCGCCCCTGTTCGGGAGGCCGTTCAAAGCACTTGGCTATCACTCCTTATGTAACTCACAACAATGAGCGTATGAATGTCGCCACAAAGACCATAACTTGGTCCTTTAGATGCCCTGATAGGTCCTAGCTTAGCTTGTATCAGGCATGTGAGAATATGACGCGCGTTCGTTAGTTCGTGAAGAGAGCACAAGACATTGTGTTATCTGCGCGCGCCCCCCGGCTGCATCTGATGCGCTAACGAGCGACCGATGTCTCTATTAGCTCTGGACTGCTCCGGGGAGACGTCTGTGGAGTAGCGTAGCTAGTGGTCAACGAAAAAGGTAAACTTCTTTTAATGGAATTAACGCAGTAAACGAGCATGCTGTACTATACCCTTCCGCCGCTGCCCATGACAACTGTGACCGACTCAGAACAAGACTCAAATCGGATCTGGCATGGTTAGTCCAGTTAGCAGAGGGTGTGATTAAGAAAGTTATCTGGCCAGTTCGTGAGTAGTTATGAGGACTGGGGGAGGGTTTGTTAGTGATAGTTCGATATGTTAGTTGTTGTACCCTAAGGTTGATAATTGTTAGTAAGAGTTTGGTCCTTTTTCGCTTACAGATTTGTTGCTACTCGTGAGGACTAAGATGGATGAACAGTCGCAGTATTGGAGAGCTAATAATGCGGGTTCCCGCTCCCTTTCGTGGGCAATGCATAGAAATCCAAGTTAATTCTAATTTAATTTTAAAGATTATTCTACCCTTTCTCCGCATTCAAAAAACTAAATTTTGGATGTTTAAACTCAAAACAATTCAACACAGCTCCACGCCACCTCTGTTCCGTCGAGACACATTCTGCACTATGCAAATAAAGTCGGTAGCAAAAACAAAGCAAGCCACGGTAATTACACCCGGTGGAAAATTAACTGACATCGATACCGGGAACATGCTCGCCGAACGGGGCACGTAATGAGTGTAGATATCGTTTTGGTGCACGCCAGTGTAGTTAGGGCTTTTTATGTTTTAATTGTAATAAACGAGAGGACCGATTTATTTTATACATTTTACACTGTTTGTGGATGTTTGTTTGTAAGGATTTCCTGGTTACAGTGTACTGTTTGATGAGTTTAAGTAGGTATTTAAGTAGTTATACGGTGCGATTAAACAGCTTGATAGTACGTAGGTACATAAAGGGTTGTGTAGTGAGAGTGTGTAGTGTGTGAGAAGTTTTTGAAGTGAAAACTTCTATAGTATCGTTGTGATTTGGAATTCGATGAAATGGAAATGACGCTCAAACGAAACGGAAACGAAATAGAGACAGACACATTTTAAAGTGGGATAAAATGAGATAGGAAGCATCGACAAAGTTTTGGCTTACGTAAGCAAAGCAAAACATCAATATTTGGACTGACAGTATTAGTTTTTTTTTAGCTTTCACTTCTAGCACGTGTGAATTGCACACATTTTTTTTATAAACGACACTCAAGCAGACAAGCTACCTCGTAAGTGGTCACCATCGCCATGGGCGTAAGTTTCACCAAAGGCATCATTGATACTTTAAGTACTTGTAGCCATTGGGTACAAGGCGCTGCGTCTTCTGATATTGCTCCTAGGTACTGCTGAAGACTTGTTGAAGGTGTGGCGACATCGCACAGCACACGTCAAAAAGATATACCATTGTTCAACTGTACAAAATAGGTTTAAAAATTCAAATTTCGATTTAAATTTCCGTCCCCTCAGTTACAAAAAGGGTCTATCCCGGAACCTTTTATTCGTTTGAGATCCTAGTAAACAAGGCAGACCATTCAAGCTACATTATCTACTTATCGATGAAGAGCTTTTCAAATAAAAGGGCAGTAAAGTAATTGAAATTTGAACCGTTCTATTTCGATAAATATTTTAAAATAAACCCCCAACCGGTCAGGAGCAACCCTAAAGCAGTTGCGATCTATTTTAGTGGCAATTTATAAAATAAAGAAACGCGATCTTTTCTGCATGTCGGGTTGAACCCGCGACCGGCACATAAATCTGGAGCCAAAGGGTTGTAAATCCACCACCCCTCTCAACCAAGTGATATATTTGCCTTTCTAAGGAGACCTCCCATTACCCTCTGCGAGCTTCCAAAACAAGGTCAAACAGGGTTGTGCCTTACGCGTTTAGAGGCCAAGAAAAAATGGTCGAGTTTTGTAAATAGGAATGAAATTTTTAAGAAGTAAAATATAGTTTAACCCTCCTTCTAGTCCATTTGTAAAGTGATATTGGTTTCGTGTCTTGCTTTATCTTGCTTACATTTTTTATCATTGTTTAATCATTCATCACATTGACCGTTTAAGGGGTTAAATATTTTTAAAGACCTGTTCAGATTTGCGCAGTATTCGCAGCAGCCTTTAGGTAGTAGCAAAATAAATGGCGCAATATGTCGACCAGGATGCCGCGGACTGAACATTCAATACCTACAAAGAAGGCGGTATTTTTCGCTTGCTTTGCGAAACAGGTTCTGCCGGACGATGTGGAATAAAGGTAAGGTTGTCTAGAGTGGACGACAATCAACAAAGTTTAATTTTACCCAAAAATGGTAGCGATTATTCGTTTAGATCCAAACACAAGAAATACCGCTTATCCACTCGGATTTCGACACCTACGGCGGCGGAGAGTACCTACTGCGTATGTCTAAATAGGCTTAAAAAACGAATAAATCTCCACTTGCCATTAGGTGGGATTGTGGTCAAGTATTAACTTATACCTAATTAATAAAAAAAATGTTTCATTTGACAACGTTTTACGTAAATATAATAACTAAAATAAAAATTCCACAATATTTATGTCCTTAATTGTCAATATTTTTTTATCTGCTTGAAATTTGCCTATCGATAATACCTCTAATTTTTTTCATTAATAAATATGGGGAATCCATTTTTTTCTAAATTTTTATGTATTTTTTTGGTAACCATTAATCCGAGTAACCATTTTGCAGAAAATTGCGGTTATTAATTGCATTGCTTTTTAGCTAAATATATTTACCGTTAGCAAAATAACTAATAATGCAAAAACTTTAAATCCCTTACGAAAATTACTTCAACAGATTTTCAATAAATACGTATGTTTCGCTAAAAGTGAGTAATCGCGGAATTTCAATACCACCTCAGTACTTAGAAAAAAATGGCTTTCGATATTTTCGTCGAATGAGGTCAAAAATTTGCATCTATAGGATATTTATAAATTTATAAGTATAATATTAAACTTATATAAAAGTTTATTAAAATGTAAATTTTTAAATCTCCGCTTGATTATTCTAAAAAGTTAAATTATTTGGAACATGTATTTTATATGTATGTATATAGAAAAGTATTACACTTACTGTAATATATTTTATAAATAAATAAATAGTATTTATTCCTCAAAGATAGGTACTAAATAATTTATGCGAAAAACCTACTTGATAAACAAACATATGACCCTAAAAGTATGTGGTCCCCAGCGATATAGACAAGAGTAAAACTAAAGCCGTCACCGACGTATTGCTAACCGAAAAGGAAATGATTATTGGTCAGTCATAAGTAGTAGTCTGTTTTACAAGTAACTAGGTATGCGGATATAATACCCTACCAACATGCATGGCACCTACCATCGTGAATAAAATGGGTGGAAGAAATCCTTGAACGTTGAAACGGTTGCACAAAATTACCCACATGCTGTCCAGCGGAATCGAACTACAGTCCCAACGTGAAGTAAACCTGTAACGTGCGATTCCTACCAAGCATGTATTTTTACTTTTCAGTTTCTGGCACGGAGCCATTAAGGTATTGACGGGCTCAACTCGGCCCGTAAACGTACCGCAATAATTCACAAAGAAAGTCTACAACCAATATTGGAGTAGTGTTTTGGCAAAGAATAGATATGGATGGATACAAACGGTGTTATACCTTCCGTGGTAAAGCCTCTCTGAGGAAATCGGATAAACAGAGTATGAACTCTGTATGTATTAAAAAAGATATTTTTTTATAATATAATAGCTATCTAATTGAGAAAAACTTATTAAAATTCAGTATGTTAAAATTAGCGAAGAACTTTAATAATTTTCTCAGAGTAGTATGGGGTACTAAAAGCCTATCACGTAAAGAACACTGTTATTTATTAGACTACATTAACAAATTAAGGACATTTCTAAAAGGTTGAGTTGGTTTTTATTATGTAATCAGCCGATAAACGAGTAGATGGGCCATCTGATGGTAACTGGTCACCGTCGTCAATGGATATTAGCAACTTTTATGACACCATCAATGTATTAACGGCCAAGGCAGAAGAGAGAAAATGTGACATGTGTATTGTTTAAAGGGAACTAAAGATTACAGGTACAGATTGTAACAATTTAAGAAGTGACAAGGAATTCATTGATCAATTTTAATACAAGATTTATAAAAGCGGCTAAACTTAATATTGAATTCTAGTAGTTTAAAGACTAGTTACTTAGTAATAATTCCTGGTTCAGCCGGTGGATGGATTTTATCATTTTCTAATTCCATCACGGTGTATAAAGGCGGTGTAATTATGAAGATTGAGCCTGTCGCGAAATAACTGTTTCCTGTACCGAGAAGAAAACCAGTCTAGCTATAATTGTCTCCGCATTAAGATACTTGTTGCATTAAAAGTGAAAAGCTACAAGCGATGAATACGACAATGTAGAGTAGAGTAGTCTTATAAGGAAAACATTATTGAATTTTAAATGTGTCGAACATTTATAAGTAAAAAATAATTTCACGTTCCAAGTTTTATTTTGTACTCACAGATTCATAATTATGTGAATAAAAAGTGAAAGTAAATCGAATGTTGTAGAATTACATAATAAAAACCAAAACTAATTAAGATTTTTTTGATACGTAAATATACTATCATTATAATTAAGTTATTAAACATGTAATAGTGTAATTGATACATAACTTTGAAAAACGTTAAAATTGATATTACTTATATCAATAAATTCAATTCAAGGAGAGAAATGTACTCGTAGCCTGAAGAAATCTTCAAGCGACTATTTGCTTTGACAGATGTTAAATGTCAGAGTTAAAGTAAGTGATTATCTTTGCTATAGCGTTTATATGTAAATTAATAAGTATAAACCATCAGTAGACAGTTATGTTAGTAGCAAATATCCATTTCTTTCAATAATATGCGCCCCTGTCAGTCAGTTTGACAGAACTGACAGCTGTTTACGCCTGAAGCGAGAAATCATTTGTAGTTTCGAAGTTCGCTCTCGGACAAGTCAGTAAGAAAGTCTCAGATATTGTAAATGGGTACAGGTAATGGTGACCACTTACCATTCGCTGTTTGCTACTTTATTGGCTTGTAAATAGTCTTGAAAGCTCATTGCATAAATTTTTCTTGCAGTATGTATGTTGAAACATTCGGTGACGCGTATTAAGTTATTATGGACTAAGTAAAACCTGGAGGCGCAAAAAGTTAATTTGACTGTAAATTTTTCTCATCCCGTTTATTTTTACCGGATTATGAAACTACAAATCTGGAGTGTAATTTTCATATATTTTTATGGCCATAGTCGAGGAACGAGCAAAAAACCACCTGATGGTAAGTGGTCGCTTTACAAAGTCAAGCCAAAGGCATCACCGATGTTTTGCCAGCAGAGAAAGAAGAAAGAGAAGCGAAGATAATGCACCATAATTTCCTTCCACCTTTACTTGCTACTTAGTGTGTGAGCGGTAACTATTGCACCGTACAAAATATTCAAAGCATTAGGGTGCTTTCAATTTAGACGGTTGGACCCGGACTGCTGCCGTGCGGCACCCGCACGGTTATGATTTTTCATACAAAATGTCTCGACGCAAGGTCATGCGGCTAACGGAGGTGCGCCGCACCGCTCCCGCACGGCAGCCGGACGGCTGCCGGGTCCAACCGTCTAAATTGAAAGCGCCCTTTAGTTGCCTAATTATCACGTGACTAACCAAAACTGAATGTAAACTTAAATATAATATTTTTTTACATTTATTTCCTTTGCAAACAAGACTAGTTAGCGCTGCTCGATCCGCAAAGACATAAAAGAATTGGGTTAATAATTTGCATTTCGATGATAAATCAAGATTAATCTAATCGGTAAATTAATGACGCAGAAGCTGTTATCTTCTGCGTTTGATTTAATTGATTAGTACACTGCATGACATGTTCAGGAGTTGATTAGAAAATAATATCAAATAGACCAAACATACAAGTCGTAAAAAACATTGAATTAACATAATTATTAAGCTCTCGAGTTGAGATAAAGAGAGAGCCTCCTATTTTTTTGAAAAGCAATCCTATCGTTTATTACTATTTGAATAATTTCATAACATTATTAATAAATAAATAAAAATATTAAGCAGTTAAATTCAAAATCGAATAATCATGTATTTTGTTAAAAAACGCACGTCATTTTTTACTCCTTTCGTTTCTGAACAGTTATAGTCGACGATAATATGAAAGTACATTCTATTAGGCACTTTACGCAGTATTCGATATTCTGGCGAAGTACTTGTTCTATGTCGCGTAAAAAGCAGTTGCTATAATTCCAAAGTCATACAATATACTGATCGGTATTTTATCGATGCGTGGGGATATATCTTGTTCGCTTTACATTTTTAATGCAAAATGGCTTGAAAAACATATTTTTTTGTATTTGTGGTGTGCCTCATATTTTTTTTATATTTTTGTGTTATGCCGTTTGATTTGTTTTATGAAATCAGAAGGTGGTTATGAGAAAATCGTGTTTTTTTTAAATTTTTTTTAACTAAGTTTAAATAATTTGGTTACTATGAAATGATTTTAGGTAAATAAATCCAATGATCATTGGTTTGAAAATACAGAAAGCCATTGTACCGTAAAAATAATTTTCCAAATCATAATGTTTATTATCATAGACTGCTCTGCTCATAAAGCAGAGAAGCTTAATAAATCCTCAAGCAATAGATACTATCCTTCCAAATTACATTGTTAGAAATAATACATGACTAAAACTATTCATGCCTGGCCTCTGATCCTAAGTCCGTTAGATTTACGATTCAAATGCATTATTTTCGAAGTATCATTAATTATAAAATGTCGATAATTATATTTGTGTTGCTATTAAATTATAAAAACGTCTTCGTTAATCCTTCCATCTAACTGAGTATACAAATAATTTACGTATAACTAATCGGTGTCTGTACATGGAAAATTTTGAGTAAATCTATCACTCAGGGTACACACTAATTAACGCAATAGACTCTATAACATTCGTTATCAGAATTTTTGTTTTGATACTGTCCTTTAGAAGTCCATATTTGCTTTTGCGGTAACTGTCATCCATGGACATCAGTAACACAAAACTAACTTAGATTAATACTAACTTAGACTAATATTAACTTAATAATACTTCACTAAATTTAAGTAACGCCTGATACTATTTAATTGCGTAAAATTAATAAGAAAGTTAACCATAATTTAACGTTAACATTAACAATAACTTAATAATAAAATATCAACTCTTGTATTCCTAGTTCCGGGTAGGTAGATTAAGTATGTTGTGGGGAAAAAGTATAAAATATTATCAAAGTTTTGCCATCAAGACATTGCACAAAAGAATAATAAATTATGTATTTGAATATAACGTTGTTTAAGTATAATATATTACCTATCCATATGTGAGTTTCCTTGTTAATTTATACTTCTTGAAGAATAAATAAACTCTCGATACAATAATCTCCGTTAAAATTAATTGACTGCTTTGATATTAATAAAAAAATGATGGATACAACACTATTAGAGGACAAAAGTGTTGACGAAATTTATGCTCTGCGGTGCAAAAAACTTAATTTACAAAAATAACTAAAGTTCGATGATAGACGACAAAGATAAAAAAATTAAGCGGGAAATAAATCAAACTTTTTTCGACCAAGTAGCGATTCGAATCCCTTAGTATTCGGGTACCCCTAGGGGTTCGCCAACTAAACAGAAGGGGTTCATGATAAAATTAACGTTAATTGACAACTCCTTAATTATGGAGTTGTAATTGTTGATAATAATTATCATACCTACAATACCTAAGTATTTGTACGGAATTCATGTTACACTTCTATAATGATGTTGTTGTTTCGCATTCTGATCTGATAAATTAAAAAGGGTTCTGTGAAACTAAAAGTTTGAGCAGCCCTGTATTTCATAACATTGGACATGAAACATAAATAAACATATAAGCAGTGATAGCGGTGTGGTTGAACGTTGGACTGCCGAACCGGAGGTTCCGGGTTCAAACCCCGCACGCACCACTAATTTTCAAAAATTATGTGCGTATTAAAAATTTAATTATCACTTGCTTCGGTGAAGGAAAACATCGTGAGGAAACCTGCACACCTGAGAGTTCTCCATAATGTTCTCAAAGGTGTGTGAAGTCCACCAATCCGCACTTGGCCAGCGTGGTGGACTATGGCCTATACCCCTCACACTGTGAGAGGAGACCCGTGCCCAGCCGTGGGACAGCTATGGGTTGTGATGATGATGATGATGATGATGGACATGAAACAACAGGTCTCATTTTTATGCATACATAATTAGACATACGTATGGACAAGTTATCTGATGTTAAGTGATCACTATTGCCCATGATCCACAACTAAAGGCATCACCGATACGTTGTCAACCAACACAGAAAGAGAAAAAAGAATAAGTGAAACTGTTGTAATACCACACTTATAATCTGTCCGCTTGCAAGCCGCCTATGCTTATAATAAGCATACGATATTCCAGTCCGCAAGGCCGGTAAATTTACGATTTAACATGATTATGATAATTAGTTAAAATCAACTATTATCAACATTTCTCACGCGGCGACATCAGGTCTAGCTCTCGAGTCGTTGACCTCAGGAATTTAAAAACAGAAGGCTTATCTATATCGTATTTACGACCAGATTGCTATACTTCGATACTGTAAAATATATCTTGTCGTGTGATAATGCCTTCCACCTGTTTTGTTTTAGGCGTTAACAGTGAAAATACATCGGGTTTTCTCGCTGTAATTTTTCAATTGGTTTGGGGGGAGTTATTTTGGAATGGTATTAAGTAGGCATTGTTAGTGTTACCCGTATGTATTGAATTTCACATTGTCTATTTTGTTTTTTTTTTTGTTTCAAGTTAATGCTTGACTACAGTTCCAATTAATAGTAAGTGGCGATATAGAGAGATGAGGAAAAGCGCACTAAATAAAACGAATAAAAAGAAGGCTATTTACTGTCGACTTTTTGAATATTATTTTTTTATCTTATCTCTTATCACTAAGTTATCACGTGTCGAGTTATTGAAAATTTACGAGTCGTAATTATTTTGGAATTAAAATCAATTTGAAATTGATGTATTTGGTAGGTGCATACATGCATGATAAAAAAATATCGTCTGAGTATTTAATGCAAAATATGAATAGGCTTTAAGTATCATTAATTACATAACAAAGACAGATTGTATATTTGTTTATTTGATATATACCTGTATATAAAAGACTGAAAAATTCAATTTGTACCTACCTAATTTTTTAGAGTAATTTCCCCAGTACTCGAACCTGCACCCTTCATTTGAGGAGTGAATAACCACTGATCCGTCAATACATTTAAAACTCACCGTGACACTAAAAAACATAGAAATCACAGACGGACACTAATTTAAATTTATATTGTTATAACACAGTCGTGTTTTATGGTAATTAAATCAAATGCGCGTGTTTTATTGGGCACTATCTGCTTAATGAGTGGGGCGTGGAATTACTTTAAATGCAGCAATACTTAATTAGCTATGGAGATAGGTTTGTTTACTGTGGAAGCTCTTATAGCTTTCTACCTTCTTGTATTACTGCCTTGTATTACACCATCATTGGGTGTATAAATATTATGTAAGACACATTAAAAATGGCCCACTACGAAAATCCGTAATGAGCTGATGATCAAACGCCTGAACAGATCTTCATAAATTATAGCTAGGAAACATGTGGCTCACGTCGCTTCAAACACAAAAAACAGCAACTAATTCGATCCATTCGATTAGGAGCTACAATGCCACAGACAGACACACAGACACACAAATTCTGAATGGACGTATAATTTTTTTCGTGTGTATATTACTACTTGTCCGAACTACTCCAAAAGATTGATCGCACTGAAAACATCGCAACCCATAACCGTCCCACTGCTGGGCACGTGGCTTATATTACAATGTGGGGGTATGACAATAGTATATAATGATGTAGATATAATAATGTGAACGTACACATTACATTGTGTATGTAAAAGTAAGTAAGTATACAGTAATAGTAAAATAAATTTCTTATAAGACTAAAAACCTAAGCTGGTGCTTCCAAAAAATAAAATAACCAAAACATTCACACTGCGGACCGCCTATGCGCTACAACGCAAAATAACGACGAAAATTCCACCGTAGTTCTTTGGAAAAAGTACCTGAAACCCAAAGCTATTGCCAAAAGGAACGTATAAAAACGGTATCGGCCGTATCGATATCATGCTTAGCCATTTGCTAATTAAACCGCATCGGCTTTGTGCGAAGATTTTGTACGGTTAGGACCCGCGCACATCGTGTAAGCGGCGCACAGAAACTTTGCATTGCATAAACTGTTCCACGGTTAAATATTTTTGTGCCTGTTTTTCTGTCTTATGAACTTATGTATGCTGTAACATTAAAGTGTGTGTAGTTTTCATTATCGAAATATTGAGTAACAAAGTTTTAATATCTGAGAAAAATAAATAAAACGTAATTGCTCAGACGGGCATCAAATTTTAATAGTCTCTATATGGATGATCGTAGGATCTATTGGTTCTTAGATTTTGGTTCTTAGAAGCGAATATTGACAGATAAATCGGTTCTTAGCTATACAACCAATCTGTCTCATTTGTCTTTACTGTGACAATACAGTGAATTTGTGTATGAGGATGTATGAAAAAGTATAGAAGTAGTTTTTTGCCCGAAATAAAAGCTATATTAGATATTGGTAAGATTTCATACTCACTCTCTAGACTACTTCTATCTTCACTAGGGATCTCTAACCACCAGATGGTGTTGTTCTGGTTAAAAAGACATACCGCACCGGCACGGCTGTCCAAACGTGCGCCGACCTTAACGCACACTTTGGTTTAGCTATGAGGAACTGTAAAGGCCGCAGGAAGAATCCTCGTTTTTCTCCAATAGCCGATTTTGGTGCATCCCTTTAGGATGAACCTCTCATGATGAGATATTTCCTATATTCAGGCTTTCGAAAATTAGCAAATGATGGGATTATGACTGCTTATGAAATTAGTTTGGATCCATAAAGGATTTACCAAATTTTTCTGAATATATAAAACAAAAGATAAGACTGGCTAGCTGATGATAAATGCATAAATGACAGCCTTCGTGACTCAAAAACACACATTGATAGCTTTATAGATAGTACAACTAGCTACACGTATTGATAAGAGAGGGTCGTGTTATCGTTAGATAACTCATGTATTTATTTACTGAAAAGTAGAAACAGTCAAGTGGTTTGGTTGTTGAACTCCCGAAGGGTGCCGTGGTTCCAATCTCGAACGTACCCCTAATTAAAAAAAAAATATGTGCCTATTAGAAACTAATTTACCTATTTGGTGTTTAATTGCTTTGGTAAATAAACCTATGAGAGTTCTTCATAATGTATTCAAAGATATGTGAATGTGTACCAATCAGCATTTAGCAAACTTGGCAGCCTTTGGTTTGTGTTGAGATCTGAGCCAATGGAACAGTTAAGGATAGTGACGAACAAGAAGTCGTATCAAACATTTCTGCCAGCACAGCAACTATAAAATCTTGGCCAACTCCACCGATCCACTGGAGCACTTAGAAATTGGCCTCCACCTTTCCAATCACAATAACATTCTTGTGGCCCATTAATAGTTTAAAACCATTCATTTCTAACTTTAACTGCATATTTAAACAATTAAGTACCTCTCACATATCCCTTACAATCGTAAAGACCTTATTAAGACATAAACAAAGCCAAGTTATGAGCCCCATATCAAGCTCATCCAGTGACCATGATATGGGGTTTCTCGACAAACATATACGGAGACAGGTCCTGTTCTTTGGACTATTAAATAAAACAAAATTTAACAATAAAAGTGCGGTCAAACGAGCAATCAAAGATGGCAATCAAATAACTTTGTCTGTTGGTCCGTTGTAAATCGTTTTTCATAGAATGTCTAACGGTATGGGGTAATATTAGATGCTATTACAGTATAATTTTACCGTTGGATTTGTTTATGGAGGCCTAATGAAATAATTGTTGCTGGGAAGTGTAAAGTCTCTATGGGGTGCGGTTTTATGGAAGTCATGTGAACCCTTAATTTCTGTCATTAAGTTATAACGCATTCTTGCGGTGTACCTGTCGGTTCGTAAACTGAAACGGAGATTTTAGTCGCGTACGTGTTACTAGTTATAAAGCTATTTCGTATCTAGTTAAAAACTAACAAATTTAAAACTATTCCTGCATTATTATTTTAAATATTTACTCTCAAATATTTTCAATTTAAATTGCTGTGATATTAATTCAATGTGTATATGAAAGTGTATATGAAATGAAAGTAACGCGTGCGTGTTACTAGTTAAAAAGCTATTTCGTATCTAGTTAAAAACTAACAAATTTAAAACTATTCCTGCATTATTAATTTTAATATTTACTTCAAATCTTTTCAATTTAAATTCTGTGATATTAATTCAATGATAATTATTAATAGGTAGTGTATATGAAAGTAACTTTGAACTTTAAAATCCTACCTGTAAATCTGCTGTCGGCGTTTTCATATCCACGGATATCAGCAAATGTTGTACCTGTAAGTTGTAACAATATTTATGTAGTGTATATGAAAGTAACTTTGAACTTTAAAATCCTACCTGTAAATCTGCTGTCGGCGTTTTCATATCCACGGATATCAGCAAATGTTGTACCTGTAAGTTGTAACAATATTTATAATTAATTATTCACATGTTATTGCGGTATCATCTTTACTCTTGGTCTCATTGACCGTTTAGTCTAGAAGAATAATAAGTAATTTTTAATTAACTTAAACTACTTAAGTACTAAACTAATTTTAAAAGTTGTTCATTGACAACATGTAACTAACTTGTTAGCTCCTTTTTTCTATCGTACAATCGTTGGGGAGTTCATAAGAAGCTTGTTTACGCTAATCACATAATGCGCACTTAAAATATTAGCCGTTCAATCACTCGCCAGTTATGCTTTGAGATTCACCGTGGAAATTGTGATCGCGCTACTATAAACCGCTTGTTCTATTACCACTGATTAGCGATTAACGATCAACTATGAACGATTATTCGTCAATTGATTTAATCTGACTAAAAGCTAGGAGCTATTAGGCAAAACATAATTTTTCCAGCATTATTACGAAATAATTTTCCTTTATTAGCTCATTTTGCTTCTGACTTACGTGACTTTAAACGATCCTTCTTGGATAAAGGTTCTAACTTAGATACTTGACTTATAGGTATATTGATACTTTATTAATAGTTCATCTTTAATACATTAATAAATACTTATTATACTTACGATTTTTCTACGGTAACAATCATCAAATTAGTAGGTACGAAGTTACACCAAGATGACAACAGTTATCGACTTGTTTTTAATCTTAATATACTCGTATATAATTCGAGTGTGAGTGTGTATGTCACTGAACTCCCCCTAAACGGCTTGACCGATTTGGTTGAAATTTTTTGTGTGTCTTCAGGTGGATCCGAGAATTATTTAGATTCACAATTGGACCCGGTAGGTGGCGTTGCTGTCGATATATCACCAAAACATTTTTTAACGACTGGACCGATTTGGATGAAATTTTTTGTGTGTGTTCAAGGGGATCTGGGAATGGTTTAGATTCACAATTGGACCCGATAAGTGGCGTTGCTGTCGATATATCACCAAAACATTTTTTAATTATAAAGCGGTACGAAGTACGCCGGGACAACTTGTGAAATATAAAATATATCATCTTAACATGCCCTCTACAAACAACACACAATTTTAAATTTTGAATCTCAACTAAACACATCACTAACCGAGCCTATCTTCAAAGAAATAAGAATGTGATCACTTTAAAACAATATTTTACTCATGACAACACTATGATCGATTACTCGCAACCGTTATCTCATCGCTGACGAGACAACCGTCTACATCGCAATCGATTCTTGAAGGCGGTTAAATTAAAAAAAATATTTTAAAAACCACCGGAGGAACAAAGGGACCGACTCTTTGGTAAAATTCGCAGATTACCGCGGCATCCGATAAACCAATATCGCGTGTAGTGGTGTCGTTGTGGATCGGCCTGTGGCGGTTCGAGAGTCGACACCAGTGAGACTCGAGACTCAGATGGTTTCGATTGTGTTCCAAATTCAAATGAGATTGACACGGAGATTGGGGCATACGAAATTAGTGCCATAATTGCAATTGCTCCTTTTTGATAATCTACCTTTTTACACGCTTTATATTAGCTTCACCTGTATGTTTGTAACCGACTTCTTTGGGCGCGATTTTGACCCACTTTAAACGGCCAGATTTCGTTCAAACTTTGTAGATTTATTGAGGACCGATGACAATACACTAATTTGATAAAATTATTAGATATCTCATAATAAAATTGTACGTAGCATTATAGATAGCATTATAAAAGCGTGTTTTCAGTTTTTCAAACTATTAATTATTATGTGTATATTTTGTGATGATTAAAAATGTTTTTAATTATTCGTATGTGCGTGCGTGTAAGTTATTTGTTTATAAACCAAGTTTAACCAATTAACAATGTTAATTTTAACAATGTTAATTGTTTTTCAGCAGTGATAGCAGTGATTAAGCAGTGATAGCCGTGTGGTTGAACGTTGGACTGCCGAACCGGAGGGTCCGGGTTCAAACCCCGCACGCACCACTAATTTTCAAAAATTATGTGCGTATTAATATTTAATTATCACTTGCTTCGGTGAAGGAAAACATCGTGAGGAAACCTGCACACCTGAGAGTTCTCCATAATGTTCTCAAAGGTGTGTGAAGTCCACCAATCCGCACTTGGCCAGCGTGGTGGACTATGGCCTATACCCATCACACTGTGAGAGGAGACCCGTGCCCAACAGTGGGACAGTTATGGGTTGTGATGATGATGATGATGAATTGTTTTTCATTGTTTGGAAAATAGTTTGCAGGTGGTCCTAATTTAAATTTATTGTTATTAGATTTAATTCACACTTACATATTGTTATAATTAAACTGTAACTGATCGAAGGTACATGGAAGAGATTGAATTTACAGAATCCTGTCCAAACATTTTTTTCAGTGGATATTAAGATATAACTGACGCGCTGTGAGGGCAGTTGACACAAGAAATTCACACAGAACTTCCAACGAAACAAAACCAGTCTACAAGATCGAAACGGCAGAACAAGCGACATCTGATCAAGGTTTAATTACGATTGGACGATAATTCCCGAGGCCAGTCCACGCCGGCGTCACTGCCCAGACAAAGTGTCAGGATGAAAGGAGCCGCCGGCGATTGTCGCGGCATTGTGTCGTCACTCGTTAGTCCGCATTATCGTACTAAGATTTATTTTAACGATTAAACGCGGACAAGGTATGAGCGGTAGCGGAGAAATTCAGAAGCTATAAATGAGGTTTTGAATTACTTATATTTTTGCAAGTGCTGTGAAAGGTAAGAAGCTTACTCTTACGATTATGATTTTGAATCGTTTTAAGTGTTTTATGTGTACTTTGACGCAAATGAGAAGAAATTATGCAAACACTGTATTTTATAGATAAAATGTCAAAATCGCCAATTTTGTTGTTGTTGATACGTTTTTTTACTTTTAATAATAACTAGTAACAATTGTTTTAAGTTCGGTTATGTTGTAAACGTAAGACTCGAGGGAGGGCGGTTAAGAGTGCATTACCTACAGCTTGGACTATTCAGTCCAATATTCAATTATGCTTATCATGTTAACACGTTAGCTGCTGAGCACGTATACGTCATGTTTTTTCCATGCAAAATTACGATCGCCTCAACGAATGTGTATGAGTTTTAATCCCCTGCTTGTTTGGGTTAAGCTGGGGGAAGCCAAAATTACATTTTTCTGGCGGCATTTTTAGCAGGTTAGTAGTTAAGGTGTTGTTATACCAACAACAAAAGTCACTTCCGCATCAGAATATTAATTAATATGTTCTCATTTACCTGCAGGTCTTATGATCAGATATGAAAATAATCGCTGTACTCTTTTAAATTACGCCACGCCCGATTAACGATTAACGCTCAAAGGAGCAGTCATTTAACCGCAATTGGATTGTATGTGCTTTCGGTTCTAACCACGAGCAAGTATTGTAAAGTAAACAATAGCTATTAATTATTCATAGTTCGTGAGGCTTAGCTGTTCATTTCTATGGGAATTAAACACCTTGCTTTTGCTGTTGATGTCATTTAGAAACGGGGAAATTTGAATATATACGGAGGATATTATAATTATCATACCACTCAGTAATTATACTATTTAGATTTAATAACAAAAACACATTGTTATTAAATCTTTATTAATCCCTTTCTATGTTATTATGTTCAAAAAATACAAAGGGAACAAAGTATAATAATGTGTGTATTTTATAGACAATATTGAATACTTAATCAGTATTGTATTCCCGTTCACCTAATTTTATTATCACTTCTTATAAAAAGGAAACCGATTGAGTTATCCAGGTCTTTTCAACACCGTATTAACAACATAATTAAAAGGTAATAGTAATCATTGCGTGTAATATTAAAATACGCGTTAATGTCCATCAATTTAATTTTTTATAAGTTGGTTTTGATTATTGCAATTTTAAAACCATAATAACTGCGAAAGGACTTCAAATACGACATCCTGGGCAAATTTCTTTGTAAACAAACCGCATAAGTACGGATTTAACATAACCACAGCTTATAAACGCGCTTTTTACGCACATAAAAATTAAGTGTGAAAGCTGTAAACGGTGTAAGAACAGTAATTAAGACAATAAAATTTTAAGTTCTTCGCAACCTGAATAGCAGTGAATGGAATAAACATTTCAACATCCACATAATGAAGATATCCTGACTAAGAATTAACCAAGATTTTTAGGGTTCCGTACCCAAGGGGTGATAAACGGAACCGATTAATATGTCTCCGCTGTCTGGCTGTCCATCCCAGGCCTCTTGGAAATACGTGAAACTGCCACAGAATGCGTGTTACTGTGCCACTGTGGCAGCGATCACAACAACACTAAAAAAGTAAATAAGTTAGATCCTAAAGGGATCCCCATACAACCATAACAAAAAGAATTTTCTAGATTGTATCTTGTCTTTGACCAACTAATTATAGTTAATCTCCGTCGGTGGTACGGAACCCAAGGAGTGCAATTCCGATTTGCACTTGACCGGTTTTTTCTTCACACTTGAATAAGACATTACGCGTTTATGGTGAAGATTGTTATGGCTGCAGGAGTACCGAATGGGCATGAACACCCGGTGGTAATGGCCACTGAAACTTTATATGTAAATAGCGAGCCACTTTAAGGTAAGTGGTCACCGACCAGGACACCAGCAATGCCCAAGATATCAAGCACTTTGCTGGCTAATTAAAGAAGAAAGAAAGTGTTCATTGTTCCCGCCTGTATGATGTGTGAGTCTTTTAGAGGAGAGTGAATAGGCTTTTAATAAGTTAGTGCAGTCTACATCAAGCACTTTTTCACAACTTACCATCAGGTGCGATGGTTGTAAGCAGTACCTTATACCAAGTAAAAACAAAGTACCTACTGGCTCCCAATCTCCCAGCTGGAAAACGCTAATTCAGCGGTCAGCTCAAGCAAGCGGTATTACATACTTATTAACCGACTTAAAAAAAGAGAGGAGGTTAACGTTTATTTTTATAATTTATAACTGGTCTAAAACGCACTAAAGCGATTCCTGTTCTACTGCTCGCAAAATCGACTTGCTTTTTGAGATTGAAATATAACACATGTCTGAACAAGACCCGTTATGTAAGTGTATTGTGAGAAATCGTCCTATTGTTACTTATAAGGCGAACGGTACACAAGTAAGGTGGTACTACCACCCTGGAGGCTTTTGTTATTAAGTGGTGAATGAAGCGCATAGTTTAGTGGCTCGTGTGAGCTGAAGTGATCGACGAAGGTAAGCAAGGTCAATCTCAGTTTGTAGGATATATGGGTTGATCTCAGGTTTGACATAAAATATTAGAATGGTCTGGCCTGAGAGACAATATTATGAACTCGATCAATATTTTAGTTGGTTAGGTATCTACAACTCTGTAAGTACCTATATCTGTTTTGTTAGTGTTTTTGAAAATTATTTAACAAAAAATAACTTCTATCTTTTATTTATAAGAATCATAGACAGCAAACCTATTTTTGAAAATGGAAGACACCTCAGAAAAATGTTCCACGTTGCGGCAACACAATGACCGGTAGATAACCATTCAGTTTAATTAATAAGAGACGAAGCGGACAGCTCCGGACAGCTCCGGACAGGACAGGTGGTTACGGACGGGACCGAGATAACGGGTGATAACGTATGTCGTGTTGGCCAGCGGATGCTGAGGTGGGGATACTTTTAAACCGCATTGTGTACAAAAAGGAATTAAATAAGACTTAGAAGTTTCAGTCACTGCCTTTATCACTTACCATTGCCTACCTTGTTTCTCTGTTCTGTGCTTAGTACGCCCGCGTGAAATAATGTTCAGACGGGATTCCTTAAATTGGTATATATTTTTTAGTTGTGAACCGATTGAAATGAAATAGACACAAAAACATTAAGCATAACTACACATTACATTGTACACATACAATAAAAGGGTAAATAAATAAATAAATAAATAAATAAAGAGACCAATGTTCTAAAAATCAAGTATCAATTAAAAAACAACGAACTATGTAATACCAGCACCAAGTAAATAATAGTTTTTTTAAATATCTTCCATGTATGTGTGTGTGCAATATCGATCAGTTAGCGTTTCTTTTGTGTTTGATGATTTTATTATTTCCTTATAAAATTACTTACATTTCTTTACATTCTCGCCTTACTTCATGATACCTTATGCAAAGAGGATAGAATATTGAAAAGGACGTAAGTCAAATGAATTCAGTTGTAGAATCAAAACAACAGCAATCCCCGCGGCACGTCGACAATGTAACGTATTACGAAACCGCAGTAAAAAGGCGATTATAGAGCTAAGCTGGCCATCTTTAAAATAAACTCTAGTCATTACACGATAATGGCCGCAATTGGTAGTTAATGCGGCTGTCGTTGACGGGATAAACCCTTTGTTCTCGCCGACAGCGGTTAACATTTTATTTGTTTGTGGTAACAGGTTACATAACCTTTAACCTGGGCTCGGTTTAAGGTCAATTTGGCAAGCTTAGAGAGGTTAAAAAGGTCATTTTGGTGTATAGTTCTAGCAGTATGTGATTGAAGACATCTCTAGTTATAAGCCACTTTTCGCAAAAATGGATGTAAGTCTTATTATCCAAAGTAATGGATGTGAAAGCATTGTTAGGAAAGTGGTTCGAACAGGTTTCCTGAACAGGAAATCAAAAAAGATGTGCGTAATAGAAATTAATTATTAATTAATTATCTGTTCGGCGGAGGAAAACATCGTGAAGAAACTGTACACCTCAGTGTTCATAATTATTATTCTCTTAGTGCGAAGTCTGTTAGTCCGTACTTGACCAGCGAGGTACTCTATGGCCTGTAATACTCACATTGTGGGAGGAGATGTGAGCCCAGCAGTGGGATAGTGGGTTGAATGTGGTGAATGGGTAAATATGGGTTGCATTGCAATAATGATGATGTGTTTAAAAATTGAATTGCTTCTTGTTTTAAAGTAATAATCTTATAATTAAAAAACCGACTTCAAATTGTAAGACTTATCTGGTTTTCCCAAGGATGCCATTGACAGAATTGGACCAAATTGAAACGAGACCACGCCGGAAGCACCAGCTTTCAAACAAAAAAAGAATCATCAAAATCGGTTCACCCAGTCGAAAGTTCTTAGGTAACAAACATAAAAAAATACAGTCGAATTGAGAACCTCATCCTGTTTTGAAGTCGGTTAAAAATATTTAGGTACATATTCTCTTGACATCATAAAGCGATACGAGCTTCGGGTTTAAACAACCTAGATATCCAATGTTGAATGAGCCAACAAAATCAATTTTTCGTCTGATGGAAACTTTCAAAAATCTATTTCCTGTCTGGACGCCCTTCCGGCCGTGGCGTTGCATGGCTTCCGGTTACACTAAATGCCATTATTTTCTCGGATGTTTCGCGAATTGTTTTTTAAATGCTCTATTGTTACTTATACAGTCATTTGTTACTTCAAAGTACCCTCAAAATTGCTTTTTAGGGCTTGCTTGGCTTGGCTTGGCTACAACCCATTAATGGCCCACTACTGAGCACGGGTCTCTCCTCGTACCTGAGGAGGCCTAGAGCATACTCCACCACGCTGCTCCAGTGCGGATTGGTGGAGGGGTTAGTGGCCAACCCAAGTGTCGGAAATTTTTTAAGCCGCCCGAAGGTATCCGACATGGCTTAACGACTGCTACCAAATGATAACAACCGGGACCGACGGCTTTACGTGCCCTCCGAAGCACGGAAGCGCTCAAGAAATTTTTGCCACTAGCGGTCACCCATCCAACTACCGACCGCGCCCGCTGTTGCTTAACTTTGTCGATCACTTGAGATCGACGCAAGCCGCCGGGCTATGAGCGCTTCTTACGGGCTTGCTTACTGGTTAGAAATAGGTGGCTTAAGTATGAGGATATTAGATTAACTGCCTTATCGGTAAGGCCATAATGATCTAATTTAAGAAGACATGCTTTTTGTTCTTCACATTTAAACGCTTCCGAAAGATCACAAATACACCTATAGCGTTCTGTGATGCTTCGCAGGATTCATATTCAGGGGGCTAAAACATCTATAACGTTATTAATTACTTTTACTGATATCCCCATAAATCACCGGTTCTTTTATTTTTCAAAGAGTGGAAGCTTTTAATTATGTATAGGTGTTAATTTTATTAATAATGTTTTGATAAGGGCATTCACGATAGTACATTACAATGATTTTTTTTCATTTTTGTCTGTTTATCAGTTTGTCTATGCGTTTGTTCCAGATAAACTAAGTGACATCTTAATATTATTGATAGGTATTTTATTATGATACGGGTACTCACGATATGTATTTTGAAACGCCGATATTTCGACCCAGTTGCATGGATCGTGGTAGTACAATCATACATAGTACATGAGTACAATCCGCGATGAGTTAAGTTTAAAATCATACGTTATTGATAGGTACTCACTAACTTTAAAACAGTGCGAGGTTACATGTGTCATTAAATATTTATTATTAGGTACAGTACAGTCTCATAAACTTTACTAACAACAGTATTTATGACGGCCGAGATCATACAACTCAATTAGAATCATAACAATAATAAAACCTATATCAATAGTAAAATTACATACCATTAGCTATCCTAATACGATCCATACATTGATGTATGAAAGTAATTTATGGGAGACCAGACAACGCCCCGCAGATACCTCCCGTTGGCGTCGCAACACTCGAGAGGACCGACAAATTACACCCCATTAAAAGGCTAATGGATACCAAAATTATTACCATCCATACCAAATTATAGGGAGCTCTTTCATTTGCATTCATCGGGTGATACTTACGTAGCGTTTGTTTCGTACTAAGCGCGCGTTCACATAGGATCCAGTATACTGGATCCAGTAAAACGGAAGGTAACATTCACACAGCATTTTGAGCGCGTTCACATAGAACGTCCGTTTTACTGGATCCGTTTTAACAGGTCAGTATTTCAGTGTGTGGGATTTTTTACTGGATCCGGTATACTGGATTCTGTGTGAAGACGCTCATACAACTACATACGCTACTATCATCCAGTATTCTGGATCCAGTAAAACGGACGTCCTATGTGAACGCGCCCTAAGACTTTGATCGTACAAAATACTGCCTTGTACTCATAGGCACACGACGTCGTTACTTCGATAGCCTAGTGTTGGAACGACGGAGTTCCGAACAGAAGCTCCTAGGATCGAATCCTGTACGCACGCATTTTCAAAAATTATGTGCGTATGAGTAATTAATTAATTATCAGTTGCATCGGTGAAGGAACATCGTGGCGAAACCTACACAGTCTGCACACCTAGATACTTCTCCTTATATATTTTTTATTTCTATATATATTATATACGTAATAATTACCGATTTGCAATTTATTTCGTAATTTATTTCACGTAACTTTATTATCATTAGGTAAGTAGGTACATAGTTATGTAGATATTTAAAATTTTGGATTTCTCTAAAATTAAAAAAATAAACATTAAAAATGAAATAGATTTGATTAGTACTTAAAATAAATGAATAAAAGGAAGTCAAGTAAATAAAATATAAATTTTCTCGTAGTTACTGATCTCCTGTACCTCTTCGTTAATTTACCGATGGCAGAAGACCCTGTATAACATGAGTAACTGAACTAGATTAAAGTGGAGGCGGTTACACTTTTTAGAGGCGACCATCTCAGTTCTCCAAGGGTAGCAACACTTCTGTGACCTTATTAGAACGAGACTCTAACAACTAACAGGACTAACTAACATTAACAGTCCCCGTCCCAATCCTCATTCAGTCCAACTAATTTTCTAATACCGTCTGCTAACAGGACTAACCATCCTAGTCCCCATTTGTTCTAGGTCGGTCACAGTTGTCATGGGCGGCAGCGGGAGGGTGGCGCTGACAAACATGACAAATTTTAAAAACAAATTCAAGAATCAACATTACAAATATAAAGATAGTTAATGTTATTAAACCGAGAAAGGATCGAATACAATCAAACCAATCGATAGGGGGTCTCTAATTAAATAATTTCTGTGTGTTCTGTACATTAAGCGATATTTACCATACAAATTATGGTAACAAATGGTTATTACCATCATGAGGTATGGTGTCCGGTGCCATATGAAATTCGATATGGAAATAAGCGAGTTATTAACGAGATTTGTTGGCCTTTTGAGTTGTTAAAGAGCTTTACTATGCTTTATGATTATTGATAAATATTCAACGATGGACGTTAAACTTGTGGTAGGAAAGTGGGACGTTAGAAGATTAAGAGAATTATAAAAAATTAAAAGCAAAATTCAAGCTTAAAAGGAGCATTTTAATTAGATAATTTTACACCATGCATTTGACACAAGTTTTTTTTAATACAACTAATTATTCGTCCCCATTTCGCTACAGCAAACTTTTTTATTCCGAATTAAAATGGAAATATTTAAACTCTTTAAATGGAAATACTCGTTGAACAGACATTGTCACTACCAACTAGTCTGCGAGTTGAACGATGACTGTATTTTGTGTATTTCTAAAACTAAATCGAACCTGGGACCTCTGGCTCAAACTGGACTATTGGCTCAACTCGTCTATTCCGCTATGTATTATCAATATTGGTATTTCTCTACGTAATTTGTTTCAATTGCCCCCAATAATATCCTCAGTAAAGTTAACCGAATCCCATTATGTAATATCATACTTTAATTCTAACAAGTTTGTAAATTTATAGCCTGAGTAAAGTCATTAAGATCAGCCTTTCTCCGTTTACAGCCTTTTACGGCTTTTTACGGCGATATAATTAAAACGTGCATTTATTGAGGAAACCTACTGATTACTTTGCTTCCAACTTTGTTTGCTTTATGATACACTACTGACCCGCCCTCGCTTCGGGAAACTTATTCCTTACGTTTGCGAAGATTTAGTTCTAAGTATATTTTGGATAATTCACACTATATCTTTATAAACTAGCCTATGTGATATTCTGATGTGTAACCTATGTTATTGTAAAATTTCATCAGAATCCGTTCAGTAGTTTAGCGTGAAAGAGTAACAAACAGATATCCATACAACCTCACAAACTTTTGCATTTATAGTAATAGTAGGAAGGATTTGATTTAAAAATGGTCACGTCCTGCTTAGATGTTTCAATATGGCGCACCATGCACCTTTTGAAGTGTCTTGGGTTTGTTTCCTAGTAAGCCGGAAAATTTGAATGATGAGTTTAAATTTGTGTTCTTGGGGTGTGTGGTTCTTTGTGTTGTCCATATCACACGACTCAGGGTATTAGTGTGGGGCTATGAGTGTGTTGAACTTTGCTATGAGTGTAGAGTGTACCTACATGGTTCTTATGTGTGGTCAAGATAAAACTATCTCCTTGTATTTTGAACTAGTTGTGCCCGTGACTTCGTTCGCATGGGAGTTTTTCCCCACGTGAATTCCAGGATAATAAGCCTATATTTTGTTCTATAATCTCCTCTATTTTCTAGTGAGTGAGTGACAATCTTATTATAATCAATTCGGCTGTTCCGGAGATTAGCATTGCAGCGATAAATTAAAAAAAAAAGTTTGCTTGTGTTTTAGTATTGCGTAATTAAATATAAGCACTTGATAAAGCACATTTATTTTAAAATCACAGACACTTCAACTTTATTTATATGTATAGAGAGAGAAAGATAGATTGCTAGAATCTCACGAATCTAATACTCAATTACTAAGGCATATCTAACAGCAGTAAAAGTATGACAAATTACACATTATCGCTATAAATTCACACAAAATCAATTCTTCATAGGTCAGTGATCTGCGTCTGAGGTCATGCTATGCATAAATACATTTTAATATTCTAGTAAATATTTAAAAAATCTCCAAGCACTTGCTGACACTTTCCTAATAGACTTTATTATGAAAGGTATAAGGACGATTTTTGTTTGTCTGGTGGTGTAGAGAAAAGGTGGAAAATGGTTGTATTGTCAAAACAAGCAAGCGCGTATCGGCTAAATGATTGTTTTACGAGGGCTATTCCTGTGGGTTTTATAACTAGGGAATAAGGTTGAAAGTCTAATGACTTTAGTGCCAACTTACATGAAAACTATACTACGAACTTATGAATATTTCAAACACAATCTAAAGCCGTTGCTCACTGAATTTCCTATTGTTTGATTTCGGAATTGAGTTTGCTCTACTTTATATTAGATATCTAATTTATTGACACTTGTGTTGACTTAATGGACTAAAATAAGTGATTTGTATTCTAAATGGGGTATTTATCAGAGTTTGATTAGATTAAACCATTTTAGGTTAAAAATATTGTTATTCTGTTCCTTAATGGTTGTTTTTGTTGCAAAATAATTTATGGTGAGATCAATGATATATTGGTTTAAGATAGCGATCTTTATCGGCTGTTAGTGATACGCAATAGTCTATATATTAAAGTGATTTAAATATTTCTAATATGGTTATAAAAATTTAACCAGGGCTACCCAAGTTATTGATTTTATGTACCTTTTTTTAAATATGAGGTCACTGCGAATCACGTTTTTGACTAATCCCCTTTGCTTGCTATGCTCACTCATATTATATTATGCAAATTGTGTAGATTTTAAATGAAAAATGCATCGTAAGTTCACTTAAAAAGTAACTGTTGCAAAATGTTTGTGTTTTTAATCAAGAAAAATCAGAAACTAAAAAACTTCAAACCAAACAGTGTCTGTTCGAATTTCTGTTTGTTTCTCTATGCTTTTGTGCGCGCTAATCTCAGAAACGGTTAAGCCTATTTCGGCGGGGTTTTCTCTATTATATTGTGATAAGCTTCACTTAATATTTAGTGTTTGTTTTATTTGAATCAGTTCATTAATAAAAAAATTACGTCAGTTTAAAGAATCACACCTAACAATTTTCGAAGGTGGGCACTAAGAGAAAATTTTCCCAAAGCGAAGCAGGGGCAGGTTACTAGTCTTTACTATATTCAACCTTGAATCTGTCGTCATAAGAATGCTTGTGGCTTTAGTTTTTTTAAAGAACGAGCTTTATTAACTCACAAAGCTTTGTTACTTTTATTTTGTTATAGTAAGTTCCTAAGTAGAGCAACATTCAGTCCATTCCGATGCGCGGTCAAGTCAACAACTTGTCACCGTCGCGCTGTGGTTTCAAAAACAAACAACAATAGAGAGGCTCTCTCCATACAATATCCTTTGTCAACCTTTTTATCAGCGGCGGAACAGGGCCGTGAGTGGAGTAGTCTTTGAAATATGATTTTAAACTTACATCATCGCAGACACTAAACATAGGTTCAATGTTTCTATAGTTCTATTTTTGAATATTGCAACAACATAAATAAGAAAGTGAATGGAAATATGTAATGGTAGCAAATAAGTTCTATGTGGGTAGCGTAATGTATTTACATTTCGTGTCAAGGCCTATGTACATGTATGTTGTTTGTCCGTTGGTAAAGTTGGGGCATTTGCATAATCCCTATTTAATTGTTCTGTACTCCTGATTAAGTTTCAACACGCACCGCTTGTTATCTACCGCTACAAATAGTTATTTAGATTACAGTTATACCAATGACAGATACAATTTACAATTGTTGTCAAAGTTAAATCTTTGACACTCAAAGTGACATTGTATTTGAAATTAGTTACCTGTTTTCACCTTTTCAAATTTTTATAATTTATAGTGTACCTATGTATATTTAAAGTAATCTTATAATATCAAAATGCATTTATCCATGATCCATAATATAAATGGTATAAAAAAGTCAATACAGTTTCTAATAAAATTGTAAAAACCTGCCTAAATAAGGTAATCGTGAAATTAACCATTTTCTTTTCCTGATTTTTTATTTTTTATTATCCTCTATTTTTAAGTAGGTATATAAGTATGTTTATAAGGTATAATCCCGTGAATTTCTACGCCATATAATATATGTAATTACACACCTTTACAACGTAAAATTACAACCAGTACAAACGATTACATGGTTTACACGCCCGAATCTTGAACATGCAAAGTAATATCTCAAGCTTTAAATTACATGACATAATATTTAATGTATAAAAGCGGCATACAAAATAAATTACACGGATATATGACACTCCATATGTCTCCTACTTCGGGTCACATTTAAGCGAGCATTGTTACCCTTGCGTTATTTATGTTAAAACGTCCTGAGTCCGAAACCTTACAACGTATTAACGACTCTACGGGACAATCAACAAGGTGCAGTATTAAATAAGGAGTTTGCAGCAGTTATTAAGCTTGTCAGGAGCACGTAACCATTGTTGCGAAAAATTGATTTACGCACAACATCTGTTAAGGCATGTACCACGATTTAATGCTATATTGTGGTCAGACAGAACGGTGGTACAGGTGTGATATAACGACCAGATATGTTAGGACGTAACGGTAATGTGGGTTATGCTAGGATAAGGTTCTAGTTAAATGGTCTATTTTTTAACCGTTTTTGGGCCGGCAGACCAGGATGTCACAAGAGGCGACAGGATCTTTTGCTTTGCTGTATAACAACTTATAAAATTAAAATAAAACTTATCTATCTTTGAGGATTAGCAAACAGTAACGCGATGTATCTGAAATAAGAGAAATCAACTACCCTACAGTCTTCATTTTAAAGACGTTCAAAAATGGAAGCAAGCAACCCAAACTCAAATCATTTATTTCATGTATTTTTAAATACACTTATGAACGTCATTTTTTTGCGTTTACCACCGTTTCGCTAAGGTGGCTTTAAATAATAGTGCTTAAAACTAATAAAAAAATTATACTTACATACTAACTTGAGCAGACATCTTTAATCTTCTTGCAAAATCAATTTTCTCAAATATATTTAATTTAATATCATAATCTCCGTCGGTTTTATAACGAATATGATTATAATAATCAATATCCGCTTAGATCGATTCACGACGCCGACAAAACAATCAAACTTTAATTTATTCAGTTGATCGATCAATCGGTCAGTGCGGCGCCTGAGCGGCCAGTGCATGATCGATCGATGGCTCTCTCGATGTAATTAATCGGGTACCTGTTATAATATCTAATGTAATACAATCGTTACTCGTCCTACATTGTATACGGGATCTGATAATTATAGTTTTATATCAATATATAATTATGTATACAAAACTCTTGCGTTACAGAGTGACTGACATAACGCACAGCCGAAACTACTGAACGCAAGAAGTTGAACTTTGGCATGTATGTTCCTTGGGGAGTGTAGGGGGGTAATAAGAGAGGTTTTTGGAAATTGGCGGACAACCCGCGGGGGAATAGTAGTTAAATATATTTTTTACTTTGTGTAAGATATCGCTCGACTACTATCACAGCTACAGGAAGTGGCAATGTAGCCTTAAGATGGTAAAGCGCGCTAACCTAAAAAGCTTATTAACTTAATAAATAAATAACGCCTCTAACTCATAATACTAGAATGCCCAGTATCGTGAGGCCTTGGAAGACACACAAAGACAAGAATAAATCTTCTGTATTTCAAAAATAAAACAAGTGTAATCAGTTTCGAGGTCTAGAATTATTCTCCAAATAACCTTTAACGGATAACAAACTCATCCGAAGCTCGATCGAAATCCCGCGCTTCAAAGTAACAAATAAGGTGAAAAAGGTTAAATAATTCACCGACAATAATCCAATATTTCACTAATACAGCATAAAGTAATATCTCTAAGTCGATATCGATGCATCATTAGCTAATACCGCCTAGATTATTAATTAAATCGCCACGAAAGCTATAAAGGCAGTGTAATTGTATTACTCAATTCCTATTTGCTACCTGTTGATTTCTCACAATAAATTATATTCGAAGCGAAGTAGAGCAACTTGTCGTGTGTAACAACTGGATCTTGAATACAACTGGACTTTATACAGGCTGATGTTTTTGTTAATTGAATTTATTTATTTACTTTCCTTGAATGTAAAAAATAAACAGAAATAAGCCCTTTTTTCTGCACAAAAATTCTTTTAACATAGCTTTTAACATAGCATAGCGGTTAACATAGCATTGCTATTCATTGCAATTACCAAGTAATTACTTCCTACGATAACCTCATAGCACGAACGGGGACTGAATTTATGACCAAAGTATTGGTATAGCAGTTACCTGGTAACTCGAGTACACAACCAGAAACATACTTAATTTTCATAAAAATATGGAAAAGCCGTAGAGAAGTCAGGATCTATGTACGCTGGTTTTTACATTGCAAGGATTGTGTCTAATCTCCTCTAAAAGTGGATGTTTATGCGCAGTTAAGTCTTTACGACAATTTTATACACTGAGGACGGTATTACAATAATCGGAGACTTGTAAGGCCCGATGTGTCAACCAACTTCAGTGGTCGTCTTACAATGTTTTAATTTTGTTTTTGTTGCTTCGGCATCCCTTTTAAGTTTTGATTGCGATAACTAACCAAGTTAAACCACAAATGGATTCTTAATTTCAGTCATCTCTGTAATTTTCTATTATAATTTCAATGCTTGGCGTAATTAGTCTGCAAAATTAACTGGTATTCAGAAATGGAAACCTATCTGGAATGGCATGGACAACATTCGAAAAATCGATGAACGCAGAAGAAAAAAGAAAAGTAGTATGGAGCACGAGCAGTGGTAGATATAAATTCAAAGGTTATGTATCGATGTTCCTAACAAACTAACTCGTCCTCGCTTTACTTCAGTAAAATCAATATTTATCGCTTAAAATTAAAGCATAATACTATTAACGCTAGATAGCCTATAGCTTTCCTTATGTGTATCATACACAAAAATATTTTTTCAAATCTAACAAGCTGTTCCATCAGTAATTCATTATTTTAAAAAATGTGCTTTAAGAAATAAGAACAAAATTTTAGACAAATTAGTAAGTAAGTAACTAACAACTTTAATAATTTGCAAAATTGCACCTATACACTTATAGTAATATTTAATATTAATGCAATTACATATAATTATCATAAATTAGCTTAATTAAACACGCTGTATAAGCTATTCGCCCACTAGGCACGAGATCACGTGATCGGACAGTCTTCGTTGCGAAAGTGCGAAACTTGGACGGAAGGCGCAGCTCGCTCTTGGCTCTTAGATAACAGTTTGATAAGATCAATCATCGTCTTTATAGGGGGCTCAACTTCGAATCTTTCCATGACCCTGGCAAGGGTGCCGGGTTTGATTATCGGGCAAGGTTTATGTGATGTAAGATATTTTTTTTAACCTGGATTCATGTGGATGCAAGCATGTGAGCTATTAAAAGTCTAAAAAATGTAGACACTTTTATCTTTCAATGTTAAAAAAATATTGTTTAAAATCAAAACGTTAACAATTTAACAACCATGTCAGAGTCAGAACACGACGGCAATTTTATTATTGTTATAACAATACTTTATTGACAGAGCCAAGTTTTATTAAAGTACCCACGTATTACTTTATTTGTGCCTACCAGCCAAGTCCAAATCAAACATCTAACAATAGACGACTGACGTTATACAAATATTTCTCAAGTCGCGACTTGGCGCAGAGGTTGCAACGCCACTTGACCTTTGGTTGAGATTCGCCTTGTCTGCTGCAGGTGATGGATGGTGGTAGATCTATCATCTGTTATTGTCTTAGTTGAACGGTGAAAGTTTCATGTTGCTAGTTTTTTTTACAATTAAACAACAATTAAATATAGGCATCTATAGTTAGGTACTTATAATTTGCCTGGTCTAACATTAATATTTTTTGGAAATTATAATGTAGGTACTAGGTATTGTTATTGATATCGGCCAATTTATAAATTACACCATTATTTATAGAGTGGAATATTTGAATACTACAGAAGAAACTTGACTTACCGGATTAATTGTTATACTATAAGTCATCCGTATAATCGAAATCCGGATAATCGAATGTTTGAAGAACTTGGCTTTTTGTGCGTACGATACGTACATTTCCATGGAAACAAATTTAAATATGAGCTCCGGTAATAATAAAGAGGTCCGGGTAAACGCGAATTTAAATAAACGAGGTCCGGATAATCTCAACTGTATCTACAGTGCTTAATGTCGACAATGGGTTTTGAAATATGCAAAGCTTACTCCTTATAAATATCGACGTGCCTAACATGAGCCTTGACTAATTTGCGCCATTCAAAGTGACCACTACATTGTTTTGGCATACCTATTCTGTACCTATTCATCGCACTTAGCCGAACTGGGACAGTGTTGTACATTCGGAGTAGTGGGACCAACTGAACTGGATTTCATGGAAATCCTATTTGGAATTCATTTATTTATTATTTATGTACGTGTACTGGAATGTAGTACGGGAAAATTACTTGCTGTATACAATGTACTGAATGGATACTGTTAATTAACCGACCTTTAATTGAAAAAAGCCTCCAGAAATTAAGTTCATCACGCACAAACATATCAACATAATATATTTGTATACAAAAAGATGTATTAGACATGTAATTGCAGAATGTTTTTCTTCCATATTTAATTTCCCTCTTTGTGAACTTTTTATTCAACAGTAATAATATAATTTCACACAAAAAAACTATTTCAATAACATTTCGCACATACGAATATTTATTTAATTTACTCCCTCGTCCTATTTTTTTTTATGAGACGTCTTACCGGTATGAATATTTTATAAATAAATAAATAACGCTACACACTCATAGCCCCACACTAGGATTCCCTGTGTCATGGATGCCATGGACAACACACACGCCAAGAACACACACACCCAGACCAAGAACGGAAATTTAAATCCATCATTCAAATTTCCGCCTCGCTTAGAATCGAACCCAGGATCCTCGGAAGGGCGATCCGGCGTGTTAACCATTGCGCCATCCGGGTCGTCAGATTTTATTTTATTTATAATCTCGTATCTTTTGGTCACCCTAGTGTAGGCCGACAATCTCTAAATACTCGCGAACAAGAAAATCTATTGGCCTTTACAAGCACTTAACAACACTAGGCTCTTGTGAACACAAGAGTTATGGAGGATTGCTCTCGCGGAGAATACCCTTCACTGGACATCTTACATTATGGGAGATCATTGATATGCGGTTATATAGAACACGCTTTAGGCTCTTAATTCGATTTTCATATTTATTATATGGCCTGAGGGTCTTAATTTCAACGCTCGAAAATAGCAGAGCTTCTTAGCACTAAATTATTTTACAGGGCATATATTATTATGTAAGACTACTGTTTAATGATGGCTAAATTAAATGTTTTATTGGACAATCATTTGCTCACTATTGACCATCCATCCATCCATCATGGTTAAGTCTTGTTCTGTGTCGGTCACAGTTGTTACGGGCGCCAGTGAAAGGGTGGTGCTGCATGCTCGTTTGCTATCTTAACTCCAACAAACTATAAAATGAACTATCTTTAAATTAGTTACCATAGATGAAGTCAGCTTAAACAGTTTTTCATTTGTACCTGAAAGGACAAATAATGTATATTAGGTACCTAATGTAAATAGCTATATTTCTTTTGCGATGCAAAAATCCCTTAAGAGTGACTTTTGATTTTTTCTCTGTTTACTTGTGTTGTGTGTTTGTTAATCTAATCACAGTCAATCCCATAAACGGCTTAATCGAGCTGAATGCGGTTTCATAACATTATCATTTACTGTGTGTTTTATTACAATTGGTTCATAAATAAGAGAGATACGTCAATTTGAAAGCCACGTAAACATTTTTCGAGTGGGTAGGTTTTCAAACACAGGTTTTCCGAAGCGAAGCACGGGTGATTAGTTGTATTAATAAATGTAGATAAATAAAATACTCGTAATATAACATTTTTTTAATATTCTATCGCAAGTTAGATATAATGATGTTAGATATAATAAAGATGTTGGCGAATATTTATGTAATATTTTGAGGACAGAATCTATCCATGTCCTTCTGTTAGTAACTACCATTAAATACTATGTATGTATATCCACATGATCTTTGTTTCTGTGTAACTATTTAATATTCCAAACCACTCCGCTGTAGGGTTTCGTTACAGTAAACACTTTTACGATTGTTAGCCGTTCTCCGTGTCGTAACCGAGAGGCGTCGAGAGCGGCCGAGAGCGCTCGAGTGATGACTCGTGGGATGCATCAATGATGTGTGAACCTTGACAATAGCTACAAATTACGTCAAATTCTAACTAATTTTAGATTTGTAGGTATAAACCACGGCATTGGTTGAAAGAAAAATACGTGACGGGACGAAGTCAGGTTTGAGGACGAAATTTGACGACTGTAACCGACGTTCGACGAGGTAGGCTAGTTCGTAATAAAGGGTCAGGGCTCGATTTCCGCGGCAGAAATTTAAATGATACTTGCTCTCGGGGCATGGGTGTTGTTCATCGCTCCTACGGTCTTATTTTTGTTATCCATGTTATATGGAACAGGTGGAAATTTAAAGAGGTCAAATATCTGTTCTCGGTCTGGATGTGTTGTCTTTGCGTGTTGTCCATTGCACCTAAGATACAGAGAATCCTAGTGTGGGGCTATGATTGTGTAGCGTTTATTTTATTATTTATATTTACTAAATCCTTCGCTATTCAATTGCGATTAAGGATGTGGGCCGTTAATGGTTTAAACCTGCATTGAAGTAGTGAGCAAGATAGAAATTACAATTATATACATTCTCTTAATATTTATTATTAGTATTGTCAGAACGTGTATGTGTGTGTGAGGAAACATGTGAGAACAATGGCCACCATCGTTGAAGCTTTGCTAGACCACTTTCACTGTCAAATAGCAAATAGTCGCGGGATTTATTTCTCTAAGCATTTTATTACTAGAAAAACTTTGCAAACATTGCCTTGTCTGCGTATTGTATTAATTCAAGAATATCGTGAGTAACAACTTTATGTCAGTTTTTGCATAAAAATGCCTTACATAGAAAAAAATATACATAGACCTAATAGAATTAACCAAGACAAAATGTGAACCTACAGGAAATTAATTACAATTAAAATAACAAAGACAAGCAGGATATGGTGAGTTGAGGTGAGGTGAGGTGAGATCAGGTGGGGAGATAAGAGGAATTGAGAGGAGAGGAGAGCTGAGGTAAGTAAGCCATCTTCGAAAATTGTCAGATGATTAACAAAACAATAGAAAGAGAAATTTGATGTAAAAATATTATTTCATTCATCATTAACTTCCCTACACAATAGGTCTTTTAAAAAGTAAATAAAGAGTGAAAAAAAACGTTAAAAGACATTGATGGCGAATTCACACATTGATGAATAAGTAAAGGTATGCTTACCGTTTGCTCAATTCTATCCACATTGTATTAAGGCTGCGGTCGTATTGCGCGTGGAATTGCGATGGGATGATTACTAAAATAATTAATTTGTATGCAGTCTGAAGAGTAAATAAAATCAGTTCATAGAAGAGGAACGCGATCTTAAAACACCAAGGGGAACAACAGGAGGTTTTAAAGACATCAAAGCATCTTCTAGCTCCCAAGAAGTTGGAGTTCAGCCTCTAAGAAATAGTAAAGGCAGTTTCTTCTAGAAGATTACTGCTTTCGAGAAATCCAACAACCCCTGAGAGCTAAAAACTGCCACAAGAGAAGAACTTGGAATTCTTCAAGGGGGACACAACGGCCCTTAAAGATGAGCGAAAAATCTACCACGTAAATTAAATTTCTTAACGCATCCAGTTTAATTATACCAAAACAAAATAAATTACAATAGATAATGTCTCTCCCTACAGTCGTACTCATCAATAAAAAACATTTTTATTTACTAAGTTGAAATAAGTGTTGAATATAAATGTCTGCCCAGGTATGGAACCTTGAACCCTTGGCTCCGATAGTTCACGACGGGGTCACCATCGCTACAACAATCGCACCGCTATCGCTTACCACTACAACTGCGGACAACAGTACTGTCGCAAACAAAACGCTCTATGCAAACAGCCGGGAACAATCGACCACCGTGCCGGCCCACCGGCCACCACGCTACGTTAACCACTTTCACAATTAACTCTCCAGCGAGGAATTTATGAGGAAAAGTGTCACTTGTGAGTTTGTTTCGAGAATAGACTGCTTGAGAATTAAGCTGGTTTTCCGAAAAAAATTTTGACTATTAATTTGAAAGATTCTTTAATATAAAACACCGGTCGAGCAGACCAGCTTATTGCTGGTGCATGGTCAACGTGGCTTGTAACATTAGTAATCAAAATCACCAAAAATGCTGATGCCTTTGCTAATGATGCTAATGATGCCTTAATATGCGTAACGTCTAAAACGTTATGATGAAAGGTGACAAGTAAGAAAGAATCTCGGATGATAAATATTATAATAAAAAAAGCTTACACACTAATAAACCCAAGCTAACATAAACAAATAACATAAATCACTAACACACACGACCTGAGACCAAACATTTATGTATAAATGTCTGTCCCAGCCGGGAGCCGAACCCGGGACCTCTCACAGGCAGGTCACTACCAACTAGGCTGTGGGGTCGTTAAATGACTTCGCTATGTTACAGATGAGAAATGGTGGAAGAAACTTTTCAGCAGATTTATTTGCTTGAATATACATATAGATAGGTACAGTCAATATACAATTATAAGTTATTAAGCTTATTTTGCCCATAAGAATATGAAAATAATATAATTTTAATTGTTAATTATTTGTGCAGGAAAATCAAAAAATAACTGACTACCTATGATAAAAAATATATATGAATTGGCACAAATTCGCTCGCAAAATCTATTTATCTAATAAAATGTACCATTAGTGCATTACATCGTTATCCAAATCCCTTCGCTGGTATTACCATACTCTCAAAGGTTAAGCTATTCCATGAAGTATTGTTGCTTGCTAACAGCTGATCCAATTAACTATCCCCGCAGTCTTAATTAAGCCATGCTCTTCGAAGCCCATGGTCATAAACGAGTCGTGAACAATTTTCCGCTCTATTGCTTTGGTAATATGAGTTATTGTGGTTCAAGTAAGAACTATCAAGTTAATATTGTCCGAAGGTTTTTAAAGTACTATCAGTATATTGTTAGACGATTCCATAGCCTACTTGGTAGCGACTCTGCCTGCGAAGCGAGAAGTCCCGGGTTCGATTCGCGGCCGGGGCAGATATTCATGTGACAGATAAATTTGTTCTCGGGTCAATTGAATCCTAGTGAGGGGGTATGAATAAGTAAGCGTTAATTATCTACATGGACAAGTTTTGTACAGTTGTGAGAATTAGACCTCCACTTCCCTGCTTCAATTTATTATCAAAAATACTTATAATGAAATGAACCTATGATGTTTAATACTCCTCATGAAATTATTATCAAGCAGCTTTGTTTTGAAAGTCAGTAATTATGATTTTAAACTTTTATCATTGCGGACATTAAACATTTTAACTGTAACGGGTACTCACGATTGGGTTGAAATATCGGTATAAATAATAAAAATCGTGAGTACCCGGTATAGCTAAAATGATCAGTATACAACTATACATATTAACCGATAGTTCTATTATACGACCAAAATATATTAACGGATAGACCTTTCCATGGTGTAAATATTAGCTACCGAAACGAGTACGTACGATGCAAATTAGTTCAAACACTGTTGTTTAAGACCGAGTATTTGGTCCATCCAAAGGTCAAGAGACTGTTTTAACTGTTAACTAAACTTAACCTTAGGACGTAACATTGACATTTTCTTTTTTCGAATTTCATTTTATATCTACGTTACATTATAAAACAAAAATGAGACATTTTTTATTTTTCATTTACGTGTAGGCAGGTCGGGTAGGTACTATGTTCTTATTCTAGGATGTCCTTAAGCGAATCTGTCCAATGAGATCCATTTTTATAAACCGCATCAATAAATCTTAGAGTTGTCCATTATTCTCATAGTTACGGAAAGTCTAACAATACAAAATTGGCCAGCGTGATGGGCAATGGCCCATGATCCTTACATTAGAGAGAGAAGGTATTATCTTTCTTTCCTCTTCCTTCTCTCTGGCTGACAACGCATTTGGACGGTGGTCACTGACCATCAGGCCTGTCTGCTTGTTTATAGGCACTTTTAAAGATTGTGACGATTATGACTGAAAAAAGGTCTACCTACTAAATATAAATTCTGATGTATGAGAACTAAAAATATAACGATAAAATAGTAACGTTTAACACAAACAAGAGAACGCCTAAAAAGACATTGTACAAAGGATCAATAATAAAATAGGATGCAATACATAAAAAAAGCACTAACAAAAAATATGTGGGCAAAGGAAGTGGCTCAGCTTCTGCCGACTCGAGACCTTGGTCTGGCGTAGCACTATAAGTTACAAAAAAATATTCTATACTTCTTTATGCCCGCGGCTTCGCGCGCGTTTGAGTAGGAAAACAATACCGATAAAAAAACCGTTTAAATTATCCTAAGAAACGTATCTGGAATGAAAACTATCCTATATCCCTCCCAGATCTCACACTATCTCTATACCAAATTTTATCAAAATTCAGCGAATTGACGGTGAAAAGCTAGGAGACAGACAGTCAGACAGATAAACAGAGTTACTATTGCATTTATAATATTAGTATGTATAATACGTCCATTTGATCGAAGCACAGTACAGTCGTAACAAAAGTGATGTGAAACTTTAAAACCGGTGTCAGAGGTTAAGCATTATCTTATGTTAATGCATTGTCGGACGCGGCGTAAATCAATTATGGTACGTGACCCGTGGAGGTCAGGTGGGGGTTCGATTCCAGCTTAACACGCCTGTCTCATAGTCTGTGAGGCAGCGAATATAGAGCCTATTGTTTTGCATGGAATATTGCACTTTGAGACTTTGTTAAGCAAACCATACGCGCTAGGGTGTATGTAGTATATATGTATACGACCCGGATGGCGCAATGGTTAACAGGCCGGATCGCCGTACCGAGGGTCCTGAGTTCGATTCCCAGCGAGAAACGTGAATAATTCACGCTTCTCCAGTGCTCTAGACCTTCTTTGTTAAGAGGAGACATTTGCACTCAGTAGTAGGCCTTTAATGGTTTGAACTTTGAAGCCATACAGACTTTTCGAACTTTAATTTTATTAGCTACGAGTAGGTATAGATTAACTTTATTGCATTGTGATCGTTGCTCGCTGACGATACGGCAAACAGATAACACCTATTAGTGTTATGTAATGGAATGCAAAATTATCGTGGCTTCGGGCATTAGCCCTAACAGTTATTGTTCCCTTTATCGAGTTTACAATAACTTTACTATGCGTCTGTATCATTTACGGCTGTTTAACCGTTTGATTAGAGGACTAGGTATAATTATCTAGGGTGTGTAACCGCCTGTAATCCAATAATGTTTTGAACTCTACTCCAGGAGTTGCAATGAAAAGCTTTCTTGACGTCTTTGGTATTTTATAGTTAAAATGTTATTGCAAATTACAATTATTTCGTTTCTAATGTTTTGGTGTTGGTACCCGCGTATTCTAAGATTAGCATTTCCATTGTTTGATATGATTAGTGATGTGTCTCGTTGGTAGTGATGTACTACATTCTGGGCTGCCCCAGTAAGGCCAGAAATTGCATAAGTATACGGCCGTTAACTGACAATAATAGTAAACAGCACAATGAAATAGTGTTTAACAATTTGCAATAGTAGTTAACCGCTATTTTATTATGGTAGTTAATATCGTCAGTAATCAATACCTACTAATAAATGTGAAAGTGAGTTTATTTGTTCGTCTTTCACGTCAAAAAGGTGCAACGCGAACGGTTCAATGTGATTAACTGCTAAAAATATATTAACTACTTCACTTCGGGAAACATGACCCTTAGTTTCCAAATTCGAAAATTGTCAGACGCGATTCTTTAAACTGACATTTTTTTATTTATGAACCTATTGAAATAATAACACTATATTAATAATAATTAATATAATAATTTCAAGCAAAGTGTATTATATCCAAAGTAAAACTTACAGTGAAACAATAAACAAGTGAAAACCGCAGCCAAATCGATTAAGCCATTTCTGAGATTATCACGTACAAAACCACAAATATATGTCATATAGACAATTTTTTTTAAATAACATTATTTTAAGTTCTATTGTGTTAATGAAGGCAACCTATAATCGTTTTTCTCATATATCTTCATGTGCAGACAGGGATCAGTTACAGATTTATTATATGTACATATAGATTTCATGATTGTTTTCGATTTCATTAAATTAAACTCGAATATAAGATAGACATTATAATTTTCTCGATCTGCATTCATGTCACAGTATAAGACTATGTCCCCCAAAGAGAACGTAGGTATTACTGCAATTCCCCAAATATTTTCAACCAATTTATGGATTCCAATAGCCAGAGTCTCAATTAACGCCGACACTAAAGGGCATTACACACGTTCGAAATAGGAAATAAAGTTCGAGCACAAGCACCTCCACTCACAATGGTTCTAATCGTCATGATTTAGCAGTTTTGAACATCTTTTACAGTTGGTAATCTAATTGTCAGATTGTATTCTGATTTGTTGATTGTGTGCTCATCGATTTGATGTAGAGTTAGCAAAAAAATGTAATTTTTGTGGCAATAGTTGATAACTGCGCGAGTGTTCGCCTAATAGTCAAAAATTCTATCGTAACAATTTGGTTACTGACGTGTTGCCGACCAAGGGATAAAAACCCGCTTTAATGATTACGTAAAACTATACTGCAACTTTATGTTTAAGCTTAAATAATAAATACTTATGACGAGGAGAGAAAGTGTACATCGATTTAGTGGGGCAGATTCCACTGCGAAATTAAAAGGGTTCCACTCTGCCTCACCAGTGGGGCGCCTTGGTGGGGCAAAGTGGAATAATCTCTTTTTACAAGTGAATCCATCCATCCAGTAATTATTTAGAGTAAGATTTAAGTTTCATCTTTGGCCTAGTATCTATACATATTATATTAAAACGTCAAGCAAAAACTTTGTACCCCTTTTTACGAAAATTGCGCGGATATGCGGAGGATTATGAAATTTGGCACACTTATAGTTTATATAGAGAAGGAGTGCAGAATGCTAATATTTTTTATAAATAATGCATAAAATATATTTAATGAATAAATAAAACATTCAACACTAATATAAGTTACTCTATTTACACTGCCATACGTTTGACACGATATTTGAAATGTGTCATAGACTCGTCATTCATTACCTTCGCTCATTTTATTCTTTTTTATTTTTCTGTAATCAATTTACATGTGTGCACATAATTTTTTTGCTATCTGTACACCAGTCGTGTTCTAAGCACGTTAAGACATCGGGGTCTAACAAAGCGAGCGCCGCGCGGCTACGGACTGTACTTACCGTGTTATTTGGCAACAAACTCGCTCCTCTTATAATAATATTATCATTACCAACAAAAAACTACCGTTTTCGACCTTCTAATCTATTAGAGTAATAGAAAATCGATAGTAGCAAGCTTCTTTGTTGGGTTTGTACATGTAACTTTAAGTTTTAGTTGTTATTATACATAATAATGCAATGACTGAAATGTTAAGAATATTTGTTGCAATAATATCTACATTTATATGTATATTACCGTAGTTTTCTTAGAAATAAAGTAACATTAATAAGAAGAGTGTTATGTTATGTATTACTATGTAGGTATAAGTAATTAAATAAAACTTTTACTAACAAACAGACGAATCGATGTGCAATTCCTAAACATAGAAGTATTTCATAATATCTTGACTGACAACTGACGGAATATCGCGTAGGATTTGCTCGTAAACGTGTTGGTACTGTTAGAACAACTATTATTTTCAATTTACCTATCACATTAAGTTTGATTTCACACCAGAGCCGCGCTTGTTCTGTGGACATCGGTCCAAGTTATGCGCTCAAGCTGGTTGCAATCTATTTCAGAACAGCGTTTAAAGAACTAGCGGAGAATAATAATTTAATATGATTTTTTATTAGATGGATGATTAATGATAAGAATTGTGAAACTGTTACTAAAAATAGAAAATGCATATAAGATCCGAATCTTTCTCTCTCTCTCACACACGCACACAGATACACTCATACATTTCTCAGTAAGAGAAATTAAAACGATCAACTTTAACACCCTTTTCTTTGGACTCCTAACGCCCCCCTCGACGCCTTCAGCGCCCACAAGGGGGCGTTATTGTGCACTCTGGGACAGACTCCTCTAAATCTCAGTATTATCTCAGCATTATGCCTGCCTAATACGGCCAAAGAAAATAAAATTAATGTTTACCTATAGTTTATTTTATTATCGCTGTTTATAGTTGTAAAAAAAGTGTTGGGTGTGTTTCACAGAACATCTCTTTTTCTATAAAAACACTATTACACTCTATAGGTTTGTGGATCGCCCCCGCAGTGAACGGTAACATCGTTAGCCATCGCTAGCCGCTTATAGCTCGCGCCGGCTGTCAGTTTGACAGATGCTCAGTCAGTCCCATCAATCATAGTGAAACAATCGCCAGGTCAGGAGTTCCGTATCGATGACAGATTGTCAGTGATTCTGAGCTATTGGCCGTAATGCGGTCGTAAAACATGACGGGAAGTGTTTATTTTACGATTCGAGGTTTACTGATTGTAATGAGGTGACGGAGGTGAATTGAAGCGCTCATAGCGCGGCTTACGGCGATCTTAACTGATCGACAAAGTTAAGCAACAGCGGGCGCGGTCGGTAGTTGGTTGGGTGACCGCTAAACCCAAAATGTCTCGGGCGCTTTCGTGCTTCGGAGGGTATATACGTAAAGCCGTCGGTCCCGGTTTTTACCATTTGGCAGCAGTCGTCAAGCCATGTCAGACGCCTTCGGGTGGCATAAAAACTTCCGACACTTGTATTGGCCACTCACCTCTCCACCAATCCGCACAGGGCAAGTGGTGGAGTATGCTCTAGGCCTTCCCAGGTATGAGGAGAGATGCGTGCTCTATAGTGGGCCATTAATGGGTTGAAGCCAATTAGTTGAGTGGGGGATTTTAGGTTATAATGTTAATTGAGTAAGGTGTTTTTTACGCGATTGTGCGATGCAAATGAGGATGTGTTTAAAGGTGTTTGCAGGTATTGCTCTTTTGTGGTGATGTAGACTGAGATGATGCTTATCTCAAACGATTTATGTTATTGCATAATTTTCTCTTATCTCTTATAATGTGGGGGGTATGGACCATAGGTACTTAGGACATCACGCTGGCTAAATACAATTCAAATACAGAAACATTAATTCATATAGGTATTTAAACAATACACTTATACAATATACAACAATACACTTTTTTTTGCTTCTATCGCCGTTTTGCAAAAGTGTTGATTGGCACTTAATTTGGCAGAATTCACACATATGGACAACTTTTAGATGTAGTTTTCCTCACTATGCTTTTCTTCACCGAAGCCAACGATTAATTAATTTGATTTGAAGTTAATTTATAATTCGCCCATATTTTTTGAAAATTAGAGCTGAGTGCGTGATTGAACCCAGGTGTTAGGGAGTTCAACGTACAAACATCTTAGCCATCCCTGCTTATTCATTAATGTTATAAAAATGTGTATTTATACACTTTTTCTATTAACTTAAAATGCCTATTAAACGCCACAGCGGTAGCCCGGGAGTTTATGACCATTTTATTATACAGTTAAAACCAAATGGGTCCAAAAAGATCTTATTGCCACTAATCGCTGCTGGCAAGAAGTCATTTGTATAAATATCATAGTTTTCTTTATTTTATACACTTTAAGTTAAAATTATTGACATATTAGTTTTATTATTCATTTATTTATTATCAATAAGTTTAAAGTTACATGGGAATTTTTATTCATAATATTTATTAAATGTTGTAATCGTTTTGAATTGTAATTATTGTATTATACGAAAAATACTTAGCTACTGTTTTACAATAATAATATACTTAGTATATTGTATAGTTACAATATACAAGTAGTAACTAGTAAATCCGCCCTGCTTTGCTTCGGGAAACCTGTCTAACTTTTTTATTTATAAACTGATTGAAATAAAATAAATACTTTATCTCAAGTAAATCTTACCCTAATTTATTTTTGAAAACCACACCCAAATCGGTAAAGACGTGTCTGAGAGTTTCGCGCACAATCGCACAGAGAGACAGACATAAATTCTTGCAATAATTGTTTTGGATGCTATTTCCGTAATAAAGGCTCTTTAATTTTGTCATTATATCTTCTACGTACTGAGACCGATTAGTTAAATTTTTATTACATAACGATTAAAAGATCACTATGCTTCATAATGCGTACATCTATGACATTCATTATGAAGTCCAGGTTCGAATCCAGCGCACCAGTTACTAAAACACACACATAAAAATAAAATATAGATTGATGTCCTCACGATCAGCAAAAAATAACGAAATTAATTCTTGTTACGCATCCTCTACGACTATAACTTTCCAACATTTTCCCACATTATAACAGTAACACACAAACACACGCACGCACACACACAACGACCTAAGCATCACATCAACCGCGCGCCGTCCAACCGGTTGGAAAGCGTATCGCAAAAACTGATCGTAAGATGGCTCCTACAATGGGATGCGAAACAATTATCGAAGTAATAGCTGCGAGTAATACCTAGGTAATAGGTATGGGTAATACTACTCGTGTAATAAACGTTAGCACACTCATACCCCCGAACTAGGATTCCCAGTGACGCAGGAGGCCTGAACAATACAAATAACACATCACTAACACCCATGACCCTAGGAGAAACGTTCGTACGTCACGGGTCCTACACCTACTGTTATAATGATAATCGTAAGATCGAGTTGGATGGACCGCTAGTTCAAGAGAGATTATAAGCTTATGATTAAAAAAAAACGATTATAAGCTTTTTTATCAAGACAACAATGATAATTAATTACAACTCGGTAACATCAAACACCAAAGACATGGCCGATGCGTTACCAACCAAAAAAGGGAAGGAGGATATTATGTTGCATAATATTATGTTTTAATTTTATTAAAAAAATATTAATAATATATTTGTTATGAATCAATGAGAACCTAACGGTAATAAATCATTATAACCAAGAGAGACCGTCTTCCAATCCGCGGATGCGCTCTTTTCCATTGCGAATGGTTTCTTTTTAACCGGGCATGACCCCGTGAGGTCTAGTGCCTCCCGGTGTTTCTATAACCAAGCGAACTATGACGTTAAAATGAAAACGAAGACAGCAGTGATACCATAATTAAGGAGGCCTAGAGCATACTTCACCACGCTGCTCCAGTGCGGACTGGTGGAGAGGCTACTGGCTAACTAGTGTCAGAAGTTTTTATGACACCCGAAAGCCTCCGACATATCTTAACAACTACTATCCAACAATAATAACCGGATGGACGAGTTTACGTGCCCTCCGAAGCACGAAAACGCTCAAGGAATTATAACAATTCACCTGTTCCCACAACTATTGCGTACGATATTTCGCTATAACTAATACTAGGTACACAAAGCTAGAACAAGTCTCGGTTATGCCGCAGATGTAAAGAAGACTAGATGTCGTACCTCTCTCTCTCTCTCTCTGGTCGGTCCTTCATGACTGAAGATCGTGGCTATGGTGGGAAGTCTTGAGTGAACGAATTGTGTCCATCGGCTCCGATCTGTGGCAATACTGGCGACTGTGTAGTCGCGCCTTATATTTAAAGATATAATTTGGTAGGTACGTCCTTGTTGCGATCGTTTCTATCTGTACAGGACTTTTAGATTCGATTCTCAGGGAATTATGTTTATAACAAATATATGTCATTTTTTTGCAGCTTGAAGTAAATTTGTCCACGCTATCCGAATTAGTACGGATGTAAGATTTTATAAAAAGATTAATAAACATTGAATCTTTTTTCCATCTTATTCCTTTTGTATTATGTAAAATTTGAAATACAATTTTATTTCAATAACTTATACAATTTGCACTACTTTTATGCCACGACTTAAAAAAACGAGTCAAGCATACATTGAATTATGGGTTTTTAATTTTTCTGGTTGTAAAAGATTGGCTATTTTAAATATTGCCATAAAAAATTTTATCAAACCCTGCAAATAGTTCCATTAAAATAACGCTTTTTAGTAATTTGTTTATAAGTATGGAGATATCAATCCATTATGGATTTAATAAACAGGTAGCGGTGTTTACATAATATCTCCATACGTTATAGTCTAGTTTCGCTCTCGCTGTTTAAAATTTTAAAGATACAACGTAGCATGTCGTATCTAGCCGTTCCCTATGTCGACAGCCGCAGTCGGTGTCCCAGCCGGTCAAGCGCGCGTTGTCATACTACTTTCTACATAATTTTTTATGCTGTAGTGATGTGATTACTACTTTTCATACCTGTTTATTTGTTGGTAGTATACTATCTATAAATAACTGATAGGTACATCACTTTTACAATATATGACGGCTTAGTTAAACTGTAACGGGTACGCACGATTTTTGGTCAGTTACGTCATTAGGTTGAAATTTGGGTATATAATACATAAATCGTGAGTACCCGTTACAGTTTAAATGTTTAGTTTCCGCAATGATAAAAGATCGAGATTACTTATTGAATACAAATAAAAATTATTGGTGTTTGATTACCGATTGGGGCAAATATTTACTTATTTAATAAAAAAAATTGTATTGTTGGCATGGCTGTTTGTGATGTTTGTGTGTGGCCATTACAATCGTGTCACAATTCATGTTTGTGGATGTGTGCGTGTTTGCGTGACAGCTATAAAAAAATACAATCGTATTGAATCTTGAATATTGCTACTTCACAGAACTGAAAAACACAATTGAAGCAACTTACTTCACAGAATTAGAAAGCCTGTCCCGCCAATATAAATTGGTTACACATAATTTTTGATAACATTTTTTATCAACCTGTATTAAGTTATCAATTTGACAATGTAACTGATGTCAAAGTACACAAAAAATGTCACAAGAACGAAAACAAGATATATTTACAATTCAATATAGATAACTGGTTGTGAAGTACGATCGATCTGAGAGTACGTTACGATCGAGCATGGCGTTTTGCATTACTTACCGGGCGGTCTCACTGTCCGCGATGGAACTGTGAGCTATGAGAGATCTTTTAACGACAGATGTTTATGTGACAGATAAAATGTTTGTTCTCGGGTCATGGGTGTTAGTGATGTATAATTTGTGTTGTTCATGCCACCCGCGACACAGGGAATTGTAGTGCGGAGGTATGAGTGTGTTAACGTTTTTTTTTTTACGTTTATTTATTTATTTATTTTTGAATGTGACGAGTACTCACGACCTTTGTAAGTTAAAGACCGATATTGCGACCCTGTTAGATGGAGTTTCCTCATGGCGAGACCAGTATACACTATGATAAAAGTTTTAATCACATACGAGCTATTGTCATAAATATTTTTATTGAAATATGCAATAAATGAACATAGATTTAAAAGAATGTTAGTATAGAAATAAAAGTACTTACAAACCAAATTACATATCAGGTGGGCTGGGATAAAAAAAATATATTTTATACATTTTAAAGACCTTGTGAATAAGGCAAATTAAGTGTTCGAAATATAATTATTTACATCGAAAGAAATTAGTTCACGTCTGATTGAGCGAAATTTATGTCTGTTTCAGGGAATTGTGCAAGAATGTACCTTATTTTGATTGTAATTAAACTAAAATTTGCTTATTTAGCGTTTGCTTCTCCTCATCTCAGTCTGCGTACATAAGCTTACAGTTCCAAAAAAACTATATGGGATTAATTATACTGCGATAAAATCTCTCGCTTGCGTGCAGCGATCAAACACACCCCTTAAAGAGAAATCTAAACCACTACCCGTATTACTCTGAGAGGAAATAACTCATATTTCAATCAACTAAAACAGATTTATTGGTATTTCATTGGCTGGCTACAATGGCATCGTAATTTCAAAGTATTAGGTTATCTATAACAGTTCTAATTTGCATAGAAACTTTACTTATAACGGCAGTACTTCAATAATGGTGAATATTGTCAGTTTATCTTAGCAGGTTGATAGTTAATGTGATAGGGTTAAATTATAACGCGGGTTTGTTCCTGGTGGTAGTGGGATGTTATTGCGTTTAGAGCTGGAATAAGTTTAAACTGAACCAGGTTTTGAGGGTTCTGTCTCCACCAATCCGCTAGAGCAGCGTGGTGGAGTATACTCTAAGTCTAGGCCTCCTCAGTGACGAGAGACACATGCTCAGTAGTGGGCCGTTAATGGTTAATTTAATAATAAAATTAATGTAATTTACACAATAAATCAAATAATTTTAAGCAGTGTAAAGTTTTTTGGGTCACATAAATATCAGCCCCGGCCAAGAATCGAACCTGGGACCTCGTAGAGCAGAAGGCTTCGTAGGTTGGGCCACAGCTACGGGGTTGTCAGGTGTTATCAAATATTTCATAGATTATATTTTTTCACCGCTTATTTATTTTACTATTTAGTAAAATTATCAGCGATGCGTTACCTTTATAACAATAATTTATTCTTAATAATATTATAATAGAAGAGCATCACTATTCGCCGGCGCCACAAGAGATCGTATCTGAAGATATGTCGCCGGATAAGTCGCAATTTATTGGCAATATTGTTTCAAAATCAATCATTACATCTATAACTGTTCTGCTATTCAGGTTTTCTCGAACAACGTGAGGGGTTAAGGTCATCTACCACGTTGGCGAAGTGCTAACAAGTCTTTAGGTCTAACACCTTGAAGGCATAACTATGTTAAATTAATTATTTGGAATTTTATTTTTCATTATGCTATGTTAGTAAATATATTTTGGGATGATAAGTCATATTTCTATAATATGTTTTTTTCTTGCTTTATACATATGATGCAATCAAATATTGAATGATAGTAGTCATTATTAACTTCTGGAATAATATTTAAAACCCAAAAAAATAGATATTTAAATACATAGCATAATGTTTTCTGAACAGCTTTTCTTTGTATACCTGTATAGTTCTTCTCACTAATCTGCTTCTAAATGGTTAAATCTATATCGATTATATTTTTTTGTGTGTATTGACTGAGTCTCTGGATAGTTTAGATTCACAATTGGAACTGGCTCTATTGTCGAGATTTAAAAAGATATCAGCCAAACTATTGGAGACATCGAATTGCTGCCATATAAAAAGTTATTGCATTAGATGAGCTTTTTCTAAAAATCAAAAAAAAATTCTATATGTAAAATATTTGTAGAATAACATCTGCCAAGTCAGCTAGTATAGGTATTACATTTCAACACAAGATGGAAGTACAATATTTATTGAAAGACGTTTGATGTATGTATATGCAAATTACTATTTTGTAAAAAAATTCACATGGCATTTTGTTACGGTAGGAATGCGCGACGACTTGTTATGAAATCTAACATCCTGTCATTAGCACAGATTTTAACTACGTATGACGAGGAATGCACCTTTATATGTATATCAGAACTTATCTCTAGCTTAAGTTATTTATGATAATTTAATGATAAGTTAATTATAATAATGTAATAATGATAGACTTTGAACATACTGTAAATTTTAAAACGATTTTCTAAAATTTATATATCGAATCTTTATAATTATGATTTCAAAATTAATATTAAATTTTTAAATATAATAATCATAAATTCCGAAATACTTTTATAAATGTTTTGTACTAAATATATTTCACACGCTTACACACTCATACCCCCATTTCCTGTATCGCCTGTATAACTGTATGTACTTAAAATTATCACAATGCTAAGTAAATTTGCCTAGATAAATGATGAAATAAAAACGTCATGTCAGCAATAAGTCATTTAAATAGAATCATTCTATCAAGAACTTCCCGCCTGACAGCGAATCATTAAGCGTACTATATCAATTCGTGATTGAATATTGCGATTAAAGCTTCAATGATTTATAGGCAATAAATTTATCACAGGTATCGGTTGCCTTCAACAATAATGGTCATAATTTTTAACGATTACGTAGTTATTTTTGAACTTCACTGCTCTACATTTGTAGACATTCCGTTAAAATTTACCTAATAATTGATACTTAATGTAATATTGCTGTAAACAAGTGTAAGGGTAGAGAATATTAAATATTATAAATTGACACGTATTCAATTGTTTTTAATTGTTGCCTTTTTATTTTAGTATAACTTTGAAATAATACTTGGAAGTGGATTATTATCTACAGCAAAGCACATTATCGATTTTTAGGATAATCTTTTCCTCAGAAAAAAAGATCTGTACAAATAAAATATGAAGTACAAGAATAAAGTAACCAATAAAACTAAAATAACATTTAAAGAAATCCTAAACCAATAAATTATTTTTTTACCAATATTGTTTTTAACCTAAATAAAGTATTCCAAAAATATGTTTTTACAAAAACGAATTATTTACATTTCTAATTAATTAATACATTAAATAATTAAAAAGCTGATCTTAAGATACGATCTGCGGATATGTCGTCATGTGGGCCCGTGTCGCGCGGTGAGAAACCGACGCACCTGTGTCGGACCTGTGCCGGTCGACCTGTTGCAGTGAGGGGAACGTTAAAGTATCGATAACATTATAATTTAATTTAATTGATGCAATATAACAACGGCTTTGAAGGCCAGTCGCTTCCTTTGGACTTTTGTGTGATATGTAATTAAATATTTGTACTTGTTTTACGTTCATTGTTATTCATCTCATCATAACACCCGCGAAACCGATATTCCTAGTGCGGGTGCATAAATTTTATATTATTTAATGTACACAGATATATTGTTACGATAAATTGTTGTATTTACACTTTAGTAAAAGTAGTTAAACAATATTTAGTGTTTAATAAGTAGCTGTGGATATGATGATAATAAATTTTATGAAACTCTGCAATAATTTGAGTCGGGATGAGAAAAGTGCACTGAATGTGATTGAACACAGATTTAAGTGCGATTTTACTAACACTGAACTCTCCAATATGACTTCAATTACACCACGATACGCAAAGCATGCAATGTGTTTAAAAAATGAATACATTTCCATAGTTTTTTTGCGACATCGATATCGACATTTGGTCCACCTCATCCCTCAGGTTATCATAAATCACGCGGCACCGAGAGTGAGCTCACACGCCAATCCCAACGACGTTTGTCTCTCATTGAAACTCATTGTTCACCAACCGGAATGGGCAGACATTGTTGCACTGGGGAGATTATACTAATACCGTTATATTTTTGCTATGTTGACTACTAGGTAAAAGTATTTGACGACGCAATACCGTAGTTGGTAGAGTTCCTGCGACGGTACGATTCCCGGCCGCGATAGATATTCATGTGATTGGGTTCGATTCTCGGCTTGGGCAGATGGCACACAAACTGGTAGAGGGGTTAGTGGCCAACCCAAGTGTTGATCAAGATCGGATAACGAACATATATTTGAAACTATAATATGTATACAAAGCAAATAGGGTCACTAACAATTGCTAAAAGAAAACTCGGTCTTAAATACTGAAACAGATGTCTTTATCATAATGTATGAACAAAAGAAGTGATTTTATATAACTGTAAAACGCAAATAAAAGCCATCGGATGGATGGATGAAGCGGTCGCGATTATAAAGTATAATGGAGAAGACGCGGTTTGCGCTGTAGTATCGGGTACTTTATCGGGTACGTAGACTTTGTTTGTTTCCATTGCATCTCACGGGACGACTTAAAGAGTTGGGTAGAATATTATTATTACGTATTATTAAAATCTTATTTAAGTTAGCTAAGATTGTATCTCTACTCTTTTAAATACTTACCTTACGGCTGTCTTTAACAAATCACTCTTTAGCGATAAAACCGCCTGTTGTATTACATTTTGTTCAAAAGTATCTTGCCATATTCTTGCTGTGATATATGTACACTAAAGAGTATTATTATTATAAAAGCCTTATGAGCCTACAAACTCCAAATAACTATTCTATTTTTGGCCTTAGATTTTTAGAATTAGCATCTATAAAAAAGACAGTTCATCTGTAATTACAGGAACATTATTAATTATCACCTCCTATTTAAATTATGTTTAACCACAATAGTAGCTAAAGTAGAATAAAAAAATATAAAAATTAAAAAAGTGTATACGGAATGTCTATGCCCCTGCAGTGCAGTACCAAGCTGCTGGCAGCATTTCCTCGCTGTATAGGAATGCTAAAACGCGGAGCTAAGCATCTGCTTCGGTGAAGGAAAACATCGTGAGGAAACCTGCACACCTGAGAGTTCTACATAATGTTCTCAAAGGTGTGTGAAGTCCACCAATCCGCACTTGGTCAGCGTGGTGGACCATGGCCTATACCCCTCACACTGTAAGAGGAGACCCGTGCCCAGCAGTGGGATAGTTATGGGTTATGATGATGAAGCATCTGCTAACTCCGGGATCGCAAGGAATGATAAAATTTTATCGTGTTCCTATTTCTTACATGAAAACCAGAGCAATGGACACACGCCAAATCCAATATTAAATAATTGCGAATCACTGGTAAGTTATAATTGGTGGTTATCGGAGTATACATTACATACGTGCTGTAGTAGTACAAAACTGCAATTAGATGCGCAACCCGCCCTCGCTTACTACTATTATTGTATTGCAATTTCGTTTGAAAAAGAATGAAGCTGTTAATTATTTGCGTATATTGAACGCTTAATTAAGAGTTTTATTCTTTACTTAATTAGTTAGTGACGTATTTATTAAAAGTTAAATAAACACTGAGTTTTAAGATTTTTACTACCTGTAATGCAGTTTCTGACATTAGCAATCGATAACGAACATAGAACATAGAACATAGAAAACCATTAAAATCTCCAATAACAGTTTTTTAAATACCTTTCATGCTTAGACATCGATTAATTATAGTTTTTTTATACATATATGCCTACCTAAAGATTTTTTAATCAATAATGAAGTATTGTTTGCAAATATGAAAATACAGCTACGATATACAAATAATTGGTATACTTTACAATTTACCACGCTACATAAATTCCAGTTTTGTTCGATGAATGATTCCAAATTAAACGCGTGAAAGACTAAGTGCTTGTTCACACGTGCGACAATGACGCGACATGACGCACGTGGTAACAGTGTCGCTGCGTTTTCGCCGTCACAAAAAAATGGTTGTCTGTAAAGTCGATTTACGGACTATAAGAAAACATTGAAGAAAACCGAACGCTTAGGCCGATCGTGCCTCTCTATCGCTTGTTTCGCGCTCTCGCTTGCACGCTCGGCTCAGACGGAACGTGACAATGACGTCATACTTTTTCGTGCGTGCAGCCAGCGTTTATCGATTTACAAGACGCTATCACATCTAACGTTTGTCCTCTCTAAAGTTGCGTATAGTCGATACAGTGTACAGTGGCAGGGTATGTTAGAAGTACTTATTATGAATTTTCATATAAATTAACGCATCGTTGTGCATCCAAGCAAGCGGGTGACAGTAGAGTCAGCCGGATGGTGACCTTATCATCAAGCAGGGACCTGATCTGCCGGCATGGGATTGGCAAGGAGATCAGTATTCTAGGCTACCCCAATTCTATCAATATTTCGTCATCATAATAATTAAAAGTCGCTGCGACTTCACGTGCGTCATTTAGTCGCGTCGCTGTCGCAAGTGTGAACAGACACAATCGTTGTAGCTTTGTTTATTGTGTTTATTGTTATTCGTGAAGTGCGTTAATTAAGAGAAATTAAGACGAGTAACAATCGGGCGATAAACAAGGCATAGTTAAGGTAGTGTCGAGTTAGTTTACGGCACATTTAATATTTATTGTTGTGAAACGAAATTGAAAGCTGTCGTTAGTCGAAGAAACGAACTTTCTTATTTAGATGGATAGGTTAACGATACTGGTGATGTTTATTATAATTTTCTATTATGATATATAGATATAAAGTGATATTTGTTTGAATTAAACTAAAAAGAGTTGCTCTGTAAACAAAGTTTTATTGAATTAGGTAAAAAATATAATTATAATACAATCTATGAATTTTATTTACATTTACATAACAAAATAAATACTCACCTGTAAACAAAGAAACTACTTTTAAAGTTTATTATTAAATAACATATTTACATATCAATGCTTTATATTTTAATTAATTGTATTTAAAAGAAATTATAACATATTTTCACTATACAACGCCATTGTCATTTTATTATTGACTACCATGGCAACTGTACTCACAGTATTCAAAATTTAAAAGGAAATATATTTTCTTTACATCTCCCCACCAAGGGAAAAAAAAAAAAAAAAATTTTTTTATTTTTTATTCTCAACATTCTTCCAATGAAGGAACGGGAATAAGTTTTGTGATATGATAGAGGTTTGATTCCGTTTTTTTGTGTCCCGTATCTATCTTGAATATTGTGTTTGATATTTTTTTAATGATCTTATATGGTCCAATTTTTAATTCATCTAGTTTCTTTCGGTTTAGCTTGTTTCCATTTTCTATGTATACCATGTCTCCTTCTTTAAATTCATATTTTTTTAGGTTTTTGTCATATAGTACTTTGTTGTAATTATGAGATTTCATTGTATTTTCTATTGCTGTTTTCCTATCTATGCTCCAATCCATATGTGATTTTTCTTTTTTTAATTCATTGGGTAAAATCGAGACATCTTTACCATATAAAAGATAATTTGGTGAAAAACCAGTAACGGAATGAACAGTATCATTAAATTTATTTACGCACTCTTGAGCTATAGTTGTCCATGCCTTTTTTCTTTCATTTTCATTCGTCCTGCATCTCATTTTGTTGACTAATGTTTGGTTAAGTCTCTCATTTAGGCCATTTGAAAATGGTGCATTAACAGCTGTAAATACCATTGTTATATTTTTGTCATTTAAAAAATTTTTGAATTCTGTAGAATTGATCCCTGGGTATTGGTCAGTCAGAATCATACCAATAGTCTCTGTTTCTGCTACTTTCATAAGTAGTTTTATAAAATCATTTGCATTTTGAGTTTTTGAATTTACTATAAATGCATATCTAGTAAAATGATCTACTAACAGATGTAAATATTTTTTTGTCGATCTTGAACCTCCAAAACCTCCAATTGTGTCTATAGATACGATTTCAAAAGGTTTTGTGGCTGGACCGAGATGAGACATAAATCCATATTTGTTTTGTCCTCTCGTTTTATTTTTAATACAAATTTCACAACTTCTGCAAATTTTTTTAATGTTATTTGTTAAATTTTTTGCTGTATAAAATGGACTTATTGTTTTTTGCATTTGTCCAATTCCAATATGACACATACTTTCATGAATATTTCTTATGAATTTTATACTAAATTCTTCTGATAATATAATTTTTTCCTTCATTCTGCTTTTCATAAAATAAAGTGTATCTTTTTTAATCACATTGTCTTTCTTTTTCTGTATATCTAGGTTTTTCTTTTGATCTGATACAATATCTTTAAGACTAATCAAATTTACAATTTTTAACTGGTCATCTGTATTTGCATCCGAATCTAGCACTGGATTTCTGCTTAAACAATCTGCTTCCAAATTTTGTTTTCCTGGTGCATATTTTATTTTAAATTCATATTGTGAAAGGTAATATGTCAAATCACCCAATTCTTCATCAGTTCTAGATTTAAGATTCATATTTTCTAACGGTTTGTGGTCCGTGTAAACCGTAAATGATTTTCCTATCAACCAGTATTGCCAGTATCTCACTGCTTCTGTTATTGCTAAACATTCTAAGTAAATAGCTTTTTTCTTCTTTTGGACTTCATTAAGTTTTTTCGAAAAATAAGCTACAGGTTTTTCTTTTCCGTCAGGCTGTATTTGTTTTAAAATAGCCCCAATCCCTTCTAAACTGGCATCTGTGTAAATATTGATTGGTAAATTATGGTCATAAATCTCCAAAACAGGTTGAGAGCATAGAAGGCTTTTTATTTTATCAAATGATTCTTGGCATTCCTGTGACCAAATAAATTTTTGATTTTTCCTGAGTAAATTATGTAAAGGATTCAGAATTATAGTACGCTTTGGTATGTACTCATGGTAAAAGTTAATTTTCCCTAAAAATTGTCTTACATTCTTCTGCGTTTTTGGGACAGGAAATTTTTTTATTGAAATCAAATTATCCTTCACTGGTTTAATTGAGTTATTTTGAATTATATGACCTAGGTATTTTACTGAATCTGTTGCAAACGTGCATTTTGTAAATTTCAGTCTGAAACCTTCTGTTTCAATTGCTTCTAATAATTGTGTTAAATGTTCTATGTGTTCTGGAAAAGTCTTTGAAAATATAAGAATGTCATCAATATAATTAACGGCAAAATCTGTAAGTTTATACTTTCTTAATATGTTACTTAATATTCTTTGAAAAATCGCAGAAGCGGTCTTTAATCCGAAAGGCAAACATGTCCACTGGAAATGACCTTCTTGTGTTACAAACCCCGTTTTTTTTCTATCTTCAATCCTCAAAGGAATAGACCAAAATGCAGAATTTACGTCTAGACTTGAAAAAAATTTGCAATTTCTGGTCTTTATCATGAGGTCTTCAATTAATGGGAATGGTTGTGCTTGAGGTACTACTATTTTGTTTAAATCTCTAAAATCTATACATAGTCTTGATTTTTTATTTTCTTCCTTTTTAAATGCCAAAGTAACCGGTGCAGCAAATGGGCTGTATGATTCCTCTATAAGCTTATTATCTAGTAATTTTGCTACTTGTTCTTCTATCTCTTTCTTATCTTCTATAGTACATCTATAAGGTCTCTTGCTACAGTACTTGTCCACTAATAAATCTATTCTTGCTTCATAACCATTAACAGTACCAATATCATATTTGTCTTTCGCAAATACTGTTTTATGTTTCTTTATCAGTTTATCTATTTCTAATTTCTCAAACTCATTTAAATGATTTATTTTAATCTCAAAATCTTTGATATCTTCATTAAAATTAACTTTATGTTCATTTGTAATAATACTATTACCTTCTTCTTTTCTTAAATTATATTTATTAGTGGAATTTTCTTCCGACTTATTTTTTATTTTCTTTTTCTTGACCTTCTTTTGAGTTATTTGTAAGTCTTCATTTTGGATAAGTTTAAATATTTTTATTAAGTCTAGTCCTATTAAAAAATCATATTTGAAATGTTGTTCATTTATTATGTACACATCTACTTTCTCTTCTATATCAAATATTCTTACTTTCAAGTTCGTCAAACCATTTGTTTTTTTAACACCATTAATTGTTACTAAATCTGCGACATTCAAACTGTTTCCTGGTCCCTTTAATTTTAGTAACTTAGAATTAATCAAAGAAACATTAGAACCTGAATCATAAATTCCATGTATCTCTAACTTATCATTTAATAATAGTTTGACATTTATTAATGGTGTTACTATTCGTTTTTTTGTTCACTTTCATTTAACTCGGCTTCTATTACTGTATTATTTATATGTTTAATAAATTTCTTTGTCTTATCTTCCTCTTTTGTTCTAAACCAACAAATAGCTTCCGGATGATAACGAGTGCCTTTATTAAATTTTTCACAAATTTTACATGACAGTTGCTCTGCAGTTTTTACATTATTTTTTGAATTTTTATAATAATACCTCGTCTCTGGTAAAAATCTTTTTTTATTTACCATGTGTTCATACTTATTTACTTCATTAAATAAATCGGTCGTGTCTTTGAGCGCGTCTCTATCAATTTTATTAAGTATAAATTCTGGTAAACCAGCTGCAATAAGATCAATCAAAGTTCCTGTATCAATTGATCTTCGCATTTCCAATAAAAGTTTTTCTTTTTTTATAGCGTAATCTAAAATTGTACCTTCTTTGTATTTAAATAATAATGCATAAGTAACTGGACTCCATCCTTTGTTTGTAAATGTTTCACAGAATTTGTGTTTCCATGTTGACCACTCTGAGCTTATAGACAATCTCATAAACATGGAACTATACCAATCTGCACAAGTTTTATCCATAAATAATCGAAGCATTTCAATTTTTTTTTCGTCCGATGTCACATTAAAGCGTATGCATTCTTTTTCAAACGTATCTATCCACTGGTCTGCACTTTTATTTTTGCTTGTAAATTTTTCAATCACAAAACTATCTGCAATGTGTTTTAAGTTTTGTTGTCTATTTTCTTGTGTACTCTCTACAAATTTCTCCATTAACTTTCCCATTGTATCGAATTCTTTTTTCTTTTCATCATTCACATGTTCTTGGGTCAATTCTTCTAGGAATCGATCTCCAAATTGTATATTATCATCTTCATCTAAGTAAGTTTTTTTTAGTTCATCAGTCATTGTTATCCAGACTCTTCTTACCTGATACCTTTTCATTAAACTGTTTTTTACTTTAATAAAAGTATTCGTTTTTATTATATCTTTATGATGGCCCACTGATTGTAATTCTTCAGGTATTGCATAAACTTTATTATCAAGCGTGGATATTGAAGTTATACAATATACATTTGATTTTCCATCACTTCCAGGTAGTAATGTAAATTCGAAACGAAGTTTCTCCATATTTGTATATTTTTGTGTTTAAACCAAAAAAGTAGTTTTATAAAGTGATATTTGTTTGAATTAAACTAAAAAGAGTTGCTCTGTAAACAAAGTTTTATTGAATTAGGTAAAAAATATAATTATAATACAATCTATGAATTTTATTTACATTTACATAACAAAATAAATACTCACCTGTAAACAAAGAAACTACTTTTAAAGTTTATTATTAAATAACATATTTACATATCAATGCTTTATATTTTAATTAATTGTATTTAAAAGAAATTATAACATATTTTCACTATACAACGCCATTGTCATTTTATTATTGACTACCATGGCAACTGTACTCACAGTATTCAAAATTTAAAAGGAAATATATTTTCTTTACATAGATATGATAATTATCTTTAGATCTCGGATGACATTACATTAGGTGACGTTTTGTGAAAATTTTATAAAGATATTTTTGTTCAACTTGGCTATATCATCGTTGGTAATTGAGTAGAATCTATACATGCACAGTGCTGGTATACATGTTTGTGCATACTTTTCTTTGTGGGAGGGAATTTCACGAATGTGTAAAGGTATAATATTATGTACATTTATGTATATAATCTATCTATGCCTAAAGACAGTTATTGGTCTTCGAAGATGAAGAATAATATCAAAATTCACTCATGAAAAATATTTTTGTATCACAAAATAAATGATACATCTATTGAAAGTAAGTATATTTAACCTTCGAAGCTGATAGTTGAAACCCTCTAAAGCTGCAATATTACTGAGCTTTGAGCTTTTGTCAGCGCGGCGCAAATAGCGCAGCGCAAACAGCGCGACGCAAACACTGCACCTTGTGTGCACTGACAGCTTCTATTGTGTGTAGCATTCGTGCATGTACAAGTTATCGGAAATGGATATGACATTAAACATTTGATTTTTATTTTGTTTTATTTTCATTGGTAATGTGGTCATCAGATATCGAATCTGTTTTGTTGTACTTTGACGTTCCAACGATTGACAAATAAATGAATTTGCATGAGACTTTAAAGGATATTAATTTATCTTTTGATAAGAAACGAAAAGTTCTTAGAAAAGAAAATATTGGTGTCCTAATAATGAGAGGAGTAGTAGAATTTTATAAAAGTGGTTACGATAAAAGATTTAATGTCTGAAATAACTAGTTCATCTATTGGTTGAACACAATAGTAATCTGTTACTGTAAGCTTTGTCAGCATGGTGCAAATAGTCCGGCGCAAATACTACATTATTGTCATAAAAAATGGATAACCAACGAGCTAAAAATTATCGATAACATGATAATTTGAATACTATACTTATATTACTTCGAAGCCGTACATGCTAAATCAACAGCAGGTCAATTATGTTAAGATGCCCAACGCGGCAACGGTCTGAAAAAATAAAATATTGTCCTCAAATGTTATTGTTTAAATGTGTGTGCGTGTGTGTGGTATGTGTACTTTATAGAAATTAAACTTGCATATTACTATAAGTGACGACTGGGCACTTAGCGTATCTTCTAACTACACTTAAAAAATCCTTACATTCTATACTACGCAGAAAAACAAAAAAAACAAAAACGGTAATGATTACCAAGATTTATAATAAGAGCATAAAGTATCGCATCCAAAACAGTCGTAACTCTCACATCGCTATACCTGCCCACTCGCTGGACAAAGACGTGATGTCATAGGTACACGCATGTACAAGTTCTGCGGTGGAGACTAGAAATGGCTAGTGTTTAGCCGTTGCTTAATGTTGGCGCTATCGCCCACGCTGCTCGGTATTGTTCTTCTAATAATATTGAGACACACGGCGCACCTCGATTGACATAACTGAATAGATCGATCGGTATGTGTGTAATTGTATCGATATCTGTATATGGAAGATTTTGAGAAAAACTATAACAGCAGAGGGGTGGGAGGTGAGCCAGCCGTTGGGGAGGGGGAGGAAGGTCCCTTAGTTTTTGCTTTTTATCTCGTAAACTATTAATACTATCTATAAGATTCCTCGTATATTAATAATCTACATTAAATTGTCTACAAATTATGTCCTATATATTTTACTGTAGGACCAATACTTGCTGTACGTTTGTTCCGTTAATATTAGATATGGCTTAACCAATTCGGAATCAGTTTATTTGTTTTATTTTAATCGGTTCACAAATAGATAAATATACTCAATAACACACTCATAGGTAGGTACTTCTGCACTAGAATTCCTCTTTATCGCGGGTGGCCTGGACATCACACAATTAAATAAGACATCACAAAACACCCACGACCTGGAAACAAACATTTATCTGTCACATATTTTTTTACCTCGGCGGGAATCAAACCCGGAACCTCTCGCTTCACAGACACTATCACTACTACGGCTACAGGGTCATCAAATATAATAAACCTACGTCAAAAAATCCCGTTTAAATTTCAAGTGTGAGTACTAAGGCGTAGATTTCTAAGCGAAGGCGATTACATACGTAATTGCGATCATTAACACATTTAAAAAAATAATAACAATGCATCGTTACAATTAAATATTAGTTTCGGTCGTAACAAATAAGTATAACATCTCAGAAAACCGAAACCAATCTTAGAATAATATTTACAGTTAGATAGAGCGTTGTATATGAATATGCAATCATTTAAATCCGAAATTGTTATTTCATTGTAATTAATTGGCAACCGTCGGTTTGCCACTGAGGGTTATATATTATCTGCTAAATTATGATGAACATGTAGCGAATTGAATTGGCTACCATTTTTTAAAAAACACGAGAAGTGAAATGGTTAATCAAATAGCTTATTCATTTTATATTTGTGACGTTTAATAAGTAGCATAAGTCGAATCAATACAAATTGTTTTGGTCTTCATGAATTTTGTTTGTCAAATATTTTATCAAATCTTTTGACATCCCCGTAGCCTAGTGGCCCTGCCTGCGAAACGAGGGGTCTCGAGTGCGATTCCCGGCCGGGGCAGATATTCGTGTGACATTATAAATGTTTGTTCTCGGGTCATGGGTGTTAGTGATGTGTTATTTGTGTTGTCCATGCCACCCGCGACACACGAAATTCTAGTGCTGGGGTGTGAGTGTATTGGCGTACCTTTTTTTTAATATTTTTCTCATTTTGTATGTGCCGTCTCCGTGGTATGGCGACCATTTGTTGATATTTCTTTTGTCAGCAGCCATTTGAACTATTAATCTGTTCTTTTCACCACCAACAAGTCTCTTATGTTCTCATTATCTCCTACTGGTCGCCGTTTTCCTTTTCACTTGTTACTTGCTGTTCTCTCTTTTTAATTGTTGATACTTGAGAAGTTATTCGATACGAACTTACATTACAACATTACGTACGGGCCAAAATCGCCGTATCCGGGTCAAAAAAGACAAGATAAAAATTAATAGTCGAGCTGAGAAATTAAAATAAGGACGAAAACCACAATTTATACATTTTTAATGACATAGTGTTTTGTTTCTAAATAGTAATAATCATAAATCTCTCAGTAATAACACGATATTTTTTATTTATTATTCTTATGACACCAAGGATCTATCGTGTTATAAATTCTAGGTGGACGACCTTATCATATTTCATAAAACCACAATAACAAGGTTGAATTTGAATTTCTAGAATCCCATGGTATAAAGAAATGTATAGAATTTTTTTTGATAGATATTAAGTTACATGATAACTATAACAATAGCACTATCGCATTGTTTTATAACACACACTTACATACACACTACACACACTTACACACACACACACACACACACACACACACACACACACACACACACACACACACACACACGCGCGCATTGAAGACAAGTATACGTATACGTGAAAACTAAGATAATGGCACACAACACACAAGTGCCCGAGTCGGTCGCATGTCGTAAAATCAATGTTTAGTCGCGCCGTACATTTCAGAGCGGACAATGCAACCGATGTTTGTGTAGGTTTACCATCAAATAAACTTGCAGCGGACATTACAAACGCATTTGGTAAATATACTGACGTTTCTGTAATATATACTTGTTAGAATCTCAATCTGTGCGTTCATTTATAGATGCGTGAAGATCAGCGTGACGGAATACGCTGACTCTGCCTTTAGCGTTACAGAAGTCCATGGATAAAGGCATGTTTGAATCGTTTACTGGCTATTAAAATAAAAAAGAAGGTATTATCTATAACTACTCACTGTGATCCGAGAACAAAAACATATCACTGACATTAATGTCTGCCCTGAACACTCTGAACAGGAATCGAGCATGAGATTTCTCGCTTCGCTCTTTGGCCGCTACCAAATAAACAATTCAGTATTATTTATTATTATCTTACGATAATATTTTTAGAGAGTAACCAAAACCCGAATATCCAAACCGAAGTTTTGTTTTATTTTTTATTTATTTTTGCAGTTGAATTTTTGTTTCTTTTTAAATTAACTTTATGTTTCTTATCTTTTAATACAACATTATTTATTAATTTTTAAATGGATGCAGAACTTTTTAACTTTTCAAATTGTATAATGTCTTATTATACTTTACTTACATCTACAGTAATAAATGCGACTTAAACCGGAACCGTCCGACTAAAACCAGATATCATGGTGAGCTCACCAAAAAACCCGCTTAGAGAAATATTTATTGGAATTTTGCAACAAAGCCGCGATCAATTTATGTAGGCTAGCGAAATTAGCCAACTTCCTTCGGAGCCTGTTCGACACAACACTTGCTGAGCTGGTCGCATTATTGTGAGAGTTGAATCATGTGTGAACCATAGTTTCAGTTCAATTTATTGAACTAAATTGTTGAAGTTGTACTACATCTAACTACGCAGAACATAAGTATCGGAAGACCCTGAAGCTTAGGTGGTAGTGTCTCTGCCTACGAATAAAGGGTTCGATTCCCGGCCGGGGCAGTTATTAATGTGTCAGAAAATGTTTGTCTTTGGTCATGGGTGTTATTCTAGTGACGTGTTATTTGTGTTGTCCATGATACGCGCGACATAGGGAACCGCAGTGCGGGGTAAGTGTGTTAACATTTATTTATTTATTTAACAAATACTAACATTCCATTGTTTATATCTTCAGTAATAAAACTGCAAGGTTCTAGAGTAATCTGTATTACTATGTGCTTTACGACAATGTAAGGACAATTAGAGTCGCAAACACTAAGAAGGACGAGGCCGCAAATTAACGAGTTTGTAATAATTACGAGTACTTTGAGTAATAAAACATAAGGCCATTTGGTATATACCTAAATGCCTCTATTATGGGTTCAACAAATAATGCACACACTTACCCCGTACCTATTAGACTCTAGACTTGGAGTAGCTTACTTCTTCGTTACACCATGTTAATTAATAATTTATTTAATTAAATCTTATTTACGACAAGTTTTAAGGTTACTCTTGCTCTAGTCTATGTTTATTAATATGGCCGTAGTAGTCTAGTAGGTACGGGGTAAGTGTGCGCAATAACTATAGGCACCTGTAGACGCGCAATCAATACATGGAAGAAAGATCAGAGACATTTTTTGAAACGCAATATCTGTTGGTAATTTTTTATTTATTGTGTACGTATTACAAATTAATTAATTATGACTTGCCTCAGTTAAGGAAAACATCGTGCGGAAACCTGTACATCTGAGAGTTTTTCACAGCGTTTTCAGAGGTGTGAACAGTCTAGAAATCCGCGTTTGGCCAGTATGGTGAATTATGGTCTGTACTCCTTTTAACCAATAAATGCTTACACTTACCCCATACTATTACACTTACCTCATACTATAGTAGTAAATGGCAAAGATGCGTACCTAATTAATGTATATAATTTATTATTTATTTATTTCTGATTTAGGTGCTCTATAGCGTATACTGGGCCACGTTGCTCTAGTGCGGATTGTTGGAATATGTGATCGTAACAGTTATTGGGGTGTTGGCTAATACAATTCAAAAGAACCTATAACAATTTTTTTTCGTCGATGTAATTTTCACTGCTGTATTGTAATAGACTTGAGGCAACATTGAACTTGTTCTAAATGTGAATATGGTGACATATTTATAGAAAGGTTGATTTTTTAGTCTCGAAATAAAACACAATTCGAATTAATAAAACGTCATTTGAAACGAAGCGGGGGCGTCTTAATAGTTAATCATAAGGATAAAGTCAACTTCAAGACTCGTTATTTGCAATCATTTCATTGGTATCAAAGTAACTACATTTCTCAATAATCTCGTCAGTTATTCGTATCTACGTGCGTGTACTACGAAGTAATCGTAGTAAATAGTTGAAATAACCACAAACTACATAGCATAACGTAGTAAATTGAGATTCAGTGCCCGTCTCGTGTGTCCGGTCCCTAATACTGCATCCATTTTTTTTAATTATTGACGTTATTATAGTGATTATATTCAGTGGTATTTTTTAATCCCTTTTAAAAGTACAAAATGACGGTCATAATCGTTTTTACACATTGCACAAAAGCACAATGGAATAAAAAAGAAATATGCGTCATGAATTTCGTTTATAACGTTTTGGTCGCGAGCTGCATGTTTTACTACGAGTAGTTAAAGACACATACTCACGTCAATATTTATCGTACATTGTAGTGTCAGACAAAAATTTACCTCTTAAGATAATAAAAAAACCATATTTAGGTATTACTCATAATTTAAGTTTCCATTGATTACATATGTCATTTTGCTTATCTCGAGCTACAAGCGATGAGCGATTTATCTTTTAAGAAAAACATTTGCAACTACTGAAATAATCAGAGACGGAGCAAACATACATAAATATCTTAATATATATAATTCGAGTGTGAGTGTGTATGTCACTGAACTCCTCCTAAACGGCTTGACCGATTTGGTTGAAATTTTTTGTGTGTCTTCAGGTGGATCCGCGAATGGTTTAGATTCACAATTGGACCCGGTAGGTGGCGTTGCTGTCGATATATCACTAAAACATTTTTTAATTATAAAGCGGTACGAAGTACGCTGGGACAACTCGAGAAATTTACTCTTAAATATACCCTTAACATAGTATCTGGATAAGTTGGTACGTAAAGCAATATCAAAGAACACTACAGCCTGTCTTTTATTTAGTTCCTAAGCAAGTTACTGAGGATTATGGGTTGATAGAATAATAGTTATAACCCAAACATAGCTTCTCTCTTCTAGCTAGCAATGAGACACGTTAAATCCTAAGCCGTAAATTTTATTAGTTTCTTGCTCAAGTATGTACTGTGCACGTGTGGTTTGCTTTAGATAACAAACAGACCAACGTTCGGCCGGTGAATTAATGAGATGACTTAACAAAAACTAAATGACTTGAGTATTGTGTATTGTCAGCTCCTAAAATAGTGGTTACGAAATACGAACTATATTTATTGGAACTTCTCTTAACGCGGCTTATGGGTAGTGAGATTTAGTAGAAATAATGATTTCTATTTTTTTTTAAGTTGCGACACACGACACAATTCGAAATCGTGAGTACCCGTATACATTATCATTATAATGTATACGGGTACTCACGATTTCGAATTGTGTCGTGTGTTTCGAAATCGTGAGTACCCGTATACATTATCATTATAATGTATACGGGTACTCACGATTTCGAATTGTGTCGTGTGTCGCAACTTAAAAACAAAGAGATCAAGGCGGAAAGTTGACAGGCTTATCTGTCACTAGTGTATCAAGTGTCACCTCATCATAGTGTATCTAGTGTAGTCAAGTGTCACCTGTCAAAAGTTTCTCCCCGCCACCGCAGTCTCGCCGTAACCATGATCCATGCAAGTGGGTCGAAATATCGGTAAAACAATTCGAAATCGTGAGTACCCGCATACATTATAATGTTTAGTGTCCGCGATGATATCAGTTTAAAATTATTAGTAGAAATCGTCACGTAACGAAATGCCGCATGCTGTGTGTGTATGTGTGTGTGTAACGAGCCTACTACAAGCAAATGAGCAGAAGCATGGCAGCAGGGTATTTATTACCTTGAAATGTCTTATACGTGTTTCCCTCCCTTATACCCCTCCCTCATACTCCCTTATACGTAATCCCTCACTTAATTTTCAGTCGACAACGCTATATATATATTTTGATAGTGATCATCAACGCATCAGCAACTATAAGGTAATTTGCTCGTGTGTTGATTAAAATTAGACGTTTATAGTTTATATTATTATCAACATGTCTGGTCAGATTTCATATCCAAGCAAAAGTTTCTATCAGAACATTTATCACAACTTCACTAGACCGAACGGACAAATTATTCAGTGTGCAATTTTGCAGCTACTAAAATTACCACTGAATCTGAAAGTATTCCACTAACTAACTAACTTACTAACGACCTCCCGTTTTAGGTAACGTGGCCCAATTAAAAATCGTAAGGCGAAGATAACAAAGGCATTCAGACACAGCCGTCATTCTCAGGGCCAGGGGTTCTGAACATTTTTCTATTGTTTGTTTAGCATTTATTATTAGTTGTAATCGCCGCGGCCAAATATTAGTATAATACACTAATATTTGGCCGCGGCGATTCAATTCGTAAGATCTTTTTTTCAGACTTAGGTCATTTGAAAATAAGGGAGTTTGTACGGCAGAGTAGACAGATACCAGTAGATAACAATATTTTACACTCAACTCACTAGAAAATATTGTTTAATTATGATCTAGTATTTCGATAAAAGAAACAAGCGTTGTTAATAATATGTCACATAAATGTCACAAAATCCAGTAGCGTTATCTAGTAGCAAAATTTAAAAGCCTTCATCATTGTGATGCGTCCAACTTAACAATAAATGCGGTAATGGTGACCAGGGTGACCAGGGTGACCAGGTTTCTTTGAAGGTCGACGAGGATCCGACTAATTGTAATATCATATAGCAATATCAGATATGTAAGCAGTAGGTATTGTATTATAGCTGAGTCATCATTTTTAATGTTATGTTGCGAATACTCGTAAGTATTAGAAAAAAATATGCTTTTGACCACATGATTTATCGTATGTAGCGTTAATGTGTCAAAATGTATTGTGTTTATTTTTATTTATAGCATATGTAACTTTATCAATCGCATCTAAGTTTGCTTAACTGTTACGGCAAATATTGGTAACATAGACCTCATACATTTATTCCAATCACGCATTCTCTTCAACTGATTATTGACATAAGATAGAACCACAGATTACACATAGTGAGTTGGTACTTATAATTTTGATGATGTTAAAAATCAACTAATATTATCAAGTGTTTTTGCAGTTTGTGTGTTGATAGTAATCTTTAGGAACATAAGCAAAGGAGAGGACCGTGAATGATATTTGGAAAAATAAATAAAAAACGCTACACACTCATAGCACAACACTAGAATTACCAATGCCGTGGGCATCATGAACAACACACGAAGACCTTACACAATTATTTTGGTATACAAACAATTAAATGAAAAAATAAAATAATAAATAAAATACACACAACCAGACGGACAACGGAAATTTAAACTCATCGTACAATTTCTGCCTTGCTGGGAATCGAACTTAGGACCCTCAAACATTAGTCTGGCATGTAGCCTTTTCCACATACGGGTCATTTCTACACACGATACTAAAAACAGTAAATTCATAATACTTGCTTTACCTCAGGTTGAGCACCTCTGCTTCTGACTGAATGGTGCATTAATAAATCGAGAGGGCCATTAAAATCCTAAATGTCGTTTATCTTGATTGAGATTTATGATAAGTGGTCCAGCGACAAGATTGAGACGCTGTCGTACAATGAGTACATGTGATGTGCACTGATTGTTTTGACGAAATGATTCTTGTCGATAGTGGAACAGGCTCGGAATTTTGTCGTTCAAAAAACGTGTACAGTTTTTTGTCATTTTTAACAAGTTTTGGATATTTGTTATTGAAAATTAATCTTGATGAACTGCTTAATTATTGTTAACTAGTTTTTGCTCGCGGCTTCGCCCGCGCGGGGGTCCAATAACGACAGAGTTTCGTTAAAATTATTTCAAGGGAATCGTTAAAATTAATATCCCTATGTTATTTCCTCGGTCGCAAACTATCTATATAACAAATTTCATCTGAATAGGTACTTTTTGAGATTGGGTTTATTTAGCTTATAAGCTGATAATGACATTGTCAACACTAAGGGTACGTGTTAGCAATGTCCATTGGCGACGAGTGCCGATGCGTTATTGGCCAAGGAAGAAGGAACACTAGCGGGATTAAACTGAATAATGCTGTTATTATAGTTAACTGAAAGATTTCATAGAATTGAATTCTTTGGAAATTAATAATAATTATGTTTTCCTAACTAGCATCAATACGTACAACACTTTAATACTGCTACAATACATTACAAAGGTACAATAAAATACACTGCATGTATTGTGCACAGCAAGAATTGTATTCAGAACAGTGCAAATGATTACGAACACTATAGCGGTTCTATTGCTGTAGTAGCGATTTCTTCCTGACAACCTTTTAAGGTCACAGACATTAAAAATTCGTTGGTAGAGGTGCAAACGTTTATTTATTTTATAACTCTTAATTGCAGAATTAACAATATAAATAGACATTTTTATAATACAAAAGGCAGAGTTATCGCTAAGGAAGAGATCGCTATACCTCTGCCAGACGACTTTAAGTTATGGAAGGAAGAACAGAGTGAGTATAGTAAGGTACCTACACGAGAAATGTAACGAGTTGTAATTATTTAGAGCCAACCATTTACTACCACACGCACCACAAAACCACCATCGCATCAAGACCCAAATCAGTTATATCGCGCCATAAACAGCTTTTAAGTCTACGTTTTTGATAAACCCCAAAACGTCAGGCCCCCGCACACAGGTGGAGCGGCGATCTGATGAGATGCAGTAATCTCTGTGTGACGTTTGTCTGCCTGTCTGACCCCCTTACTCGTCGGTTATCTGATGGAGTAACAATGCATACCTAGCGTCACCATTCGTTTGGTACGGAGCGAGACGTTTTAGCCAATTGGTTCTAAAACAAAAAGATTTAAAAACTATAAACACGCTTTTAAAGTGCAATAAAAAACGCACTCAGAGAGCGGTCAGAGTTCTGCGTTCTAGTGACAATGCTGTTCATCGTTGGGGAGTTCTTCTGTCAGAAGCTAACCCTGGGAGCAGCACCCATATCATTGTGAACTTTGAAACGTATTATAATTATTAAATTTGTAACTTATTGCCGTAAGAGTTAACAGCCCGACCCTTGCTTGGTGATAGGGATTTATGTAACTATAATACCTATTAATATTACTATTAAGTCATACATATTATTCATTACCAGTGTTATCTTTCCGTGAAACCTGCTTGCTGTTGTGTGTCGGTCTTACTTTGATCAGGTCTTGTTTGAATCAGCCGCCAAACGGCTTGTATTCCGGCTGGGGGCTTGAAAGGCCGTCTTCTTCTCTTTCTTCTTCGTTCTTTCTTGGTCGAATGTCCATAGATAATGCAACGCATTGGTTATAGACGGGTCGACAGTCGGCGACCGTGAAAAAGCTAGACTGTCCCGTTGTAAGCCAAACGTGTGGTGACCACGCATACCCCGCTTAAATATCCGCTTACGTATCTATTACGCGGAGATAATATTGATGTGCGGCGGGATCATTTATTTTGAGTTTCTTTACTTCTATTTACCGAATGGTGCGGTAAGAGAATTGGTTTGGAAATGTTTGTATTGGGAGACGATTACTGGAGAAATTTCGTAATAGATAAGCAGTACCTTTGTACATTGTCTCTGTTTTATTTGTGTCGTGCTAAATGTCTGTGTATACATAAATAAATCAAGAAAGAAAATAAATGTTTTCTGAAGCGAAGCGAGAAAAGGTCACGAGTATAAATTTAGGTTAACACTCAGTACGTAGACCTAAAAATTCGACGTCATCTAACCAGTTCCATGTATCTAACGATAAAATTACAGCGGCAAGACATTTTTCATCTACACACTGACAATAATAGCTTAGCCTGATACTTAGAAATAGCTTCGGAGGGAAAATAAACGCCAGGTTCTACAAAAGCAATTGTAATTATACAGAAGCGACGCATCCTGTCCTGAACCTTTAATTATACACAGGCGCAGATCTTGCTGGAAATTACTTCGGTTATAAACAATAGTTCGATGCAAATTGTTGTGTATTGTTACGAAGCATAGACTATTGAAATATCGGCGTACAAAATACAAATCGGAAGTAGTTACTCATAATATCGTAGTAAAATAGGCACCAAATGTCTAATTGTAATTGTAAGGTGGTGGTTTTTGACGTTTTTCGATGATCTTTCTGACTTTCGACTCTTACTTGACCAGTTTTTAATGTAATTTATCTCAAACACTCGCACAAAGATTTCACTCAAAAATTACTTAGTACTTAGTGTCGGTAAAATTACCATATTATTATTATTACCATATCTAACGATAATGAGAGCGATTAAAGTGTTAAAGTTTATCAGTGAAGTAGGTGTGGCGATAGTCCGCCGAGCCAGGTTCGACATCGATTAAATTAATGGTTCTGTCGATATCGACAATAGATTTCTAGCTAATTCTATAGTGGACAAACCGAATTTCTCCTCGAATCGGTTATTTATTTCGGCCGCCGAACAGGTGCGCTGCGCTGCGCGATAGAGGGGGATTTGTTTTTATTTTTTTTGTTTTTGAAATGTAAAAAAAGTTTTCTGTGTGCATGTGAAAAGTTTATGTAGTGCTATTTAGTGATATTAATGTTTCTATATAATCAGATAAAATAATGCGGGTCAGTTTCTGCTGTAGCCGGCATCACAATGGTTACTGTCGTCCGTATGCGATGGTTAGAAATGTAATATGATTAAAGCACTAAAAATGATAAACGGTAAGTAACACAATAGGTAGTATTTAAATATATATGTACCTATATGATGTATAATATCGTATAATATGTTCTTAAAGTATCAATAATTGTATAATTGCTAATACTATTCAAAAATCAATTTTATTATACAATGTTTGCAATGAAATTATCATTCAAAACATTTTCAATTAGGCCAAACTTTATTATTTTATAAAGTAACAACTTCGACAATATACCTACATATATCTTAACAACTCTGTTATAATATCCAAACAAATATAATAAAATATAATTATATCCAAACAACTCTGACATAACCTGTAATTACAATGATATTTCATTAGCAAACCACTTTGTCAAAGTTGCCACAAACTTCTTCATAGCGTCATCCTGTATAAGATGTACTGGAATGTTATTAATTCGAAATTTGTTACAGCGTATACTTAATAAGCTATCACCTTAGAGCCATCCCGCATAAACATTACATATTACCATTGTGTAGACATGAAAAACTGGTGTTGAATAACACGCGAAGATTGCTTTTCAACTTATTAATGATTTTAAATTAATATAGTTTAGATGACATTCAAAATGTTTCGATTTCCATGTTAATTTTAGTAAGTCCCTCGTTTATTCGACTTTGACTTGAGTTAAAGTGGACTACGTTTTTAATTATAAATAATTATTGTTAAGTAGGTTTTGGTTTGAAAGTTGGTCTCTTAGTGGGCCTGGGTTCGATTTCAACACGCGCTTCTGTATAATTTTCAAAGATATTTGTGTCCTCGTATCTGACCCACTTCTCAATATCCGATTGAGCTGAAATTTAGAATACGCCTTTAGTTCAGATGAAAATGCAATTTTATGACAAGAATGACCAGCTACTACGCTCAGGATTGGCTCCAGTCAAGGGAACTCCTCAATAGTCAACAGCACAGTGACTAAATTGAATCGAATTAAACTTTACAGTTTAGAATAATGACATATAGAATGACAGTCTTCATACAAGCGCTCTGTCTAAAGTGAAGCACTAAACCGAAACTTTCCCGAAAGCGGGGAATGATTCGGCTGCGGATAATCATATGTTTTTAGCAATAATACATAAAAAGCTTTTCAGATATTTTGTGACACAATTTAACTGGACAATTCGTCATAATTCTTTTTTGTTTTGCGAGACACTTTTGGCGTGCGTTGACATGAGCTGCCCGGTGTTTGGAGCCATTTCTGGCTCCAAATAAGGTGCTTCAAAACGGCCGCGCGGACTTCGTTTCTATAGTGTAATTATTCTAAGCTTTACAGCATATTCGCACAATTTGCACGCGACAAAGACGATTTTGAGGGTCAATAAGAATCCACAGCGTAATCCAAAGGTCACCACGAATCCAAAGTGTGTATCCTAAGTGTAAATCCAATTTCACGGCAAGTCGTGTAGTGATTTCGAGGCAACATCAAATCCCGTACGCTATTGTAATCAAAAAACACTTGTCAGTTATAGAATTTATCGTTTTCGTTAATAGCTTCTCGTATCAAACGCATAAAATATAATAATTGTCGTACGCACGTGTGTCCATTAGGTAGATGGATACACAGCATTATATTATGCATTTTGAATCGATTCGTGTTGCTTACTGCCGATTTGTGTTTCGTAACAAAGTTAAATTTAAAATTTTAATGTCTTAATGCCTCACTACCTGCGAGTAAGCGATGTTGGAAATATTTTGGGAAACATTTATTTTTAAAATCATTAGCTAACAGACGGATCACAACACAAGGATAATTATTATTTTTATTTATTTATGGTAGTTAATTTTTTTATTTAGATCACGCAGTTTAATGAATCCTACCATTTTCCCAGGAGATACTGGAATTATATTCGCTGTCAACTAGGTTGTTGTTTCTTTTGTTTTGGTAAGAAAAAATGAGCTATAAATGTAAGCAAAGAATTAATATATCCATATATCCATATAAATTACAAATTAATTAATCTTTTTTATGGAATGAATGTAACAAAGCACCACCATCCGCTGAGGCCCACGACAGCTCTGACCAACCTAGAACAAAACTCACATGAGGACTAGGATGGTTACTCTAGTTAGAATATTAGTCGGTTAGTTTGTTAGTAAGTATGAGGACGGTCCTGGGACTGTTAGTGATAGTTAGTCCTGTTAGTTGATGTTAGTAATAGCCCAGTTAGTAATTGTTAAGTCTCGTTCTTATTCGGTCACAGAAGTCTTGTTACCCTTGAGGTTTACCTAAGATCGCCTCTAAAGAAGCGTAACAGTTTTCATTTTATTTACCTAGAAAGCGGATTTAAAATGTGACTTGAATGGTCCAAAATACATTCATAAATGAATAGTTATTTTCTAGCTTTCCGTCGTAGGTCGAACAACTGCCTAAATCTAAGTTCGAAAGGTGAACGCTCTGACAAGGATAGTTTTAGTTAGGAGGAAAATAACAAATACTAAGAAGTATTTATGACTAATTTAATTACTATTTATAGGTAGTTACGGACTGTTGAAAAGTTTAACCGGCTTGATTATGCGTAAGAGTGTACATTTATAAAATGTGCAAGAAATAACCGATTTTGATATGGTTTCTTTTGATTTATTGCAATGTGGGATAAGAGTTTTTTTTCTATTTCGTTATTTATTTAATTCACCCTACATTAATAACACCAGCATCACCTATGCGTTGCCGTTCCAGAAAGAACTAAGAGGAAAGAAAGGAATATTTCAATCGGTCTGTAAGTAAAATAAGGATGCCAGTTTAAATAATTCCAATATTAATAATGATGGTATTTCAAGTGTGGGTAATAAGGCCCAGGCTTCTCAAAGCGAAGCGAAGATATTTGTAGGTATAATTGTTTAAAAGCCATAATAATTACATACTTAATAATTACATAATAATTAAATACAACTTACTTATAAATGCGAAAGTGGTTCTGTCTGCCTGTCTGCTACCTTTTTAATGATAATTTGATCGGTATTTTGACATTTTCCGAATCGCATAACAGGCAAAACCGTGAGCAAAAACTTGTATTACATACGTCTCGAATGAATATTCTTTTTTGACATGGATAAAAATGCATATAGCCGGATATTTTTTTTAGATTGCTAACATAAGATACAGCACTTAAATTCTAAAATACTTTGCTTGTGGATACTATCCGACTATTCCTAATATAATATAATGACGTCTACATTGTTCTTATTATAGCTACATCTACAATACCGTACCTATTCTAGGTATAGAAAGCCGGCGAATCTTTTCCCACAACAGTTGAGTCAGGAAACAAGCGAGCAAGTAGACTGGTTTAGGAGAAAAATCTCACCGTGTCGTAACGCGAACACGTAACTCGGATGTCAGCGATTATTACCGCTGAGGACAGCGGGGATGTGTTAACTATTTGGAGCGTTTTCATGTTGGCGCTGAATCAACTAAGTAGCCTACCTACTTTTTTGACTGATGTATGTTGCCATGAAAACCATTGTTTTGTTTGTTACATTATTTATTATTTTAAAAATAAATGTTATTTTAATAATAGATTTAAATAATGAAAATGACGCAGCGATATTCAAGTCTAGTGTCAGTGACAATGATCAGAGAGCTGTCATCTGATTGGTATGCGAGACCAATTTTAAGAAACCGCAACGGAAATCCCGTAACATTCGATGTCGGTGTCGGTAATATTTCCATTTGGCTGTGCAGAATTAATGGTCTAGCCTAGCCACATAATGATCACATTTTGAATTTTTTTACAATAATCAAAACCTTGAAAATTTCTCATACATCAGATGTTAAGAGCCATGAAGAACCGTTTTAATTAATCATTGCGTAATAAATATTTGAAGTGACAATCAAAATGTAATTAATTATCAGGTATTCCCGGATTTCCTATAAAGATAGATTATATTATGTGATTTTTAAATTGTACAATGGTGTTATACATAATTGGGAAGGCACTAATACTGACACAAATGCTAATTATATAAGAAATAGAAGAGAGTACTTTCCGATGGTGATCCTTAATTAATATAAATAAATGAATAAATTATTAGAAATAAAACTAACATTGAATGTTTCCAAGCTTACTACAGGTCATCGATCAAAACCGTACCGTAATCCGTCAAGCCGTTTCTAAGATTCGCAAGAAAAACTCACAAATTTATAAAACAGACAAACATTCTTAAAATATTTTTTATGCTATATATTATAACTACCTATCTCTAATAATTATATATAACTAGCAGTCCCAGCGAACTTCGTAGCGCTCTATAATTAATAAACAAATATGGTGACATATCGACAGCAGCGCCACCTACCGGGTCCAATTGTGAATCTAAACCATTCTTGGATCCACCTGAAGACACACAAAAAATTTCAACCGAATCGGTACAGCCGTTAACGAGGAGTTCATTAACAACGAAAAGTGCTCTACCTATCTATAATATCCTATAACTATATATCGTCTCTGCCCCAGTCCTCATACCTACTAACAATCTGACCAACTAAGGTTCTTAATAACACCCTCTGCTAACTGGAGTAACCATCCTAGACCCGATGTGAGTCTTGTTCTGAGTCGGTCACCGTTGTCATAGCCGGCAATAGGGGCTGTATTCTCATTTGTTATCTAATTCCAAAAACATATAACGTTAATAAATACATCTAATAACAGTTATTCCAAAATATATTTCGTACAGACAGCATCAGTTACAGGTTTATTATACGTAGGGACATAAATAACCGAGAGGTAAGATCAGTGGCCGACAAGCAGTCTACTCGCGATGGCTTCTGCATACATTACGCACCCGTTCGACCTAGCCAATGTCGACCGCTCGAAATATTCCGACAAAAATGTGGTCGGTCAAACGTGGTCATAAATTTCGTTTTGTGTCACGTGTACGGTACTTTTTAAATATGCGGACATCTGGGATCGTATGCATTCCGCGTTATACCGAGCTTTGGATCGGTGATGTTTAATTGTTTTGGATGGATGTCAAAGTGAATCCATATACAAAGTGCTGTTTTAACTATTTTAAATTTTTTTATTAAAAAAAAAGTTTGGACATGAGTTTGATATTTTAGCCACAAGTAGTTAGTGCAATCTGTAACTGTAGGAAAAGAAGCACTTGGGAGTTTCATGCCGCTTCTTCTTACATACTTATTTTTATATGGAATTATTTACCATTTTGTTTCATGAGTAAATTTCGCAAGAGCCGTTACAGAATATTCGGTCTTATTATTTTAATTTATTCTTATCAAACAACAGAAACTCGTACCCAAATTAAGAACACAAAGGAAAAGTTCACTCCACCAATTTCTAAAGCGATTTCTAACAACAGTTAGATAGAAGCGTTGTACGCGTCACCCGAGAATTAAACACGATATCAAAAACAACGACGTTAGATTTCACAACGATATCTATCCGAACCTATCGGTAATTCATTACACTGATGATAAAACGACAAAAACCAACGGAGACCATTCATACGGCCGCTAAAAACAAAGCGACGCGTTCATGTTGCAGCGAGTGTAGCGCAATCAGGCATATCAACATCTGGACACAAGTAAACTTGCCCTCGCTTCGCTTCGCTTCGGGAATTCTGTCCCGTAGTATCTACCCATATTCGAAAATTGTAAGACGTGATTCTTTAAACTGACATAACTTCTTTATATTATACTGATTGAAATAAAACAACATTACATTTAAGTGAAACTAAACTTCGCACACACGTATCTTAAATTCTCACACAAAATTGTACAGACATGCAGATTTTTTTAAATAAGTTTTGGCTTCTATTGTCTTCTTTGTTACAGATATAAGGAATATGAAAAACATTTTAATTATTATTTCTTGTCTGCCTGTATATTCAGGTATAATTTAGAAACGGATGCCTTAAAATATTATACTTATTGTACTAAACACATTAGAATAAGTAGTAAGCTTAATAAGTGTACAAGTACAAATACTGTTAATACGTCAATAATTTATATAGATGCCTAATAAAACATGACGTCGTTTAGCCCATTCGGAACTTGACCGAAAGCAACATTGACTGCGACATCCGCACATACGAAAGAAGCTAGCGGTCCAGATTGACATGTGTCCGTCCAAGTGGCTTCTCACGCTCGGTTGGACAAAATCAGGTATTACAATTAAATTAAAAATCACTCATGCGGAGTAATTAGTTACAATGACAGAGTAGCGATAGCAAAACAATTGTAAATTGTTTTATTGTGATGGAAATTTTTTTGCGGGTTTTTTGGCTGATAAACGAGTATAACAGGTAGTTTAGCGTGTGGTCAGTACCAACCAACAATGGTCATCGCACCTTCAAGGCACACACTTTCAGAAGTTTTTTTATTTTATGTTTTAGTTAAAAATGAATACTTATTACCCTACACATATAATAATCTTCCTAAAGTATAAATAGTCCTATCCAATATAATATTTTGATACGATTTTAATATTAAAAGATATTATAATTATTATAAGCTATTAATTATATTGGTGATTAAATACCTGATTATAGTATTTTTATCATTGTTATTCCAGGTATAAGAAGGCTCAGTATTTTATTCGACACATAATATTATGAGAATACGTAGTATAATTTCGATACCTCGCAATTATGCAAAATCAGATCTTATTCATTCGTTCAGATAGGTCATCCTCTCAAAGAAAAGATAATGGGCCGAAAAAAACGATTCTGTCGCCGACCGTACTTATGACCGCTAGAACGATTCAATTGAATCCGCGGTATGCGTTAGTTACCACTCATTGTGAACGGTCGCTACTTTCTACCTAACACATGCTATCGAGGTGGGACATTGCCCAATCTGTCCGTCTTTGACGACAGATATTCACCACATTACAGCTCCCGAATTCATTGTTAAGCGAAAACAACACGTATAACAACACAATAGAGTTCTTTGTAATATCCCTTGTCTATTCAAACGGCATTTGTAAACTGGTTTGCACGAAAGTAGTTCGAGTAGTCAAATAATTTAACAATCTTTTTAGAAATGATTAATCATTTAACAAAAGTTTGAAACTAGAACGACTTGGCTCGAGCGGGCGCTCGAGTGTTTTAGAAATCGATACAGAAAAACTCAAGTTGCACAGTAGTTAATGCTAATTGCCAAACAATATAACGGTTAACTTGAGGGTTCTATGTACAGACAATATACAAAGAGAAATTGTTTATGTGTGCTTGTTACAATGAGTATTGAAAAAATTGAGTAACCAAAAGTAAAAACTGGTGCGTAGAGGCCCTACGCGCAGTAGTGAAACATTGAAATTCACAAGCGCTACAGCGCTATAGTATAATAAGATTAATTATTTATTGTCACTTATCTCGATTCCTCCCTCCACTAAATTTCCTCCCAATATTGCAGAGAATTCCATAACACGCTAAAGAAGTTTTATTAAAAAATAAATATATATATAAATAATAAATAAATGTATATTATTATGTATAAATAATAATGTACGTTTAGTGAGGATGCTTGTAAGTTTATCAGTTATTGACGTACTCGTAAATAGAATCAAAGTGCGGGAAAATCAAAGGCTACGTGACAGTAAAATTAAAACTAATTTGACAATTACTTAACTTAGAAAGTTGATTCATTACCAGTCCTCCACTAATTAGCCCATCCGGCAATCTCTGACGTAAAAACTGGTTGAGCACAAATCGAACCCACATACAAAGGTTCCGTACTGATTACGTGTACAAAAATTGAACTTTTCCCATGGATAAGACGTCATTAGCACTTCCGAACCGACAAACATTTATCTGTCATGATATGCGCGCCGGCCGGGAATAGAACCCCGGACCTCTGGCAAGCAGGTTCGATGCCAACAAGGCTGTGGGGTCATCTATCAGGGTTGTCATCATCACTACGAATTCGGATTCACAAAACAGCCAACTCATCACTCAAATTGTCAAGAGACACAGGTATTCTTTAATGGTTTTTTCAATGGCTACAGTCTCGTCAGTATCCTAAAACCATAAATTATACGATAGATTAATTTTATTACCTCACGTATATGGGTTCGTCAATCGGAGGCTGTTATTATGGTAAATGTTTGTGGTGAGTCTAATACGTTTTGTTACTTTCGACAAAATTGGACCTATAGGCGTCTAACGCCGCATATTAATTGAGTTTCATAAAAGCTATAATTTTGCAAATAGCCCGGCAGTGTCTTCATATTTAGTGATCGGTGATCGTATAATTAAACACCTAAGCATTGTAGACGGTATAATTTTATTTGTGTGTAGGTGTAAATTTTTGCAATGACGTTTTTATTTTGCCCTAATTTTTATGCAAATGTTTTATGAAAAATGGTTGTCTGTAAAGTCGGTTTATGGACGATGTGATGACGTCATAAGGGCAAAGAGATAGATGCGTTGCAAGCCGAACGTTTAGGCTGATCGTGCCTCTCTATCTCTTGTGTAGACGACCCGGATGGCGCAATGGTTAACATGCTGGATCGCCGTTCCGAGAGTCCGATTGGGTTCGATTCCCAGCGAGGCGGAAATTTGAATGATGAATTTAAATTTCCGTTCTTGGTCTGGTTGTGTGTGTTCTTGTCTTGTGTGTTGTCCATGGCACCCACGACACAGGGAATCCTAGTGTGGGGCTATGAGTGTGTAGCGTTATTATTGTTATTGTTCCGCGCTCTCGCTTACACGGCGGAACGTGACAATGACGTCATACTTTTTCGTGCGAGCAGCCGGCGTTCATCGATTTATAATGACGTTATCACGTCAAAAAAGAGCGAACGGGCATCCTGATTGAGTTACCATCGCCTATGAAAGGCAGCAACACCAAAGATATCACCAAACCGTTGTCGTCCAAAAAGGAAAGAATATGTTTGTACGTGGTCACAAATTATACGACAGTATTCTTTACTTGCGCGTAGAGGAATTGGTTTTTACCTTTTATTCGATTGAGAAGAAAGCGTCGGCTAAAACGGATTTCGTCACTTCGCTCCTTAGTTGGTAAAAATCGTGAGTACCTATTACAGTTAAAACAGTATTTAGTAATAGGTAACAGATAATAAAAAGGTATAGTGTCGAAATGGTAATCAATAGATTCGAACACAGTAATTTTTGCAACCCACCTCCGAGTTAATTGAAGCGTAAGAATAGGTTTGTAAAAAATAAATGAGTACTCCGAAATGTTCTACGGATAATAATTGGCAGGTTCGTACGTTCTAGAACAATTTATGCTACAATTGAACATCGAGGAACAATCGATGATAGGGTACAATGACTAACACTTATATTTTTCTTTTGTAATCTCTCTTTTTTTTGGAGGCTCAGGACCGGTCAGAGCTGCGCAAGTTAGGGGAGGCCTATGTCCAACAGTGGACGCATAAAGGCTGACGGATTTATCTTTACTTAGTTTGGTAGTGAATGGTCCGAATTCGATTCCCGGTTTATAGTGTCTATAATAAATAAATGTCTCTATTCATGTGTGTTAGTATTGGGATATAAAAAACTTTTATATCAATCTTATTTCTATCGATTTAGACTCAATAGGCACTAAGATATTACGTTAATTTAAATATTTTAAAGAATCCCAGCTAAACATTTATATTGAAAATAAGAAAATAACTAAGTAAGCTCAAGCGACGCAAGGGTGGCTTACTAGTAATTATAAATACTTTTATAAAACTTCGTAAACCCCTTTTTACGAAACTTATGTAAACGGAGAAGTAAGTGGCATAGTTACGGAGAAGGTACGCCGAACAGAGAAGATGAGCCGAAAGCTAATATTTTTATATTATAATGCGTTGGAAATACAATAAATGAATAAATACAACATTACTCACTCTATGCATACTACCATGTATTTGACATGACGACGTGGCATGACGTTTCAGGTACGTCAATGTGAGGTTATACCGTGACCCTTTAACAGAGTTCATTACAATCACGAGCGCAGACCGGTTAAATATCCATATACATAGCTATTAATAATTCATTTGTACATACCTACCTTTGCCTATAATAATCATAATTATACTTTCTAACCCCAGTTCCATCGCAATTGATAACTGAGATAAAATAAGTAAAACAATAACACAGACCGCTGTAAGTCGGTCAGTCAATAAATCAATACGCGAAACAGGTGTCCATTATGGAGTCAGATCGTTATCAAATCTAAAGCTAAAAGCATACGAAGGTCATTCGATAAAATCTGTAGTACGGATTTCGAGATCGTATCTACACTCTCATTGTGTATTGTTTTGACTGGTCATTCATTGCGTAATTCAGTAAAATAGTAATAATATACTAACGTTTGTGGAGACTGAAAATACTGACTATACATATAAAAAATCTGTAACTGATCGCTGTCTCTACATGGAAGATATATGAGATTTTTTTATAGCGGGTCTGTATTAACGCACTAGGACCAAAAACAATTATTTTTAGTATTTTTGTCTGTTTGTCTGTGGTTTTGTACGCGCTAATCTAAGAAATGGCTAAACCTATTTGGGTGCAGTTTTCACTAAGCTTCACTTAAAATGATGTGTTTGTTTTTATTTCAATCACTTTATAAATAAAAAGTTATGTCAGATTAAAGATTCATTTATTTAGGTTCTAATATTACGTCAATAAAGGTCCCCGAGAATAGTGTTTCCCAAACAACTTTCATGTAAAGACAGCGATCAGTTTCATATTTATAATATGTATAAAATATCGTTACAGTTATTCGATTTAACACATGCCAATTTATGAATGTCCATCGTAACTCGAGGCGGTGAATAGCTCTGCTATCGAAAGACATGACTTTAATTGTAACCTGGTTTTGATCTAAAATCAAATCTGAGAGAAAAATAATAACGCCAACCGAACATAGCATAGGCGGGCCGTAATATATTACCGCTGTAGGGTAGCGTTTATTGATATTTCGTAAATAAATATTGACTCGGCTGCGTGTGTGACTTTGTTCGCTGTTATGGGACCGTTGTTTTAATTTACACTTTACTTTCTCTATTATATCTTTTTATATACCAAACAAGTTGACATACGAATGCTCAAAGGAGAAAAATGACAATATCTTGATGGTAGTTCCGAAACACTAAAGGCATTTAGGTCCAGAAGCGTTGCAACCAAAAGAAAAACAGGGGATTTGGCACTGGCTACGTCGCTCCGTAATCACGGTTTTTTTATGAAATTAAGTTAGCAAGCGAGTAAGCATAACCGCCCTTCCGCTGCCGCCCGTGACAACTGTGACCGACACAGAACACGACAGTTGATTTTAGGCGGTTGCTAGTGAGGCTGGTCGAATACCTTCCTATACAAGCATTGACAGGGTTAACCAAGGTGTCTTTGTGCCCAGGCTAGTAGTTTTATAAAAAATATCCATAAAAAAGTAATAGACAAGCTGTAGTCGCGACTTCAAATGAAAAATATCCGAATATTTTTCTACGCAAATTCCGAATCCGTGGGAATTCCGAGGTAAGAAGTATATATTGCCCTAGAACCTCCTTTATCTTTCAGTGAAAGTCCCATTAAAATCGATTTAGACGTTCCAGTGATTAGCCCGGACAAACAGAAAGACTGACATATAAAAAGGTTTGTTCGTGTTTTAGTATCGTGTAAATAATAACTTGAGAAAACAGTTACCTATTTTGATATCACAGACAGACACTTCTGTTTTATTTACATGTATGGATGTTGTGTAGTTAGACGAAAATAAATAATAATATCGGGACACTAGAATCATGGCTACGATATAACAATTTGGGCGTTGCTAGAATACATTTAATTCGGCATTTGTAATTGAAACAATACGGATGGTTATCATAAATTTTTGAACTGTCTTGAGTTAATCGAATGGGCTTGTTCGGCCCCGGTGGTCTTAAGATGGATAGCTTTTAATTTTTATTGGTTTCGAAGTAGCCAAATAATGTAACTGTTTACCGAGGGTTTAGGTTTGATTCCCGGCCGGGGCTGTTGTCACCGATGCGAGCGATTAGACTGTTAATAGAAAAACATATTAAAAGTCTTTGAAAGAAAAATTATAACTTTTAACCATGAGTCAATGAGATAAATTATAACTTTCGAAGCTTATACTCGTATACTATAAGAACATCTTAGGAATATTGAATTTGCAGGTTAGTTGGTTGTTACCCTGCCTGCATAGCGAAGGGTTCCAGGTTCGATTTCTCTTCTACGAAAGCATTTACCTATCTTGACAAAATGTATGTTCTCGGATCGTCGGTGTTTGATTTGTGAGTCCATGCCATTTGCAACCAGGTGCTAAATAGTAAGTTTTTTTATCTAGGCCTTCGTTTTACATTATACTTTGCAACTGCAAAAGGACTAAACGTTGACACTAGGGTAACCCATCCCACTTAAATCAATATTTTTGCCATCCATCAATACCTGCCTGCTATCAAAACGTATCGTGCTTCTTGTAGTTTATCAGTATTACCTATTAAACGTTCACACACTCGTACCCTGAACTATCCCTTTTGATCTCACCACATTTATGTAACACAATATGAACAAATAAAGATATATAACTAACAAGGATTCGATGTGTCGCGGGTAGCATGAATAACATAAATAACACATCACTAACACCCATGACCCGAGAACGACCGTTTGTCTGTCACATAAATGTTTGACCCGGCCGGGAATCGAACCCGGGACCCCTCGTTTCGCAGGCAGGGCAACTACCAACTAACTCGTCGTCAACTGGTCATTACATCTTTTTGTGAAGTCCACCTAGCTAGATACCATCCTTTTGTTTATCAGTATTACCTATTAAACGTTCACACACTCGTACCCTGAACTATCCCTTTTGATCTCACCACATTTATGTAACACAATATGAACAAATAAAGATATATAACTAACAAGGATTCGATGTGTCGCGGGTAGCATGAATAACATAAATAACACATCACTAACACCCATGACCCGAGAACGACCGTTTGTCTGTCACATAAATGTTTGACCCGGCCGGGAATCGAACCCGGGACCCCTCGTTTCGCAGGCAGGGCAACTACCAACTAACTCGTCGTCAACTGGTCATTACATCTTTTTGTGAAGTCCACCTAGCTAGATACCATCCTTTTGCTTGAGTTAACTGTCAAAGGACTCCTTCTGTATTTGAGTGAGAGAGAGAGAGCATTTTCCGTCTTCTCTTTTGTTTTTTGACCGACAACGCTTTGGTGATGCATTCTACTAGGCTACGGGGTCGTAAATAAATATCTGCGACCAAAAATCGAACCAGGGACACTCTGGTTATCAACTAAGCTTCGTCGCCAGTTCCCACAACACAATTAACAAAGCCGGTTTGTCCAAAACTAAAAAGCCCGATCACATCGGTACAGTGTAAACCGAAGGCTTTCTAACCAGCTCTTTGTCGATCGGCCGTCGAACAGTGAGTTCGTGGATTAAGAGGATTAGTATCAATCACAATCACAAATGAGTTGCGTCAGCTACCAACCGACTTACTGGGTTAGGTAGGGGACGTGTTGTTAGCGATGATGCGATTAACGATTTTATTCATGGTTATAAAAGTTTTTATTTTTGTTTATAGCTGGCATAGTCACCCATGGACATCATTAACGCCAAAGGCATAAGTTAACGGAAGAAAAGAAGGGAAAGCATTAGTGATAGTAACATGGTTTACTAGTACGAGTAAATTAGTTCTGTAAGGTGAAGACTAGATTTAAGTAACTACTGTCGTCTATGAATATTTACCACAGAGTACCTTGTTAACATTGGGGTACAACATTAATCTCAGTATTACATAATTATACTATACAAGGTAGGTACTCTATGATATTTACTTTAGCCTTCGCCTGTTATTGTAAAGCGTTGAAGTAGGTGAGTAGTTCAGTCGATGTAACTATCCAGCGAATAAGTTCCAAAAGTTTTCAATTTATTACCAAATTTATTATTTATTTGTACTAATTACATTGCATTTGTATGTATATTGTCTGAAATAAAGATTTATTATTATTATTAATTTTAACATAGTATAAAATTTTTGTATAATTAATTTTTGGTTATTTTTTCGCCTAACATCCACATCGCTCTCGTCTACAGTCTACAGTGAAGCAAGTACTTTATACTGTTAAGAGGGAATACGAAGTTGAAGACCGCTGTCTTACGAGCTTAATTGGTGATTGTACGGTCAGCAAACAGCCTCAATGGTATTGAATTGTGAGAGAAATCCACGTTATGCTGACTGTTGTAAAACACGAGAAAGGCTGGTAGGGTATATAAAGGAAAGCTATTGTTTTTTTTTTAATAATATAAGTTAACGCTTGGCTATTTTCCCACCTGATGGTAAGTGGTGGTATTTTATACTTGCGAAAGAATTTGTATTTGTATAAGTATCTAGCCGTTGAACAAGCAGACGAGAGCTAGAGAATATTCCACCAAGCTGCTCTAATGAGGACTGGTGGAGGGGATAATGGTTAACCCAAGTGTCGAAAATGATTTATGCTTCCCGATAATATAAGGGACCGAAGGCTATACGTGCCCTCCGAAGCACGGAAGCGCTCGAGAAACTTTGCCACTATCTGTCACTCATTCAACTATTACCGCGCCTACTGTTGCTAACTTGGTCGATTACTTACGTTCGACACACGCCGAGCCATGAGCGCTTCTGGCAGACATTTAATTCACACATTATTATGTGGTTGGTGCCTAATCCAAACACCTGTTCTTGTCCGCAACGGTAAAATAATGGTCGCATATAAATAAGAATTTAAAAATCGTAAACATACGTGTTAAGAGCGAAGGGCGTTTGACAAGGCGTTTTGACTTTCAAATAAGAAAGGCAAGGTGATTCTCAAATCTCATAGATCAAACTGTGATTCTGCGGTGAAGCCGTTATGATGTTTATTGTTAATGTTAATGGTTAAAGATATTGGTTGCTATGTTGTATTTTTTCCAGAACGGAAGATTGGGTGGTTTTAGTAAGGCATTTCGGTGTGATGTCAATTACATTTTAAATTCACGATTTCGAATTGTTTTTCCGATATTTCGAAAAAATACTTTTCATGTTTTTCAAAATATGAATCCTAATTTGCCATTTGTTTGAAAATTTCTTATTTTTTGTTTTGTATTGCAATTTATTGATACAATGACAGAAATAATTTTTGTAAATTTTTTTTGAAACCTGATTTATTAAAGCAATTTGTGATATTTATAACAAGTATTTTTATTGTATTTTACCTTACCGTTGATTTTTATTACCTTTACGAAAGATCATAAGAAATTCTGTTATTTCTTCTCAATAATGTTTCTAAAAATGTAAAAGTAGTCTTGACCATTGACTTGGTAGCATTGTGAGAGATAGACCTGAGCTACCTGCAGTTGTGACAGCAATGGAATGATGAATTACTGAACACAAACTAAAACAAAAATCCATTATTAAAAACTTGAACGTCAATTAAAAAGCCGTAACATCGATCTCTCGGGTAATCGATACATCGATGTATCGGATGTAAAACCGATTCGTCTTTCTTGAGTGTCAACTGATTTTATCTTAGATGATGACGATTTCATTTTTTTTCAATGCCGGCTCCTTTCTTTGTATAAATCCCGTGATAATGTCACATGCAAAGTAGTGTATACATAAATATGTACATAGTAGACGACTCAGACAAACTGATTTTGTTAGCTTGGTTTATTTAATGTTTAGTCGTTAAATTCATCATACACTGTACTACTTATTAGTTATTTTTGAATTTATACTTCTTTAGGCACGTTAAGAAAAATTTTGGTTATGAAAAAAACGCAAAAATAACAGGATGAATGTCAATTTTTTGTATCCTCGTGTAAGACTTAATGATAGGTCCTTGGATGGTAAAACTTATTCTTGTAAATTAAACCACTCCTTGTAGGTATACCTGAAACAAAAACCGAAACCTTTTAAAAATTACATTAAATTATGAATAAATCAATCATGTTACATCAATAAATCAATTTTATTTTGATTTAAGCTTTACATGATAATTAAACAAATAATTAAAATTAATCATATGACATCAATATTTTGATACGATTAATTTCAATTTGATGCAAGCTTTGCATGATAATTGAATCAATAAATTAACACCAACATTAAATCCATATTTGGATTCCAATTAAACATCAATTTGATTTAAGCTTAACATGATTTTTGAATAATTAATTAGTCAATCATTTTAGATCCAACTTTTAACTGGAATTTACCGATTTAAGCTTGGGTATATGTTTTTATGCTAAAAACATATTGCTACCATTCCAATGATTTAATTAACTACCATTGAACAACTTTTAATGAGCGATGCGAAATGGTTGGATTGTCAAAAAAAGCATTTATTTAGAATAATTCACTTTAAAGTGTACATGATTGATCTGATTTATCTGCATTGGTAACTCAATGCAGATAAAAAATAGAAGAGAAAAATATTTGGAATTACCATAAATACAATTCATACATTGCAATAAATTCCAAACTAATTTGTTTACGACTCTCACGGTTTCAAAATTAATGAAAATATTTTGTTGATGTCTAGGAAATGATTATGTTAAACCGATCAATGTGAACATGACGGAAATAATATTTTATATGATTTCTATTCAATTTAAAACCGAAACGGATATACATGAGTGAAATATTATAGGTTTAGAGGGAGAAGCAATGGTCAACAACAATTGATTTCCAGATAGAGTCATTTTGTCAACGACTAAGCCCGAATCTATGAAACATATTTGAATATAATATTAATAATGTCGGAGTAGCTTTCTCATGCGCTTGGGATGTTTTCTCGAATGCATAAATTATTATTTTTACATTCCCATAACATATTCTGTTGTTAGTTGTGTAATATTGAAAATTGGTAATTTGTTTATAGGCTATGAATAATATTACTTCGATTGTTCTAGTGTTGTTGTCTTGTGTAGATACAGTTGAATAAATTTACCTGCGTTATTATTAAATAAATCCTAAATAAACGATAACTCAGTCGTACCCCGGCCCAAGGACGAGAACAAACGTTTATTTGTCACATAAATATGCCCCAGCCGGGAATCGAACTCGGGACCCCTCGATTCGCAGGTAGGGAAGTGTTCTGTGGTAGTGACCAAGTCTACCAACTAAGCTACAGGGTTGTCAATTACACGCAAATGACACAATACAACCAACTTAAAATTATAACAATAAAAATACGAGTACGTTACACCTTAAAAAAGTAGTGTGATTTAGACTCAGGCAGTGGATCGGTTTTGGGGATCAGACCGATAAACTCAAGATAATCTTTGGTGTTGCATTATTTAGTGACCATTAGCTACCATCAGATGTTGTCTGTTCGGTTGTCGGTTGTTCACTTACAAATATTACCGCATAAAATTTCGTAACACCTAATTAAGGAGGAGGAGTTGACATTTTACAACAAAATCATAACCATGGAGTAAGTCTATCATTTCCGAGCCTGTTATTAAAACTTAACAAGTGAAACTCTCAAAGCTCCTCACAGTTAGATATACGGGGCTATTACACCTATCCAACCAGCCTGGCCCTCCGCACCAAGGACACAGAACGCGCGCATAGATCCCGGCAACTTGGTAATTTATCTCCAACGACCAGTATAACTTGACCTCTTGTCAGATTTCATGTAAACTTTATAGCGGGTCACGTTGTAATAGATGGTATACCGCAAGGAGTAATGTTATGCGGTAATAATCTAACTTTATAACAGAATGTTCATTTACTGCTTGAAAGGGATGTTCCGAGCGTGCATAGGCGCCATTGATTTCATAATGAATTAGCAAGTGTTGTTCCGACGCAAGGCCTTAGAAATTATGATAATGGCCAGGTTATTGCGGAGACACTGTTAGAAAAGACATTTGGAATGGTTTGGCTTGGAATAATGTTAAGTGAAAGTAACAATGGATTGAATTTATTACGTAATCATTGTTTATAATCTTTATTATTATTACTATTCAACGTGTTGCCCCTGTAGCCGGCGCATATTATGTCCTTCTCTGGCGACCCGGTATTTACAGTTGACTGATGAAATATAAATGTTTTTTCTCACACTTTAATTGTTTACTTGTTCTAATATGATTCTATATAAAATAGTCCTAAAAATGTTCATAGCAATTAAAAGATTTTAATATATTGTAGTTTTAACTGCTAAGTAAGATAAAATATCGTAAGAAACATTGCAATAAATTCGACGATATTGATACAATATCGATGCCTGTGGAGATTCATGGGGTGTTTATAACCATTTCTCGTTCTTTCTGGACGAAAGTAGTATTATAAAGACTTAGCCACCATCGCACTGAGACATTAACATCAAGGAGAGAAGAAAGGACCTAGATTATTGCAGAATTAAGTCTTCTGTATTACAATTTCGTATTTCCTTGTTTAACTCTAGTTATTAATTCCACGCTGCTGTAACTCAGTAATGGGGAAGTGAGGTAAATAATTTGCGGATTTTGGTAATTGAATGCGGTTGAAAGCTGGTTAGATAGCGGGAGACGGAAATGGACAGCCCTTTGAGAATACTTCACGATATGAAAGATCATTTACACTGGTTATGAACAAAATATCGTAATGAAACTGTTATAAGTTCCACTCTTTAGACCTGTTGCCCTCTAGAAAAGTAACCTTGCCCTATGCCTTAATATATTCCCCGGCCTTAAGCAATCGATGAAGGATTATTTGAATGAGTGACCGCCAGTGACACAAATATCGTTAGATACCAATGGTTAAGTCATGTCGGTGTCCTTCGGGCAGCAAACCTTCCGACACATGGGTTGGCCACTAACCCCTTCACCAACCCACACTGGAGCAGCATGATGGAGTATGCTCTAGGCCTCCTCAATCATGAGGAGAGATCCTTTCTCATTACTAGGACATTAATGAATTGAGGCCAATAATGCTTTAAGATCCGAAATACGAAAGTAGTCATGAAATCCGGTATGAAAGGCCATTAATATATCTACCAATTACGCCCGACTTTGTTTGACTTTATAGATCACTAAAATTGACAAACCTTAGAGCTATTCGTACGAACGTTTCACGCTTTTGAAATGACAAGTCAGATACCGTTAAAGAAGCCATATATTATGAAAACTATTAAATTTAATGATTTAAGATATTTACAGCATTCTTGAAGTTAAGTGTTAAGTTTTAATACAACGTGTTGCTTCGGTGAAGATTACATCATAATACAAAACTAATTTCATACTAGGAATAAAACTGTAAGGCTCAATCTGTATTTTGAACATTTATTTTTAAATTTTAACGTATGTAGTATCATTATTGATGTAGATGCAAAATATAGTAATAAATAAATAGCAATATTTGTATGTAAATATACATTATGTAATATGAAATAAATATACATATGATAATGTACACATCAACATATAGGTCTAGGTATCCAATTAAAAAAATTGGATATCAAGATCTAAATTTTAATAGAAAAACAGTACGGTTTATAGATTACCAAACAAACGAAACAAGGAGTTTGTTTCTCCATTTCTTCTCCTCGATGTCAAAGTACCTTTCCGAACGGTAGTAGGATCAAAAAAATGGCACGCGTTAGTTAATCAATGAGTATACGATTTTGAATTTGAATTACTGACATTGCCAAAACTTAATGCTTGGATTTGAAACCGGTGTTGCGGAGCTATTCATGCACTGGACATACCAAGAAACGCAGACTTTAATGAGCCCCGCGGCCAGCACAAGGAAGCGAAGTAAATTGCGGTAACATTTACAATGGTAATGTTTACCGGTAGCCATCTGCCCGTAACTAGCCAATTTCTAGCGTTTGCATGTTTCGCAAATCGCTCTCGTAGCGGTCGGCCAACGGGATTGTTTTCAATGTTATGAGGTTATAATTATATGACATAATTTCATACTGTTAAAACAAATTTTAATTAAAAAAAATTAACTTTTGTCTCGTACTCGTAAAGAACGGATATATTCTTGAGAATAAGGCTATTAACAAAAATATAATATCCGTTCTCTATAATTTCCGAATCCTCTCAACTTGGTCTAATTGGTAGTACTAAGTAGACCAATCTCCTGGTGGTAAGTGGTCATCGATGCTGAAGAACATAAGTGATGCTAAGACGATGCGATGCCAAGAAACAAAATACTCTCTCAAATTTCCAAACGATGCGGATAGTTCAAAGCGGATGGTAGCTAGCTACTTCACACAAACACAATTCCAGTAATCATGTTAATTACATAATAATAATAATATTAATAATGTAATATTCGCGGACCACTGTCACCAAACAAGGGTACGAGACCGTGGTCTGACGGCATCGCATTAGGGCCCATTTTCTAGGCCGGCCCAATATGGCCTATTTTAATCAGCATTTTGCAAAACTTGACTACAGACTTAAATTCCATCGTAAAATAATATACCTAAAGATATTGTGTCTATCAGGTAAGCTTAATGTCCTTGAATTTAATGCATGTAGTTTGGTTATTATGTTTGACAGATAGTATATCTTTATTGCATGCTTTGTCATATAATATGAGTATATATATGAGTATATTATGTTTTGTTGTTTGTGTTTTTGTTCAAGTACTTCATTCACTTAATGTTTTGCTTCGTAGGACTATCTATAGGTAGGTACTGCGGTATTGTATCATGTTTTACTTCACGTTTTACTACATTAATATCTGACGGTTACTTCTAATATTTTATACCTATGTAGCCGGCTACACTTTTTAGAGGCGACCATCTCAGTCTTCAAGGGTAGCAACACATATGTGACCGCATTATAACGAGACTCTTACTTTTGCTAACAGGACTATTACTAACAATAACTAACAGGACTAACATTCACTAACAGCCCCTGTCCCAGTCCTCATACTTACAAACTAACCAACTAATGTTCTAACACCGTCACCTAACCGGACTAACTATCCCAGTCCCCATATGAGTCTTGTTCTAAGTCGGTCACAGTTGTCATGGGCGGCAGCGGTAGGTGGTGCTGCATGTTCGTTTGCTGCCTTAAATCAATAAAAAAAACCTATATCCAAAATAACGCTACACATAATAACGCTACACCATCCATCCATATTGCATGTAATAGAAACTATATTAAGTAGGTAAACAACAATGATTTAAGTCAACAGCACGTTTTAATTTCCTCTAAACAATTTGATCAGTACGTGACCGGTCCCACAACTGGACGTGAAATGGAATTGTTTATTGTTTGCAATCATCTTGTTTATCAAGGCCTAAGTCGCAATCTGTGTTATTACGTATTTCCGCTTCTAAGGAATACGAATGCTGGTATTCAATTACCTACATCGTCTTGGTCGGAGTAGCGGTTGATGCTTTGTGGGGATTAAATAGATTTGAGACCACGGAAGCATCTAGGCTATTCTCGATTGTCTTAGTAGATCTCGTTTTTGATGTCACACACTCATAGCAGGCGTTAGCACTCATACCAGGATTTTCTATAGCGTGGGTACCATGGACAACACACAACGAACTGATCTGATGAGAAGTGGTCGCCATCGCCCAAGGACATTCATAACACTAGCGATACGGTCATTTCGTGGTGGGAAATGTACTATAATAATGGAGAATTCTCGGGTATGCAGGTTTTTTCACTATGTTAATCTTCACCGTACCAAGTGATAATAATTTTTAACCGTACCAAGTGATGAATGTCCATCACATTTACATAATATGTAGTTCTACAAAAATACCTTCAATACTATCCTGAGCCCGCCAAGCTCAATCACCTATTGACCGTAGAACAAAGGCCCGACAATTATGAAGGCTTATTACGCCCTCAAAACAGGCTGTAAAAAACGAAACAAGATAGAGCCTCTTTAACAAACGACAACTGTCAAGTGTGAGCGTGGGCGGGAAAGAGACGACGCTATCGGCTTATCTGAGCGCCGCTGAGGCGTAAAGAGGCCGAATAATTATGAATAGCTACAGGTGGATACTGGATAGCCGGGTTTTTGAACGGAGCGGGGAATTTACGGGATAGCAGGGGATAATTAGACCAGAAAATGCTTTCTAGAAAGTCTTCAATATTTTTAACAATGTTATATTGGATTGTTCCTTGACTTTTATTTATTTTGTGACCTCTTTGGAACGAAGTTTAAACTTGACGATTCCTGAGCCTATGCATAGTAATCGTGCCTGCGAGGTGAAGGAGCTTGGGTTTGGTTTCCGGTCGGGGCAGACATTTATTAGAAAAATAAATTTTTGCTCGAGCCGTAGAGAGTGTGTCGAGAGAGTGTGTGTGTATGTATGTAAATTCACCATTAAACAGTAAACCAAGCATCTTTTTCATTCCTTAATCTTTTTTTCTTTGTCCAATTATTCATTCAACCTACCGTGTTTTACGAAAATATTCTATACTCAACACATACCTACAGATTTATTATTTACAAAATATGAACTCATATTACAAAATAAATACCTACCTATTTTTTGCCTTAAATTAACATTTTGTACAAACTTTAATTACACAGCTAGCTAAGTCGTTAATTAAAAATCAATGCTTTGCAACTTTTATAAATGTATGTTAGTAAAGTAATAAACAAAAGTAAGAGTTATGGTGTCGATACGTTGATGAGTTTCGTCCCATAAATCGTGAATGGCATTCATTAGACGATATAAACAAAAAAATGTATTTACTATTTCCGTTTCAATGTGAAATATTCAATGATATTTTATGTAAAAAAATGGTTGTCTGTAAAGTCACGATAATTTTACGTGATAACGTCATAAGGAAACTTTGAAGAAACCGAACGCTTAGGCCGATCGTGCCTCTCTATCGCTTGTTCGGCACTCTCGCTTGCACGCTCGGCTCGGGCGGAACGTGACAATGAAAATGACAAAGAAACATGTCATGTACATACGTCATATTGATAATATTTAACTAGCGCGTTACAAATGAGACAGGCAAATTCGGTTAATTTCCGTAATTTTCATACAGCTGTCTCTTTCTGTCTCATACGGACCGTAACTATCTTTCGCATAGTTACAATAATTTACTCGGAGTGTATCAAAAAATGCAACTCGTGTTGTGTAAACCTCCTTACTTATAATATTATTGGGCGTACGATTATAGGCGTATAGCGTCTAAATTATTAAATTGTAAACATATCTTCAGCTTCTTTTGTTTATTGCCTTCGAAGGCGATTTAAAAGGTTATGTAATAGGTTTTATCGCCGTTCGTAACAGCTTGACCATGTTTAGTGTTAGTTATTCAACCGTCTGCCCACAGTAACAATGGATTGGCTAATTTTGATTAGTATGATAATAGTTGTATTGGAAAGCGTGAGATTCTGATACGCAAGGCCGTTGAGGCTATTAATTGTATAGGTACGAGTATGTTATAATAAATTATTAGTTATTTTTTTATAATTTATTAATAATTTGAAAATAAAACAATATTTTATAACGCTATTTGTAATATCGCCACACACTCAAAGCCCCATACAAGGATTCCCTTTGTCGTGGGTGCAATGGACAACACAAATTACACAACACTAACACCCATGACCCGAGAACAAACTTTTCTTATTAAGCTTGCAAGATTTGACGAACATACATACATACATGCATTGTAAGTTTACTAAAAGCTTGTAAAAATAAAGAAATACCTTAATACCCGCACCGCGAATATAATATATGTATACCTACTAGTTAATTTTTAAAACATTATCAATTTCTATAATTTACACGATTTTTATAATTTATCCCGGTATTTTGAATTTATTCTGCCCCGGTCAGGAATCGAACCCAGCACCCCTGCACCCAGCACCTCTTTGCAGCCAGGGCCACTAACAACTAGAGCCCGTAGTCTATCAATATTTTTACCCAAAAATAACACAGAATTCATAATCAGGTTAATGAAATAGAAACTATTAAGTACTGTGTTGTCTGTATGCATTTAGAATTACGAGCCGACAAGGTCTATGTATGACAAAATATATGACGTAACATGCATCAGACATGTCTGCAGTTACATTCATAATGTTTATTACAGTTTCCATGGCTGGGAACTTGGGACGGAATGGAAAGTTGTCGATCCCGGTGTTTTCGTTAAATGCAGCCTTTAAAACATGTCGGAGGCCTCTGGCGGCATAAACTACGACACTATGCCACTAATTGCTGCAATCCTCATAGAAGCAACGTAGCCGAGCAGGTAATCTAGGCTTCATTAGTTATGAGGAGAAATCCCTGCTCTTTAAAAGTCTTATAGATAACTGTAGTCACAATTTTGACCGATTGTAGTGATATCAAAATGTCTGCACGCGACCGAGAATCAAACCCGGAACCTCTCACTCGTCAGGGCCTATCTGCGCAACAGGATCGTTATAGAACAAATAAAATAGTAGGTATAGTTTAACTAAGACATCGGAGGCATATTAATGGGGTTCCGTTTTTTATCCTTTGGATACGAAACCCTAAAACCACGTCTGCTCAGAGGCCGTGGGAAACAATGGCTCAATCATCATAATGCGCGCACCTGTCTACTCATCGTTAGATGGTACGTCTCTACCATCGGTTCACGATTTTATGATGATACGTTAGAAAATTTAAATAACTGGCGACTAACATTAATAACTGGCGATTAACATTTGATTAACATTTGATTTTTTTATTTATTTTAAATAAATAAAAAATCAAATGTGAAAGTCGCCAGTTGGGTCCCTACTAAACATCGCCTTGGGGGATGGCTTTGGCCCTATGGACTCTAAGCCTTCATCGGATGCGACCTCGCCTGGAGAGGCGAGGCGCTAGCGGCGCCCCCTAGGGAGCAACCGCATGGAGTTATCCAGTTGGGTCAATTTAATTTTGTTCTATATACCAGAAGGGCTGACGTAAAAACAGACGAGCCACCTGATGGTAAGTGGTCATCGTCGCCTGTGGACACGAGAAACACCAAGGAAGTTGCCAATGCAACGCCGGCCCTAAAGGAGAATTATTTTTACACTTTTTTTAAAGAACTCCATAGCGCTCCGGGAATAACTCAGAAGGAAACTCATTCCACAATTTGCACTTACGATTCCAATCGATGTGGATGATACTTCAAACTTTGGCGAGTGGTGTGATGACGGAAGGGTGAACGGGCATCCATTGGCGACAATGACCAGCTACCATCAGATCGCTTATCTGCTTGTATGTGGGCTTTATAAAAACAAAGATTTTCAACCTAACTCATAATCATGTATATCTAATCATATCACGCGTACAAAATACATATCACGGGTGTCTCGTATCATACTAAAATCGTCACCTATCATCGAACGATCGAGTTTCCATAGTAACTCGTCAACGTCACATCAGACATGATATCGAAGTGCTGTCGATTGCGATACATGATCAGACATTAAGTGAAAAAAAACCAATAGTCATCGAGTTAAGGTGATGATGAATACCGGCGCAACACCAGTTCATTTCATGTTTTTCATCATGTTCAAGTTCCGTATGTATTGTTCGAAGTTTTTGTCATCTGCAGGTTTGAAGGATGATGACGGAATTTTAAATTCAAGTGTGCTAGCGAACATAATTTTTTATTTTAGATACTAGTTGTGCCCGCAACTTCGTTTGCTTGGAATCTCGTACGAACTCGCCAATTCCAGGATAAAAAGTAGCGCATACATAATGTTGCCCTCTGACCTCTTCTATTTGCTTATTAAAGTGATAGTACTGATAGTGAAAGTCCCATTAAAATGGGTCAAGCGGTTCTTGAGTTGCAGCGGGACATATAGACAGACAGGCAAAAAAATTCAGAATTGGTAAAATTGATGTCAGTGGGCCATAAAACATATTTGACAAAAAAATTTAATGTACTGTCAAACTCTGCAGATTTATTTAATAATATGAATTATGTAAATAGGAACTGCGTGGAAAATAACCAGTTTTATTACTATCTAAAATTATAAGTATTTAAATACGTAAAGGTAAATCATTTAATACTTATATTTATTTTATTATTCAAATAACCATGCCATCTATTATTTGCCATGCAGTAGCATTATAACCGGCGCAGACCGCGGCCATAAATAAAAAACACAGTTGTAATGCTGGTTTTCAAGACTAAGATGAAATGCCTCGTCGCCCTCGTCATTAGTGTCCAGCAAAACCCACGGCTGCGTAACATTAAGTTAAGTTACTATACAAATAACAGGTATTGCGGTAATACCATCCTGCGAATTAGTTAATTATGAGTAGTTTTTTATGGCTATTTCTGATAATCATACGCTTAAATTAAGTAATAAATTTATTTTATGCCCATAACCCTATGGTGTAACAATTGTACCAATTATAAACTAAAATAAAGTATATTGTTCTATAGTGCATAAAACTGTAATAAAAATACAATAAATGGCTTTGAATTTAAATTCAAAGATTTTAGCTGATACTCTCTAAAGCTAATTCCACACACCATAAACCAGCGATAATCTCGCCAACAAGCACATTCAACACGTGCAAAATTCCCAATTACAAAGAAAAATGAAACCGCGCTGCCCTTATGACTTTGCCTCTAATAGCCTTTCACTACGCTACAAGCCAGCCAATTTCCAACATGGAATCCCTCATTTGTTTTACGCCAGACTATCTTTCATATCCGTAGGAAATTATACAGGAATAAGGACCTATCCATCCATTACACTATTGTGGTATTAATTGTTGCGCGGACGCCCTACTGGGAGTAAATAAAACGTCAGTCATATGGTTGTCAGTGATGAACGTTCGCGTCGACGTGTGTGATATGCGTGTGGCTTTGTGTGTAATAACCGTTAACGTGTGCGTATTGTGTTGTGTTATGATATAATATATGATAACTTTGATGTTGTTGACGTGTTGTTCTTTATGTGTACTAATAAATCTGTGTCTGATTATGTCTCTTCCTATTTGAAAGATTGAGAAAACCCATTTTTAACACATTAGATCCCATAGCAATGCTATATCTGTTTGTCAGTAAGACAAAGGAAGTTAATGTCTATGTTTGTGTAGCTCATTCGTGGCGATCTAATAACTAAACGCCAGGGCTGATTTTGTCCTTAAATATATGGCAGTAATTTGAAACTTAACATTGCAACAACCAGATACCATGATATTGTGTAAAAAATATGTGTACGAACAAGTCATATATATAAATAATGCATATAAAATAATGGCATATACAAAAAAGTAGTTTATTTTTTAAGTAAGTAATAAGGTATAAGATAAAAATTTGATGACATTTTATAAGAAAAATAAGCTGAAATGTCCCGTCCAGAATATTTAAAACGTGAACTGCCAAAATGTATTATACTTTTTTGTATTAGGCCATTTAATTACTAAGGGTGCGAAGTAGGGTTTCATTGAATAGGTACTAGAAAAACATCTTTAAGTTCTCATATCTTATCTCTGTTCGTTTGGAACCGTTTGGAATCTGACACAATACAAAGTTGCAACCATTCTACTCGTAACTTAAATTTTAAATATTTAACTTAATACTTGTTAAGTCTATCTTAAGTTTCCATAGTAGGTATACATGAGGAGAAATTCGTAGCTGTCCACAATGTATCACTGACTTTCACGAGCAAACCAATCTTATAGAAACCAGTGAAGCCGCAATTATTCAGAAAGGAGATACATTATTGATAAGTAGAAGATAAACATAGAACAGTATTTTCCTCATTGTTCTTCATACAATGGGCCATTATAAACTAATACAGCGAATTCAATACGTTCGTATCATAAATACGTAAAATCCTTATTTATGGAGTCACGATGAACAAATTGCAGGTGTCTATAACACTCATTTACACATTAGGAGATTCTTGTGAGAATATCGAAAACTGTGTAATAGTTAATTGTTTTAACACCAATTGCGTTCCGGTTAGAAAACCGTAAATCATGTTACACTTTTTGGAGGCGAACGTCTACAAAAACAACAGCAACACGTGAACGAATTAGAATGAGACTCTTACTTACAATTACTTACTGGACTATTACTGGCAACCACTAACAGAACTAATTATCACTAACAGTCCCTGTCCCAGTCTTCATACCTACCTACTAATGAACTGACCAAGGTTTCTTGGTCAGTTCAAGAATGTTTATTCTTAATAACACCCTCTGATAACTGCACCAACCATTCTAGTCTCGGCTTGGTCTTGTTCTGACCGACAGTCACAGTTGTCACAGGCAGCAGCCGAAGGGTTGTGCTGTATGCTCGTTTTAATCCATAAATTCCTATCATTTACACACAAGGAGTTTCCTGCTAGAATATCGTATACGATGTGGTATGCGTGATTCTCTCTCTATTAAAATGTCGCTGTTCGTATTTTATTGGTCTTTACAAACGTCAACAATAAATGTTAAAGTTGAAAAATCTTGGAATAAGGGATACGTGTTTTGGTTCCAATATTAAATGAAACGCTAACACACTCGTATACACGCACTTTGCAGGCAGGGTCACTACCAACTAGGTTACGAGGTCGTTATTGGCATGACATTCCTTAACGCATCTGAATCAGTGAGATACGCTGGTGACAACCCTACAATCATGGCCGAGTACCTCCCATCTGGATAAAATTGTGTGGTACAAAGCACACGATCGCCGGAAGGTATTAGCAGTCATTGATTCATCTGCTGTTCAGCAGTGTAGACGTCAGCTGAGGAAATCTGTTCAAAAATGGTTGGAGCCCCTTACACAACTATTATAAAATCTTCAATCAGATAATCAGGGGCTGTATGGATTAAATTACCATAAACAAATATTACTCGACCCCGTAGCCGAGTTGGTAGTGACCCTGCCAGCAAAACGAGGGGTCTAGGATTCGATTCCCGGTCGGGACAGATCCTACATACCTACCTGATACCTACATGACAGATAAATGTTTGTATGTTTTTGTTGCTAGTGATGTGTCTTTGTCGATGAGTGTGTAAGCGTTAAATAGCGTCAAAATTGTATAACTTGACTTATTTTCTTTCGTTTTGATAACCGATTTAGGTTTTTATTTGGAAGCCATTGGCAAGGTAGAGCTAAATCAAGGCACCGCACACTAAAATATCAAAAAATATATATAAAAAAAATTTTTAACCATTACACGCACTACTTACGCCACGCACAAGAAACTAAATGACCCAAACAAACAAATAACTGTATTTATTACATGACTATGATACAAAATATCGCAATACAATCTCAGAAGTCGCTTAAATTGTAATTGTGTTTTTGTTCGCAGTATCCAACGATATAAACTCTGCCATTTACAATACATAGAAAAGCCTACAAGCCGTGGTCAACTTAGTTGCGCGGTGTCATAATCGAATTTAAATTCACACGAATGCGTTCCGAAGAACTTCGGACAATCTCCGTTACAAAACCTCTTGGTAGTGATAATCCACCGGCCACTTGTTACTACGGTCTCTCTGTTGACTAACTTTATTAGGACATTCTTAGCGACGAGCCATGTTTACATAAAATAAGTTAATACTTGACAATTATCCCATCTGATGGTAAGTGGCGATGAAGTCCTTGATGTTAAGTGCACTAATTTAATAAAAATCCAGTCATTATCTTCTGGACTAGGCATGAAGTCCGGTTGGCTATACCACCATATTGATTGACGCGGTCGCCAAACGTCATGTTATATTTCAGCTAGGAGGTTGAGAGCCAACAATATCTTTCTGTCTTCTTCCTTTGCTTGCAACGCATCGGTGTTGCCTTTAGTGTTACTAATGTCCATGAGCGAGGGTGACCACTTACCACTAGGTGGCTCGTCTGCTCATTTATCGGTTACTTTGACTTAGGACACGTCTCGTAAACCCATACACTCATGGCATCCCTACTCGTTACTCGCACCAACACATTAGAAACGTCTGTATCGTAATTCTAATAAGGCCATTAGTGAACCGCGGATGTACGAAGCCTATAAAGCAGTTTGATGCGGCATTAATATTGCAAAGGAAGACAACTTGAAACGGAACTGGTTAGCCGGTCGCTGCGGAGATTTCACACTAGCGATTTTTGAAGTTTAACTATGAAGTCTGCGTCATTATATAGTAAAGATATTATATTAACACAAAACATACGTAGCCTGTGGAGATATCGCACACTCGTCATACGGTGACGTCATGACAAGCCTGAATATCGCAATCGAAGTTTTCTACATCGCTCGCATATATATTCAGTCGGGGCTTGGCCGCCTCCCGGGCATGGCGTCTCGACCGGCGGGATTTATATACATACCTTCCTATTACATATATATATTATTATTATAATGTAACCTACTTCTGATACAATAATGAAAGGATTATATATTCCTTTGTTGATGTTCTACATCTTAATATCATTATTATAAATATTAAAAGCTTTTATTAAGAATGTCATTCGAAAACGATGCCTTTATTTATTTAAGTATGAGAATTTTGCTGACCACAATAAAATAAATGAACCTAATTTCTAATCTGCATACATCTTACACATATTTAAAAGTTCTTTCTCTCGTTGAAATATTTTTATATTGATCTACTTATTACAGAGAAATAATATTAGACTATTTGCTATTGCCGGGGAATCGAATCCAATGGTGTTTTTTATTGCTAATAAAAGGTAAAAATCATTGCTTCGCTTTGACACTTAAATTAGTAAAAATAGGTAACTTATTTGTAGGCGGACACATCCTAACTAGTATTTACTCCGTTATTTCCATAGCCGAAAAGATAGCTATCAGACTATTAGACAGTAAACGATTACTGTCAGCGGATATCCGACTTATACATGCGGGTAAAAAATCCCATGAACTAATATCATATAAGTATGTATATAACTAACCCCAGACCATGCAACAGAAATAAATTGGTATATATACCTTGTCCACTGTTACAAAAACACATTTTGTGCATTTCACCCCAAAGTTTCTTTGAAACTCGGTTAAAAATGATCAATGCGAGCCAATCCGCGGGCAACAGCCAGTATTATTATAAAATTATCGTCTCAGTGTTGTGATCCATCAGCAAAGAGTGTTAGTAATTGCAGGAAACGGATTAGACGTCGACGAACAGTGTCAAGTGTCGGATTTTCTAAATGGGTTCCGGTTTGTTAAACCTTTAGTAACTGGACTTCCGATTGCTCAACTTAACTGCCAGATATGGTAATTAGGTATGGACAACCACTTGTGTCGATAGTATAGTGATCGGTTAGTTGAATTTTTAGATAAAAGTAACAGCTTTACATTGTCACATTTAAAATAGTTCATAGCCGCTATTTATTTTACTTATTTTAATTTATGGTTAGTCCCGTCCAAAGAAACAAGCAGTGATAGGCAAGGGCCTTGAACGTGGGACTCTCCAACAGAGCGCGTGGGTTCGAATCCTACACGGACCTCTAATTCCCAAAAATCAAATGCGTAATAGAAAATAAATATTACTTGCTTCAGTGAAAGCAAACATCGTGAGGAACCTGTAAATATAAGAGTTCTCCATAATATTCTCTAAGATGTGTGGAGTCTGTCAATCCACACATGGCCAGCGTTTTGACCTGTGAGAACATTATGGAGAGATCTCAATGTTTTCCTTCACCGAAGCAAGTGACAAATAAATTTTAATACGCACGTAGTTTTTTTTCAACTAGGTAAAGGTGTGTGCAGCTTTGAACCCCAGACCCCTGGCTTGGGAGTACAACGTTTAAATCGGCTATCATTGCATAAAGGTTGGCTTCAACCCATTAATGGCACAATACTCAGCACGGGTCTCTCATCGTCATTTAGGAGGTCTAAAGCTACCCCACCTCGCTGCTCCGGTGCGGATTGCTGGAGGCATAATAATACAATAGTCAACTGCTTCGTATAAAATTACTTGTAAAAAAAATTAAACATCCCAATAGGAACACATATCCTAAACAGCTCAGTGTTGCAGCAAAACAATTATCATCAATATTCTAAGCTACATCTCGGGCCAAGTTTTTGTCCCGCTCTTCCGTGCCTCAGAGTATAGTCGACATGTTTTGCTGCCAGTGTGGACGCAACCTTTTATGGCACTGACGGGAGAACATCTAAAAAGTGGAACTGTTACTCGGTTAGGTCGCGTTTACAGTGACCACTTGGGGGTATTAAAGGATTATCCAGTGTCAGAAGTGTTTATGTACGTTTATTTAGTAGGTAGTATTTTTATGTAGATACATAGCCAGGGTAAAGGTATATTTTGTAATTTGTTTTAAGCACTATTTTGAAGTTATACTTCTTTAGGCGCGTTATGAAAAAATGATGACAGTGAAATTTTAATATGTGAAATTGGCTGCGCGCGCACACCGACACCTAAATTTAACAGCATGAAGTTAGTTCTAGGTGGTATGAAAATTGATAACTATGTTCAAGTTGTATATTCTAGTATTTTTTAGTTTGATTTGATACACATATAATTTATTTAATTGCAATATCACAGTTCATAAATTATAACTATTTAAAGGTAATTTAGAATGAAAATACTACATTGATTGTTTTATTCGAAGCACAGCGCCATCTAGGGGTGAACCTTCCTAACTTAAAGAATAAGAACGCCATCGGCCTAGCGCCACCTAGTAAATAGAAAAAAAAATAGTAGAATAATAGAACTCGTTAGTATGGATTAAGTAGATAGTTGGCGGTATATTAATAATAGATACAAATAAAATAATAATAATATTTCTCATTATATTATTATAATAAATGAAATTTTTGAAAAGATTTTTATCTTGTTACGCCAAAGAAGTATAACTTCTAAAGCGTGTACATAAGTACACACACAGTAATTTAAAAAGATGTGCCTAGGAGTTTTCTTTCGCCGTTTCTTTTTCTCCTCTAAGATTTTTTAAAATTCAATATCTAAAGGCACATTGGTGAAACGGCGATAAATGCAAAAAAATAACGTTCATAAGGTGTATTTAAAAATACATACATGAAATAAATGATTTTAGTTTGAGTTTGGTAGTTGTACCCTTATATACTATACCTTTATACTACACCTACTGTACCTGTATACTATAGTATAAATGAATAATTATGTAAATGATAATGACGTTTGGAAACATCAGTGCTGCATCAAATTCCGCGTAACTTAGAAATTGTATAGGTACTGTAACTGTTGTGTATTAATTTAAAAGAAGTGGTGAGGTGCTTTTTCCGTTTGTTCCTTACAAAGTTAAAGCACTTTCCGAAACTTTCCGAAATGACGAACAAATGTACCTCCTTTTTCTTTCTTTCCTTGTGTTCTACTTAAACGCTGTCTAGAAGAGATCTTTTTTAGCGATAAACCACATTTTGTATAAATGTCTCTATGTTTTTTGTGTGTATTGTATTCTATTTGATGAAAATATTTATTTATTTACTTCATTGTGAACACGGTCTTACAATCGCAATTGTAAACTCCGTGCACAACAACGGTTGGTACGTTCCTACTTTTCCCTGATTGGTACTAGTGGAATGAAATAGGTAGGGACAGTTAATCAACATAAGATTTATTGTCACAAAAATATAATTTTATCTGACTTCAACCTATTAACTGCTCAGGACAGGGCACGGGTCTCTCCTTATTACTAAAGCAGCCATATTGCTCCATTGCGGATTAGTGGAGGGTTTAGAGGCCAACTTCTGTTTTTTTCTGGAATTAAGGTTGCAAACGAACTTGCAGCACCACCCTGCCGCTGCCGCCCATGACTCAATGCCAACTCAAGTGTTTATGCTGCTTTGAAGCCACCAAAACGACACCCTGGTCTGCCTGCATAGGAGTGAGATGTATTCTAGACCGTTCAATATTACTAACTGTTTGATGTGTAAATTGTGCGTCCATGTCACTACGGCATAGTGGATCCTAGCGCGGCAATGTGAGTGTGAGCGTTTATTTGGTATTGAACGACCCATTACGGCGCAAAGGTTTACATGCCGATCTGCCGTTAGAAGAGTTCTGGGTTCAGTGGGAGTGTGCAGCGTGATTAATAGCGTTATTTTTAAATTTTTATATTTTTGTATAATGTAGTTAATTATGACTGATGTTGTCATTTAAATATACAATCATACTAACATATTTTTCGTTGATTATTATAGCATTATAAAATAGAAGCTATCAAGATTATTTTGTTGAAATTTCGCAACACCCTGTGGCTATTTCCATCTAAATAATACCCGTGAGTATTCACAAACCGTAAAATAAATTCCTAGTATTACAAACATCGTATGCATTACTAATGCTAGCGAACCTAGTGCAATCAGCGATTCCATATAGATTTCTGTGTTGGGCAATATAGAAGTCTCATTTGGAGTTAAATTATCGCGGTGTTCAATACCATTCGTATTGTTACGTACTTAGGAGCGGGCATTGCATAACGGGCCATATCTTTGTAAGATCTAGTATAAACGGACATAAATTATATAGTTATTGTTGACTAGCTTAGCTAGCGAGTTTGCGTGGACGTGGGATGATTGTCATTGGTTCAATTGTAATCGCTTTTGATGGAGTAGATTTTAATTAAATATAGAGTAAATGTTAGGTACCTCAAGATACGGACTATGAATATAATTATTTTTAATTCCTTATTTGGTTTGATGTGATTTTAAGATATTTAAAAATGATAGGAATTTTTAATATTACTTCTGAATACATTAAGTAATAATTAAAAATTATAAAAATTTGAATTACAATTGTTAATAATGAATGAATGATATTTGTGGTATTAATTTCTATTATCCTGTTTAACTTTAATCATTTTTTAACTACTTGATTTCTTATACTAGAGTGAGGAAAGTTACCATAAGTTACTTGATTTTCAATATCAAAGTGAGGCAAGTTACCTCAAGTTATTTGATTGCTAATGGTAAGGTGACGCGCGATCTCTAGTCCAGCGTACCCGTGATACTGTCACAGATGTAGCGTGACTTTACATTGAAATTCATGACAACTATATCGGATTAAGCTACTAAGCTTACTCAGTTGTCACACTGTGTAACGAAGTTCGATGAGCTATAGCAAGCGAGTTTATCTTTTGCTTCTTGGCTGTTTGTCATCGATACCACGCGGTTTAAAAGTCTGGGATGTGCATGATTACCTTCTGATGGTCTAACAGCGCATAAAAAATGTAAAAAGTTAAATTTTGATTTCACACACACAAAAATTACAAATTTCACGTCTAAAATATGTTCTTTGATATGTAAACCGCTGATAAATGTGCAGACTGTAATGTGTGTGTTCCTGTGTGTGTGTAATCTAACACAAATTAATGAATAAAGTAACTGTAATCTAGTCAAGGAGGAAAAGTTCTACTCACATCTTAACTCTTAACTTTGCAATTAAATCAAAACCTCGTTTAATTTTACAATATTTATATATTAATCCAGACATGGATAATAACTGCAAATAATTATAATTGGATTTAACTTTAAAAACGTGTTCTAAAATCAGTAGAATTCAATTTAAGAGCGCTATCGTAGGACCTGTTAAAATCTCACTCTCATTCAAATATGTATATTCTCTGTTAAACAGTCCTGTAGATAGAGCAAGGTAGACTTAAATACAGAAATACTATACAACGTGTTTTATAATAACAAAGTCATGTTTGTTACCGTTAAGTTACTCGATGTCTTATTGCTAAGTGAGCTTAGTTACTATAAATTACTTGATCGCTAATGGTAAAGTCTATTGGTAAAATACAGTCGAACGCTCTCGCAGTGAGAAATATACTATCTGATTGTATATAGATATATTTTCTGCCACGATAGGACAAGTGGCTTAATCCGAGTTTAAGTGGTGACATAAATTCACACGTCAGATAAATAAAGACTTGATCGCGTACACATGCGTGGTACTAACGACTATTTTAGGTTATACTGAGTACTTCGATAGGTTGTAACATGACTAAGTTAATATGATAAAATTAGCACGATTATACACCATATATATTTACAAAGAAACAACATTTCAAATAGCTACATCCACAACTATGTGGTGCGTAGTATAGAAGTTTGTAAAGGAGATATAACAGGCACTATCGAGCCAAGGGTGAACATCTTGACCGTCCCCATAACTTCCCCATACCTGCGCCATAACTCGGCTGGGGTCTCACAACGTGAGGGGTACAGGGCATAGTCCACTAAGTTGGAGTTCACACCATAACATAGATAAATAGATAAACCATCACAAACATAGATAAACCGATTGGAATGCAGATTTCACTGATGTATTTTATTGAGCTTGGAATAACATTTTGTGTTTTATTACAATCAGTTTACAAATAAAAATATCATTTAAAAAAAACTATCTTAATATATTTTCAATTGTGGGTAATACCTTTAAAAAATACTTAGGTTTTCAGAAGCAAAGCAAGGATAATATTTGCAATCCAACTCAAAATAATATCTCAACCGACAGATTTAATTTACAATTATAAATATTGACTTCACATTTATTTAAATTCAGAAGCTGTACACATATTGCCATATAAATATTATTTACTTACTATAATAGCTTACGGTAAAAAATAATATAAAATATAGCGCCTGGGCATAATTAGTAAGTCATCGCCTAAGAAACATAGTAAGTCATAAAAATAATAAATATAATAGAGGTCAGCGACCGTGCACATGCATTGGAAACAGGTGAGGATTACAAAAACATATTAATTACTTGCGCATATGAGATAAACGGGAGATACAACCTTTGGTATTATTTCACTATAATATTAACAGTTTCAATTTTTAGTGCAGTTTAGAATTTATGTTGCATAAAAAACTAATTATTATGATATAATGATAATTATAATGACGATGATGACAAATTATGATAAAAAAAATTGTATTTAGAAATAATTGGTAGGTACTATGATATAATAGGAAATATGATATAAATTTTATGTGATTTAAATTATTTACTTTATCGAATATCTTGCAGTGAATAACGCTTTTACCTTAAATTTGTTGATATTTTAGCAAAACATTCCGGCAAAATAATTGATACGATGTGAGAACACTTTCCGCGCCAGTCATAAATTTAAATCCGATCATAAAATGTTAATTCTTAATTTTATTTTTATGTGGGTTTTAATCTCTTTGACTGCTTTTCGTACTTAAAACATGTCTGACCGAGCTTTAGGCGTTATATTGATAAACCAAAAACTGAATTATTCATTATTTAATGTATTCCCACACAGAGGATGTATCTGTGGCTAGCCGGATTAAATCTAATTTTTTTTAAATATAGGTGTAAAAAACCTCAGCATAAATAAATGTTATAAAACTAAAGTATTGGCGATAGTAAATTGGCTAAGATTACCATTAAAAATGAAGTGTTATTTTTCATGAAGATTTATAATATTACTGTAACTATTTTAATGTGAAAATTATCTATGAAAAAAGGCTTAAAGACTATTAGATAACAAAATAGGTTGAGAACCCACGCCTTGTTTTATATCAATAGAGTAAAACAATATACAAAGGCATTACAACGTTGCCTTACACGATATGCAAGTACATACTCGTACATATATATTCTATGCACGAGACCGAAGATTTTTTTTTTTTTTAAATTTATTAAAGGGAATTTGTCGCTGGGCGACCACATCATCCCGTACAGAAAAAAACAAAATTAATTACTACAACATAATAAGATAACAATACAACATAACAAAACACAATTCTAAATTTTCGCAAGGCCCAAAGCAGTCAACCTACACAGCATCTTGGCCCCTTCGGAACAAAGAGACCGAAGATAACACATAACATTTGTAAAGAATTTGAAAAATACCGCAATAAACGTAAACATTTTCTCATTACATTGTCACCAATTTATCACTTCATAAAACATAAGAACAATCAATAAAACAAAGCTAAAACAATGTGTTGTGTGAATTAATAAAACACGTAAAAACAAACCACTTAAACAACTGCGTGTAGGCGGTTTTATGATCAATTGTAGTTTTAACAAGAATATGGAAAATTTCGATACGAAATACATTATTCTCATGGTCTCTATTGTAAGGGAATAGGATTGAAATTTAATTGATTGTAGCGTTAGTGAGAGTTACTAGTGTAATAAACACAGTCATATTTTAGACAAAGAGCGCTGTCAAACGAACACGTCTTCCTTGTAGTGAACTATTGTTACTTTTATTAATTTTATTTTGCATGTTTCTGTCTGTTTTGTGTTAGAGATTAGCCGTTTTGTCGTTGATCTCGTATCGTATGGGTTATTTGTTTTAATGTAAATATCTGATAAACGTGTAGACGATTGGTTAGGTGTGGAGCCCGCTACACTTTTTAGAGGCGACAATCTTAGACCTCAATAAATAAATAAATAACGCTACACACTCATAGCCCCACACTAGGATTCCCTGTGTCGTGGGTGCTATGGTCAACACACAAGACAAGAACACACACATCCAGACCAAGAACGGGAATTTAAATTCATCATTCAAATTTCCGCCTCGCTGGGAATCGAACCAGGACCCTCAATGGTAGCAACACATCTATGACCGAATTAGAACGTGACTCTAGTGACAACAGCTTACAGGACTAACTATCAGTATGTCACTGAACCAGTCCATATACATACTAATGAACTCACTAACTAACATTCTTAATCACACCCTCTGCTAATTGGACTTATGGCAAGTCCAAATAATCCCCATTTGAGTATTGTTCTTTGTCGGTATACTTAAGTTGTCATGGGCGGTGGAAGTGTGGTGGGTGGGTGTGTGGTGTGTGGAAGGGTGGTGATGCATGTTCGTTTGCGATCTTAAATCCATAAAAAAGAAACGATCCGTGACGTATACAGTATCGTTAATAGTACTAAATCCTGACAAATGCATCAAAACAACATTATAATATGATAATAATTTTAACAACTTATACCGTTAGTACGCACGTATGTCGAATAGATGCGCTACTCTGTACGTAAAAATAACAAAAACCTGTTTCGTATTTATCGAGATTTACGAGCAACGACAGGTGCACACTACGTTATACTGACTTCGTTTAACTCATTTGAATATACGAATGTACTTCTTTAACTCTGCCTCCAAATTGGCTTCAACCCATTAATGGGCCACTATAGGCCACGAGTCTCCTTATAAAGGCCTAGAGCATACTCCACTACGCTGTTCTAATGCGTTTGGTGAAGTGGTTAGCGGCCAACCAGATTTTGTTTTTTTACCTGATAACGTCTTGTAAATCGATGAACGCCGGCTGCACACACGAAAAAGTATAACGTCATTGTCACGTTCCGCTTGAGCCGAGCCATGCCATTCGCTAGAGAATCGAAAGATGCGTCGTTTCCTCCAATCAGAATTAAGGTACGACCAATAAAACCTTTAAAAATTGTCAAAGTACAAAATGGAACTTTAGTGTTGAATATAAAATTAATCGGATTTTTGCCTCTCCTGAAAAGTTGCTATAAATGACTTACGTGGTGATAGATGTAAGCGATATTCTTCATTTATCCCTTAATAGCTCAACTCTCTTCCTTACTTCAATGGTTCCGAGGGCACGTAAAGCAATCGGTGCCTAATATTATCGTTAGAAAGCAGTCGTTATGTCACGTTGGAGACATTCGCACAATATAAAAATGGTGGTCTAGGTATAAATTCGGTTCACGGACGATAATTTTACGTGATAACGACATAAGGGAAGAGAGATAGATGCGTTGCAAGCCGAACGTTTAGGCTGATCGTGCCTCTCTATCGCTTGTTCCGCGCTCTCGCTTGCAGGCAAAGACTCAGGAAGAACGGGACACTTTTTCGAGCGCGCTGCCGGTGTTCATGTATACAAATAAATAAAATTGGAGTGTCTGTTTGTAATATTAAAATAACCGCTTTTTACTTAATGCATATAGATGTATACACGGTACATGCTCGTATACCAAAATAACATTTTTAACAATTTTTGTGTCTGTCTGTTGGTTCCGGCTAATCTCTGGAACGGCTGGACCGATTTTGACGGGACTTTAGGCTACTTTTATTTTAGATTTTTTTGTTAAATTACACGTGGACGAAGTCGCAGGCACAGCTCGTCAATTTATAAGACGTTATCACGTCAAAAACATTATCATTTATCAGAAATATCCCCATCGAATGAATGCAAATACATATCTTGATTCCTTTCAACGCCTTCATCCCAATCAGAAATTGTTAATTTTATTCAATCGTGTCTTTATTTAGATACATAAATAAACCGGGGTGGACTAATGAAAGTATAAATTATAAAAAGACAAAGAACAGCTTGCGTGCCGGCGCGGGGCCACTTCGCACGGAAGGTGTTTAGTTGTTTTGTTGTTTGTAACATTCGATAATCGAGTATATTGAAACCTCTCGATAACATTCCGATTTTAAATCGAGAAGTTCTATTTTCGATCGCATCTCGCCGGTTTTATGTCTTCAATTTATTTATTACGCGTTTGGACACGCATTTGATATACTTATATTACACGCAACTGTTTGTTGTGAGGAGATATGTTAGCGTTTATTTTTGGGTTTAAACGTTTAAATTGTTATTTTGTTTGTGTAATACAGAAATCAATTATCACTTACTTCGGTGACAGAAAACATCTGCACACCTGAGAATTATCCATAGTGTTGTCTAAGTAGTGTGAAGTGTACCAAGACGAATTTGGCCAGTGTGGTTCATCTATTAATATCCTTCAGATTATGAGAGGGGATCTGGGCCCAGTTGTGGACAGTTGTGGGTTGAAACAACGATAATAGTATTGTTATTAATAAAATAAAATAATTATTACAATATATACAAGTACAATACATACTCAATATATGTACATTTCCACGCTAATTATCCTCCTCAACATTGCCTAAGATGTTTACCTTTTGCTTAAGAAAAAATAGCGCTTATTAACAAATGATTAATTAATCTGTTGTAACAATGTCACGACACACCTTTTTACAACAGAAAACCTTAATTACATACGTACATGAATTATTCAAGCAGTAATATAAGCCTCTCATTACAAATGATGTAAGAACGTTTCTTCCATACCAAAGACTTCAACGCGCCGCGGTTACATTATGCTGTGTTAACACAAGATAATAATATTATTTAAACCAGATTTAAAATTAACCAGTATCAAAATTAACTTGTGTTAAACCAGGTTAAATTTAATAGCGCTTCCTGAAGTGTTTTTTTATATGTGTATATCCGCAGGACATTTGTTAAGCTTAACTTGTTGTATAACATGTTAACTTTGAAGTTCTTTAAAGTTCTACCATATTATAGTAGTTCAGGTTTTTTCCAATCAGAACCGAACTATCCCAGGTTTAATGAACAAGTAAGATATTTTTGTGAATTGCGTCCGAAACATGGAATTACCTACTTAGAATTTTAACGATCAGGTGGACAGCTGACTTCAAGAAGTTACTCATTGGATTCCTAAGGCTCTGCACCAGTCAGAGTGGTGCAGGGAAAGACCGGTCTTGCAAACGTTGATTAATAGATGGATGCATGCATGGATGAAAGTAGGTATTTATTGATATCAATATGTTTATGAAGATAGATTATTCATAAAACTTAAATTCTTGTACACGTGAGCTAATTCAAATCAGTAATATATACATAATATTAATGTAAATAAATACTGAAAATTTCACATTAATTTGTTTACAGCAACTTTCACGGCATAATTAACCGCTACAGCCAAACACTTCGACCACGAAACTTCAAGAAACCACAAATATCCCTAATTAAATTATATGTCAATCAATTGTTCATTAAAAAGCGCAGAGAATACGCAATCCATCATTCTCCACGCTCGAGGGCCCACGCCCCGGTTGCCATGGTTACCGAATACGTTTCGCTCCACCGCCAAAGACTGGTTGTAACAAAAGTTGGCCACAATAATTGATTTGTATCTCGTACGCATCGGTTGGTGCCAGGTATGTGTGTTGCCACTCTGTAGGGTACTTGGGTCATTAATACCTTTCGGTGTGGGAGCAATTGGACTGATTGGCTAGTCTCGGCTACTGGTGATACACGAGACAGTAATTACACTTATGCCCTATTATGATCGCAGGCACTAAAAATTTTGACTGTGATGGATGCTCACTTTTTTATTGTTTATACGGCGCAGTCTCGCCGTGACAATTAAATTAAATTGTACACCCCTCCATGTTGTTTCTTTTAATATGTCATTGACCAAAGCTTGTCTGCAAGAAATCGCTCTTTCGTGGTAAGACCGCCTTTTGTACTGTGCTTAATGTAAGCATGTTAATGATTTACTTGTGATTGCATTAAAGTATTCTATCAACCTATAGGTACCTATAATACCTTTTATTAATAAAGATACATTGTAGATAAAGGTCAATATTCACCCCCAGCGTCTTAAATAAACACTGTCGAACACTAATTTGTAAAAATTTTAACAATTTTCAGTAATTTTTAGCGTGTTTTAGTATCATGAGACGAGCACCAAACGGGAAGAAGTCACAACAAAATGCGTCCGAAACATCTGCGATATATCACGTTGGCATGAATAAATGGTTTAATTTCTTTGAATTTTTCTTTCTTGTATATTTCTGCACTTCTCCTCCATGTACACTTAATTTGCAAATTCTCACTCCTACTTACGTGCCTTATTCTTCAAAAGAATGACAAAGTATTCTCTGCAGATATTAATTTATGTCACTATATCTTATGTTGAAACAATATATTCCACAACGATACATTTAATGCCTTAACCCAGGTCTTTAAACACTGCGTAGTAATTTAACATGTAACATGGCAAAGTAATAAAGATTAGAGCTATGTTCAGGTGAGGTATGTCAGTTAAAATACAAATTCGAACTACATTGTAGTATGGCATTTGAAATCGGCGTGCGCACCTGGCGGACAACGGACAAAGCTGTCATTTTACTAAACGTACAGCGTCTTTTTACTTTTGACGTATTACTTGCAAAGGTGTCATTTGGATAAACGCGTACCGTCTTTTGGCAAATTATGGGCAAAGTTGTCATTTTACTAAACGCATAGATAGCGTCTTTCGTCTTTTGATGCATTACGGACAAAGTTGTCATTTTACTAAACATGACGTCTTTTGTCTTATGAAACGACGAAAACAAAATATTTTTGATAAATACGAGATGTACTAAGATAACTGCGATTTATTACATCTCTATCAGATGTTATTCAATTAATGGTCTAATCTACAACTTAATGTTATAGGTTCTATTCTATAAACATAAAACGCCAACAATAATTACTTTTAAATGTCTTTCATGCATAGACTTCGATCAGTTACACTTTTAATATGTCTAAATATATAAGATACACAGGCACATGGTACAGTATAGACAGGCAATGTTATACTCGTAAATAAAGGCTTACTACATTCAAATATAAATTCATATTACATTGTGACGTGATTCGGCACCGAGCCGTGCACCTGGCAGCGTTATAGCTGTCATATCCTACGCGTGGGCTACGCACTTGTTAGCGAAGTAACTGAACCACACCGCGATAGGTCCGCATAGGGAGTAATAAACGCTTACCTCTACTTTATTAGATGCTAGGGCTTTGTTAGTGTTATTATGCATCGTCATCGCTCTGTAACTGTCCCACTGCCGGGCAAATATCTGCTCTATGTGATTATATGACGGGTATATAACATAGTCTATCATCCTGGTTAAGTGTGGATTGGATTTGTGGAGGACTCTCAAGTGTGCAAGTTTCCTCGCGACTTTGTCGTCCATCGAAGTAAGTGATGTATCCAGGATTCGAGCCCAGCTCCCCCTGTTCGGGAGTTCAACGTTAAAACTTCTTGGCTATTTCTATTATTCATATAATAAGTAAATATCCTAGACATGTGAGTAACTAGCAAACGGTTACGTTGGTGAGTGGTCACTGTCACCCAGTAATACGAATGCATCACCAAAGTGTTGACGGTCAAGAAACAAAAGATAAGACGGAAAATGCTGTCTCTCTCTCTCTCTCAAATACAGTAGGAGGCCTTTGATAGTTAACTTAAGCAAAAGATGGTCACTAGCCAGGCGGGCTTCACAAAAACATAAAATGACCAGTTGACGACCCGTAGCCAAGTAGTGGTAGTGGCCCTGCCTGCGAAGCGAGGGGTCCCGGGTTCGATTCCCGGCCGGGGCAGATGTTTATGTGACAGATAAATGTTTGTTCTCGGGTTATGGGTGTTCGTGATGTGTAATTTGTGTTGTCCATGCCACCCGCGACACAGGGAATCCTAGTGCGGGGGTATGAGTGTGTTAACGTTTACGTTTAATAAATATTGATAGTAATCATTTATATAATACAAATCACCTCACGCGAAATGCCTACCAAAAAGGACCTGGCCTCTTCCTGCACCTTGGTATGCCGGTATGTTATACGGATTAAGTTCAGCATTCTAGGAGTAAATTTTTAAATAGCTGATTAACGAATAGACGGATCTCTAGGTCATCGTCAGCTATGGACGTTTTTACCTCTAACAGGTATTACCAAGAATATTATTAGCTGTCCGACGTAAATTGTAAAAACAATTCACAATTGATTTTATAGGACCGTTGCAGCAAGCCGGTCAAACAATCTACCATGCTACCATGATACGAATTAAAATGGATAATAGTTGTGTCAAATAGAAGGGATCTGGGGCCAACCTTGTCCGTTAATCAGCAGGATGCAACATTCGATTGGAAGTAAAAAAGGTAGAGACGGTTCTTATGCACTTAATTCTACTATGCATGTACTAATTAATAACGGTTTATTTATACGTAGGTTTCATTCTTGTTGAAGTAATTACAAGTGTGGTAAATACGAAATTGTCAGAAGCGACAACGAATCTCTAAACAGAAAATTAACGTTAGTCTAAACAAGCTATACTAATGTAATTGTATATCCAAATTACCTTGATCAGTGTTAATGTTATTATGCTTATTGTAACATATTTTCAACATATCCCGTATATAATTTTGATGTCATAAAATATATTTAAAACCTTTTTAAAATATTTTGATAAGGAAAAAAGCTCTGAAGTGTATAATAATTATATTATGCTAAGAAAAGAAACCAAATAATACTGTAAATACTAAAAAATACTGAAAATGAAAATACTGAATTTTTTTTGGCGTTAAGAACTTGTAAACATACATTTTACGAGTTGCCGCCGTATACCTACCGACATTTTTTCCTGAAGCATGATTATAAGAGTCAGCAATAGGAATTTTTTTGCTTTAAACATAAATATTAGTAAGATCAAGGTGCTTATTTTCTCAATTAGCGACATAATTACTTATTAGTAATAATAATATTAAGGGAGATGTGAAGTTATTATATTGTTAAGGATTAGAAAAAATACTAATTACCTGTAACAATTAAAACTGCAACATGCAATTATTATAATCTTACGGAATATTACATTTCACGACGGTCAAGTTTCATAATAAAAAATCTAACTACAATTAGCGTTAAACTAACCGGCCTTTTGTTATTACTACAATAACTTAAGAGAACGGTTCTTCCCCGAATCGTAAATTACACCTGTTTACAACCATTGCGATTGAGTAAGTGTTTGATAGTGAAATGTATCACGTTTAAATGCCAAACTGTATTGCAAACTGAAGTTTCCGCGATACCGGATTTTTAATACGACTTTCTCGGTCTGACTCACATCTCTGACACACACAAATCTTTGATAGTATAGCAAACATACGCTTCATGTGTGTGACATTCTGATAGGTTATTTCGATTTTCTATTTGAACGATTACTTACATTTTTTATCCATGCCTGGATCTCTACACTTTTTTAATCTTCAACTTATCTCTCAAATATAAATAATAAGATATTCGCGTTCGGACTATTAGAAATCTCAATTCCAATGCTTGCAATCAAGCATAATAAACACTCAACAATTTATTTATAATAGAATACCATTTTCGCCTCAACAAAAAGTCTTGCTTTACCGCTAGACAAATACAATTAAAATGCGCTTTGTGAAGTCCAAAGTAAATATCAAAGAAGTAAAAAATATTCACCTTGTTCCGAAAAAGTTGTCGTAACTGCACTTCACAGTTATTTCGAAAATGAACACAATTACAAGGTTTTAGTGTACCAAAACAAAAACACATGTCACCTATAAGCATGCATGGTTAAGTCCACTGTTTTCACTCGCACTACCAAACAAGGTCCCAGATGATCACTTACGTCCGTAACATTCGTTTTAGAGTCCCTGGACCCGACTACAATTCCAATCGGATTCGTATTAGAACATGACGCGATATTATTTTTGTGACATCGCGAATTCGAAAAGGGCGCGCGAGAACGCGCGTGTGTGCGTTACAACCTGACTTTAAGCTTGCGTAGACGCAACTGAAATCACCTTGCAAGGCCCACTATACCCGTCTCGCACTAAACCTCTCGTTGTCCTGCTCTAGCGAGCATTGTACCCAGTCCAGTGACTGGCTTACACGGCTGACAATAAATTACGTATAGAATCTAATCAGTTTAATAGATGTGTGATTTTTTTAACGCTGACCGTTTAATGGCACCATGCAATGATCGTGGAAGGAGGAGCATTAATTATCTGAAGGCGATTTGATTGTGATGATTTTAACGCAATGTATGCCTGTTGGAAACTTAATAGTATTCCAGTCTTGATAATATTAAAGCTTTATTACTTATTTTTTAATACCATCTGCAGCTATTAGGTTAATTGTCCTAGGAAAAGATTCAGTCGTGATTATCGTAGATAAAGTAGCTATGTTCAGGTTCGAGTCCAATTAGAAAAAATATTTACAACCAGGTTGAGAAATATTAACTGAAATTTCAATCTTATATAAAGATTTCACTCATTCATTCATTATCTAAACATAATAATATAGCTTTATTTGATCGATATATACGATATATAACAAAGATATTTAGAAAAAGTATTATAATGCCCCTTGAACAATAATCTTCAATTTTCTCTGTGTGTCTGTTTATCAGAGCATTTGTTCTCGCTAATCTTAGAAAAGGCTTCACTTATTTGTATTGCAGTAAGCTTGGGGTAATATTTAGTTTTCGTTTTATTTCAATCGGTCTAAAAATTAAAAAAAATTGACAATTAAAAAAATCCTATCAAAACTTTTTTCAGTATGGATGGGTACCAGCCAGAGAGGTACCAGGAAGGCAGATCAGTTTGTAACTTTTTTTTCAGATCAGTTTTTTACGTTTTTTTATTACCTACCTCCATCCTCCATCCATGTGTCTAAAGTAACACGAAATTACCCAAACAAAGCAATGTCATTAATTTCATGTCACAATCGTGTGAACGGAGAACAAAATATATTTATTTATCACTGGTTTCAGCCAGGATTCAAATACGAGACCCTTACTTTTGCGGACATAGTCAATAATTATTAAATACTTATATGTATTATATTACATGGGCTTTAGTTTTATGAAAAAAAAAATGATTAAATAAATAAAAATAAATAGTCATCTAAGCACAATGACTCGAAGATGGCCTATTCCAACACTGATATGCAAATTAAATAACATTACAGACAGGTCTAAAAGCAAGAAGCAAAAAACCAGACAAACACTAAACAAATTATTTCCAAAGGCCGTTGCATTCAGTAGCGATTAATCTAACAATTAGCTTCGCTACCTAATCCGAACAGTTTGAAAGGCTAGCTAGATTATATCGATTCACGCGACGTAATTCGGTCACCGGCGTCTTGCCTACTTCGTTTTCTTGTGTATTTTCCAATTAACGTCACCTGTTTTACTGTCAGCGAATGAGCGAGTAAGCGGATAGTAAATAATAACGCTTTACTCAAAGTCCCACATAATGATTCCAGGTGTGGTGGGTGACATGGACAACACAAAGAACACACGCAGCCAGATCTTTAAAGTCACCATTTCATTTTCCGCCATGCGGGAAATCGAATCAAAGAACTTTTAAGAACAACAACTAATAGGATTTACTATTACTAACTATCCCTGCCTCAGCCCTGATAGCTAATAACGAACGAACGAACGATCGGTCACAGTTGTCACGGGCGGCAACGGAAGGAAAAAATATTCGACTGTCAGTTCGGCATGATAAGAGTTGTCAAAAATGTTTCATCTTTTTGCATTGACTTATTATAAATGTCTTTTTGGTATTTATTCGTCTACGCAGATAAGAGACAAAAATCAGTTATGAGATGTAAATTACATTTAAAAGTTTACCTTTTATATGTAATTGGATAAAAAACTACTTAAGCTGGCGGTTCACGGCCGGACAGGAGACCGAGACAGGAGACCGCGACCGTCACTTTGTATAGGCGCGACAGAGTGTCTCGGTCTCGGTCGCGAGTTGTCGCCTATACATTGCCTATGGTCAAGTGCCGGTCGCGGTCTCCTGTCTCGGTCGCTTGTCGCGGTGTCAGCCGCGAACCGCCAGCTTTACATAAAAAAGACGCAGACAAGCACGTACCAAAAGAAATTATCAAGTTTATAATTGACCTTCGGGTGACATGGAAAATGGAAACGTCCTATCGCTTATCGCAACCTCTCAACCGGTGAAGCACAATAGAATACATCAATAAACTAGGTGTTTTACAAGTGATAGAAATTTCCCATCAGATCATATATTCAGCCTCCGCAGTAAGGATAAGATTACCAACAATAGCGTTTATAAAATGTTAAACGGACTGGGAGCTGAGTGGCAACACGGCCCACCTACGCATTTATATTGACAATGTTTTATAAACAAAGTGATAATAATACTGTGAATACAAGCTGTTAGCAGAGACAGTTTAGTGTCAATGTGGGTTCACGCAAGGGTCCGGTTTCGAATCCGGGTTTATAGGTAGTAGAGCCTAGAGTTCGTCCAGGGTAGACCCACCGTAATTGTTTTAACGGCAATTGTGTTCCGGTTTGAAAGATGTGGATCCGGTTACACATTTTTAGAGACGACCATCTCAGTCCTCAAGGGTAGCAACACTCCTGTGATCGAATTAGAAAGAGATTTTTAACAATTAGTTACTGACTCTACTAAAAGTTATATTATTGTAAACCAGTTATATTATGTTGAATGTTATTAACGTATAATTTTGCATACAAACAGCAAGAATGCTAGTGGATTTTATGCAAAATATCGCATCGTATAATATGAATTTTAATATTAATAATATAAAGCTATGAATAATTCGATTGTAAACATAAACAATAATTGCGTAACGCGGCTTTGAATCAGCTTTATGTGCCGTGCAAATAAAATACACAACTCATAGCCTCACATAAGGATTCCTTGTGTCGTAAGTGCCATAGACAACACGTAATAACAATAACACCCACAGAAACAGAAATGTAAATTCATCATTCAAATGTTCGCCCGCTGAAAATGGAACCCAGGACCATTTTAACAGCAGTGCGGCCCGCTAACCATTGCGCCATATTTATAATATTAGGCCGTATTAGGGCAGTCCATACACCGATCGACGGCCGTAGAAGGCCGGTCTGCTTTGCCGAACTACGCCTACAGGATTAGGTATATTTTAAATATTATTAATAACTCATTAATAATATTCTACTACTACTATACTAGTATCTTTTCGCAAAGTACAGGTTTTACCACCTGTTCAAGTTAGCACTTTATGCTTTCTCCTTCTCCAGAGATTTTGAATACATACATTATTGAAAACCACCGTAAATGGAACAAAAATAAAAAAGGATAATGTTTATCCTAATGATACAAGCAAAGACGTCCAATATTGTAATTTATTATAATTCTGAAAATAAGACTTCTATAACGCTGGCGAGAAGCGAGAAAAACGAAACTAACTGGATCCAGACAACTTATTATAACTCCATAGATGGCAGACGAAGCAACCGTAAAGATCAGGCTTCGATTCCCGGCTCGGGCATGCAATAGCTTTATGGTTTAACAGCCACATTTCACTCATTTCGTATTCCGTTCGGATTTTCTCAACTCGAAACAAGTTAGGTAGCACAGGCTATAATGAGGCTAAATAAAATATGTATGTATTTACAAAGTGTTAGTTGATACTACAAATAGGCTTTTTATTCAGCTGCTTTTGATAAAAAAGGTACGAGTTTTAAATTGATATTTACGTCTGGTGACAGGCTAAGTGTTAGAAAATGGTAAAATATTGCGCAATATAGGTAGCGTATTGGACTTTAAGGGTCCGTAGGTAAAAAACAGATGTAAAACCATTCCAGAAAATATACAAGAAATGATGACGACGTATAAAAATTAGTCATTTTAAAAGCAAACGGGTACTTACGATTTTTTATTATTCTACTGATGTTTAAATCCAATTAAATCCAACAAAATAAAAATCGTGAGAACCTGTTTGTTCTTAAAGTGTCTGCAATGATATAAGTTTAAAGTCATAAAATTAAATACTCCTTATACAGTCATATAATTATGTGTGTTATTCTTAGTCATAATACTCATAATGCGCTACGTAGGTACTACGAAAGTAAAAGTCGAAAAGGGGAAAAGTATGACTTCGATATAGTTTTAATATACATAATATTGGATGACCGAGCTTTGCTCGGTATTTTTTTTTATATAAATTGTGTTTTTTGGAAATTATATTTAAGTACGAATAATAATATTAAGAGGACACAAATAATATAAATAAACAATTGATTTTCATTTAACAACGCCATCTATTCTGCTGTTGTGTCGTTAAAGCAATTACGAGTAGTATTAGTATAGTAGTATTATTATTCGCCAATCGCCAATAGATGTCAGGAAGAGTCATATTTTTCAGTTTAAATTGGGACTACAAAAACACGGACAAAATGACATTTTCTAAAAATGATTCCTAGCTAGATCGATTTATCGTCCCCGAAACCCCCTATAAACTAAATTTCATGAAAATCGTTGGAGCCGATTCCGAGATTCCAATTATATAAGTATATATATATACAAGAATTGCTCGTTTAAAGTAATAAGATAAGATAATAGGTGACTTAAAAAACGTATTTTTGAAAGTTCATCTCTAAAGAGGTTGGGGGTTATATTGTACTAGTAGGTAGATATCAAAATAAATTTCGATCCATTTATTTGCAACTTGAAGTTAAATAAGTATTTTAAAGTAAGCCCAAGCTCAGCTTTTCAAAAGTTATCAGATACTAGTAAGCTCAGCCTCGCTTCGCTTTGGGAAACTACTTTTTATATAAATAGCCGGCAAATGAGTTTCGGGCCACCTGATGGTAAGTGGTCAGAATACCAAAGACATCACCAAAACTTTGCAAACCGAAAAAAAGAAGAGGAAAGAAATAAATTGTTACGGAATAGTTAAGTATTTTAATCCGACTCACGCTCTACACATTAATATAGGAAGTGTGTGATTACGTGTTAACTAACTTGTCACATAACTACTTATTGGGTCCTTAGGTTTTCATTATAGTAAGTAACGATATCATTAAGATATTATTAAATGAGAAATGATGAAGTATTTGGAATTGGGCCTTGGGTAAAGTTAACACTGAAAGTAATGTATGGTTGTCTGATTTTACCTGTTTAGTAATTTGAAACTTTTTTCTGGGGTGTTAAAGTCCCGGGACGTCCAAGGACTTTAATTGTTTAGTGTCTCTAGTCCCGGGACTTTAAAATTATTCGAGACTTCGCAAATCTTAAGTGCTTAAAAAATTAATGTCACTTAATTTGATTGTATAAATAATGCCATACACTCACAGCCCTTAGATTTGCCAGTACCATGGGTTTCATAGACAACACACAAAGACACACACACACCCAGAATTATATTTAAATATACAAGTCTCCGTCTCAGTCAATCTTACCCCTTTGAAAGACAGCCCGGCATGGTAACCACTGCACCATACGAACCATCATTTAAAGTTCTTAAAACATTTGAAAGCGAAGAAGGTTAAAAGCTTTTTACAGTGCATAGATCCTGATAAGTCATTTACGATAAGACATTTATACCTCATGGTACTTAATTATCCATCTCTACTTGACTCCATATAAAGGGAATATTACAATTTGTAATACAATGCGTTGCGCAGAGCTGACGTTGGGGCAAAAACTGGCGTTGGGGCAAAAACTGGCCGCGCCCCAAATGGAGCAACGGGGCTGTTGACTCCACTCCATGTGCAGTATTGCAACGACGTGTAATTGCAATTCTGATTGTTGGTGGCTTCGATATAAAGAAAGACTTCGGTTTGGAAAGAAAATTTCTATTTGAACGACTGAAAAAGTTACCTCTTTTTGTCATCCAAAGAAAATATCTGGTCTTTTACAGTTCTGGTATTTTACGGTTCTGGTAAATGCAATATAACTATTTTAGAGATTCATTTTATTGCGGCAAACAAGGAGACGGAGTTTAAGAAGTGTCTTTAACCATTTTGTATCTTAAAAAGGCACCTTTTAAAATGATTCATAACAAGAAATATGTACCTACACGAATAAAATGATTTTGTATTTTAAGTTCAAATAGTTATCGTCACTCTTGGACTTCATTAAGTAAACTACTTGAATATGATGCAGAAGAAACAAAGTTGAGACCTCGATTGTTAACTGCCTTCTCCACGAAGAAGTGACACATAGGTACCTACTAAGAAGAGAACCAACAGTCCGATATACATATGTATAAGAATATTATAACGCTTAATTTGATGACCCCGGTAGCCTAGTCGATAAATCGGTCGCAAAGCGATGCTTGGGTTCGATTCCGTGCAGATAATTATTACAAAGATAAGTTTTAGTTCTTAGATTGGGGCGTGATATCTTATTATTTTTGTCCATGTCACCTGTCACAGGGAACCATTGTGTGGGTAAGAGTGTGTAAGCGTTTTTATTGAATTCTAGACAAAGGTCTTCATAACACCATTGACTTTTCTCATCGTGAAAAATGATCTAAGTTGTGGGACCTATGATGGTAATAATGGATTGAATTAAATTAAATATATTTTCATTTTCAATTAGCATATTAATCCAATAAGTTTGCGTTTAAAACGCCTATTATCTTTTAACGCATATTTTATTGGTGATATTAAATTAACGCCCGTACCAATGGCTAAATTAAGTTTTGGGCAGGTGTCGAGAACATTCCGTTATCAACGAACGCTATACGATCACATACTTCTTTCTAATATTAAAGTTATGTTACATAAATCATATGTTTATTAGCAATAACATCGTTGAAATCAACTTGATTATGAATAGACGATTTGTAAGAATGATTTAAGCGACAAATTCGAAAAAAGTTGTTATTTCAGATCAATGATTGGCATGGCATTATTCAGATATTATTATGTTAAAAAATGTTAACATTAAACGTTAAAAACTTATACATTATTACATAAAATCTGTATTGAGGGTACTTATAAATTCAATTTATTATTATTATTAGATTTTTTACGGTTTGGCTGTGCGTTACTTATAGCTAATTTCAGAAACGTCTAACCGACTTGGATGCTGTTTAAAGTGATGTATTTTAGAAAGCTTTGAATAAATTTTGTGGTTTTTAATTCAGTTCACAAATAATAATTATAGATAAATAACATAGATAGATATATCAATTTATAGAATCCCATTTTTACATCTTTTGAATGTGGGTACTAAGTCATAGGTGTTTTGAAGCGACGGCAGTTACTAGTAACCAATAAAACTCTGCTACTTTCTCAAGAGCTTATTTTAAGCTTTGACTAGAAATGACCAAATCCGTTTGAAAGCCGATTGAGATCTACATCACCGTATTTCCATAAACACGCCGAAACGTCCAAATGACTCAACCGCCTCAAGCTGCGTACGCGCAACAAATTTCATTTTAACCTGTGAAAGTACCGATAACTATTCAATGGTTACCGTTAACGTGCCGAATATCCGAAAGATCCGAAACAATAAAATTGCCGGCCACGCCCCCTGGGCGGCGCTACATAAATCACACAAAACACAATTACACGAGATTACATGTAACACACGCGTGTAATTAAAAACGGTTGTAATTTAACCTGTCGAATATTACCAATACTTAGCGGACCACCTAGGGATATTGGTATTTTTATCTATGTTTAATATAAGTTTGTCGGTTGCACATCTGCTGACTGCTCTGGTTCGACCCACCATAAATGTAACACACATTTGTTTTATTTAAATGATTTGTTACAAAATTATCTTCTACATGGTGTTAATACTGAGTGTACTGTATTTGTATCATAAAATGACTTTGACATTCGATTGATTTGATTTTTTTTGTTGGTTTCACCCTTTGCAGTTACGAGTACCACACACAAAATACTCAAACAATATAAAAGTGGTTTCGTCTCATCAAAACTTTGTTCATAGATTACCTCCTTTGACTTTTCTGTTTCCATCTGGTGGCTCATGATCTGATGGGAATTTAAGAAATAACTGTCGCCTATAGGCATTGACTTATTATTCATCATCATCATCATCATCACAACCCATAACTGTCCCACTGCTGGGCACGGGTCTCCTCTCACAGTGTGAGGGGTATAGGCCATAGTCCACCACGCTGGCCAAGTGCGGATTGGTGGACTTCACACAACATTGAGAACATTATGGAGAACTCTCAGGTGTGCAGGTTTCCTCACGATGTTTTCCTTCACCGAAGCAAGTGATAATTAAATATTAATACGCACATAATTTTTGAAAATTAGTGGTGCGTGCGGGGTTTGAACCCGGACCCTCCGGTTCGGCAGTCCAACGTTCAACCACACGGCTATCACTGCTCGACTTATTATTACTTTATATTTATTATTATTAGTAATAATAAGACAATGGGTTTACATAAAACATTAAACGGAACAGGAACACTCTCAACAAAAACAACAAGATTTTGTTTTCTTTCATGAGCGTGTGTTGTTGTTGTGTGTGTGTGTGTGTGTGTGTGTGTGTGTGTGTGTGTGTGTGTGTGTGTGTGTGTGTGTGTTGGTATTCGTAAGGTTTTTTCGTAGTTTCATTTGTAAGCCCACTACCAACTAACGGTCGTCAGAAGTAGTTAAATAACTGTAGGTTAAATTTTATTAGGATTAAACGCCAAAAAGCGTTGCACATTATTTATTCCGTTATGCTATCCACCAGAGACATACGATTATGGCCGATAAAGTGTGAAGCGAATTATTTATTCCCGTGTTAACATAATACGTGGTAATGTTGCTATTAAATTATAATGACAGTTTTAAAACTTCGCGTAGGGCGTATTTTATCTGTAGACACTTTGTGTTTTAGTACCGCTTCGTCTAATTGTGAATTTCTTTGTTCATTTAATGATACTATTTATGTTTGTTATTTGTTGTATTTTATTTGTGTATTAATAACAAAATTAATAAATTACTAAAGTTTTAAAATAAAATTATAATTATTAATTAATTAGATATGATAGTTATAGCCAGCCGGTTTGAACGTTGGGCTCTCGTACAGAGGAGTCTCGGAGGAGGAGGGTTCGAATCCCACAAGCACCTCTAATTTTTAAAAGTTTACGCGTATTAGAAACTAATAATTACTTGATTCGACTTCATTGATTGACCTGCACACCTGAGAGATGAAAAAATGAAAAAAAATGAAAAATCTCTTTATTCATAACTTATGGACAACAAAAATGAAATTAAAACACACTAGCTCCCACACTAGGATTCCCTGTGTTGTGGGTAACTAGGATCATAACCCACTCGTTCATTACTCGTTTTATGGTGAAAGTATACAAAAAATTAAGATTAAACTTATGGTAGATTGGTAAACATAATTTAATTGCTTACTCTAAGTTGATGAGTTTGTGTGTGTGTGTGTGTGTGTGTGTATGTGTGTGTGTATGTGTGTGTGTAGTGTGTGTGTGTGTGTGTGTGTGTGTGCGTGCATGTGTGTGTGTGTGAGGTATGTGGAATGTGCGTGGTCTTAAATATAATATATATGCTAAGTGCTATGGATTAGTTTTTCAGTATCATTGTAAGTAATACTTAGGAGCCATTTAGTCAATTTATTTTTACATATATAAGCTGTATTGTGTAATATATTCAAAATTCGGTTTACTTTTCCATATATTTTAGGTCCAAGATATCTATAGGTTCGTTTAGACGATTTTTTATTAGTTTTTACGGATGGCCAAGAAATCTTTCTTTGTGATCGATATGAAATTTTTACAGAGTGGATAGAGTTTTTATGAAACCGGAGTATTAGCGCTAGAACATATAGTTGTCGTACTCTTAGGAGTTCCAGTTCAGAGTAAAGAGAATCAGTAGAATATCGGTAGGGTTTATTGAAAGCGACCTTGAGTACGTTTCGTTGTGCCCGCTCTAGTTGGAGGAAGTGTGTGCTGTACGCAGCGCCCCAGCTTACGATACAATAATTCAAAATACTTTGACACAATGCGTAATATACAATTTTTATAAGAGCGTAATCAGCTATTTTGCTAAGTCTTTTGAATATATAGATTAGTTTTCTCATTCTTACTGTAATTAACTGAATATGTTTTTTCCAATTGAGATGCTCATCGATTATTACACCTAAATATTTTACACTATCTGTTCTTTCAATGGTTGGGCAATCACAGCTAGTGCTTATGAGTTGAGTGTGATCGTGTAGATTTATTTGGATATAGGTTGGAGCAGATGATCTTTTTGAGGAGCTAAAACAAATGTATTTTGTCTTTCTGGCGTTTATGGTAAGTAGGTTTTCTTGCATCCATATTGATATCTTATTCATTACAGTTTCTGCTGCATTTCTTATTTCTGTCCAAGAATCACCATGTAAGATTATAGCTGTGTCATCTGCGTACGATATAATAGTCGAATTTGGGATTTCTAGTCGATACAGGTCATTTATATAAGTAAGGAAAAGAGTAGGCCCTAAGACACTACCTTGCGGCACGCCATAGGAGACCAGTGAAAGATCACTTTGATACGGGCCAATTTGAACTTTTTGTTTTCGGTCATGTAAGTATGATTGAAACCATTGGAGAGGAATGCCACGAACTCCCAGACACTCTAATTTTTTTAAAAGTATTTTATGAGAAACCGTATCGAAAGCTTTAGCAAGGTCAATATATACGCCGATACACTTTTTCCCCACATCCAGATGAGAGGCAAGGGTCTCAGTCATCAGGGAAACGGCGTCGTCCGTCGATCTATGTTGCCGAAATCCAAATTGATTATTAGATAGGAGGTTTTCCTTTTCTAGATAATGAAGCAGTCTCTTGTTAACAATTTTTTCAAGAATTTTAGATATAGATGTCAGGAGAGAGATGGGCCTATAGTTGGTAGGTTCTATTGAATCTCCTTCCTTATATATTGGGTGAACGCAGGCTACTTTTAATTCACTGGGTACAATACCTGATGTTATGCTTAAATTGCACAAGTAACTTAAAGGAGCTGACAAAGTAAATTTAGAATTTTTTAAAATGGAATTATTAATATTATCCCACCCGGGTGCCGAATTAGATTTTAGATTGGTTATGATTGCTGAGATTTCCACTTCATCAGTAGGACTTAAATAAAAAGATTTGTGGGAAGAAACATCTATTTTGACGCCATCAGCCAGTTCTTGTTCAGATTTATTTAATTTGGCGAGGATTGATTTTGCAAGGTCAGATCCTATATTACTAAAGTGTTGGTTAACTTTATTTATAGATATATACGGATCATGTGAGCTAAGTAATAGATCTGTGTTACGAGTATGTTCATTTTTAATGTTGCATATACTTTTGATGCTTTTCCAAATGAGCTTGTTGTTCCCTTTACTGTCGCGAATTTGTTTTCTATCGTAATCGTCTTTTAAAGAATTGAGTAGATTATTACACGTGTTCCTGTATTTCTTATAATCATTTTGAATGACAAGGTCTTTGACATGTTTTCGAGCCAAGCAGTGAAGAGCATCCCGTTTACGAATGCATTTGAGAAGACCAGGGGTAATCCATTCCTTACGGATGTCATGTGAATTCCGAAAAGTAGTCGTAGAGGTGTTTGTCAAAAGTATGTTAGTAATGATATCAGAAAATAATTTAAATGCACTAGAAGTGTCCGAACACTCATAAATAGGAGACCAGTCAGTTTCGTTAATTTCGTCAGATATATTTTTGAAATTTATTTTCGTTTTTATTTTTGTTGCTGGTTTTTCACGTTCAGCAATGGAGCAATCCTTGTCATCTATAGCAATAATAAGAGTATCGTGATCTGTGATATCAGAGGCACATACCAGCACACGGGACGGAGAATTTGATTTAATCATAGCGTGGTCTAGACAAGCCTCATACCGAGTGCCAAAAAGGTGCCCAGGTAGAAGCCCGTAGTGCATTACCAGTTCTAAATATCTTTCCGCTTTGGGATCAGACGTTCCTTCTTTAATATCAATGTTCAGATCACCCGTGAGAACTATAGTATTATTGACATGACGTTTCAGACGTTCCTCTAGAGACAGCAAAAAATTGTTAATATTGTGATATGATGGAGATCTATACAGGGCAAAAATCGTAATATCCTTCTCTATTTTTATCTCTAGGCAGTTAGCGTCACTAAATATTGGCTCTTGTATCTCAATGTTAAGATTTGTTTTGTGGTATATAGTAATTCCATCATTTTGGTTGCGATATTTCATAGAGAAATGTGAATTATATTCATTTAGATGAATAGGGGCCGAGTTGTCACTAAGCCAGCATTCAGTCAGTATTATAATATCAGGTAAGAAGCCCAGTCTGGATAGGAAAACTGTAAAGTTGTCGAAGTTTTTATTAATACTTCTAATGTTTTGTGTTATGATTGTTAATTTTGAATTCGAGGTACCTAGTTTTAATTTGCAACTTTCAGGAATATACACATATTCACTCCGGACAAAAGAAGTGTTATCGATTTCGTTTAACAATACTTGATTATCGAATTTTAAATATTATAATAATAAATAAATGACCACAGCACATTAATATGTCGACCATTGTAAGTACTATTAGTATTACATAACTTATATTAAATAATAATTTACACTTTATATATTTATGAGCAAAGAAATAATTGTTTATCGCTGGTATTGACAGTGGAGTATTTGTGTGAGTGTGTGTAATGTGTGGTATGTAACACATATATAATTTACAGGTTACAAAGTAGTATTTTAAGATAATTAAATGCAAATACAATTTGCTACTGACATAAGAAACATAGTAAGTACTGCATGAGCACTGCAATAAAAGACCACAGCACATTAATATATTGACCAATGTAAGTGCTATTAGTGTTACATAACTTTTTTTAAATAATAATTTGCACTTTATGTATTTAAGAACAATGAAATAATTGTTTGTCGCTGGTATTGACAGTGGAGTATTTGTGTGGGTGTGTATAATGTGTGGTATGTAACAAAAATATAATTTACAGATTACAAGGTGATATTTTATGAGAATTAAATGCAAATACAATTGGCTACTGACATAAGAAACATTGTAGTAAGCACTGCATGGTATTTTTTTGGAAAGGCTATATAAATTATAATGGACTATAATGTATGCTATGTAACAAGAATTAAATTTAGTGATAACAGAATAATATTTTATAAGAAATAAATGCAAAAGGCTACTGACATAAGAATCATTATTGTTAACACTGCATGGTAGTTTTTTAGAATGAGTATATAATTTATAATGGACCACAATGTATGCTATGTAACATAAAGTTAATTTAATGGTAACAAAGTGATATTTTATAAAAAATAAATGCAAATGGCTACTGACATAAGAATCATTAAGGTTAACACTGCATGGTAGTTTTTTAGAATAAGTACATAAGTTATAATGGACTATAATGTGTGCCATGTAACAAGAATTTAATTTAGTGGCATCAAGATGATATTTTATAAGAAATAATTGCACATGGCTACTGACATAGGAATCATTATAGTTAACACTGCATGGTAGCTTTTTAGAATAATTACATAAGTTGTAATTGACTATAATGCATGCTATGTAACTAGAATATAAATTAATGGTAACAATGTGATATTTAATAAGAAAGAAATGCAAAAGGCTACTGGTATAAGAACCATTATAGTTACCCCTGCATGGTAGTTTTCTAAGATAAGTATACAAATTATAATGGACTATATACAATGTACAAACAAATTCAAAACAACCTAGTCATATTTCACATGAGAGCTTACGTAGGACTTCTTCTGACTCGATATGCACGCGGGCCATGTTATCATCTTTGCGTATGTAAATTTTGCCATGGGAACTCCAGCAATACTTATAACCATTTGATGATACAAATTCACGCGCCAGGTAGAAAAGCCTTTTCCCTTTCGCTGTGAGATTCTCGGAGACAAAAACTGGTGTGCGGATCCCTTCAATGCCTAGGTGACCTGCATGCAGCTTATCATTTCTATGTAGTTTGTTAAAGGACCTGACGCTTATCGCTGATCGCTTGACGCTGATCTCCATAATGTTCTCAAAGCTGTGTGAAATTTACCAATCCGCACGTGGCCAGCGTGGTGGACTATGACCTGTACCCCTCATTGTGATAGGAGACTCAAACCCAGCAGTGTGACAATTATGGGTTGCTATGATGATGATGATTTACTTTGAATAAAGAATGGACGTATTTGGAGTGCTTAGGGCTCTTCAGTCTTAGATTCAAATCAACTTCCTCTGCTCGCAAACAAAATGTAATACCTACTTAAATAATATCTAATAATAATAAATATAGACCCGAGAACAAACATTTATCAGTCATAAATTTCTGCCCCGCCAGGAATCGAACCCAGGACCCCTCGCTTCGCTGGCACGGTCACTACCAACTAGGCTACGGGGTCGTTTAAACCCCTATATGAGTGCACTTAAAAGGGATACAAAGTTTGTTCGTCACGTATGAATATGTTTATGTATTGGGCAACAGATGACGACACATAAGTGAGTGTGCAAGGGCCCTAATAAACACGGGATTTAGTAAAAAGCGGCCAAGACTCAATTATCTATACGACCAATTGTCCGAAGCCCGAACCAATAAAATTAATCTGAACACAACCGACGCCATTACGTACGGGACCGTATTAATCTCGAAGCGTTGATTAGTAAAACTATAAAAGCGGAAGTATCACAAGAATGCGGTTAATGAGAGACTGAAACCCGATTTTATGGTTGATCGTTAAAATGGCCGACAATTGTCTAATTGTTACCTACCGTGCAACACCGTGAGAAGACGGTAGTCGACTGACAGAGAAAGCGAAGACTGACATTTTATAGCGTCAACTGACTTCTAAATTCAAATTGTAATCGGAACAACGAATCGCTTTTAAGTTCCAATTTCAAAAAGGAATCGAGTGTATTTAAACGAACAATTCTCGCGTTTACGACTGTACGTGTTCCTTCAATTGTTTATGACCGTTAAAGGTGATATAAATAATGATATACTAACAAAATGAAGACAGTAAAAATATGAACTTATCTGATCATTAAGAAGCTTAAAAACATTAAGTTTTATGTTTATTGCAAGCGGTCAAAAAGTTGGCTTTTGGACTGGTACAATGATGTTAGTAATTTTTTTAATGCTTCCTTAATCATTTAAGATTAAATTTGTAAGTAAAAGTGAAAACATACGGCTCGATATTGCGTTTTAATTTCAATGTGTTGAATTAAGTAAAGGTAAAGAAAAATATTATAATTCAAAAATATATAATTGCAGTTGACTTTAATTTATGTAATCATATAATTTGTCAATTAAATTACATTTGTGACTTAATGAAATGAAGTAATTTTAACCTGTTTTGAACCCACCGTATGCGATGCGTATTGTTGAAGTGCATCTCTGTGTTATAAAAGAACTGAAAAGGGCTTAGGATAGTTTTAATGGCATTTTGTCGTTTTCCGATTCCACTATGTGCGAAGTCGGGCGCAGAAACTAGTTCAAAATAAGTTATCAAATCCTTTTGTTTACGAAAATGTCATAAGAAAGCTTGCCTTTTGTTATACATTTCAAAGTAAGAGCTTGTTGATACTTTATATTCTTTATAAAGGTTTAAGACGTTCTATAAAACGCGTCGATAGTAAAATAATGTCCATTTACGACCTTTAGGGTCACCGATGTATTGACGACTCTTTTGGTTTTCTTCATCTTCATAGACGACAGTAGGTAATCGCTTACCATCACCCCGTTTGATTAATCATTAATAAACACAAACGTACATTATATTAATATAGTGTGTAAATGAGGCATATTTTTAGACATACAATGTACAAAAAGCAAACCAGTCGGAACTTTCAAACGTCCACAGTTCGTAAGCGACATTGAATGCGAATGCGACAATACGTCGACAAAGCGACAAGTAGCGGGCGACGGCGACGCTGCCACTTGTCGGCTTAATTGGACGTTCTTTCGCTTTCCGACGCGACTGTACCGACAGATACATATGCAGGGAGCAATAGTAATTTGTTATTGCATGTACTAGGGATTTCTGTTGAAATCTTGTATCTGCATTTACGCTCATTCAAATAGTTCATATACTTGCGAATTGTGTGGGTAATTCTAAAGTTTTTGAGCACCAGTAGTGGCTCAGTGGATTGACCTAGTTAACTTCTAGTTGAAGGCAGTGATAGAAGAGTTGTTCAGAAGAATGTCGCCTTGTCTGGATTTGAAGTGAAAAACTTAAACATTGAAGGTGTTTTGTGGATTTGAGATAGCAAACGAGCATGCAGCACCACCTTTCCGCTGCCGCATATGACAACTGTGACCGACACAGAACAAGATACAAATCGGGACTAGGATAGTTAGTCCGGTTAGCAGAGGGTATTATTAAAAGAACGTTAGTTGGTCAGAATGTTAGTAGGTATGAGGACTGGGGCAGGGACTGTTAGTGATAGTTAGTCCTGATAGACGTACTTAGTAGTAGTCCAGTTAGTAATAATTAGTAAGAATCTCGCTCTAATTCGGTCACAGTTGTGTTGCATGCAACACTTGAGGACGAAGGTGGTCGCCTCTATAAAAGTGTAATCGGCTAGTTTGTTCTTGGAAGGCTTGCGTGGGGACACAGGTCGGTCACGTAGAGGTTTAAGATAATTATTATCAGTAATTAAATGACAATTAAATTAATAAAAAAAAACTTTACTTAAATAAATTCACGTAAAATTAGTGGTCCCGACAGTCCAAATTCTTTATTATTACGACAAAAATAACTAATAAGAATTTAAATTATTGTTTACTTAGTTATGAAATTTTGCATACAAAACTATTATCTACCGAATTTTAATGTCAGTGAAATACAGTTATGATTGATAAGACTTGTAACAAATTATTCATATCAAGTAAAGTTTTTGCAAGAACTCGATCAAGGTTACAGATATATTATTAATACTTTTTAGCCAAGCCATTCTGAACTCTATGTTTATGCATTTAAAAGTATTCAGAAGCGTCTTTGTGACATGTATCGGTAGTATGAAGTGATTGCAGGTTACAAACTTGTTTAAAGACTTAATTTGACGTTTGGTCAACAATTCGGGACTTCCAGGAATTGTTTAAGCGACGTTTTGTGGGTGGTTATTAACGAAAGCTCTGAATTTTGTAAGCTTTTGGAAATAAAAGCCATTCTACAAATTGATGGTCTCATTTCTTGATCGTGGTAATGTGGTACGTGAAAGTGACCATCAGGCTCTTTTTGACAACTATGTACATAAAACACATTATGTATTTAATATCAATGTAAATACATTAATAATAACACTTCAAAATTTTTTGAAGTCAACGTCTTTCAACATTAGTAATGTTGTAAAAATAGTTTAAATTGAAATTATTTAAGTTGAAATAGTTGTGTTATCAAATAATTTTAAGACTATAAAATAATTTTAATTAAATTTAAATAATTTTAATTAATTTTATACTTAACAAAGAGTGACATTCGTTGCCGAGCAAGGTTTGCCGGGTTCATTTCCTGGCCAGAGTGGGTACTTATCTGTTAAACGGAGATATCAATTCTTGGGTCATGAATATACCTAATTGTTACGTCATATAGGTAGGTATTAGGGAACTCATTTTAATTTTATAAAAAGATGAATACAAAACAATACAACACAATATTATACTTTACTGTATACACTGAACAGACCAAAAAATACAGGTCACAGAGATGTACAGTAAATAATTAACAAGCTGACATAAGTTCCTTAAAACATAGTTTCTACTTATAATGTTTTTCTGCATCAATTAGGTACGTACATAAGTTCTCTCCCTCCTTTCATGTGTGAGTGAAAGAGAAACACAATTCGTCTTTGTTTTCTCTACGCTTCATGGCTCACGAACACAAATAGCTTATTCGCACAGTTTTTACACCTAAACATCAACAAATGAGACGATTACATGCACTGTTACCTTCAATTGTAAAAACATACGCGTGCGGCCAATCTACTACTACATAATTTAGAATTAACCTAATCGCCCTTCGATTTTCTACCTTCCCACTACGTAATAAGGTTTAAACTCAAACGATATACATTTACATTGTGCGCACCGAAGTGTGAAAACCTAACCAATTTTGGTATGGAACGCGCTAGGGTGTCGCTGGTTAATTGTCCTGAAAATTTTATACACTTAATTTGTAAGGCTACGGTCGGCCGCTCGTGTGGAACGCCCCTTATCGTGAGTTAACTTGTTAACACTTACCAATTTGTTAATAGTTATAATTATGTTAATGGTTAGTTGTATCGTTAACATTTTAATTCTTGTAGCGATTATAATATGATTCACTAACAAGCTTTTTGTTACGTTTTTGATCTTTCGTAACATTTATGCTCCTTCAGTGGACTTAATAGGTGGTTGATGTTAACTTGTTGCTCATATTCACCCTTGGCCACCATGGGCATCATCGTTGCGTTGCCAACCGCCAAGGAAGCTGGTAACCATCATCATATCTGTCTCTCCGTCACTATCGGGTTTTAAGAGTAGACTGGTAGGTAACCAGTGTGGAGAAAATTGTTCAAATTACCATCATCCAAGTACCATGAGGATTAAACCGGGTGGTACACAGTGAACTCCAACGAGAGTCGATCAGCTAGGTGCACCAAGCGCAGAGGAATTTGGCGTAAATTCAAGCATGAATGGAGTTACATTCACCAACACAACAGCTTCTTTCATACAGAAATCCACATACCCTTTGTAACATTCTAAATTTCAGAGAGAAACCACATAGGTGTATCCATTTTAAGTTTAGAACATCCATCGCTCGCTTGAAACAATTTCACCGTCAACTCAAACTCATCGAGCAAATATCAAAACAAAGACATCGATTCAACACAGTGCTTATTAGCATTTTTCCCATCGGTCTACCAACAGACGTACAGTCAGCAACAACAGTGCATCAAATCCGGATGGTAATTGTCTACAAAGAAATTGTCATGTCACGTGACAATACGCTAATGGGTATTCGTGACAGTTGGGATGGTGACGCGGTACTACCTAGGTAGCTTCAAAGAATGCAAACAAATTAACCAACTCTCCTTGTAAATTTAAACGCGAAATATTTTAACATCTGTTTCTCATGCTTTGGTTGGTTTTTCCTGACCTTCAACCCGTCGGTGATGGTTTATGTTAAGACCTATACGATGATCACTACCATCAGAATATTATTCGTGTCAATTAATTACGCAAAAGACAAAATCAAAGTGACACCGTCAGTTAATTAACGATCCTACCATGCTGACCGTACAAGCCATAAACAATCTTAGAGCTGTCACTGCGACTATTTGTATAAGTTCACAGCTCAGCTAGTTAGTGGCGCCCATTGATCCGTCTGTCCAGTGGCCGACAATGGCGCTATGCTATACCATTTAGCTCAGCGGTACGGCCGTGATAGATGATGGCGGGAAATAATTGGGGAAACGCGTCCTTTGCTTTTGTGACGTGAGCGAGGGTTAATAAATTGCAAGCTCTGTACATTTTAGTGTTAGCTGCAATTGTTTTTTTAATGTAAGTAGACTTTAAATTGTGATCTATTATTATTGTATACGAGCGAAATTATTCACTTGGTCAGTCATTGATGAAACACGAAATCGCAAAATTCAACCGTAATTCATTTTGTCAGAGGTACTTCACATTGACACAATTTTTTATTTTCTTTAAAAAAATATGTTTTTAACACTTATTACCTACACATAAAACTAAGATTTCTACACTTCTTGCAAACTTTGACTAAGCTAAATCTGCCACGCCTACGTGCATCCATTATTGTTGAAAAGGAGCAGTTTATTCTTTACGTATTAATATAATTAATTAATAACCAAAGCTTGTAACGATTTATCGATATTAATACCAATGACCTAATAATTATCAACAAATATTTCTTTAACAAAAAATAATATTTATGGCCCCGCTAAGTAACAAAAGTATAAAAAACCATAAAAAATAATACACCGTGCTTTTACGCTCGAACTTTCTGATACTTACATATAATCTCGGCGCTCGGACTCTTTACCACTAAATAAGTACGAACATTAAATGTATGTCTTTTTGTTTATCAATTTGTATTTGTCTCCATATTATCGGCTACACACCGGTCGGCGTACTTCACAAGATTCCACTCGGAATTATATAGAGCTGGTAATATATTCAATTAAATTTATAAATTTCTTTAGATATTTGATTATAAGTTGGAAATTTGGCATACGATCTGTTTATTTATAGGTTAAAATAATGTATATTAATTTATACCTACTTGTAGAAATGCTTTCAATAAAATTTAAGTGTATAATATCTCTTTTTTTATTCGTAAGACCAATTTGTACTTATGTACATTTTTAAGGTTCTGTTCTGTATATGATCTAGGTTGTTTCTGTATACGCCATATATATAATATGTATGTAGGCTTTATATTCCTACACATAGTTTGATACACTCTTCTGTGAACAGACGAGGTACTGATACTCGGTATTCTATAAAAATAACCCGTGCATATGTTTAATTAATTTCTAGTCTTGGAATTAAAACAATATCTCTCTGTGATTTCGAAATACCTTGTCAGTTTGTGGGCGAATACAAATATTAGCAAATGTCAAAATAAAATATTCATTGTGCCAACACCAGTACTATAACTGCCACCGTAACATTTACGCTTTAACGACTGTTTAATAGCCAAGGGACTAAAGACAAAAGATTTAAAGTCTCAAGTCTTCATAAATATGAATGACCAATATTTTAAATTATTATGTGGCGAAAGGTATCGTTTAACAACTTATCGTAAAAGTCGTTAAGGATCAAATATTATAATAATGATAATGAAGAACACTTTTGTTACTTCTACTTCACTTCAAAATTTAGCTAAATCCTAATAATATTACAAAGTAAAGTGAAGGTAAATAGAAGTGCAGGTTTTTATGTTTGTTATTCAATCACGCAAAAACGGTGTAACGGCTTTAAGTGAAATTTGACTTACAAATAGCTAATAACCTATTTAAGTAAAACATGCTTTTGTATAGTAATTTACATTTAATAACGTAGGTTTAATTGAAACCTATAAAATACGAAGATCTTTCATTTAAATTTCAGTGATATCAAATTAACTATCCTAAAAATGTAATCATGCCATTTTCCGTTATAACGCTTTTTCTATATCAAAAGTTTTGTTATATGGACAATACAACTCAATATACTTCCATCGTCCAATTTATGAATAATTACAATCCTAAACCACAACACGATAATAACCTAAATATCAATGTGTTGACATTAGAAGGACATCCTACAAACGTCTTAGCTTTCTGGGAACAAACGCATAATTTTATCCATTCGTATTTCCACCGATTGAGATCGTGACACAATCTGAACAGTATTTACATTTAACGGCCGCATAAATTAACCTAACTTTATGGTCCACAATACGATGATGTTTAGATATGTCATCTGCAATATCCGTAATCTTTCTGCTATTTGCAAAGCCCCCACGACATTTACTTCGTGCCTTTAAATCAATGTGTCTTGGTCTGCGTAAAGTTTAATTAATTGGTGGGTTGTGACAATTATGGTTATTCGATATTTAAACTTTATGTACTAGAAAAGTATAAAATCTTCTCTCTACAGACTTTTCGTTCCACAAGACTCACAAGCACAGGGTTATTTTTGCTAGCAACTGCATATAGGACAAAAACCTATTCGAGCTTCGCTATGTTTTAAAGCTATGATGAGCAATATGTTGATTTCAAGTCATTTTTAGTTCACTGATGACAAAGACCTCTCTTTTGCCTAATACTAACCTCCAATCTCTGTCTTTATTAAAGAAACGCACTGGTAATATCATCTCTATTGATGTAAGCACAAAACATCAACATTTCTCATATGGGTTACTACCGTCGGTTCATCGCACCTTTTATTGAGCGACGTTTGTTATTCAGATAAGTTTTGTATTAGCTTTTATAATCCTATCCTTGGCCTATACGCCAGGTATCGACGGTAGGCAGTAGGTATTTTTAAACCTGCAACCGTTTGAGCGTTCGAAATTCAATGTTTCGTATCAACTGGTTTATAATTCGTCATCGTTCGGGTGCGAAATATTTTATCGTGTTCTATATTATTTAAATTATGACTGCCCTTGTCTTAACCGTGTTCCATTTTTGATTTATAACGGTTTTTAAATTTGAATAAAGAATGCATTCGATTCTTTTTTATTTTGACATTGAAAACAATAATGTTAGCTACTCGATTTAATATGAGATTTGGAAATTTATTGAATGAAATCTATGTTACGATGTAAAGATAATCACTCTTTTTGGCCAGTGTACGAGTACGTTCGTTGGACTGTGGTAGACATTAACAGATACATTATTAGTTTTGTTCTCGGGTCTTTGTGATGTTTTGTGTTTTGTCCTACTCCGGCACTTTACGGGTCAAGAAGGAAGTTCAGATGTGCTTGCTTTCTGTGTCTCTCTCACACACTACAATGGTTTTCCTTATAGTTAAGGACGACATTGTAATACAGTTGATAGAGATCCTGTTGTTAAGTGATAGGTTTCAAGTTCGATTCCTGCCGTCGCACGTCTCAGATTTTTATGTGACAGATAAGTGTGTGTTTGGCCATGGATGTTTGTGATGTCTTACATTAGATGCCTCTGACGACATGAGTAATCCTACTGCGTGGGTATAAGTAGGATTCCGAGGCGGCAAAGTCCCCTTTGTTACCCCCCCCCCCCTCCCCACACACACACACGCACGCACTCTCTCTTTCTCTCTCTCTCACACACACACACACAGCCTCATATCTATGTATCAGCACAAGCATCTATCAAATTTAATGGCGAAAATTTGTTAGACTAATCTTAATAGTCACGAGCTCTGAAACTCGCGCGACAAATATCACTTTCCACCACAATACGGAGAGTTCACGTTTTGTAATAATAATGGTGTTATCTTTACTGTCTCTGTACCTTTTATTATAGCGATAGAACTTATAGAAGACATAAGATAACACGCGGTAACTTTGTCTCGCTCTATTATAGTAACTTACATCGAAACAGATATCGTTTGAAACGATATGAATACTAAACAGGTAACGTGTAAGTAAAAAGTCGAGTACATGTAGATATTCCGCCATGTTGTGACGTTTTACTGCTGTGAGAGACTCGCTTTATAGACAAAGTATTAATTTTTTTGTTATATGTATTGTGCTCATGCCTGTGGTTAGCACAGGCATAATAAATAGCTTTTACCGAATGTTTAACAAACATTCATCCCTTACTTTACCCCCTTAGGGGTTGATTTTCCAAAAGGACAACCCCAATTCCCATACAACCTCAGGCCATGACTTGACAAAACTGAAAATTTGCCATCAATTAGAACATAATATAATGTATAAGTGACACAATTTTCAGGGCTGCCAGCAATGGCCATTTAAAGTAATCGTAGGATAAACATAAGGTTTATAGGTTATAATTTTCGCAAAGTAGGTATTGAGTGTCACTTTGAGTGTTACCTGTTTATTGAAGGAAATATCAATAAATGATAATGGTACTTAAGTCAAGTTTTGTATAATTATCTTTAATAATAATATACTAATTGTAAATTCATATTTCTTGACTTCAATTCTTTGACGTTCATAAGTGTATGCATCATACCTACATGAAATAAATGATTTGAGTTTGAGTTTGAGTTTGAGTTTGAAAATACCCGTACGTACTACGTTCATAGTACCTACATACTTATCAGTTATCATTAGGTATCTATTAATTAATTGCGATGATCTGTAAACCTATAGGAAAGTACGTGCATTTGTAGCTAGTACAATATTAAAAGGCAGTTCCTTTAAAACAAAAAACACTGCTTTTACTATTATCAATATGACAATTTATTAGCTAAACCAATATTAGGCAGCTATATGTAAGTAGTCTTCGAAGGGGAATTCAAATTAAAAACAGTTTCTTTTTTAAGATGTTTAATCATTATCATCTTCATTATAATATATTAATACATTGTCCAAGGATTGTGCAGGAGGCGCTATATTCTCTTGGTACCTTGCCCAACCAAGGTACCATATAATGCTCATAGTATGAGCACAGCAACCCACAGTCCTTTTCCCCACCACGCAGTTGCAATAATATTGAACTATGGCATCCCTCCCGCTTTTTGTACTATCAATCAAAATATATACAAAATAAGTTTTTGAACTTATGTGCCTAGACTGTATTCGGCCTCTTAACAACCACGTGGTCTCCGATACCGACAGCTCTTGTAGTAGATAGCTGTCGACCTCTCTGCATACTTCAATCGTATACCTGCCATTTGCTCTTATATGCTCCCCATAATATGACCGAGCCTGTTTTAATTGGTATGTACCAAGTGAGATGAGTATAAGCTCACTAAATGATAGCTCAGGAAATGCTCTTAAATTATCTCGGTCAACATCAATGGGCTGATATTCAGCCCTACGTCTATTTACGTTATTATTAATGATGTAATAACTTAGTCGGTTTTCTACATACATATATTGATGAATCTTCTGGAGAATTTCCTGAGCGTCATCGCGGTTTGTTATGGGGGGGTGAAAAGCATTAATTAGAGCGGCTGCTACTACAAAATCAACCATTAGGTTTTTAGAGGCTGTGTTAAAATAATCCTGCCTAAGCAGTTTAAAGTCGCGCTTAAAACGCCCGTTGACTACCTCTACTACCCACCTACATATTGTAACTGCCCTGGATTTGTTCGCTGCTAAAGTTGGAAGTTGGGATTCACCCGTCTGTAATGAACCTGGAACATATGTCCTGTAGCCATAATCATTAAGATATGGTAGTGCATCACGAAACCCCCTATCTAAAATAAAGGCGTCACCAGGTTGAAAGTATTGTCTTAATGCAGAATTATCTTTAAATTCATTTTTCATAATTTCTGCATCAGAGGTAGTAGCGGGATAGGGACCCAGCACTTCTACTATGTATCCATCTGTACACACAATCAAAAACGGTTTTACTAGATTTTGGTACTTGTGGAGGCTGTAAGTTTTTTTTTGATATGAGTAGTTACTGCTTTTTTGCACATAAATATATGTGCCATCTAAAATAACTATTGGTTTTATATCACCGTTGTAGTCACCAAACAATCCATTAGGAATTAAAAGATTTCTATCTATTATTTGTTCTCTGGTAATATTATTTATTCCCATATGATGAGGCACAAAATTATCCATTACGTTTTTTCTAGCTTTATTTATAAGTGTACCTAGAGTACTTTTTGGTATTTTTAACAGTGACGATAATCGTTCATCAGAGTCTCCAGTTCTTAGCTTTATTAAATAAGCAGCTAATGAAGTTGACCCCCTTTTATTATTTAACAACTGAGGTAGCCTACTCAGAATCTGTTGAAACTGTACTTTATTAAAACCTACCCAGTGGTAAAAAATATGGTCATCAATGCTGTTAATATTTTCAAAGTCCAGCAATTTAGATTCCACATCTTTTAGGGTCAACATGTCTTGTATTTGGTTTGCTGTAAACGTGTTATTTATATTTTCAGTAATTCCATTTAGGAAATCCCATGATGTGCATGATAAATGAAAATCACACAAGCGGTTATTAGGTGGTACATAATAATTGTACATTTTTAGCAAAAATTGACGCTTATTAAGGGGAACATTATTTCGTTCTCTTCTCTGACACCCTTCAATAAAACATCTGCTCTCTGTTACACTTGGTCTAAAATAATCGGGCAATATTATGGAGGCTACAGGGCCAGTAGGGATTATCCTTTCAACCGCTTGAGGTTGTTGTGCTGGTTGTGATGGTTCTTGCCAATTATTTCCTTCTACTGACGAAACAGGCTCATTGACCGTTGATGAAGATGAAGCTGATGTTGAGGGACCCGAATGGAAGTGTCGAGATGCTGTTTTTGCTCTTTGCCAACAAGAGTGACATACAACACTTGAAGCACCAACCTAAAAATAAATAGCAAGTTTGAAAATGCTTCAGACTGATAGAAATACAATTTCTATTTAATATTTTTTTAAAGATGTGTGTTGTTTAGTAATTAATGCTTACACACTCGTACCCTCGCAGAAGCATTTCTTGTATTGCAGGTGGCATGGACAATACAAATAATATCACTAACACCCAGGACCAAATAAATATCAGCCCACCAGGAATCAAACATGAGAATGCTCACTTTGCATTCTAGACTTTAGAATAGACTTTATTGCCTTGGTGGTGATAGCCCAGAGATGAACAATTCAAAATCTCATTCGAGATTTAAGTAACCCTGCTGCACACGTCAATAGTGTTCTATTACTGTTTTTCAACCCCCCTCAATATTTTTTTGGCAAATATATTCAATGTACGTAATAAGTATAGATAAACGCTATAAAACTACACACCGTTCTTGGTAAGATCCATTCCTTTATAACATCCCTTATTCTGCGTTCTTGCTCAGGGGCAGTACATAAATGGTGAAACCGTATTCTTCTTAAAAGAGACCGTCCACAGAGAATGCAAACTCGACGGTGCCCCATAGATGACACCTCTGGTCTGTTTTCAACATTTAATTCACTGCTGGCGACATTCCAACAAGCTTGGCAGACAAAATCATTAGAATGGACCTGAGAAAATATTTAGTTTCATTAATATTAAGTATGCTTATAGTCAGGGGTCTCAAATGAATTACATGGGTATGTATAAAAATCTATTAATAGTAGCAGTAGCAGTTTAGAGATTATAGAATAACTAAGTACTTACAACTCGAGGAGCGATCCATTCCCGTACAATGGCAAGTATCGCGTCATCGTCCAATGATCTTCTTCCAATAGCATTACAGCGATTGGTTGCTATTCCACAATTAATACACAGATTCATGTTAATTTCAAGCAAACCTGTAAATACAAGAAATAGTGGTTATACAAGAAAGCAGGATTCAGTTTAACCGGTGTTCTAGCCAATGTCAATAGAGATTGGAGGATACGTAATTCAGTGTTCAGGCAAAGGTCAGTCAGGAAGCAGTCGATCTCGAAGTCCAGTATTCAAGCAGAAGTTGTAGTACAGATATATAAATCGCAAAAACAACGTGAAATCGCAAAAACAACGAAAACACATTCACCAGCGCAAGAGTACGAAAGCGAATAGAACAGGAAACAGGAAAACAGATTAAACAGAACTCTAATCTTAGTGACATTGACATTTTGACATATGTAGTGATTGACATTTGACAAAATGGACGACATTTTTAAATCGATTCATTGAAGTACTCAGTATCGATTTTTGTTTTCTTCTAGACATCAAACCACCTCAATAAAAGAATAGTAGTTTATTTGTATATTATGGATAATATCAACATACATTTTAAACATAATTCATTTGAATAAAGACGTGTAACCGTGGGAACGACACCCAACAATCGATTATTAACTCGATAGTTAAAATAATGTAACGTTAAGAGTTCCCATGTCTACGTACGGGCAAGCCCTATTTGCGTACTATGATACACATTTACAGAGATAGCCTTTAATAATACGATTAAAAACTTATAGAGTCATAGTGTCAGATATTTACGGAGACAGTGATAAATAATAAAAAAAGAAAAAATTAATATCTCCATTTGGCCACTGACAATAAAGCTAATATTTATTTACGTAAAGTAAGTAAATAAGACAATTTTTTTGGTATATAATTGATACGTGTCAAGTCTTGGCCGGAAATTGGGTCTCTCCTTTAAAAACTTGTAGGTAATTTGTTGTAAACCAGATTCCCAAATACCCTTTTTGATATTGCCTTTATTAAAACCTAGATTCCGAAATAGGAACTTTTTTACGTTCCTACTTTAAAATGGGCGGAATTTCAAACTAGCCCCTATTTTAACCTTTTCAGGGTCTAATTTCGCATAATCATTTCTTAGCTGATGTCGCCTTTTTGTAAAATACTACTCAGCCAAATTAGAGCTTCGTAGTTCAATTCGTTTTCAATTCGCACTAGGATTTCCTGTGTCACGATTGGTTGGGTTGGATAAACATTGATCTGTTACATAAATACCTGAGCAGGTCGGGAATCGAACCCAGGACCCCTCGCTGCACCAATCGAGCTACGGGGACGACCGTAACCTTTCAACGTTAGAGACCCGTGGCCATTATCACAGTTAAACTTTGTGACGTCATCAACCGGTCCAACACAAAGCCTTAATCCATGTCACGTAACAATAGTACGATGAATTAAAAACAAATGGTTATCTAACTCTCATACGTACTGAATGAACATCGAATCGAAAAAAGAAGCCATCTTAATGAGTCGTGTGTAGATAAAAACGCCGCCGCGGCATCTTCAAAGCTTCGGTCTGAGCAAATAAAAGAACAGACTCAATGTGAAAATCTTTGCGTATTGTTTTATATTAAACTGAAACAACAATAGGTAGCCCTTTCAATGGGCAATGCCGCCACAATGAGAGCCTTGAGGGCGAGCTTACATGCTGCGGTTATTTTAGTTTTCTACTTTTAGATTAAATAAAAATAATTAATGTTAATTAATTTTTATAATTTATTAGCCGAAATAAAAAAAAACAAAATCCGGATACGCTCTATTTTTATATTAATTATACTAATGTATCTATTATATTAGCACTGCTATATCGCGCAACACACTAAACTATTTTGCTGTGCGCATACCAAACACGGTCCTGTCAACAGGAGTTGTAGTCGATATTTAATTTATTGATCTAGAAGCATGTTAGTTATAGCAGGCCTCGTAGCCTAAAATAAAAACTATAATTATTTATCTCCAAACGGTCCTAGATGTAAGTGGACCCGGTCGTTTGGAAGGCTTACGTCCACAGGTCCAACACGTAGAGGCCCCTTTGAGACACTTTGATTTATTATTATTTATTGAACAACGAAATTGCAGGACTGGATTTCCACCGCCATGTGAGCCCCGCACAACCCAGTTCGGAACATAAGTGGACAATAGCGACAATGCTCACCTTGTGAACATAATGTTAATGTGAAATACAACATCTCATTGTGCCGTCAGCGGGCCGGAGCGACGGGGATCGCTGTTTCCATTACTGTCCGGTACCCAGTACCAAGTGACGATTTGAGCTTTTTGGTACTATTGTCATTGTATGAGGACGTTGTTGTGCGCAGATTATTGTCATTTAAAGGATTATTGAGTAGCCATTGGTTATGAAACCGTAAGAGCGCCCGACGGATTGTGTCGATCAATAATCGATAGAGCTAAGCAACAGCGGGTACGCACGATAAGATAGGTGTCCTCTGATGTCAATTTTTAGCGCTTCCGTGCTTTATTCTGCACGTAATGCCCGTCGCGTTATTATCGTTAGATAGCAGTCATTATGTTAAACTATGCTGAAAGGAAACGTGCACTTACGATAAATGAAACTTCAATAAACACAACTGCACCCAAACGTACTTAGCGCCTTAACGGAGCATTGTCAAGATAAGATAACTACAAAATGTTTCTGCAAACTAAGCCTTTTTTAAATAAAACAAAAATTAAACTCAAGATTTTCATTGATCTTGATTGATCTAAATTAATAATGAATACATGACGCTACACACTCATATCTCCACACTAGGATCTGTATCGTGAGTACCATGGTCAATACACAAAGACACACATAAACCCAGACCAAGAACAGAAATCTAAACTTATCATTCAAATTTCGCTGGGAATCGACCCCATCTTCTATTGGCCCGGCATAGTAGGTATCTATTGCGCCATACGGGTCATCTGCCAATGAAACTTAGTTTTAACGAAGATCAAATCCTTCAACCAGCGGATTCCCTTTCAAGCGGTACGTGTGTTCATTTGTCAGCTATCGTGGCCATTAGCGATAATTACAGGACTCGGAGTTATCAGACGAGCAGCTTCCATCTAACTGGACTGTTGAGTGAAGCTTGACATTGGCGGATGGTGTGTCGTCTTGGACATGTCGTGACATTGCCTGTGGGAGTCAATAGTTATGGTTTAACCCAATAATATTATGTAAAAAAGAAATACCTAGATATGTCATTAGCCGGTGAAAATCGATACCGTCAAATTTGAATTTTCATGTATAGCCACATTTCTGTCCCATACGTTTCTTAAATGTCTATCTCACCCATAAGAGTATAATATTGACATCAAATATCATCGGAGTGTAAAGTAAAAGTACTACTCGTGTTGTATGGACGCAACGCATCTACAGTTTTAATATCTATGGTTTAACCTGAACCGTGCATAGAAATATTTGCAGCTGTGTGGCACGGTATAGTATGTACGAGTATGTATGTATGTAATGGCGGACTTCACAACACATTTCAGACCATTATTAGACAACCCTTAGGAGTGCAAGTTCGTCACGAAGTTTTCCTTTACCGAATTTAAAAATTAATTTCTAAATCACACATAATCTTTGAAAATAAGAGGTTCTATTCAGGCTTCTAACCCAAGCCGCCATGTTCGGGAGTCCAAGCGTCGAACCCTTGCATAATCACTGCATAATATATCACTAAGTAACATTGTTGTGCTAAAATTACTCTTTTAATAATGAGAACTGAACACAATTCGGGTTAAGAATCCGTCGGATCATTAAAACGTGAAATTTATTCTCTCATAAATAAAATTAATTTGTTGATTCTATCTCAGTTAAGTGTTTCTGTGTGGATTTAGCAAATGACCATTAAATAGAATAAAACGCTCGACGACACGGTTTTATCTCCGCGTATTCTCCGAAATTTAAAAGGATGTTTGATTACGTTACCCACTTTATTCACCATAGACAATAACGTAAAACACTTGAATGCATTCTTTGTTACAACAAATCTCATATTGTAAAAGGGAAAGTGTGTTGAGATATTCGTTTTGTTGTTTAAATTATTTTATCTTTTAACAGTCCGTCAATGACGAATCTTTGAAGCCACAGATCTAGCCGTGTTGATTAAAATTTGATATTAAATTTTTTGTTTTAACGATGTAAATAACTGGAATGGCCTACAATACTAATCCCCGTACCGGCAGACCAGGGTGTCATTACTGATATCATTGGGAGTAAGATGTACTTACCATCAGAAGGCCCGCCTGCTCGTTGCTCGACATATAAAAAAGAATAGGTATAGTAAGTATATAATTTTTGTCTGAACTGTCATCTTCATCATGTCATGTTTACTCATGTAAACATACATAAGGGCTAAAATTATAACCCATTAACTGTCCAAGCGCGTTTTTACCGAAGCCTCAGTTCACTGTCACCTAAATAAAATTAATTAACTCAGACTAAAATCAAACCTTTGTACTTCGGAAGATTCGTGAATAAAGACAAAGATATCACATTCCGAAATTGTGTATGACGCTGCGTTGATAAAACAGACGCTTTACAAGACAATGTCATAAAAAAAAAGAATTAACCATAAAAACACTGATATAGAGACGGAGGATACTCGCTTCATTTTGTAACCCTATACAAAAAGGTTGATGTAAAAAAACGAATCTAATCTCAGCTGTCATCGGCGGTAAGGAAAATAACCAAGAATATGAAGGCAGACCTAATGAGACAAAAGGGTTAATGAGCATAACAATGGTGGAGCAGTAAAATATTGGATTTATTCGTGGGACAGGTCGAAGCGATCCGCTGATAAACCGACGGGTTAAGGTGAAGATTGAATTTGGATTTGGGTTACGTTGTCACCTTATTATTTTTTAGGGTTGACAAATCTTAATAAAACAATTTAATCGTTTAAAAATTGAATGTGTCGTTGTTTTTAAATGGAAATGATATTAATTACCAAAGTATGCGAACTTGATTTATGTTGTTTTAGAAGATAATAATTTAAAAATAAAGCCATGTCATAAAAAATATGCGAATGAATTCGTTTCAAACTTGAACGTATACTGAATAATGACTAATAAATTAAAACTTTTTTACTTACAAGCATAGAAACAAAAAACTTGAGAGGTGTCAAGGGACACCCGGATGGAACGAAGTATATATATAAAATTTTATTGATAAAATAAACCTGTATACACTCAACAAAAATAATCGTCGCGACACCACACCGTTCAATGCGAAATAGAAATGAAAATATCTGGCTTGCTTTCTATAAGAGAGAGAGAGAGACAGACAGAGAAACATGCGACGCCGCACAGCTTACAATAGCTTTCTATAGCAAAAAGTGTCGTGACAACTTTTCGTAAGAATTTTTTCCGTCTAGCCCCCTTTCACAACGCGCGATAAGGAACTTCGTTCCAAATACAAAAAATCATTGTTGTGAAATCTAATTGTGTATACGCACACAAAAACAGTTTTCACAAATATCTTCCGCGTACAGATCAGTAAGAATTTTATTATATGTAAGTATGATCTACCGCAGGATAATCGTTGATAATACTGATTAAAATAAGATAGATATTATTATTGGATCGTCCACTTTTATTGCTCAGTGTCATGTTACAGTTGACTAATAAAATATTGTCTGATTGAACTGAAACATAAAATTTGTTATAATGCCCATCAAACTTGGCTTTACTTCCGATTAATAAAAGTAAACAAGTTATAGGAAGGCTTTATGGTCGCGGCTATTTCTTTTATAGATAAGAGTCATTAAAAGTCAATTAAAGAGTTACTAATTAGATAACGGTGAGCTAGGCCTCTTTAAAATCTAACATTGTTGTAGACTATATTTAGAATCTGTTGATGTTAATATTTTGTTATAATTAAGTATTAGTAATTCAGATATAAAAATCTAGTAGGTAGGTACTTACTATTAATATATATTATTTAAATACGTAAATCGAAAACTCTGTACCCCTTTTCTCAAAAATTATGCGGACGTACTTCTAAATTTGGCACTGTTAACGTTTAATGAAGGAGTGTATTAGAAAAACGTTAAATTATTAAATGTTACATTATACACTCTAATATAAGTTACTCTATGTACACTACCATGAATTTGACAGGACGTTTGAAATTTGTTCGTTCTTAGTGTCTGTGAAGTACCTAACCCTTTGACAGAATTAATTACTAGGCTATAATAAAATAACATTCGTAGTATTATGGAACACAAAAAAACTTATTTATATTTTTTTAAAATTACAATATTTTTTAATTGTCATAAGAGTTATTACATCAAGTAATTTATACACAAACTACGAAATAAAAATATTTTTCAGAGACAGATATTACCAATTAAGTATGTAATATTTTAATCACAACCAACCCATTAGTTCTTGATAATTGAATAACAACTACCCCTTAACACGGCACGCCGACCACAATGATCAAATTTCGTTTTTATTGTTAATCCTGCCACAAATGAGCGGCATACTTCGGCCCTAAGCAACTGACCGACACAAAAAGCGAAAAAAATGTTCACTTATTCCGAGATTCCGAAACAATCTTTTTCCGTAAGTTTTATTAAGTTTCAAGGCTGTATGGTAATTGATGATAGTCAGGTCTTTGATCTTTGGTACATAATATGTACCAAAGCATTATCTTATAACTTCATAATAATAAATACAACTTCATAATAATATATATAACTTCATAATAATAATTTAATTTCATAATGATATTATGAAATTAAATACCTGTTATAAGATAATGCTTTGGTACATAATTATTATGTACCAAAGATCAAAGACCTGACTATCATCAATTACCATACAGCCTTGAAACTTAATAAAACTTACGGAAAAAGATTGTTTCGGAATCTCGATCTTATTATGAAATTAAATACCTGTTATAAGATAATGCGTATTAACATCGAGATATAAGTACTAACGTACTAGAGAAGTTACGTCAAATAACTGAATTGTCCTATTCTTCGTAATTTGAATCTCTAGTTCGCTACAGCGCTAAAATAATAACAATTCGTCGAAACCGAAAACTAATTTACCACAGCGCTAGATTTGCTGCGGAAGTGTATTTATTCTCGGCAAAAAGGTCTTAAGCGCCATGTAAATCACGGCACTTACGCGTGACGACTGAGTGAGGTGCGGCGACGGTGCGGCGCGATCGCCGCAGTTGAACGAGACAAAGTAGGAATTTACGGTGTCTTCTCTAGTACGTTAGTACTTATATCTCGATGCGTATTAATTTTTTTCTGTTCCTGATATCTAAAATATGTGATTATTTAAACTGACATAACTTTTCAACATTATGTTAAGTGGACCTCAATACATTAGTGAAAACCACACCCAAAGTTAGCGCGACAAAACCACAAACTAACAGACAAACCGACAACCCGACAAACAGACAAAAATTCTAAAAATAGTTGTATTGGGTTATATTGCGTTAATGAAGGCCCCAACAAAAGTCATAATTATATATCTTCCATGTACAAACAGCGATGAATTTCAGATTTATTATTTATAGATACCTCCATGATTTTTATAAACCTATACCTACTTAGCAATCTATGTGAGCATGTGAAGTCTAAGAATGACGAGTCGGTCACTTACAATATAATTGACAAAATTCGTAAACAAACGTTGCCCGCAGACTTTAGAACAAAGGCATTTGAATATTAAGTATATTTTGTCTTTTTGTTTTAAAAGAAACAATTTTCAACGTCATCACGGTCATAATCCAAATATCGTTTACGTGAAACGTAAAACCACAGGGGTTTAAAACTAAAATTCTGAACATTTTATCCGCACTGACCCATTTGAACGTCCTTTTTGCATAACGGCCAATTATAACGCCTCGCCTTGGCGATGACCAATTCCGAGAGTTAAGTTTTCATATAAAATAAACAATCTTTACTTATAAAGAAAATTGATAAGCTTTTTAGGGTTACGTACCTAGAGGTACATTACGTGACATTTTTATTAAGATTCCGCTGTTAGTCCCACCGTTTGTTATCCGTAGATTTTTCTCTGGAACCGTGACAGATAAATACTTGTTTTTTTCAGGGTAAGTATTACTATAGCTGCTATAATAACAAACAGTAAAAGTAAAAGGGTTTCCCCATAAAAAACATGTTTTATCAGCATAAATATTTCACGCAGTACAGAACCTTAACATTTCCGAATTTCAGTTATAAAATGTGTGGTATCAAATAAAAATTAATTTCATACAATTCGTTCGCTGAGAGTAAGTCGAAGGAGAATGGTTAATCGCTCAAGGTCCACCATAACTTGTTAAATGGAAAAAGATGCAGCAGTGTAACGGTGTCAAATTTTTATCATACTAGTTTTCCCCCGCAACTCCGTCCGCCAACTTCCAAAAATCCTTTCTTAGTACTCACTTGCGTCACTCGAGGAATCCATTGGAGAAATAAAAAGTTTCAGTTACTACCCTTTTCATAGGGGGGAATTTCCAAAAATCCTCTCTTAGTACTCGCCTACACTCCCCACGCAACCCTATTCTACCCTAAACTACAATCAATCTCAATCAAAACCAATCAAAAATTATTTTTTGCGATATTTCTAACAAAAAATCTGCGGTGAACCAAAGCGTCTTGCGAATCGTCGTAGGTTTTCTTTTTTCTGATTACGCCCACATTTGTCCCATACCACTTAAGGGTGGTCAGTTAATCGCATTAAATGCGAGTACATTAAAGCAATTAGCCTGCTATCGTAAAGAAATGATAAGTAAATGTTTTAACCGCAACCGAACGATATTCGATACTGACTCCTTTCGCTTTTTCTTTGCATTGATGTTCCCGAGAATGATATTTTACTTAATCTTTAGTTTAATACTACAAGGACAGGAAAACAATACAAAAATAAATAAATATAATAAACCATAAGACATTTTTATAGACAAATACATAGGTTTATATAGACATTATAATTATGTATAGGATAGGTTGGTATTAATTTTTTATATCAGCTACGTAATATATAGGTACTCTTTATTTTTCCTATTTAATTTTCTTCTTTATTTCTTATTCTTCTTATCTTTCTTTCTTTTCTATTCCTTCTTTCTAGGTCGTGCAACACATCGATGATTATCATATTTAATTAAAAAAAACCTCTATATAGACACAGGCCGCCTCGGAGCTTTCAGCGAAAACGCTGCCTAATTCATTTGCGATATAACAAAACAATGGATTGGTTCTCATCTCAATCAATCCTTTTTAATAGGTTTGCAATAAAGTCCGAGGGCGGATCTTCGAGTATATAATAAACCTACACAAGATACACTTTTTAGAGGCGACCATCTCAGTCCTCAAGGGTAGCAACACATCTATGACCGAATTATAACGAGACTCTTACTAACATTTACTAACTGGACTATTACTAAAAATAACTAACAGGACTAACATTCACTAACAGTCCCTGTCCCAGTCCTGATACTTACAAACTAACCAACTAATGTTCTAACACCGTCACCTAACCGGACTAACTATCCCAGTCCCCATATATGAGTCTTGTTCTAAGTCGGTCACAGTTGTCATGGGCGGCAGCGGAAGGTGGTAATGCATGCTCGTTTGCTGCCTTATATCAATAAAAAAAAAAGATAGTTTCAAGAACCAAATATTTAACGATTGTCCGTCGCCAACCCGAGTATATTGAGCGAATCAATGGTAGCGAAACACCCTGTGTTAATAGGTGTGTATTTGTCCCTTTAATGGTGTCCCATCTCGGGTTTGACAATGTGAGCGGCGAGCGCAAAGGCGGGAACAGGTGTAGTCGCGCCCGGCAGGCTTTCAGTATGCCGCGGGGATGGTGCAAGTTATGAGCTTTAAACTATGAGCTTTATGCTATTATGAGCTTTAAGCTATGAACTTTAGCTATGAGCTTTAAACTATGAGCTTTATGCTATGAGCTTTAAGCTACGAACTTTAGCTATGAGCTTTAAACTATGATCCCTGTGTTAAAAATGTATTTTTGAGATCTACAGAGATTGATATACAATTTGAAATGTTAATGATTTTTTTTTTAATGTTATAAGCAACTATCAAACCACCAGAGAATAAGTGCTCACCGTCGTCTATGGACGTAGCACCAAAGCTTTCTGTCAGCTAGAGAAGAATGTTCGGACTCAAGCTAATACTAAAGTAAAATAAAATTTCCACTAGTCCACTCCTGCCCGCTTAAGTTTGTACCTTACGTCCACGTAAACATATCCAATTCCTTTCAACCAAAGCTCACATATGCAAGCGGTGCCAATTTGTTTCGTATTATCTGTACGTAACTGACAGACATACAGACAGATTGACGTCTATTTGTATAAGACAAGACGAAGCGTGTCTTTTTACTTGTTTAAAGAAATCTATTCATGTATATGAGGCTATGAGTGCTATCTTTATATATACAATCGTAGTGTATGTTTGTAATGCTGACTTTTATTTCACGTTCGCATTTTTTGTTTAGTTCAAATTGAGAACATTGTGGAAAACTCTCAGGTCTCACGATGTTTTTCCTTCACCGAAGCAAATGATAATTAATCACTAGTGTACGTACGTTAAGTGTCACCTGTCATAAGTTTCTCCCCGCCACCGCAGTCTCGCCGTGACCATGATCCATGCAACTGGGTCGAAATATCGGCAAAACAATTCGAAATCGTGAGTACCCGTATACATTATAATGATACTAGTCAAATATCTGTGTATCTATGAAAGCGTCCGCCGACCGGCGACAATGTTCAGGCTGAGTCGCTGATTGCCACATTGTGGCTCACAGTAACTCGATTAGAACGGCCCTCGGGAGCCGGACGTGCACGGTATGCTGCTGTGGATGAGAATAGAATATTATTCGGATTTCTGTGTACTTAACTTAAAGTCTTAGAAATATGCCGTTTTAACGCCACTTTCAGCCGAAAGCCGTTTAACGAACTGGGTTTAATATTCAATTTTTGAATTTCCAATGTAAGTGCCTACACGGGATTATTTAAATTGGCAAATATTTCACGCTGATGCCATGTGCGTAACCTGAAAGACTGAGAAATAGACAAATGAAGATTCTAAAATTTATTGCCATAAAAATACTTGCAACCTTATAGTTTTTCTCAAATATCTTTCATGAACACTAATCGATTAGTTTAATTACATGTATATATTAGATTAAGACTTACCAAGTGATACTTGCCTCTTTCTCGCGATGTTGTGATAAATTCATCATCATCATCATCACCAATTCACAACACATGTATATGTTCCACTGCTCGGCACGGGTCTCCTTTCACAGTGTGAGGGGTACAGGCCATAAGTATACCACACTGGCCAAGTGCGATTGGTGGACTTCAACTTTTGAGAACATTATGGGGAACTCAGGTGTGCAGGTTTCCTCACGATGTTTTCCTTCACCGAAGCAAGTGATAATTAAATTCTAATATGCATATAATTTTTGAAAATTAGAGGTGCGTAAAACCCACCCACCCAACCATTCGGCTATCACCGCTTGTGATAAATGATGACGATTTAAATACAAACTTTACAGAATGAAAATACAAACTCATTCGTTCCTTATTCAAAAATGAAGTCTTACGTTATTAAACTTCAATCAAATTCCAAACAAATAGCTTATCCCTATGTTTCCATCGTAGTACAACCCCCAATTAGGCTCGCACGGAGAGAACGGACAAAGGAAAAGATAATGGCCAGTAACTGAGTTCGGAAGATAGTTCACTTAGAGCCAACTTAACTTTATCAAGTAGCAATTAAGTTCGCCGACGTAATTGAATATTCTCACGGCCCATATCACAATTACCCTCGTGAACTGACCAATATCGATTGGCAAATTGTGCGACGTTGGCTCTTTGATGTAAGTTTATGGTGTTTCCTGTTTGCTACGGAACCATATTTGTGGTAGTTTAATTTTATAAACGGTAGTCGCTGCACTCTTTTTACGTTTACGTTTTTTCTTTGAAAATAGTGTAGATAGTTATAGATTTATATAGCTCCTACTTAACCAGTAGATCCAGTACCAATATAATTTGATGTATTAATAAGATTGCTCAGATTGATCACAGACACAAAAATTGTCATTGGATCGACGATGACGAAAATGACGGGATAATTTAAATTTAGTTCTTTCTACGAACCAAGGATCTACATGATACACATTTGGTGTTTTGAAGCGCAAGAATTGATAACGCGAGTTTAAAGAACTATGATATGTATAAGTGTATGCGCGCGCATAACAAAACGTGCGCTTCAAAACGCCAAATGTGTACGAGGGGCAAAGTGGGTCCTTCAAATTTAAACCTCACACGACGCATAAAACTAAAAAAAGAAATAAATACGTGATCAGAAGATTTCATACTGAACCTGTCTGCTTGTGCGTAGTATGACTGATAACATCTCGATCAAGATGGTTACGAACGCAGTTAAAATTTTATGTCTTAACTTGTTTAATTCTAATGATAATTGAAATTTTAATCAAATATGGCAATGAAATCTTTGGTAGCTTTTTCATTAATCGTATAATCGTCGTGTGAATCGTATAGGTCAGAGCTACTCAAAGTTTGGTTACAAACTAGGGGTTAGTTAAAAAATAAGAAGTAAGTAAAACTTCGTAGTTAAAAAAGGTATTCGCAGCTGTATTCAGTAATTTATTATATAAATATTTTAACTATCAAACAAATGTGTTGTATATAAAAATCAAATGTATTTAATTACATTTTAGTTGATAAGTTTATTAGTAGGTATGAGGGCTAGGGCAGGGACTGTTAATGATAGTCCTGTTAGTAATAGTCTAGTTAGTAAAAAGAGTCTCATTCTAATTCGGTCACACATGTGTTGCTGCTACACTTGAAGAATAAGATGGTCGCTTCTAAAAACTGTATTTATAAAAAAAAAGTTAAATCGCCCAATATGCAATCAAGGAAAAAGGTTTTAGAGGCACTCCTAAGGTAATAACACAAGTACCGTGTCCATAAAGCGATTGGTAGAAGCCTGAATATATTTCAATAAGGACATTCCTTAGGATCGACATTAGCGTGACGGTCGTCAGCCGATCGCGATCAGGCCTTCGTGGCGCCGATGAATAGAACGTCCACCTCTATTGTAAGTTAATGTACTTGCTCCGAGGTGGACATACTGCTTGATTGTTTTTCGAACATAATGTAATGCGCAATAAGTAACAAATTAATACTACTCTTTGCTCTATTATGTTATTAAATCACTGTTTTTTTATTAAATAGCTGACAATTAAGTATATAGTTGAGCCGCCCGTCGTTATGTTGCCGGCTAAAGACAAAGAAAGAGACATCATTTAATAATTATGATTCATAAATTACGTCATAGGTATACAATTGTGGTATTTAAGTGTCTGTTTCGCAATTCTTTCGGAATTGGTGAAATCGATCAATACTGATCGCTACCAATAGTAACTGCTATTGGCAGCTATCAGTATTGTACATTGTACAGGGTACCCATTATTTTTTCTTAGAAATTTGATTTTGAATTTAAACTTTTGTCCTACAAGCTTTTACTTGTGCAATGTTTATCGGTACGCTTCTTTGTTATCTACTTTGATAAAACTAGATAAAAAATAAACATAAGAAGCAATATAGGACCTGATAAGTTCCTATATTAAACGCACACTATCAAGCCCTCCGCAATTCTAATTGACAGACACACTATTTATCGATCAGAGTTGTGATCAGATATTTTCTGTTGTTATTCGTAACTAATTAAAGTTGCACTATCTCGCAGACAGTGTGTCCGTACAAGTTGCCTCGCGAGAATGGTGATGCAGCCTCTACAGGAAGCCTTCAGCTTTTGTTCTCCGCTCGAAATGATAAAAACGTCAAGAATCCCGCCACGACTATTGTTTTGCAACCAGTTTTTTTTGTTTGTTTTATTGTTTGTTTATTGCGCCGTGCGGTGGGCTGGCGGGCTTCGTATAAAGTTATAACTTAACATTGTTGTCCTTTTCTGCAAACGAATAATGTTTTGTTCGGTCCGTTGATGTTAATTAACATCATATCAACGTTGATTGTTATGCTGCGCTGAATAAGAATACTTTTCGAAATTGCAATGTTTAAGGTGTCAAAATAATGTGAGGTAATGACGGTGAAAAATGACAGGTGCTGTTACCTTGTGTCGGGCTCGAAGGACCAAAAGAATTTTGTTATTTAAAGTGGTGAACGTTGAAGTTTTGATGGTAAGTGGTCGTTATAACGGACAGTATGGTCATGCTTGGAATACTTTGGTTTACTGGTAGGGTATAATGAAGGAGAATGGATTGACGTCAAAATGTAACTGTTCCACTGCAGATACTTGGTCTGCTCTCACAATGTACGGGGTGCAGACTACCACGCTGACCAAGGGCGGATTGGTAAACTTCACACATCTTCTAAAACATAGTGGAAAACTTTTAGTTATGCAGATTTCATCACGAAGTTTTTCTTCACCAAAGCAAGTGACACGTGTTATTTACACACAACGGATATAAGAAATTAAATATTGTCTAACTGCAGAATAAAAAGTTAGTTAGTTCTGTTAGTTGTTGTTAGTAATAATCCAGTTAGTAATTTAATTGTTCATAAGAGCTAGGTTTTCCTCCGTGTCTCTCGTGAGTCTTTACAAATAACTATTTACTGTATATCTTTTTTTTTATTAATTTATAAGCTAATGACCTCTATCTACTATTACTACTACTATTTGTTGACTACAATCTCACCTGACGGTAAGTGGTAATGTAGTGTTAACATGTAAATCCAACCACAGTCGCAGGACCGCTAGAAAAGCGTCTCAGATTTGTCAAACAGTCGCCCCAGCGCTAGGAGACTGTGAACCAAAAGAAAACAATAAAACGCTTATAGAAATAATCGGCGTATACCCGCGGTATATTAACGAGCCATGCGCGCGCGCATTTGTCAAAAGAATACACAATAAGTGTTATGGATAACCGATAGTTTGTTGCTTAGTTAGGCGTAACGACCGACCGATACACGAACTTCGATATTACCGGGGCACACTGGAGGCACTGGGGCACACTGCGACCAACTTTTTACCGACTTCAAAAAAGGTGGTCGTAAATTCTAGTGTGCATGTAAAAAAAATCAAATTATGAATAATTGAAATATCGTGTACGATTATGAAAGATTTCGATTACGATTCGATTACTGTGCTTTATAAGGTACATCATTTTAATAATTTAATGTTAAATTTTCCGGGCAGAAATTTATTGGAAAGAAATGTTTGTCTTCAGGTCAGGATCAGGGTGTTCGTGATTTTTTTGTATTGTCGATACCACTCGCAACACGGAACTCTAGTGCGGGGGTATGACACTCATACCCCCAAGCAAGCGTTTTTAATATTATTTAGGTTCTTGAGACAATACTACGTGAAATTGCAATAATTCAAATTTCACCTATGATTAAACTGACAAATTAGAAATTTTCCGTTTGCCGTACAGGCGTTTGCAGTACATTATTTAAAATATAGTTGGGTCTGTTTATGTCATAAAGTGCTATATAAAAAAGTATACTACTTAATAATCATATTGATTTATGTTATTATAACTCATTGGTTTCATTTATTCTTTATTGAACCATACATAAGTAATAGAACAAAAGGCGGACGTAATGCTAAGAGATCTGTGCTCTGCCAGTCAACCTTGAAACATTAAATTGCAAACAACTGAATAAAATTAAATCTAAAATTAGCACCTTTATTTGACTAGACAACACAGGCAATCAGTTTTTATTAATATTAATATCTCCTTATTTTCTGTATTTAAAAATATATTATGAAAGTGACGAATGAAATATATATACTAATAGAGATATATGGAATATTGTTATTTATTTTCAAATCACCCAGTGTACTTCAGCCCTAGCGTGAACTCAAAGCGTGCGCCCATGCAGTACAAATGCGTGCCGGCGGGGGGCGCGCGACCGAAACGCGCGCATTGTTGCTCGTTACCGCCGACAAATCGCATTGTCGGTCGTTACCTGCGACAAATCGCAGCGCAATGTCGCTCCGACAATCCTCCACACGTTAATTGGTGACCTTTGCGGACCGTGAGATTGTCCATTGACGCAAAGGGTTAATTGAGAGTCAAAACAAATTTCTTCGTAAAATTATTACTAATTTGTAATAAAAAGCTTAATGTAAACAGGTTTTGACAGAATTAATATTTGCAGACAAATGTTTTCATTATGACTCGGAATTTATTGAAGGTATGGGCCATAGTCCACCACGCTATCTAAGTAAGTACCAACTAACAGACTTCACACACACCTTTGAAACATGGCGTAGAACTATCAGTTTTGCTGGTTTGCCTACGATCTTGTCCTTCACCGCAGTGTGTATAAAATTAATTTTGCAGGATTCGAATCTAGGCCCTCTAGTGTAGGACACCAATGTTTAAATTACTATGCTATCGCTAAACATACGTCATTAGTTTTGTTAATAGGTCTGGTGTTCCCTTATGTTGAGTTAACCTGAGCGAAGTATACAGTCATGCTTGTCATAAAATTGCAATAACTAAAGCAATATGCAAAGTTTCTAGTCAGTACAGTATGAGGAAGTAGTACTAATTCAGCTTTCAATATTTGTTCCGAACATACATACAAACATTACAAGTTAAATAAAAGCTTATAAATGTGCTCTGAATTCAGATCTTGTGTTAAGGTTATAAATATCTTTAAGGTGTACCGGTCAAATAGTAGTCAGGTATTCCAAAATTCTGATACAATATAAAATTTTGACAGTTGATGTCGCCCAATTACACGAGACATGGTCACGGCGAGACTGCGTTGGCGGGAAGAAATTCATGACAGTTGACACTTGACAGACAGTAATGACAAACCTGTCAACTTCACACGTTTCTTTCACGCAAGATGAACATCACATAATCGACTGAAACTAAACAAAGAGTAACTAATAAAATAAAATAAATAATAAGTCTAAGTGTCGTAAAATTTTATGCCGGCTGAAGGCCTCCGATATGTCTTCACGACTACTGCCTCATGATAACAAAAGATCACCAAGATCCGAAACACGGAATCATAATACGAAATTTTGGCACTAGCTGTCACTCATGAATTTAAATCGATCAGTTAGGATCGACAAGCTACCGATGAGTGCTTACATCTTTCAAACTCAAGCTTCAAGTTAAGTAATTAAAAACTTTCAGTAACAGCTAAGATATTGTTATTTTTCTAAACCTGCCTGCCTACAACTCTCTTGTTCGATTCGTCGTGTTCCGGCTGGAGAAAAGAGACAGTAGGTACTGTCTTTTTATCTTGTTCCTTGGCGGACAACGCATCTGGGATGCCTTTGGTGTCAGCGAAGTCCATTACCGATGGCAACTACTTGACGGTGGCTTGGCTTCTCGTTTTCAGTAAACAGTGGTCAAACAATCAGTTCAATATGTTTACGAGTGCAATCAAAGATACAATCAAGGCCGCAAATTTTACCCTTTTTGTGCAACATGTGCCAAACGGCATTAATTGCATAATTCCAATGCACACAAACTCCCTGGCGATAATTTCGCAGAATCAAAATTTTAATTTCGACAATGGCTGTTTTGTAAGGCGGTTGTACACTGAACAATTATAGAAAAGACGGCATGAAGTGTTCAAGACGTTTATTACGTCTAGAAATGCTCGCGGTTAATGGCATTGATACAAGATGTTCTGTTACGCGAGGGAGTTTAACGCACGAATTCGATATATTTTAACGATTATTTGTTAATTTATACTTTACGTGCCCGTAAATCTGCTGTGATTGCTCAATTATTGGACTATTTATTACATTATATTTATTGATTTAGAATTTCACCGATTTATTGAGTAGGTACGTCAAAACTCTATCAAAACAGAATTTTGAAGTTTTTTAACGAGCTCGTAGACTAATTGGTAGTGATCCTGTCTGCAAAGCGAGCGACCCATGTTTGATTCCCGGTCGGTGCAAACATTTCTGACAGCTAAATGTTATTCTCGGGTCGTGGGTGTTAGTGATATGTTATTTGTATTGTCCATGCCACCCGTGACATAGGAATCCTAATGAGATCCTTATTGGAATAAAACATTTCGCGTTTTCAATTTTCTCTAATCACCACATTTCGTTCAACACTAAACATATACCACTCCAAGTTGGAATTATTATACCGCTTCTTGAAATAAATAATCGCTTCCTGTTAACATTGTTCGACATTAACATTCCAGTTACAATATTTGCATACATTAAACAATTTAGCAGACGTCCATCGTGTGTGCACGCGGCCTTAGCCCGCATTCCAGAAAACAATGTCGGATCTGACGCGCAGGCCTTAAGGCAGCGAATGCATTAACGAACTACACCTTCTTTGATATTAAGCGTATTATTTTTAGTATCTTATTGCTTCTTTTATTCTTTGTACGCGCATGGTAGCTCTTCGAGTCGCCCGGAGCAAATCGCTGTTTATTACCCACCACGGGGTAATTTATTATTGCATTTTTTGTATTATCAATAGCCTGCACTCTTTTACTCTTTTCGATATTAAAACGGCTATTGTTTATGAAAAATCGCCAGAGAGATTCTTATCGGATGGATGTGCTGCCTCAGTCAGTAATCTGCGCGCTTCAAAAATAGAAGATCGAGTTAAAAACAAAAGAGGCACAACAATTACTCCCATACGAAGACTGAGTTTATTGCGGTGGCTCTGACGACAGAACAATTAAATGTTAGGTCGCTTTGAATAAATTCACATTCCGATCCCTTAAAATGTTACCGCGGCGAATAATCTAGCTAATTTACAACTTTTACGGCCTCGTCAGACTTAATGAGATAACTGCTTATCAATATAAAAGGACCTCTTTAAGGCACAAAGTGGCCGCAAAATTGACAATCGCCCCAGTCTACAATTTTCTCAATTTGCCAACCGCAAAAAAAAATCGGGCCACGTAACGAATTGTTCGAGCCGTATTTGGTTGGAAAAAATCGACAAAAGAACTCCGTTGACTACTGGTCTTCAGTTAAGTGACAATCCAATTGCATGACTTAACTGGCCTAATTTGGACGGCGGTTGGAAAAAGAAAAATTGGAGAAAACCCATTGCCATTGTCCGTTCCAAATTCAAAATGAGGAAGACGCGGGAATAATGGCGCAGGTTCTTGAAACAGGAACGTCGGGTTTTAAAAAAGGAATCGCTTAAACGGAGGCCGTTCGCAGGTAATCACAGGAGACGTGCACCGAACCTTAGGACGTGGTCACAATGTTTACAGTCTGTTTGACGTTCGTTTTGTTTTAAATATTTTCCCTACTACAGCAAAGTCAAATTATAATTTCAGTCCGTATATTTCGGTAGAACCTTTCGGTAGAATACAAATGTTAGTAGGAGGAAGCGGGTGATTACAAGTGGGTGGTACATATATAACAAGATAACAAAAGTAACAACATATAATAATATTTATTTATGTACATATAATTATGTAAATGTACATGTATGATCTTCTTAACTAATATCAGAGAAAACCGCATCGAAATCACTAAACCAAAAACTTTGAAAATTTAAAATTTATATAATTATACCGTCTGTAATAGTTTTTCTTCTTCGGAACATCTTCGATGTCTACTTCGATCAGTTAAAGTCCTATTATTATTATACCTACAGATTTGAATCTTAACCTTATCAAAACTAAAGTTAGTTTCCTAACCAACCTAACCTAATCTTCCTAGGTTTAATAGTAATAAAAACAAATGATTTATTTGCGATAGCGGTTACTGTAGTAAGCCAAATATTATAGTAACAATTTATCTTCCAATTATGTTATCTAACGTCAGTAGATAATTGTTATTATTTCTTACCGTTCCATCAAAATCACTGTGAACGCACCCTAAGATCGCGTGCAGTACTACACAGGTGCTTCGGAGCGACGAACGCGCTTCATTCATTCTCGAAGCAGTATCGCGTTTGATTTGAATATAAGTGCCTTCAATATCAACTTTGCAACAAAATCAAACTAAAAAGAAGTTAAAAGCACTTTTGGAGCTACGTTAATTACTTTGACGATACTAGTTGTGGTGCGCGACTTTAATTTTGAATTAGTAGCATTTTTATTCGCGTTTTTATATGGGATTCGGCATTTATTATGTTTAATTTAAATCATCATCATCATCATCATCATGATCGCAACCCAAAAGTACCTATACCACTGCTGGGCACGGATGTTCCCTAACAATGTGAGGATTGTGTGGGTATAGACCAGTCCACCACGCTGGCCAAGTGCAGATTGATGGACGTCACACGCCTTTGAGAACACTGCATTTAAATAAATAAATTAAAATATTTAAACCCGTCCTCGCTTCGCTTTAAAAATCTATTAATTATTGATAGTACTTATTATAAGTCGATTATTTATATTACATGTTATAAATTAAATTGACTGAAAATAGATCGGTTTTACGTTTAAAGTACGCAGTTAGTTTTATTATTTTCCGTGATTTAAGTATTATGCTTAGTATAAAAATACATTGTCGTAGTAACTGTATGATGTGGGAGTCAAGGAGTGAATAGGCTTTTAATAAGTTAGTGCGCTCATATTCTTGGACTTTATCGCCACTTACCATAATCCGGGATTGTTATCAAGAATTAACTTATTTTGTGTAAAGAAAACTAAGGCAATAAGTAGGTACTAAAAATTTAACTCTGTAAGATAAAAGAAAGGAATTCTAATTCAGCTTACTACATTTGACCTACATGCTAATATACTAATTAAGAATGTTAAAAGATATTATATTTTTTTATTATCTTCAACATTTTGTAAATGACTCGATCACTAAAAAAATATCAATTCCAGTCACAGCTTTGCACACATCGTTGATTTAACTGTTTGCGTTAAAATTAAAAATGCCCATCTCTAACTAAATACCACCACATCTCAACTTAAAGATGCTTTTAAAGATATAGTCGTTGTTTATCATACCATGTGTGATGGTATCTTCAAGTGGCGATAGATTTCCTGTAGGACTGCCTGTCTATCGGTCTTTTAATACCGTCATTGATGTTTCCTGCGCAAGATAAACATTTATGGCTTCATATACATGCATCCAATAATCGTTATTACGACTAGTATGTCTAGCGTGGATGTATTCCTTTCAGTGTTATGTAACTGTGTTTTGCTTTGAAAGTTCTGAGTCGTTGTAGTGGGAATTATTTTAGTTTGCTCAGTGGAAGATTTGAATAACTTTTAAACATGGTTAAACTTTAAAAATATGTATTTACTTTTCATAATAATCATCATCGCAAGCTACAATCCTCCCACTTCCGGGTTCGAGTCCTTTTTACAATGTGCAGTATAGATCATGGTCAACCACGCTAGCCAAGTTTTCGACCTATGGTTGTCTGGAACAAATCGTCCTTCGGGTCATCAATCCATCTGGTCGGGGAATAATGTGCTCCTTTTTCCGAGACGGGGCCTCCAATCCAGGACCTTCATTCCCTAAGGTTTATCGGTCCTTCGAGATTTGTCGCGAGCCCATTGCCACTTCAGCCGGCTAATTCTTTGAGTAATTCCATATCGATTCGTCTACGAACTTCTAATTAAATTGTCTTATTCTTCTAATGAAATATGGACTTGTACCTAATATAAAATGTAATCAACTATTATTATATTATATATACCTATGTCATTGGATCTTAATGATTATTATACTGCTTGGAACCCTTCCAGTGTTGTAAAGATCATAATGGCAAGCACCAACATTTCCTTTTAAAGTCTGATCAGCGGCGCAGCAATCAAGCCACTGTTGGCTCTATGTCACGCGAAGGAAACTATTTGTTATAGAAATAAAATAATTATACTGTAAGTGTAGGGCCGTCATACGATTAGGTTTTTGCGGACAGTCCCTGTTGAGTTTTATTGTTATTTTGGTTCTAGGATTTTTTCAGACGCTACTGTTATTTAATAAAATTTAAAATATGTTCATCGATATTTTTGAACTTAAAATACTGGCTTGCTGTAGAAGATATTGATTTTTATTTTACATTTATATTTGTGAACTACAACATAAATAAATAGACAACAACAAGTTTAATAATTAATCAAGAAGTTATGTTAAATGTACAATGTGTTGGTTTTAATTACAATAATAAACTTTCTCATGCTGGTATTGCTGGTAATTAAAACTGCAGTCGTTCTCATATATTATGCACCTGCATTGAAATTAAGCATTGAAAAATGACAGAAACAAAGAAAAACATGCAACAGATTTTGTCACTTCTAAAAATTTGTTTGAAACACAATATTCAGTATCCCGATTCCTCCACTCATGGACACCCTACCAGTCCATCGGTCGGGAAGCGGCGGATATGTAGCCGATCAGTCATGTTGAAGCAGGCCGATTAAGACGCTCGTTTGAGCTGAACTGGACTATCCTGGTCTAGATTTAGAATTTCTATCGCCTGTGTCAGTGCCCTAACTGCCTCTAATGCGCACATGAACAGTGTAATTAATTTATACTCGCTCGTTGTACGTGATTTCGCTAGCGTTGTAAGTAAAGCTGAGCAATTTTAGATGATTGCGTAATAAAGGTTTTTAGGGTGGTTTGAAGTAAAAACAGAAGCTAAATAAAAACGTGCAATGTAAACCTATCAGTTAGGGTGTCTCGGACGTTTACTGAATGTATGTTTAATTTGGTACACACAAAAATTTTCATTGTTCACTGCCTATGTACCTAATGTCTTGTTTAATGTAATTTTAACTTTAAAAAAAACTAAATTGTTGCAGCAAGCTTTATACTTTTTTATTGACTACTTGTTTAGAATTAGTTTAGGGCCTTGTCAGCTCCTCTTAACATTTAAATAAATAAACACAATGTTTTTATTAGCCTACAGTGTCTTCACAAATTACAATATCAGCGAATAAAGTTTCTATACCAGAATATGTGTAAGTTATCTCGTGTCATATAATTCACAGCCAAATCTTGATACTCTTTGCTAATAAATTAATGACTCCAAAGCTCAGCACTAACCCATAATTACGAGATGGGCAAACACTTATAACGTTAGTTACTCAAATCTGATAATGAGTAGAAATTGAATTGTCAATAATTGCTAGCGTGGGTCGGTGTGGAGCGTACGTCTTCCGACATTCATAATATCATTGAGGGTCTTAGGGTGAGTTTCGTTTGAATTACACGTGAGTTAAGCAACTTTGTGCGGAAGGGAATGGATGACGTTTAAAATGCTTCTGTGAATGATAAGCGCATTCAAATTGGTTAAATCTCAGAACCAGGAGATCATAAATACCCCTACACTTTGATAGCTAAAACAGTTCTTATTGTTTCATAAACAGGTTTACCGAGTACCCACCCTTAATAAATTACCCCAGTAGGTACTTAATCTACATATAGACATTACTTTGTAATTGTTAGTGAGAAATTAATAAATAAAAAAAACCTCTAAATATATGTATGTCGGAGACGGTCATTAGTATGGATGCTAAACGAAACGCAGCACGAGTTCCGATAGATGGCAGCACCGTCGCGATGACGTCGATATTTGGCTAACTTCGTGCTACAGCAGAGCCTAGGTGGTGGAGGGGCGCTGGTTGGAGAGGACACTTACCATTTGACCGTCTTAGAGATCGGTTCCTCCTCTGGGGACTGTTATTCGTTTCGTTTACCCGGTGTGACTATGACCGTGTAAAGTAAAATTGTTAAAAAAAAGTAATAAAACGTAATTCTTGTGCATACGCTATTTCTTTTGCTCGATTACCCTAGCTATACGCCCACATAATGTCTGACGATGGTGTTAATAACTCGGCCAATCCGAGATCAGAAGTTGGGATCAAGAACCTATTTCAGCTTTTCAGGTTACTGTGATAATATGATCTACAAACATCTCTTTACTTGCTGGCGATATGTTGTATCAGGTTGTGGTAAGCCATGAGGATTTTCAAGTAAGACGGCGAGTATCGGTATGGCATAATTTTTATTTCGTTACATCTATTGTGATAGAAGAAAGTGAAGTAATCGATAACAAGGGTATTCATTAAGAAATCGGTAGTTCCGAAACTCAATTTAATGGCTTATTTTCCTTTTTCCTTCGCTGTAAAGAAAATCATTCGAGGCTAAGTGTCATACATCGGAAATCACAATTAACTCGCGTTTTTAAGTTTGTTAATGTTAATGAGGGTAGATTTGACTTTTCAGTCGTGTAGAAAAAGAAAACCACTTTAAATTAGTTTGTGGTTCCTTCAGATTTAGTTACGATTTCGGGTAATAATATCATGCAGTGACGAGAAATAACTTTTATTTCAAGTGTTGGTTATTTTTATTGCATTGCATTTGATAGAATGGGTGAACCGTCTGTATCTGACCTATAACGGGAAATCTAAAAGTGTTTTTTTCTAATATTGGGGGCTTTCCAGCTTCGGTTTAAATTAACTTTTTGCGCTGAAAGAAGAATTATTAAAGCCTAATTAATGAATGCCTCTTGATTAACAAACAAATTGGTTCGCAGTGTTTGTGCCCAGGTTGAGCAGGTATTTCACATCGGGAATCGATTAAACATTTGTTAGTAGATTTAGGGGTATGGTACCTCGTTTGAACTGTAAATTTAAAAAAAAGGGGTGGTTACAAACGGCTTCTTAATAACTTCAATTAACTTAAGTGGTGTATTAAAAGTCCAATAAAATTATTTTATTTCAACTTTTAGTTACCTTACGATGCCAATATGTTTTGAAGTTATCTCACATATCGGCGCATATCGCGATGCAATGCTTATGTTATTCTGTATTCCAGTTAGCTTTTGAAGAAGTACAGGTCATTGGAACAATTACATTGTTCTACATCTAAAGACACGGAACCTCCGATGACTGCATGGGGAGCGGTTACTGGCCGTGTGTCGTGTGGGACCGCATCGTCTGTCACATGCTGGTGCTGATGCTGGCGAGGAAAGCCGGGACGCCATTGCTCGCGCCTCTGATATCATGGCTTACGGTTGCGAGTGTGGTGCGGTGTGACGGGTGATTTGTATCATTTTTTTTCTTATCGCTTTATTGAAGAATATTGAAATGAGCTTTATATCAAGCGGTGGTACATTTGACAACTACCTGTTTGCATTCACATACTATGGCTATTTAGTAATGACCGTTGCGGGTTGTTTTACAACTTAAGTAAAGTAAAGAATTTTATGAGGAATATTTGCTATTGGTTTTTCGACTACCTGCGTCAAAGCTTCTAAACTACAAATTCGTTTTATTGATCAAAATAAAACTGTACAAAGACTGACTTACTGCTGCACGTCATAGGAACGAAAAGTAAGGTGTGAGTGAGTAAGGGAATTGTTAGATGCTAACATTATTAGACCTAGTAGTTCACCTTTTGCGAGTCCTCCGTTATTTGTTGAGAAATCTGACGGAGATCGTGTTACACATTGAGAGATAGGCTTAGGAGGATGCCTGAGGGCCAAGTACCATTGGAAGTAGAAGATTTTGAGTTGATTAATAGCGATGAATCTTAGTTCGGCTGGTCAGACCGTACCAGTAGTCATTTCGTAGCCGTAGTCCGTTAGAAGTCGGTATCTGCTTTAAGTAGTCCGTGGATGCGCGGTGCGCGGGTGGCTCTGGCGGAGGTCGGGTCTTGTAGAGACCATAGAGTCCGAGGGACTCGGCATTCAGGGGAATGCAATAATACAAACATGAGGTTTGTAGTTGGGGCTTAATGAAAAGCCACAGGCCACGAATAAGATTCTTGCTTTGGATTTTGTAATGTGGTAATGATGATTACTTTAATGATGGTTGCAAGTTATTGGTTAACATTGGTACTTGGTTGCTTAAGCATTTTTAATTGATCAAATCATTAAATTTAATCAAAATGTTTAGTATCGATATTTGATGTAGGATTTTAGTTAATTTAAAATCAAATTATTAAAATTGATGGATGATAAACAGAATCTGTCATTGTAATTGTCAGATAAGTAGTGTTGGCTGTTAATAACTAAATTGCTGTGACTTTCAGTATTCTTCCAGTTAATTTAATTTGAGTACAAGCTTTTTAGTTTTGAGTCGGTGTAAATTAAAAGCTATGAGATTATTACATGAGAAACTCCACAAGCTTATTGGATATGAGGGATATTGTTTAACCAGTATGTTCGTGTAACTTTATTATTGTTCATAACCTGGTTTGGTTTGATGAAGGCTTTTGTTAGCCGTGATGTTGATGATGAAAATGCCTGAAGGTCAAGTTGTTATTGTTGAGTAACGAGAAAATTAGGGCAGGTGGGCCTAGAGATAGTCAACACGATGTTTAGTGACTGGGGAATGGCCCCTTGTGTTAGAGACACTGGTGTTATAGCTTGAGAGAGGCTATGATTTGTAAGTACTAAGCAGAGTGGTGATGTTGTTGACTAAGTTTGTTTTAATTCGAGTTGAATGACCTTCAGCCATTTTTGTTCAAGAGTGAACTGTGACAAATTGTTTAGATACTGGTTGGAATTGGAACTTAGAGTGGTACAAATACTGGTTAGATAATGGCTCAAAGTTTTGTACTGGTTGGTCATATGAGCTCCATCTCATGATATCTCCATCTTTTAATAATTTTGAAACTTTTATTGGTCAGGAAGGGCCGAGCTTGGAGAGATACTCGCGTTTGTGTTTTGATGTTACAGGTAATCTCCAATGCCAAGTACGTGTTGCCGCTGGTAGAGCGTTTATGAAGATGGATCACGTGGAGAAGCCGAATCGCGTAGATTTATACGGTGTTAATCGATACGACGTACCGATTAAAAGCTTACAATCGCGCAAATAATTAATTGGTAATTTTGTTCAAACATGTGTTGTAATGTTATGGAGTTTGTTCCGCTGCTTCTTCTCCATAGCGACACTTGGAAGCAGTGGTAGTTTACGGTAGTTAGGGCTAAAAAAAAAACAATGCAATACAAAGTTAATTAAAACCACTCGCAATAAAAGTAGCCATTTTTCCCATGTTTAAGATTTAGAGTTTTGTTTTGGTTTGAAGTTATTGATAAGAAAATTGAGGAAAGAGCAATTGTGATGGTAGTACTAGAGGAGTCACACAGGGACGTGTGACAGGTCAGGGATGGCCGTGTCGGAGACGGTCATTAGTATGGATGCTAAACGAAACGCAGCACGAGTTCCGATAGATGGCAGCACCGTCGCGATGACGTCGATATTTGGCTAACTTCGTGCTACAGCAGAGCCTAGGTGGTGGAGGGGCGCTGGTTGGAGAGGACACTTACCATTTGACCGTCTTAGAGATCGGTTCCTCCTCTGGGGACTGTTATTCGTTTCGTTTACCCGGTGTGACTATGACCGTGTAAAGTAAAATTGTTAAAAAAAAGTAATAAAACGTAATTCTTGTGCATACGCTATTTCTTTTGCTCCATTACTCTAGCTATACGCCCACATAATGTCTGACGATGGTGTTAATAACTCGGCCAATCCGAGATGTATAACATCGAAGTATGAAAACTATTCGTCAAATCGATTAACAAAGCCAATCATTACCTAACTCTATTTATCTGCCGTATTAAATGGAACGCAATAATAAATGACCAAGTAAATAAATTGCAATCGGCTCGCATTATTGTAGAGTGGGGCTCTATTATTGTAGAGTATTATTTAGATTTACAACTGTTGAAAATCGGTAAGGCGTGGTAGAGACTCCATGAACTTAATAACTTTATAACGTAATTACGCCACTGTCAATTTCGCTCTACACGTAATAAGAAACAGCGCTACATTTTGAACTTCTGACTCTACATTTGACGTTGATAAGTTGTTACAAGTTTTATTATTCATAATCTTTGTTCTATACGGTTCAAGGTAGAGTTTAGTAGAGCGGTACTTAATATCATAATGCAATAATAATGTTAGGTAAGTCCGTCCATCACCATCAACTTAGGTCACAATGGGTAAACTCTTTTAAACCACATCAATTGCTGTTCACTTTTTTTTAGTTTTAAATGTGATCATTGTCAAACTGCTTTTTGAATCAGTAACAAATCTGTGAAAAATGTTGTTTTATTTATAGCATTCAGTTGTGGCCCAGAGAACACAGATCTTAAATAAAGCTATTCGCATTGTTATTGTACGAAAATAAAATAAAAACAACTGACAGCAGTCTTATTCTCAAATACTCTCGTATAAATCTCATAATGGTATATGGCTACCGGTAACCCGGTGCGGACATTTTTGACAGATAAAAATTTGTTCTCGGATCGTGTGTAATGCCTTGTGTGTTGTCACTGTCATCCGTGCGGAGAATCCTACTGCATGGGTATGAGTGTGTGAACGTTTAAAAAAAAACAAAAAAAACTGACAAAAGTAACAAAAAAAAAACTAATAACAATAACATTCCTGCTGAAAAATTGCTACTACGTGTGCCATATAATATATAACACTCAAACAATTTCTAATGAGCGCGCAACTACTGTCATAATTAAAACTTGTACTGAATAATTTACCCGTTGAGAACGCGTAGTCGATCAGGTTCGAATAGAGTAAATAAACCATTTAAAAACCTGCATAAATTAGTCGGTAACCGACTGCGGGTTCAGGGGTGACTTATAAACCTATCATGATATATTTAAACGTACACGATGATTGATTTTTTAAATCTCTCATTACGAGTAGCGATTGAATCGGCCAATAAGTCATTACTTAGCACAGCGGTGCTCAAACTTCGAAATACCTGTATTTCACTATCGTTACCTACTGAATTTAGATAGCGCGCGAGTTGAATTAGTTGAATGCAGTCGGTAGTAGTTTAATTTGACTCCAGTTCTCCCCATCCAAAACCTAATTAATATTGTTAAATTGATTTATAAAATTTAATGGCTTACGAGGCTCTCGTTGATAAAAATATTAAATGTTTTAAGTAAAGATATAGTAAAGCTGAGTATTGTTATATACTTCTGAGTTTTATTTTACTTTATAAATTATTAATTAAAATAAGTACCTACGTTAAATTGTTTGCGTTCAATGCACTTTATTTATTACAGTTTGCAATGTAAAAAAAAACAATAATATAATCTAATATATAACTTATTACAATAATAATATTACAGTGCCTAATTAAAGGTACAAGTCGGATTTAAACATATCACATCTACAACAACAAAGTCCTTGACTAGTCCTAATCTCTATTAGGTTTATTACTAATGTAATCGCTACACTGTCATTTTTTAAATGGTAATAGATATAATTCCACATACGCATAAGTTCGCCATCTGTCTTTGATCAGAACATACGGGTGAATTACCCGTTCACTACTAAAATAATAAAAACCGAGTTTGAGCACCATTGGTAAATCCGATCGAGTCAACTTCGACCAAAACTTTCAGTCACATAAATCAAACATCACGCATAATTTCTCACGTACGTTCAGTTCCCACATGCGCGTGCGCCGGTGGATATTAAATAAAAGATGGCTGCGCTGCGCCCGCGCAACTAATGCTAATGTCTAGAGGGAGATATGATATATTGACAGCAATGGACAGACAGATACACGCACAGCTGTATGTGTGCTCATGTGAATTACAACACTAACCAACGTGTTATTATTTTGTAATTTGTGACGCCGGAGTTGGGAGCGGGTTTGCAGTGGGCAATAAATAATTTAAATGTTGCTTTTTAAATCACATGGATGTGTAACTGTAACGAACGGTAGGGAGGCTGTGCTAGGTGGCTCTGCATCCGTCACGTGGGTAGTGGGTGATTTGTTTGTTGTTAAGGGTAGGTGCTATTTTCTCTTTGACGGTAGGCAATGAAGATATTTGCTTTTTTTGTGTTATTGAGAGTAGGTATTCGTCAGGTTGGCAAGATTATATTTTTTATTGTTATATTTTAGTCATTTAATAGTTATTGATAAATTTAAATAAAATTAAATTTAATTAATCAAATGAATTTAATATTTCTTATTTATTAAAACTATTTTAAGATAAGAATAGATACCTATTGGTTTGAATGTGGATTACGTCTGAATTATTGAAAAACTTGTTACAAAAATTACCCTGTTGGTCACTCACGCAAAGTTTGACCAATCGCAAGGTTGCTTAAATTAATACGTCATATCATAAGGCTTAAAATACTGTTCAACATAATTACCATTATTCATAAATAAACGTCGCATAGGTCAGCTGTATATCACATGAATACAAAAACAATTCATACGCCATTTATGAATACAAATGTCAAACGACTTCATTAGGTATCCTTCATTTGTATTCAATGGTAATAGGACTCGGACAATGTAAAACTAGCAACAAAGGTGACGTCCAATAAAATCACGAGCCTCAACACTAATTTATTCAACAATACGTCTTGTCACACCTGTGTTAGCAGCCATCATTATTTCGCATTCATTTCACGTCGACCAATGGAAATTGAGAGCGTACCTCCCGCGGATTTTTCCACCAATCAAAAGCGGCCATTTGAAAAACAATAGAGCATAAAAAATCCGTCACGGAGTTGCGCACGAGTCAACGTTCCAATTCGTGTCTACGATTCAATGTTGCCAGTCTCGTCGGCATGTGATTTCACGGTATTCAAATGGCTATAATTTATTACGGAGGTAGTTAAGTAAGCGTTAGCCTAATGGTTGAAGCGATACGCTTGACTAAATGTCTCACCGTAAACTGGGAAGCTAACAGCGATATTCTTTTGAAAAATAAATTGGCTACATGGGGTATGGTTGTAAAATATCAGCGACAAGTTTGCGACCGGGAAACAGGATATCGTTTGTTGTTAAATTATGTCTTTCTAAGTGCTGTAATGATAAAGATTAGGATAAAAACTCGCTGGTTGGCCGGCTAAAAGTTTACTGTAATGTAAACTTTTAGACCGGGTTTGCTAATAATTTATATATTTATACATTTGTTTTTTTAAATAAAATAAACAATAAGTTTATCCCGAAGTTTACTATTTTTTCCATCTCTGAGATTCACGAAAGCTAAACGCACAACAAAAATTGAAAAAATAATGGTTAAAATGATGTTACGAGATCTACCACATTTGAAAATATCACAGTTTTTTTCAGCAAGTATCTTCCCTACAAAGATATTGATGAATCACAGTTTTATTCCCTTCTTACAACATTTCCTCGCTTATCTTTCCTCTCTGACCATGAGACAAGCCCTCGTTTTCAGGTGGAACGAACGTTGTATTTATAAGGCTGTCTCAGTAAAAATTGTGCATCTCGCACAGTTATTATGTACTTAAAACAAAATGGGAAAAATCAGTCTCGGACAACAGGCTTTGCGATATTCCATATGCGTTCTGCTATTTTTATACGGGATGCAAGTTACAGTGAAGCGAATAGTTTGTTAATGCTCTCTTACTAACGTGTGGGCGTAGGTCCCACGCTGGTAGCAGGTTGTACATACAGTTACATTACGTTTACTTTTTTGCACCTTTATTGAGGTTTATAAATTAGAGAAAAGTTCTTCATTCCATCATCATCACAACGCATAACTGTCCCACTGCTGGGCACGGGTCTCCTCTCACAGTGTGAGGGGTATAGGCCATAGTCCACCACGCTGGCCAAGTGCGGATTGGCGGACTTCACACACCTTTGAGAACATTATGGGGAACTCTCAGGTGTGCAGGTTTCCTCACGATGTTTTCTTTCACCGAAGCAAGTGATAATTAAATTATAATACGCACATAATTTTTGAAAATTAGTGGTGCGTGCGGGGTTTGAACCCGGACCCTCCGGTTCGGCAGTCCAACGTTCAACCACACGGCTATCACTGCTTAAGTTCTTCATTATTCATATAAAAAGGTTATTTCGTACGTAAATATGTCGGGCTTCATTCTCCGCCAGGGCTTTTTATGTCAATATCAAACGAACATATAACCCACCTGATGGTAAGTGAACACAGACGCCCATGGTTGACGCCAATGTTATGACATTACCCCGTTGTCGGTCAAGGAAGAAGAAAGAAGGAAATATAAAAGAAAAGGAAATAATTGTAAGATCCTGATACAAATTCCTTCTAATTATAAATTTATACGATAACATTATGACGTTGCCTGCTGCCTCTACAATTCGAAATTCATAATTCCAAAAAGGAAATAAATTTAATATAAGATAACATTATTATCACATTGTCTGCTGCCTTCCACAGTTCAAAATTCAAAAAGTTCGAAATTCAAAAAGGAAATAAATTCAATGCTTAATTAAAATCCCAATTGTTCTAGCTACATTTAATTCATTAGATATTTGTCGTTCTCACAAACAAAGAAGTGGGTACATTTTCCGTACACGCTGCAGAATGGAAAGCTTACAATGATACCGACACCTCGCCGTGCCTAATTAGGTGCGGGACACCTGTGGGACTATCCTAGCGCCGGGGCTTCGTTAGGGTTGCCAGCTATGGCTAAAGATAATTTATTTTGCAGGGAACAATAATATTATTGGCAGGGGGCATTGAGCGTACTTACAGACGACTTGATTATTAAGAAACTTAGTAAGTAGATACATTATATTATTACAATTTATTGACAATTAAACTTATCAAATTAAACAGTATTATTTTAATTTTAGTTATACTTAAACAACTGAGAAAATATATATATAAATGTATGTGTATATTAAATAGGATTTAGAAATATAAATATTATTTAAAACTTTACTATATATGTATCTTATGGAAATTAAATTAAATTAATACAATCGAACGACACCGACGCGACGCGGGCAAGTTAATCCAGTCCTTCACGTTACGAGTAACGAAAGATGAAGCGAAGCATGTCGTTAATAGCGAAATTATGTTAACGACGACAGGATGAATTTCTTCGTAAGGTCCAAAAGAAAAGACTGGCGCTAAAGCTTCTTCCGTCGTAAGGTAGCAGAACCGCCGTAGACTCCTGGATTGATAAAGTTTCTCCCACTCCAGATGAACCATAATCATTACACAACTAACTCTTGTTATTAATTACATTTATAAAATAACAAAATGTGTAATAACAACGTTTGCAGCTGCCTTATATAGAATTGGATGGCAGGTGTACATCGTAACCTCTCATTGGTTATTTCAGATAAATCCATTGGGCCACAGGTTCCCAAAATGTTTTTTATTCACCGCCTCTTTTGGACCTCCCCCCTAAACTTTAATGCCGTTTATAATATAAAGTAAAAGCCAAACAAAATAAATGCGATTCTGTATTCACATAAGGATTCCGTAGATGTCTGTCGCAATATGCAGAATTAGAAAGTGGCCAAGTACATACATTTCACATGTTTGCGGTCTATTTGTATTCGTTATTATTTACCTATTCTTTAACTTTTTAAGCATGCCTAGATGTGATGGTGTTTTCTTTTATCTTCATAAATTGTGTGTCATGCCTTTAAATTATGGTAATTTATTTTTACTCAAATGTATGTAGAGAGCTTTAAGAGCTAAGATGTACCGTTTGAGTGTATTATAGGTGTAAATGTCTCTTTTCTTCGTTCAAATACGCACATTATCTAAGCGGCGTCCAAAACGCAAATTGTGTCCCAGTTATAAGGAGGCCTCATCGCTCACTTTGAGAAACGCTGCATGAGACACACATTTAAAATTGATTTGATGATGATGTGTTTTCTAACGATCCTTTATTGATACATCATGCAAATGTGATATTTAAATTTTAACTGCACGTTATTTCTTTAACTTACACTGTCATGTAATATTTTTATATTAGCTATTCATGATATGTACGGCTTCAATTTATTAGCGGCTTAGTCCAGTCTCAATCTCTTGGTAATTGAGGAGGTTTTGAGCATTTTTCATAGATGGTAGAGCCTAGAGTTCACCCGGGGAAGTATCTACTACCGCCCCCCACGGTACTTAGTAAGTACCATTTCTACCGTGTAATAATTGTTTTAAAAGCAATTGTGTTCCGGATATAAAGGTGTGGAGCCGGTTACACTTTTTTTGAGGCGACCATCTTATCCTTAAGAGTAGTACTGTGACCGAATTAGAAAAAGACTAACAACTACTAACAGGACTAACTATCACTAACAGTCCCTGTCCCAGTCCTCACACCTACTAACGAACTAACCAACTAACGTTCTATCACCGTGTGCTAACTCACGTAGTAGGCAAAGTAGTTACGATAGGCTGGTACGCTCGCGATTTAGCACTTGAGAAAGGTCGATTTGAAAGCAGTTTGAGCTAAATTAAAAAAGTTTATTTACAATCGACAACCCTGAGGCTGTAAAGCGTTGCGTGTAATTAGAGATTGTATACATTAGCAAATACAAATAAAGCACAATGCGTCGGGCGAGTCCCGGCGCGAACATTAGTCTCCAGAGGTCGTAGAGTTACCCCGAGTGTCCGAAGGCCAGTGCCACTGCAGATAGACGATAACTTAATGGGCAAATAAACTATAGCTTAACTGTTAGATAATCAGCCAATTAACTGATTTACCACCGATAACAACGCCTAATGTGAAAGCGTAACCTTTGTTTTAAATTATGAATATTGCGGTTTATCCTCGCTATCATTGTTAAATGTTAGTGGGTTTTACTGTTAGTGATAACGGTAGAAGATATTGATATTTAAATTGTAACTATTTGCTAATTATTGTGGCTCTGTAATTTATGTTTTTTGTTTATTAACTGGTCAAAATAATTATGGTCCATTATTATTCACGTATGTACCTACGCTGCTTTATGTTTATATGTTTCAATGTTTAATAACCACACTAACATAATTTGCTGTATTTTCTATTTAAAATATTTTGAGAGAAGCGTATTTTTTAAAGGTTATGAAATAGCTATAATGGCCTTGTCAAGACACGAAAATTATAATCAAGTATTTAAATCAAGACCATAAACGTGATCATCTACTGATTAAACTACAATAGAACCAGGCCTCCTCGCTACAGTGGCATGGTCCACTCCAATTAACATAAACACCGCCACATTATTTATTATTGCCGTGTATTTGCTTTAGGTATACGAGTACAACGCAAAGTAATTATTCACGGTAGAGGATTGTTGCTAAATTGATCTAGATTATCTGTGGGAGAGACAGTAAGCTTCTCGGTGTTTATTTTCAAAATGTTTTACAACGTATCCAAACAAGCGTTGCAACAAATCTCCCTTGCTAAGTTTACGCCATAGTAAACAAGTAATAAATAACGTTCGAATGATATGATTTATTTGCCGATAACACTGATATTACTTTTGTTTGTGACTGGTTATAGATCTTATATTTATGGGCTGAGTTGAACTGGTTTTTATTCAAACTATAGTTTACTCAAAATATAGTTTTAAATTCTTTTTTTTCATAGTTGCACAAAAAATACCTCAACAGTAATGATGCACAAATTTTAATGTAGTAGTTAAAAAATTAACAGTTTTTTAAATGACTGTGACGAATTACTAACTGATGGTAATTTGTCACAATCGCCCATGTATAGAAGTACAAGTAAAGTAAGTGGTGACCCACCTCTTACCACCAACCGTCAGTGTGTTTGTCACCTACTCACATAAATAAATTGTAGTTAAAAACCAACGCTTCAGAAGTTAGCTGAGCTTTGTGGTACGGTAATGGTAGGGCAGAGAGCAACATGTAATCACGATTACAGATTACAATTTCACCTGGTGCATTATGCCCAAAATGTAATCATGACTACAGATTACAATTGCTTTTATTGCCTTGGGCCAAAATGTAATCATGATTACAGATTACAATTTCATGTGGTGCATTTTGGCCAAAAGGTGCCTAATCACGATTACGTGTGGAGGCACGGAGACGATGACTACATTGATTTATCATTATCACTATCACTATTGTCATCACTAGGGTAAAGGTAGGGTGTATATTTTACAATTTTAGGTGAAAAATATCGTCAATTCCTGCTTGCACTATACCGGCACTGGCGTCTGCTCAAGGCGGAGGCTGCTATTGAGAGATTTTCTATATCCGCCCGTTTTCCTTTATGCTTCTGCAATTTTATCCGCCTTCGACGTTATGAACTTGCGATGCTGTGCTAATATAGATAAGACTACGTTTATAAAGTAAGTATTTTTGATGGCTCTATAACTACTGAGCTACCCTTGGACTCAGTAGTCCAAGGGTAGCTCCTTCCACTTACTGCTTCTAGGTTGTACCTGCTGCGGTTACCAGGCTACTGTACAGTACCCTGCATAATGAGGATGGAGCCCCGAGTTCGATTATTACCCGACCGGGACGGTATGTGATAGATAAATATTTGTTCTTGAATTAGAGGTGTTGAATATATTCGTACCTTAATCATCTCAATGGACACACAATTTACACGGTTTTTTAGAACGTATGAGTCCGTGTGCAACATGTAAGAATTTTTTTGTTGAAATGAAATACCTTTAATAAGATTATTAAAAGCAGTCTTTATGCGATTAGTAGTATCCTATTTCTAAACTTACGTATTACTATTTCTTTATAATTGTTTGTGTGTACCTAATAAATAAAAAATAATAATAATCTTCAGTCAAGTCCATATTACGCCATCGTGTGATCGGACATCATTTTCTTTGCTCCTTTAAGAAAATGCAGGCTGACTGAAGCTTCTCTATAACTTCATCTATTAATATACTCTTATTTTTATTAATATCGAAGCCAGGTAGACTATTTTGCTTTGACTCTTTGATATCCAAAGCCTTGCCAATTACTAAAATGACTTTGATGGAGACATCTTATAGTATAATCGACGCTATACACCTCAGTCCTGGTTTTGATTAGTGATAGAAAGTCGTTTGCATCCTTTTGGAGCCCGACTCATTAATGTTTGAATTGGGTGCCGGATCAGAAGAAATTTGGGTTTCAATAAATTCGCCTTAGGTGCTAGTATTTCTCCAGTTTTTCACAAAGATAATCCTGAATTGCGTTACATCTATTCATTAGTATGAAACTTTAAATATAATGTGTTAGTATTAGGTACATATGAGACACCATGATGAGACAATAACGTCGAGTTTCGGACATAATAATATTAATATCAACGCAAGCAAAACAAAGTCTCCAACACAAATACACAAGGCATTTTTATTCAGATTATTATTTTTTATCGCACCGTGCCCTCGATTAGGGACTAAAAAGTCCCTTCAAACTAGCTCGTTTCCCGATCAGGTTCTCGTCTGGAGGGCCATAAATTGATAAGATTGCGAGTCCAATTGAATATGATACCAGGACTCCAGTATCGGTTTAAATGAGAAAGTATTGCACTCCGTTAGATACCTACCTACCCGTGAGAGAGAGGGCGAGATATTTCTCGGTTTTAATGTATTTTTACAAGCTTTTATCCACCTGCAATGATTGTATGTAAGTATAATAATAAAAATGAAATAATAATAACTTTTATACCGTTCTTTCAGTTTCGCCTAATGGTTAGCTGGTAGAGAATGCTCGCCATTTGTACTATAATATTTTTATATTGTGGTCAATAAAGTTTACATAAATAAATACACAAGAAACTGTATTGATTATGATTAAGGTTACAATTTTATATGCAGAAAAGCGTGAGGAAATCAATTATAGTTTTTAAATCTAAGTTACACAGTAGTATACCTACTTGTACACTTGTATAATACTAATAGTGTGTGTGTATATATTTATGTGTATGTGAGTTTATGTTTGTCCGTGTGAATATGTCTGTTTGGGTCAAACCTTGCAAGCTGACTTAGGACTACTTACATTTTATTGTTGGAACACTGGCCAGTAACCTTTGTAAGGCTCCCTCCGCATCATATCTCTCCTTTCCTCTCTCCCCTCACAGCACCTCACCAGTCCACGTCTCGTCTCACCGCACCTCATTTCAGCACTTCCCGCTGATTCTGCTCTTTGCTGTTGTTTTAGCAGAGGTATAAAATTCCAACGTTACATTTGATTTAAAATGTGCTAAAACAAGACTAATGTTATTAGTCAAAAGACCAATAACATAATAATATACGCACGTTACAAATAATAAATTAACATTAAATAATTGTCATACATATTCTACGCTGCAAAAATAACAGTTATAAATAATAGCCATTTACAGTAAGTGAGGAATTTTATAAAACGCGCATAATTTAAAACGGTTAAGTTTTCGAAATGGACGATTCATCTTCTTAAAGAAGTTAGTAAATCAAATCCCGTTGGAGTACTGTCTGATTGCACTAAAGTGGCAAGTTATTGACTATGATAATAATTTACATGATAACTGCCTACTTGAATGTCCTATAATTGATTAAACTTAATGATTTTCATGACTAATATCATTATGTACAGTTTCAAATGGCTTGTAATTGATTATTTTTATTTATGTGTTTATAAACACCCGTTCTAACTTCCCTTCTGGAATCCTATGTCGAATAACCACTGTCGAAAAGTTTGAACGCGATTGTTTAAATTCTTTTAATTTGTGTAGCGAATGTGTGTGAATAACACAAGAGTAATAAAACGAATTAACTTAATATGGAAAGTGCGTTTTATTATCTAAGATTACATTATAACTTACCATTTGGTGGGATCCTGTTCAAGCGCTAACTTAACACACTTTGTAAAACACTGAATGTCATCTTAAGTATAAGTAATAAATTAGTGAGAACAAAATTTTCTTACCAACTAAATACTTTGTAAAGTATGTTCGTGAACATTTTTTGGTTTAGTCATCGCGACCGACACCCAAACGACATCGTATCGTCGACTCTAAAAGCCCTTTAACACTTTATTTTTATGACATTCATACTTCAACCAGTATTTCATGCATACGATCAAACACGGGAATTCGGTAACCGTATCTAGGTACTGTGCTCGTCACCCGAAAGTATTTAATTTCAGGTACAAGCGCTACGATAGCATCTACGGTTTGTGACTATGTTCATGTAGACACGCCGTAATGTGAGACGGCTTATGGTTTTGGACACACTGCCGGTTAGTTCAGACAGCAAGCTCAGATGTTCATGCTTTTCAAATAACAATAATGATTACAGTGTCATCCGGATAAGTAAAAATTAACATAAAGTAGATCTTGTTAACAGAACTACTACGTGGATAAATAGATACTACGGTCATAACGCAATATTTTTGATGATAATAATTACTAATTAATTCTAGAAAATTTGTAAAGTATACCAAAATTACTGCATAAAACATAAACATTTCTAAATGAAGGTATTCATTTAGAAATTTTGAGACTCTGTAGCTATGACGTTGTTAATGCTACGCATTTATAATTACTTACTTAAACATAACATTTATATTACAATTATAAATAATTACTTACATTAATAATTACTAAGCATTTTTGTCGCCACACCTGATTACCGTTTACTCAAGAATGTACAATTTTTTTTCACCGTTGCCCATGGACATTAAATTTGTAACTACCGGGGCCTCACCGATGTGTGGCTGGCCAAGGAAGCCGGAACAGGAAAGAAAGAAAATTCAGGCCCTCTAGCCACCAGCTGGAACACTACAAGTCGGTAATCAGCTGACTCAATAAAAACGGGGGTATCTGGCCATCCGGGCTTCAGCCATACAAGCCGGGGCCGGCCTCAGTTGCCTCTGACGATACTCTGCTTTGCGGGCATAAGATTGGGGTATTATGGGATGGGGGTATAAATCACCCCACCAGTTCACCCCAATACAGCCAAATTGCTCACCAATCTACCTACCCGTATGTTACACTCCCAAACAACGCGTAACTCTCAGTCAATTGCCAATAAATCGAAGCATACTCCATATTAATTAGCTCGCGTGAGACCAGCGCTACTGTAAACCTACTAGAGATTTATTGTTTGAAAATGGCCATTAAATTTATATATGAAAAATGTTCGTTTGTACGTTTGTTTTGTACAATTGAACTACGCTTGCGTGCTTCGTTATGACCACCTAATAAATCTAGGCTGGTATAATCTGCTTCTAAGTTTAGCATCCTTAATGAATTATTGAGTGGAGGCACAATGCAGGGGAACGTTTGGTTAAGTTAGCTAGTTTGACCACAGTCTATAACCAATAGTTAACTGCGTGTTGTATTATTTGTATAGAAACCTGCAAACAAAATTAACGTTTGCCAAAGTATAATAATTTGCAATCCCTTGAATTGAATTCTGTTTTGGTTTGATGCAATTTTAAATCCCCAAACTAACTATTTTCTTTACAAATATATGCATTGTGGAATTTTAATTTGCATTATACGTATAGGTATTTACCACGCATTTAACCTACTATAAAAACATGCATCTAAATTCTTACCTAATACATACACATGCCTTGATAACTACCAATAAATATCTATTGAAACCCAATCAAAGTTTAATCAGCTGAACGCCTTCTAATCCATACAAGGCTCCGTCATTCAGTATTCCATTATCCGTTGCATAAAACCTGCATTCTCTATTACCGCGAGCGGGAATCGAACCGGATACAATAAATACAGGACCGGTGTTAAATTAGCTTCGCATGTTCTAAACAAGTCTTGGGCTTAGCGCGGATGATTGACTAATTTCGATGCAACTTTTTAATACAGGGAATATTCATAAAAATATTATGACTCACAAGGCTTCACGAAAAGATAGTAATAATATCAGTAATATCAATATTATTGATAACATTAAAAGAATAGTACTGCACACTGGTCTACCGAGACGGGAAATTTAGGATTAGTATTCTAGGCCGCCTGATTACAACAATTTTTTTAGTTCGATACACAATTCAGCTATAGTCCGACCATAAAAGAACCATGCAATTTCCGAACAATGTTACCTTCTAAGTTCCCTAACAAGCTATTTTTCATTTAAACACGGGTATCGGAACGGATGCTGTAAATCCCGCCGTTTGAACATCAACACGGTTAATTAGCATTGCGTGTTTTGTAGCGGCTACCGTTCTAGCCGCGGGACTTGAGGGCTGGCTAGCTAGGAAAATTACACTATTCTCGTCACTATAGTATAGTATTAGTGCTGCACTAGTGGTGTACGGAAACGCCCTACGGCTTGTGTCAGCCGTAAAGACGATATTAGCGAGCAGTTACTGGCATTCAGGCAGTGCAGTTCGAAAGACGGTTGAGAGTAGAGGTCTGGGTTCGAATCCTACATGTCAAATTTTTCTAATATTTTTTACATTTGTGCCAATTGCAAAACATAATATAGCAACAAAAGAAAATTGTGGTGTACTTTGAGACCTTTCATGTGAGAGGAAATCTAAGCTTTTTGGGGCAGTTTGAAATGATGAAGCCTTTCATTACTATGGGTTTGGGTTGGTCGGAGGTTAATTTTATAAGCATTTCAGCCTTAGTACCAAAAGGTGATCCTTATTCTTACACTTTAATTATATTATCAAACATATTTCTGTGTTTGTTGACTTCCAGCTTATTTCAACACTCGATCTAATAAGCAGATGTGATCTTAATTTCTCGTGAGACGGATTGTTCAAAGTTGTAACTTATTATGGAATAAGTATCAAAACCTGTATCATCTGCCGCTGACCGGATGTAAGAGTTCTTTAATTCTTTATTTAAATTTAAAATTTAATTTAATCTTTCTGTCTTTCTCAAATATAAAAAAAAAATATATAAATTTCAATAACGATTGGGAAATGATTTGGTTAATGTGACGTTTAATTAAGTTCCTTATTTAATTCCAACCACATCAATTCTGCATATCTGCCTAATCCAAAATAGTTCTAAATACCAAACAGCCCATCCTCTTTCAATCACTATAAAACATTCGCCTCACAATAATTCCATAATAATAATATTCCAACCGCCCCAATTCTCCCGATCTCATGCAACGATGCCGATCTCAACAAAAGATTAATCCACAGCATAAAATCTCTCACCGTCCGTCGCTATCTCGTCTCATGTTTCACGGTTGGCGTGGTTTTGCAATTCGTTCGACACGCTTCACTGTCCATTAGTCTTTGCATAAGCCTTTGATTGTTCAAAAATCCGCAAGTGATGTCGACAGTGTCTTAATAAGAAATCATGTTTGATAAGCCGCATTGTATACCTTATGCATGTAAGTCCATAGTTTGTTTAATAGAGCAGTAATAGCCAAGTGGTTTGAATGTTTGATTCCCGAATAGGGAAGCCTGGGTTCGAATCCTTCTTCTATGGGTTAAGATGGCAAACAAGCATGCAGCATGACCCTTGTACTGCCGTCCATGACAATTGTAACCGACATAGAACAAGACTCAAATTAGGACTAGGACGGTTAGTCTACATAGAATAGAAGACGGTGTTATTAAGAACGTTAGTTGGTGAGTTCGTTAGGTCTGATGTCTGGGGCTGTGGTTATGGGCTGGGCAGGTGGTTTGGTTACTTTTTTGACGGCTGTTTACATGAAAAATAATACTTTCTTTGTAAGAACGAGTACTGGGAATAAAACACACGTGATCGAAATTCCACCGCTAATATGAAAAACTAGAAGAATTCACCAAACAATCAATTACGTTCTAACTGTCAAAGCGAAAACTTCTCCAGAGGAAACAGGTACATGTCGAAATAAAACCGTCGGGACGGGAACAAAACATTGATTAATGACGAAATGCACTCGAAAACAAACTGTCGAACTTCTTCAAATTCGCGATACAAATGCCTTCGGAATAACCCCTCGGAAATAATGGTTTCCTTTATAACTGTTGCTACCTCAAACGCCTTAACCACCTTTGATACTACATTCGAAATTCAACTCTATTCCGTAATCATAAGGTTGAGAATAATTTGACAGTGTTCAGCAGGGTAAACGCCCGAAAAGTTGACACGAGATTTTCTTGGTGAAGGTTTTGTTTTTTTTTCTGTAGTCGCGCGGAAGCAGTGGCGTATAGGGACGTGTGCTTCCTCCTTTTTTGTTGTTAAATTGTTTCGGTGCCATTAAGCTGTTGACAGATCACCGTCTTTGAGTAATGCCCTCCAATTGTTTGCGGCGGGGCGAAAACACATTTATGGGACAATGCTTGCGAATGGTATTTGGAAACGATTAGAGTTCTTTATGTGTTACCATTTGATGGGGTATCGTGCATATTTTATGTTGCTATTATTTTGTTTGACATGCGTAAAAGGCCCTTTTTATTGATTTAAGAGAGTAAATGAGCATGTAGCACTATCACCCTTCCGCTGCCGCACAGGACTACTGTGACCAACCTGGAGCAAGACTCAAATGGGGACTAGAAAGTTAGTTTAATTATCAAAAGGGTGTCACTACGAATACCTATTAGTTGGACATTTCAGGTAGATTGGAAGTTGGTCAGGGCAGGGACTAATAATAATATATGACTGTATCCCTCAGAAAAATTATTTTCATTTGCTGCATCAGATGTATTGCTACTTTCACAGCAATTAAAAGAAAGGTACCCACATTAAAACAGGGACTCCCAATTAATCAACGATTAAAATGTTTAAAATTCCACTTAAAATGTGATAACCCATAAATAATTACCAGGATGTGCATTTAAATGTGTATAAAACATAACTTTTGAAATCAAAATTATTTTTCTCACGGTACTGTACAACGTAGCTTCAGTGTTACATCTGATATTAAAGACAATAAAAGTTAACTTCTACCTTATGACTTTACCAAAATGGTTCATAATTCAATGTAGGGTAAAAAGTACATTTGACTAATCAGTGTGCTGGGTAAGAATAATAAAATCAACGGTGTAATATATCAGAAAAAGCATGTCTACGAGTGTCGGCAACGGTTCCCCATAATTCTCGGATGATATTTTAACAGTGTGATCGAAGTAGGAGGGAGGGTATGGTTATGGTGGTGAGTGGAGCGGGTGCGAAAATAATGCAAGACCAAAAACATCGCTGTATCAACGTAGTAGTCCCGTCCCGTACATATTTTATTATTTACACGAAAAAATATATTTATTTCATTCCGTGACAATGATATATGAAACAGATAATATGAATCAACGTATTTTGTGTTAATTTTACTTTTTTTATAGAATTAAGGGGAAACGAGCATGCAGCACCACCCTTCCGCTGCCGCCCATGACAACCGTGACCGACACAGAACAAGACTCAAATGGAGACTAGGATAGTTAGTGCGGTTAGCAGACGGTATTAGAACATTAGTTGGTAAGGTTGTTTGTGAGTATGAGGACTGGGACAGGGACGTTAGTGATAGTTAGTCCTGTTAGTTGTTGTTACTAATAGTCCAGTTAGTAATTGTTAGTAAGAGCCTCTTTCTAATTCGGTCATAGGTCGCCTCTAAAAAAGTGTAACCGGCTCCACACCTTTCTTACCGGAACACAATCGCTGATAAAACAATTATGACACGGTAGAAATGGTACTAAGTACCATGACGGGCGGTAGTACTACCACGGGCGACCTCTAGGCTCTCCTACCTGTTATAGTGTTAACATTTATCATGTTCAAGTCGCTTTGCTTATCACTGTGAACGCAACCGGAGGTTAGAAGCCGCAGTTAAGTTTTATCTCAATTGTAATCGTGTTCTGTGTCTACCATAATATTCTGAAAGATATACAGGGCTAGTCTAATGTTAAAATGATCAAAACATGGTGTGAATTGGAAAAGATGGCTTCAACCCGTTAATCGGTATCTCTTCACAACTAAGGAAGCCTAGAATATATTCCACCGCGCCGCTCCACTGGGGACTAGAGGAAAACCCAAATGTCGGAAATATTTACCGACCGCATCCTCTGTTGCTTAACTCAGTCAATCACTTAGGACGCAAGCCGCCGGGCTAAGAAACTTGCCAAAAATACATCATTCAGAAGGATCTGTCAAGAAAACTAGTATGCCACGTTTATACAGACCCAAATACTATTTCGCTAGGTCGACAGTGCAAAAAACTGGCGGGAAAGGTTTACAGTACGAAGACGAACGCGTGATCGCTTGTAATTGGCATCGACTGATGGATGAGACTAGACGCCCCTCATTACAAATCCACCACAATGATTGGCACGTAACTAAACCTAAAATGAGCTTTAACACGTCAGCACAGAGGTGGTAATCTTGGTGAAACGTGTAAATGTATGTTGGTTTAGGTGTATAAGCAGTTGGTAATTATCGACAGCACTGTAAACTATATTTCTGTGGTAAGGAGCTCTTCGGTGATGTATGAACCAATGGAGAGGATATCCATTTAAACTATGAAGCTGTCCTGCCGTCATACAGTTTAACTGAACGGAGGACAGAATAACTTGCCGATAAAATTGTATTTGTTATAACAAAAGGATCTACCTATGTATAATTGAAATTAATATAACATTAAAAAGAAATGTACCTATACTAACCCAAGTCACACAGCGGCATGTTTATAATGTAGGTATGTCTATAATTTTTGAAAAAAAAAAGATTATTTAAAGTTTCACAGGTCCTAGATGTTAGTGGACCCGGCCATTTGGAAGGCTTGCGTCGGGACACAGGTCCTACTCGTAGAGGCCTCTTTGAGACACTTTAATGTTGTGCATGATATTATTATGAACGATTCGGGTATTTTACTACACAAAAAGCAATCCTAGGCAGCAGCGTAAGGGTGGTACTGCATGCTCGTTTGCTAAAAAGTTGGAATTACTTCATAGATCTTTGCCAATCATTGAATTAAAAATCTTACACTTATACAGCGGATCTATCGCTCGTACAACGATGGTACTTACTATCAGTTCGATGGTAGTTGCGCTATTAATATTTATTAGCCCTATCCTTTTAGCTGTGGCAAGCTGTGGCGATTAGTGGAACGGTAAATGACGAGTGAAAGGACGAGGCAAGTCTGGAAGTGGTTCTTGATTATGTAAACTTTTTGTTTTGAGTTGACAGGACCACTTAAGAATATGATGGGTGATAGTTATGTAATAGAATAGGTTTTGCGCCAATTGATCCGAGCTATTCGTGCTATGATTTTAATATTTGCCTCACAAGTAGCCTGGTTATTACAAGCCACTAGTTGCTATAATATGACCTCAACCCATTAATGGACTACTACTGAGCAGGGATCTTTCTCAATTAATTGGCCTGCAACATACTCCACCACGCTGTTCCAGTGCGGATTGGAGTAGTTACTATAGATAATATATTATAGAAGAAATAATAAAATGGCCCCACACTTCACGGAATGTCTATGTGAGCCTTAGTTTTTTTTATGGATTTAAGATAGCAAACGAGCACAACCTTGCTGCCGCCCAAGACAACTGTGACCCAGATCAAGATTCAGATCGGGACTAGGATGGTTACTCCCGTTAGCGTATCGTCAAGTTTAATATATCCCTCTCTTTTTGGATATAACAAATAGTTTATATTTAATAATACGTTTAAAGCACATTTCGTGTCGTTTTGCTTCTCAGATTACACAAATACAAAATATGAGATAAATAACTATTATATTTAAATCCAATAATCAATTTTGAACACTAGGCTCATCCGCACATTATTCAATATTTTAAGGTGCAAGTACGAAAATTCATTCGTTATAATATTTTAATCTTATAGTCGTCTAACCATAAAAGGGCGTGCTATTTTGTTTAGCAATCTTAGTCATAATGTGGAGCGGCGGCCAGGACAGTCCAGTTATTCACGTAATTAGCATCTAAAGTAGGCAATACTGAGCCTATTAAGTGTCTGCATACATGTAAGGTGTGCCCATTCGTGTCCACTTTCTTAAAATCCACAGGATATTAATTAGTCACCGCTGTTAGGTTAGGTCGTATTGACAGACAAGCGTGTTGCATAATGCTTATTAGATTATTGGTTTTTCCGATATGCTAACCGATGAATGGCTACAGAAAAATATGTTTTCTAGGTAGTAGAGCCTAGGATCTACTACCAGCTGTTGTTGCAGCACCAAGTTATGATGACACACACATACAGTGACAATGACGACCCTTGCATTTACGGATTTATTTAATAGTATTAGAAAATCACTTTAGACGTCCGTATGTCTCTCCACCTCGGCACAGTAAGTAAAAGTAGCTTAATCATGATCTAAGATTTAAATCTACGATAAAATTAAACTGCAATGTAGCACATGTCAAAAGACGAGTCGTCTATCATGGGATTTACCCTAAAAGGCGTTTAGTATGAAATAAACCTTAGTACCTTTTGTATAGAGTGGAATTTTGTCTACATTTACAAGTACCCTGATATAATGAAATGCATTATTAAATAGCGTTTTCGTGACCCCATTCGAAGGGCATTAGATGGGGAATTATCTCTTGTTTGCTTGTTTTAATTCAGTTTTGATTTCTAAGTTTACTGATTAATTATTCAATAAAAGGCATGACATTACAAGAGGGCAAAAGTGAAATTAAATTTGAATAGATTAGATATGAAAATTTTCTAATTAGCCTACAGTAATTTAAGCATTTCAGGTGATGGTATTATTTGATAAAAGTTTTTTATGTATTCAAGATAGCTTACGAGCTTGCAGCACAACCTTTCTTTAAATTATATTTTTCTTAAATTAAACGTTCCTTTAAGGATGTGCAGTATGATTATAATATGGAACGTGTATATCGACGGTGGAAAGGCAAAATGTATTAACTGCCATTTTAGGCGATATCGAGTTATATATATCGTTGGAATCGGGAGAATTTTCTCTTTCGAATGGTCCTGGTTTCAGCTCGATCTGACGACTTTTATGGTCGTTAATACACCAGTGATTTTGAAGTTTTTCATATATTTTTGTGTTTTAACTTTATAGTAAATAGTGGATTTTGTCATTAAAACACATCTCAACTAAAAATTTTACCTTATGCTACTTTGCCTTGCTTGACTTTAACTAAATTTAAATGATAAAACAATTTACCACATTATATTATTATAAGCTTTTGTAATTGATACATTATACCCAACTTGACTTTTCGTCATCAATAGAATTAAAACATTTTACTCCGATTTTAAATGTTAGTCATTGTAAGTTAATACATTTTACTCTACTCTAAAATGCTATTATTTCCAAGATAATACATTATACCTATCCAAAATAAGAAAACACTATGCGTTGAGTCGTTTTGCTGTTCTTTCTAGAACCAATTTTAATACAATAAGACAAATTTACCTGTTTTTTTTTTTAATAAAATCTGCATTTAAACTACTTTACAATTTTTTAATCGCATACGAAATTGTTGGTTAAACCATACAAAATAAAGCAAATTGCTAGTAAAACAGAGATAATATTTAAGTACGGGCTGATGCGTAGGCGCTTCAGTCACCCTTCTTAGTTCTTGTGTCGGAGAGGACGGCTGCGCGCACTTCGTGCCGTTGTCAACCCTCGCGTTTTGCCATTATTATAGTTATTGTTTGTAAACGTCAGTATGAAAGTTTAATTCAGTTTTTTTAATTGTAACTTTTTGATAAATATAATTACGTATTATATAAATATAATTATATATAAATACTAGCTGACCCCGCGAACGTTGTTCCGCCATATAGATTGTGAATGATTAAAGCGCGATTTAAATTTGAGGGGTGGGGGTAGGGAAGTGAAAATTTGGGATTATGTGTATTTTTTTATGCCACACCATAAAAAATAACCAAAAAAAAATTGACCAAAAAATGAAAAAAAAATAGCTAGGGTGGACAACTCTTAACATTTAGGGGTATGAAAAATAGATGTTGCTCGATTCTCATACTTACTTGATAAGCACACAAAATTGATGATAATCGGTCGAGCCGTTTCGGAGGAGTATGGTAACTAACATTGTGACACGAGAATTTTATATATATAGAAATAATAATTATTAAATTAACCAAAATGGCGGCGAAGTGGATCGCCACACATCACGTCTCGTTTCTCACAGGGGTCAAAAGCGGCCCATGGAGAGCCGCTTCGCTACGTTGAATGTGAGAGGAGGAATGGATGGTAAGGTAGATGAAGTATGTCAGATGACGGATGAACGATGCAGAGAGTAGACATTCTGTACGTGAACGAAACCAAGAGGAAAGTATGTGATACCACGGTTCATGGTCTCTACACGGCATACTGGTCGGGAGTCCCCCAAAGCAGCCGAAGCTGTCAGGGAGTTGGTGTGATTCTTTCCTCTCGAATAGTTGAATGTTGTGATGGAGCATGAATGTGCAAGCTCAACACTCCTCTGGATCAGGTTAAAAGCCGGACTCACTCGACTCGGCTATGCACCGACGAATCTGCACGGAGGTGGGTCATCAAAGGGCTGTGCAAGAATAGAAGAAAGCGTGGTTGGATTGGTTAGCAGGAAAAGCTAACCAAAAAGTTCAAAAGCCAACGGAAGACGAGATAAAGGAAGCAAGAATGAAGTATAAAAGATTGAAATCAGCAGTGAAAGAAGTTGTGTCTAGAAAGAAAGAAGAACGACAGGATGATTTTGATAGGAGGGTCACTGAAGATTTCCAATCAAACATCAATTTTTTGCGTAAATCCATCAAAATAGCCAGAGGAAAAACTTCTACCTCGGAGCTGAGTACAATCAGGAGTCAAGATGGGAGCATTATAAAAGGAGAAGAATGTTAAAGAGACGGAAAGAGTATTTTGAAAGTTTGTTTGAAAAAGAGGAAGTGCAGGTACAACATCCGGCACCTTCCATGGAAACTAATATAAATGTTGATGAAAGTGAGATAAGCATGGATGAAATACTGAAAGCGTTGAAAAGTATGAGAGAGAGAAAACAAGAAGGTTTATTGCGCGTTCGTGGATCTAGAAAAGGTCTATGATAGTGTGGTGAGGAAAGAATTGTGGTCAGCATTGTCCGTGAACGGTGTGAGCAGTGTCCTCCGACCTGCCGATACGAGCATTGCAATCTCTTTATAGGGACTTTAGTGCTTGTGTAAGGATAAACGGGGCATACACCGAATGGTTTAATATCGAAAAAGGTGTTAGACAGGGATGTGTAGTGTCACCGTGGCTGTTTAGTCTGTTCATGAACAATTGCTTGACAGATTTAAAAGATAATGAAAGTGGGTTCAGAATGAATGCTACTGTTAGTGTTACTCGTCAAATGTTTTCTCTATGCTGATGACCAAGTATTACCTGCGTCTTCGGCTGAGGAGTTGCAGGAGATGGTAACTGCTATGAGTGGAGCTTTTGTTAGGAAGGGAATGAAGATGAATGTAAAGAAGACGAAAGTGATGGTGTTTGAAAGAGATGAGGCAGTGACAGACTGCAATATCGTTAGTGGAAATGAAAAAAATGAACAGGTGAATGAGTTTGTGTGGCTACAACCCATTAATGGCCCACTACTGAGCACGGGTCTTTCCTCGTACCTGAGGAGGCCTAGAGCATACTCCACCACGCTACTCCAGTGCGGATTGGTGGAGGGGTTAGTGGCCAACCCAAGTGTCGGAAATTTTAAGCCGCCCGAAGGTATCCGACATGGCTTAACGACTGCTACCAATGATAACAACCGGGACCGACTGCTTTACGTGCCCTCCGAAGCACGGAAGCGCTCAAGATATTTAGCCACTAGCGGTCACCCATCCAACTACCGACCGCGCCCGCTGTTGCTTAACTTTGTCGATCACTTGAGATCGACGAAAGCCGCCGGGCTATGAGCGCTTCAATGAGTTTGTGTATCTGGGTTCAAAGTTTACAAGAGATGGAAAGTGTTAGAGTGATATTGAAAGAAGAGTGAATGCAAGAAACATGGTGAATGGAGCTTTGCACTCCTTTATGAACAGTCGGAAGGTGTCTAACAAGGCTGTGCGTGAGGGAGTGTTGGTTCCAACACTTCTGTACGGAAGTGAAAGTTTTGCCATAGCAGAAGAAACATGAAAGCAGAATAAATGTAGTTGAGATGCGAGCACCAAGAAGTATGATAGGAGTTAAACTGAGTAACAGGATAAGAAATAGTGAGATAAGGAAACGTTGTGGTCTGAAAGAAGATGTAGTGACAAATTTGAGAAAGGTATATTGAGATGGATTGGCCATGTCGTGAGAATGAATTAAGAACGATTGACGAAATAAGTGTATAAGGCAAGTGTGAATGAAAGGTAGCTAGCTAACCTAGGCAGAACTTTCGAGACCAAATAAGGGACAACTTGAAAAAACGCCAGATCAAGAGTACCCTAAACCAAAGAGCGTGTATGAAGGGAATAATGAAAGTGGACGAAGCGAAACAAGTATGTTAAGGATCGTAGCAAGTGGAAAGAAGTGGTATCTGCCTACCCCTACGGAAAAGAGGCGTGATTATTATTATGTATGTATGTACTTTTAGCAAAACATTTAGGACTACCTTAATTTTTCCTTTTTTTTGACAGTTTTCGGGATTTTGTTAAGTTTTTGAAAGTTTAGTTTTTGACTTAAATTATATATAAGTGTATGGTTAAGCCACTTTACCCTCTTTGTTCGAATACAATGATGTCTGTACAACTGTTTTACCAGGTTCGAATAGATATGAAAAAGTTACATAAAAGTGTTTACCTCTCTCTGGTCATGATTGGATTTGTTTTTAAGTCATTTTACTCGATAGCAATATCATATTTATTTGGATATAAAACAATTTACTTGAAAATATTTAAGTTATATTTTGGATATAATACACTTTGCTTGAAATTTTTTGGATATAATGTTTGGATAACAGCTAATTTTACCTATCTGAGATTTTGTGGTATTTTGTATTAACTCCATAAATTAATACAAATATTAGACATACGATATTTTTTATTACATGTATCCATTTGTAATAAATTTTATTACTAACTCACTAAGTTTCATAGAGATATCTTCAATACTTTAAAAGTTATGAATTTTTTAAAACTTCAATCGTCTCTCCTGAACATTTTACTAAATGGCGGTTAATACAATTTGCCTTTCCACCGTCGATATATTTAATTTTGTATTTTGGCAATTAAATTAATTTCTTTACCATGAACATAAAAATCTAAAGACTTCATCATTAATTAGGATTACGGACATACTAATTTAACATATTTCACGATTCTGTCTGTTACCTTATTCGACAGGAAATCAAACTTGGGATTTGAAAGGCCAGTATTTACTAATACAATACATCACATCACAGTGATTTTTACAGTTTTGCCTGTTTGTGTGTTTGTTCGCGCTAATAGAAACGGATGAGAATATGTTTATTATGTACTTTTATCTTATTCTGACAGTTTAAATAATCCTATGTGAAAATTTACGAGCCAAAGATATTTAATTGTTACGTCAAATATTAATATCATTGTCGTAAGCACTAACCTTCACCATATTTTCTATTTATTTATTGTCGACCCGGATGGCGCAATGGTTAACATGCCAGATCGCCGTTCCGAGGGTCCCGGGTTCGATTCCCAGCGAGGCGGAAGGTGTGTGTGTTCTGGTCTTGTGTGCTGTCCATGGCACCTACGACGCAGGAAATCCTAATGTGGGGTATGAATGTGTAGCGTTATTTATTTATTAGATACTTATATTAGCATTATTACATACGTACAAAGCTTCACAAATATTTCATTTTTTCAAATCACGCCACTCAACCCATCATCATTCATTTGTCAAAACAAATGTCATATAGGGTGTCGCCCCTTGCAACCCTTCAGTGGCAATTAATCGGCTCAATTTATGAATTATTGCCCTAAACAACCCTTATGGAATAAATAATTAGTGGATGCTGTTTGATGGAATTCGTCAGGCGTTTGATGGATGTAGAGAATGTTTTATTGCTTTTTGATTGATAGGAGAGTACGGTAAAGTGCTATGGTAACATAAAAAAGGCCAAGTGCGAGTCGGACTATAACTATACTAACAATTTTCAAGACTACACGAATTATTTGGTCTGATCGATGATTTTTAAGCTGATTTTCATAAGCCAGGTATTCAGATGGTGGAACTGTGTGAGAGATTAAGGGCCAGTTTCACCGGTTACGGATAAAGTTCCGGATAGCCCTAGAAATTTATCTGCCACTTAGTGACTTAACAGTTGACGGAGCGGCAACGTCGCTTTTTTGCGTTTCGTTACTACTACGTAAATTATTGTCATTTGAAAATTATTTTGAAAACTTAATTAATAAAATACTTTTTGTTCAAAATAATCCAATTAGACTTTTTTTAATATTTTCAAGTATAATTTTATCATTATAGAACGAAAATAGTAGGATTCATAATAATATGATTTATTACAGTTCAAATTCCTAATGTGTTATAGAAACGCCACTTGAAACATTTTTTTATCCGTCAAATAACGCCTAACAGCCACTTGAACTGGCAGATACCTTAACCAACACTTTTCTCTGTCACTTCTATCAGATTACCTGAGATGCCAAAAGTTGTAGTTTATCTGGGAGTTGAGTTCCTAGGGCTATCCGGAACTTTATCCGGAACCGGTGAAACTGGCCCTAATAATTTTAAGTGTAATCTAAGTAGCATAAAAATTATTTAAAATCCAATAACAGGAGACATCAAATATTTCAAAATGTTACATAGATAAGTAGCAATGGTTGATGCAAATAAATCATATGGGACAGTAATCTGCGGCCATTTTGATGTACAACAGTGCCATCTGTGTCAACTGAATGAGTTATTATACTGGCGAGCTAGGGCTGCCAACGCTCTGTTGAATGTGGGTAGTCGAAAATAATTATATTTATTTTTAGATAATGATTTATTCAACAAAACAATTTTGCAATAGATTATGAAACAGTAGAGATCGCTGTTTAGCGATAAGACCGCCTTTTGTGTAAGTGTTCTTACTGTAATTCTTTGTTTGTATTTGTATATTTCAAACAATCGCTGGTTTTTTAAATCAGGTAACGTAACCCATATTATAAATATTTGCTTACACACTAACATAATACATCAATATTAAACTTATCCGTTACACTAATCACTTGTATATTTTAAATAAATTACTACTTCTAAATAAGATAAGTGGATATTAATATATTACAGTTTTAACTGTCTTCTTAAAAAATATTAGTAAATCTGAAATGTGTCAGCCCTGCGCAGATCAAACGCAACATGATATATATGGCAACCCCTTAGCAAGATTAACCCTTTATCCGGGGTCGCGACAACGGCACGCGGGGTCGTGCGTGCCCCCTTCGATTCAATTTGTAATTTATTGTTATTCGTTACGCCTACCCATCGGTATTTATTTGAAATTCTAACATGAATTCATAGTTCATACCGGTAAATAGCTTTACATTTTAAAATTTTCTTGTTTTTACAAGATTTTTTTTGAGTTGAACGGGTTGTTAGAATCGTTCAGGGTTGGTAAAAGCGTTTAACCAACGAGCTCTAAAGTATAGAGGACGACCTTCCATACAAACAATTATTCGAAATTGGTACCAAATCACCAACGTGACTTAAACCGCTAAAAGTTCACAATTGGTTATACTTGTAATATTTTTCGCTGCATTTAACCTTTGTTTCTGTGTTGTCCGTGGGTTTTCTGCCTGTCTTTTTATAACAGAGACGGGCAAACAGGCATAGGGGTCATTCAAGTATTACGTAAGCACAACAGGGTTTTCTTTGCTTTGCTTATTTTTTATGACATTGGGGGTGGGGGAGTCTAAATGGTGATTACGTCAGAAGATTTTCTCAAAATTCTCTTGAATACTTTTGGAAACTCAGTAAAGTTCGTTCGAGCGGGCCAAACAGCGGGACACACAGTGTTTCATACCCGTATTGAACTTGTTAAAACTAACATCTCGTTAAAACTTTAAAAAAGATTTGAAGTAATTAAAACATCTCCTATACTCTCTCACCGATCGTAACGGATGGTGCGAAACTCCCCTTAGTCACGTGATACAGGAGAGATTAAGAGAGACTATCAAGGAGATCGCTCACCCGCCGCGGGATAAACCGCGAAGACGTATTCTTTTAATAACCATTTCCACTCACTGTGCTACACAAATAGCTAAAAAGATTAGACATCCAGTAGCGTCAGCAAATGAATGTGATTTTCAGAAATTCTTTTCTTATTTTAACATCATCATCGCAATCTCTGACTGTTCCACTGCTGGAATTGGGTCTCCTTTCACGTAATGAGGGGTACAGGCCATAGTCCACCACGCTAGACATGTGAGGATAGGCAGATTCAAACGCCTTTGAGCACGTTATGGAGTACTCTCAGAGTAAGTTTCCTCACAATGTTTTCCTTTACAGAAGCAAGTGACATTCAATTTCTAATATGCACATAATTTACGAAAGTTACAGGTGCGGGCGGAATTCGAACCCAGGCCCTGATCGAGAGTCCAAACTTCAAAGCACGTAGCTATCACTGCTTATTGACGTCTAATATTCAAGTTACTCTGTATTTTCTATATAAATGTATTAAATTAAATTAAATTATAGGGCCGACCTTCATAATTACAAATATAACGGCTTTTCAGTAATTTATCTACATAAAGCGAACTACATAATAACTAAGTTTAATACAAATTTTGTGCTTCACTTAGGGCGAGTCGCCACTGAAGGAATATTTTACGTCGTTTAATTCTAGCAATAAAGGAAGTTTGTGTTCTTAAGAACCGAGCGGAGCAATTTTCGAAGTGTTTAGTTATTCCAAAGGATGCAAAAGTTTGTATTTTCGTCTTCTGGAAAATTTAAACGGCTACCCACTAATATAGTTTAAGTGTAAACCTATGTTTTACCTAGTACAAATATGTATTTGCTAAGAGGAAGGATTTTAAAGATAGTGTAGCCAATAGAAATATAAACCATAATTTAAAACGGTCTTTCTTTGTAGCATTCTTTATTTCCGAAGGCCGTGATGAAAGGCTTCATAGCTCTTATTAGTTGCCTCCATTTCTCTCAGTGTTGGGCTTCCCTTAAGGTTATTACACAGAGAGCAGTAGGTAATACATTCACCAGGTCACACCAACGGTTAGATTTTCACGGTTAACACGTTTTTATGTTTATATCTGGCAAACGAAGCAGACGGCTCGTCTGATGTGAAAATTGTTACCATCGCCTATGAACATTAGGAACACCAATGGCATCACCGACGCGTTGTTGACCAACAAAGAAGAAAGAGGAAAAAAATACATTTGTTCACTATCTCTATTAATTATATAAAAATGAATCGCTGATTTTGTTGCTAAGCGCAATTCTCGAGAACATCTGAACCGATTTCGCTAATTCTTTTTTTATAATATTCCTTAAAGTACAAGGAGGGTTCTTACGGAGAGAATTTTAAAAAATTGCCTGAAAAAGTCTAAAAACAACGCTTTTCTATTTAACCATACAAAAGATTCGTAATAAAACTTAATTTGAACTTTAAAATACCATACCACAAAGTTTAAGTGTTAGTGGAGGGGTTCCGGGAAGGTGTCCCGAATAGCGGAATAAGTATTAAATAAAAAATTAAAGAATCGACTGTTAGGCGTTTAAATTATAGTTATTCCTGACAAATAAACGAAAAGATATTTAACTATAGATACATGATTTTTGATTATCAATATTTGGCTTGTTTTGCTGACCGTATCGCGTAATACGGGACGGTTGCGCGGGCGCCGGTCGGCCGGCTGATTTACTGCACTCTTAATGAAACCTGTTATGTAACTGGAATTATTTATTATTTCGTACCGGCCGTTGGAAATTGCAGCTACTGTATTAGATAATAATTAACTTTATATAACTATCGCGAGCGGGGATTAGCAGGACTTCATTCTTGGGCGTTTGTCTAGTCATAAACTTAGTTATATACTTGTATATCAACTGCTGTAACGTACTAGGTACATAGATAAGAAATCATGCATTTAATATTAATATTCGTTCGTTCTACTATTACAAAAACGATAATCAGAGGTATTTTTTAACAGAATATAGGAATTATTCCTATCTGATCCCCCCAACTGATCCACTGCCAATAAATATACCTATTCGTTGTCAATAATAAAAAAACCTCTTTGTTTGTTTGTGTGTTTGTTTCCACTAATCTCAGAAATGGCTTAATGCGGTTTTCAGTAACGTAAACGTAACGAAATATTGCTATGGTATTTAGTAAATTAAACATTTTGATATGGTTATTTCCCGTTGAATAATATTAATAAATAATGTTACGTCAGTGTTATTTTTGTTCGAAACAATGCCTCTATAAACCTTTTCACACCTTGTTAAAGCGTAACAAATATATTTCCAGCGAGATTCCCTTTAAACATACATACTGTTACCCGTTGTGATATGCGTTTCCACTCACGAGGGCTTTAAATTGCATTGGACGATATTTACGTGTGTACGCGCATGTCTTACTAGAACAGCTTGGTGTGAAGGTGTGTGTGCTTATACACACTTGAATAACAACAAGGATAGACTGACCAAAGGGAACAAGTAGATGATCTCTGTCGAACATAGACATTAGTAACAACAAAAAACCTGATGCGTTGCCGATCAAAAAGCATGCCAAAACTTAGCTCTACAAGCAACCGAAATAAGTGGTAACGTTTCACAGTAACTGGTACTCACGATTTTTATAATTAAATATCAGTACACATTACAAAAATTGTAAGTACCCGTTACAAATAAAGTGCTGTATTGAATGCGCTTACAGAGATAAGCGCATTCAATACTAATAAATATATTATTGTATTTTTTGTTTTTATAGGTGTGCTGAGGAGTTTCTTTAAATAAATTATTCTAAATTTGAATTCGAAACAATTGGTAACTCACTCCACCTAAGCAATTGAGCAGTACCACACTAACCCAAGCAGTTCTCTACACTCGATTCTGTCACCAATTGGTTGAAACAAATCACAATATAGTTTTCTTTTCTCCTTAAATGGTAGTCTAAATGAAGTTACCTACAATATGGTAGTAAACGATCGCCATATACGGACGCGCGGTGGCTTCCAATTGCATAGGAGTAGTCTTTCTCCACCATTGAATAACGTGAAATAATGAAGAAGAGTTTTATATATCGATGATTGTGACCAATTTGATATATTGTAGACTTTGGTGGTAGTTTGGTTGGTAGTTTCTGATGTCCACGGGCGACGGTAACCACTTACCATCGGGTGGTGGTCGTTTGTCTAATACCTTAAAACTAGTTATAACTACTAGTAAAATAGTTTCTACCCATTAGCGGTCCACTACATGGCACTAATGTCTTATCATACCTGCGCAATCTAGAGCATACTTCACCACGCTGCTCCAGTGCGGATATTTTATATAATGTGTGAACGTGTGTCTTTATATAAATAACAGATGGGTAAACCGTTGGTAAACCGATGGTAACCGATGGTAAACCGTAAATGGGTAAATGGTATTTTCTACAAAAGTTCTCAACCACCTGCCACATAACCTCAATTGATACCAACGAATAAGAACAAACTGAAAAAAATGTATAATAATGTTATTAAAACGAAAAAGGTGTTTAAGTATAGATTTTTCGTCGACTCAAAACTTTATGGTGGTCATTAAAAACACGTATCTAAGTATCTTAAGAAATCTATCGCTTGTAGAGGTAAGGGCCGCAATTAATTTTGTTTAAATTTCGGCTTAAAAATGTAAGGCATTCGCGAGTTTCGATGGTTAGATCAAGATTTAGTATCTCTATAGAGTTGTTAAACTCCCCGGTTGTGGGATGTTATGTGTATTTTACTCCACTTAAAGAGTTACGCGATGGCCTTGCAATTCATCGCATAACGCGAATTCGCTCTACGCTACAAGCGTCAACATCGAGCGTTAGAACAAATGTCTGTGTTCTAACTTATATGGCTACAAAATTGCGCTGCAAATTATAGCAATATTATTTAAATTTTTATGCAAATTAACATTGAGATCTACATTCACCCAAATTGATATTAACATGACGCCTGTAGGTTTCAAAAGCTTCTCGCGGGGCGTATGTTTCATGGCCTAGCCATAATAGTTGTTTGAATACTGGTAACAGCTGAAAATATTAGAGCGCCAATATATACCCTTATAATATTAATACTATGGCAATATTATGCATAATATTAATAATAATCTCAGTCATCCATGTCAATTATAGTCAGGCTTTCAATTTATTGGAAAAATCTGTAATTAAATTAACTTTAATTAGCATAAATAAGTATGATGGTGCTAATAATGTTATCTATATTCAACTAACAAGCCATTTACATTCTTAATCATTTAATTTTTATGCAAAATAAATTTTGGTAGTAGGTACCGTAGAACCGTTAAAAACCGTATTAAGTATTAAAATATTATATTATTATTATATTATTATTATTATTATTATTATTATATTATTTTGTATTTAAATATTTTTAACTACGTGAACCCTCTTGTTCGTCTCTACTTAATTTTGATATTAAAAATATTTTTGCATGTTATTTATTAAAAAAATATATTTTAAATCAATATAGAAAAGAGATTGCCAAGTGAGGGATAATACCGCTTATTGTATACACTCACTTTGTGTTGTTATGAGGTTTATTTGCTGTAGCTTTTGGTGTGTAGTAATGAGTATTATTACTTTTATTACAAATCAGAACTCTTGTAACGTCAAGAAATCTTATTCTAAATATCTAAGATGGTAATAACAGCTCTATAAATTCCACATTGTCCACCGCAACTCGCCCGAATGCCTCACTGAGCGATCAGTTTTTCAAGCGATCTCATCGCGCGGCGCCGCTGTGTTTATTTACTGTGTATTTCCACTTCACTTTTTACCTTTATTTAAGGAGCAATTTATTAATGAAACAATTAATCAAGCTTATCACTTCGGCATCGCAAAGGTGGTTACATCGCTTCTCGACACAAACCCGAATTACGATATTTTTCAAAACGACAATGCGATAAGTGAAATAGCTTTGTAACTAAACACGTATATTTTTTATTTATAGTAATGGGGAACTAACTAAACAAAGCAATATGACTTATTGCTAAGAGTGAATGGTGATTAAATAATTAGTTATTATTTTTATAAAATAAAATAAAAAAACGCTGCAATACTCATACTCATACTAGGATCCCCTGGGTCGCCGGTGGCATGGACAACACACACTCACTACTACCTATACTACCTACTACCCATTACCCAAGAACAAACATTTATTTGTCACATAAATACCTACCCCGGCTGGGAATTGAAACCGGGATCCCTCGCTTCGAAGGCTGGGCCATTACCAACTAGGCTAGGGGAGTTTCGGGATTCTAACATTCAAACCCCTTGGTTATGACCACCAATACTTTTATACCAAGACCTTTCTAAAAACATATTTACTAATCTTTTGCAAATCGAAACCAAGATTTTATCCGGTTGATGTTAGGTAGGTACATAAATTGCCAACGAATCTAAAATTCAATTCCTGTCTGGTAGGTAAAGTTGATTAACACACAAATAACAGGCATGACATCATGGTTGGGAGAATCCGCGAAATAAACGGACGAACGTATGTAAATTGTGACTAAGATCTACATACATCGATCTCTGCGCGGACTGATACCGGGTCGAACACGACTGTGTCGTTGACCAATGTGTTCGATACGGGTATTAGTCTTAGAGTGTGTTATGTCTAAGTAATGGAGTTCGTTGGGGTAAGGTTAATGTAATGAAGAGCGAAACGAAGAGGATTAGAAAAGATACATTTTGAAAAAAAAAAGTGATACCGTATGTTCACTGGCTCCATAAATCTTCAAACAGAAAAATAAAAATATTAGACTGTTGATTCTAAGGGTACGGTCAAACAGCCGACGGGGCGTGACGGCGACGCGACGCTGGCGGGATGTGAAGAGGTTGTAACGTATGAGCAAGTATGGGATATGTCACACAGAGCCGTCGCGCTCAGCGGGTCGCGTCACTGCGCGCGCAGTACAACGTTGACGCTAGCGTCGCGTCGCCGTCCCGCCCCGTCGGCTGTTTGACCGTACCCAGAGTAGAGTAGTAAGGTAGTCAGCCAAGAAAAGAAATACGTTTACAACAACGTTACCAACATTTTGGAGTGGTAGTACTCTTTTCTTGTCTCTTCTTTCTTGGCCAACAAAGCATCCTCCGTCAATTTAATGTCCACGGGCGACGGTGACCACTTGCCATTACATTGCTTGTAATCTCGGATGTTCTCGGACTATTTACATAAACTAATTGAGCGAGTTTAGAGTCGGAAATAACCTGAAAAATAAATCGAGATGATGTTTTTATGAACCAATAGCCGTGTCGACCGCAATGGTCAAATACATGGTAGTCAGAATGTGGGAATGCCCGCGTATAGACCTTCTCAACTAGTTGGTGCGACAGTTTTTGCTTCGACCGGGTTCATTGCGAATTCTTCATTGTTATCTTCTCCTCAGTATCTTCCAGCTTCCTGTATCGTCTTGGTTCACTACAGTTTTTACTCATAACGGGGTTGGCTTTATTTTAATTAAGTAATGTCAATATTATTGTATAACTGAAATGTAGTAAAAACGCTTCGCGTGGTGTTGAGATTTACAAGTTCAACTAATCATCATCTCAACTCATAACTGGCCCACTGTTGGGCTCAAGTCTCCCCTCACGATGTGAGAGATTTAGACTACAGTCCACGCAGATCAAGTACGGATTAACAGACTTCATACACCTTTGAGAATATTAAGGAGAAATCTCGGGTGTGCAGGTTTCTACACGAAATTTTCCTTTACCGAAGTTAATGATCATTAATTTCTAATGCGTGCGTAATTAAACACTACCTATAAAACAATATCGTCAAATAAAAAAATCTATTTAATTTTAAATGGTTTAATATGTATCATGAGATATTTTTATATCCTATTTGTATAATTTAATAGCTATCGTCGAATAACATGTGCGGCGTAGTATAACAATTTTCTCCGAGCCCAACCACTCCCCCTATCGGCCGATCTAACAGGCATTTAAAAGGATATATCGTTCATACATGTCAGCAATTACTTAAGCAATATTATCTAGCTTTCTATTCGAGTGAAACTTCCGCACCTCTCTAATGCACTCATAATTATAAACATACGTAATTATGGTTAATTGTTTATTTGAATATTAATTATGTTTGGCTACTAATTATTTCATTGAATTAAATCAGTTACTTAGGGATCCATATTTTTCACGTTTACAATATATACATTACATTGGATGGGTAACGGTTCATTATTCTTAAGGTGTAACTGCAATACAAAAACATTTTATTAATTTACTTATTTACCCTTTGTTGAAAGAATTCAAATTCAAAATTATTTATACATAAGGGAGGCCTTAATGGCGTGTAGATAAATTAAAAACATATTTTTTAAAAACAAAACAATTCTGTCAAGTCGAAAAGTTATAATATCAGATAAATTAGCATATAAATTATAAGACAACATTTTATTTATTTATTTATTACTTACATTAACAGTTTTTCATTAAAGTATTGTATAATTTTACATAATATCATAATATCAATTATGTAATTTCTTAGTAAAGTCTAGTTGAGATTAAATTAACTATTTACTACAGTGGTCAGAAACCGATACTGCAAGTGTAAAATTATTATCTTTTATTATCATAATATAATATTGTCGTCATTAGTTTCGTTTCATATTAATTAATTTAATTGCATAGTCATTAAGATACTCCAAATGTTGATTAGTTGATAAAATACGATGACATGTATAATTTATCAATCAATTCATGATACGTGTATACAGGATGTAACCGTTAAGTGCCGCCAGGTAGGTATTATCTTATCAATAAATAAAATTGAAGCATTTGTCTCTAATTTCAAAATAAATGTTAGTAACTAAAGTACGCTAATAATGTTATACCATAATCAATTATTACGTTATATTTTCTAAAAGTAATAGAAACTTGATTCACAATTTACATTTATAACCGAAATATTTACAGCATATTTTGTATATTTACTTTTATACTCAATATAAAAGTGTTGTACTAAACAGCATTTGATTTAAGGTCAGCTATCGCGTTTATTTTTAAAACGCTAATAACGTCATTATTCTCATTTCAATATCAATTCCAAAATTTAACGTTATCGTCATCATGACCCATACTTTACGGCTACATCCTGTATGTAGGAGTAAACTGACAGGGCTGTGCCTAACAAAGTCAGTCACGTACGAAAGAAATTCGCTACTGTACATCGGTTAAAACTGCAGAAGGACTCCTTAGGGCGTAATATTTAACCATTAATAGGTCGTCATTCACCCGCATGGCCGAACAATCTATTAAGGCATGTAACGTACGGCGCGTCATACCCGCTCACACCTCTAGTGCAAACTATTTAAACGAACAAACACGCGGTAACAACCTGATAAATCGAATGGATTGACAATCGCCGGATTCGATGGGAGCTGAAGGTGGGTGTCTCAGTCTCGAAGATATAGCGAGATGCTGATAGCAGCGAAGTTTTGTAGAAAAGAGGTTTAGCGATTTTTATGATTTTTGCAAACCCAAGTTTTTAATTTTCATTATAATAATATTTATTTGTCTATTCATCTGTAATGTTATTATTATTTTTTGGAGTAAATAAGCATTTCGTGTACTTTTCCACCTCACCATGTGCCTCACTCTTACAATTAATCTCCCAATTTAGTATACTAATGCTATTTGTATTACGTTTGCCTTAAACCATGAACAACGAGCCGTAGCCACGAACCATCCACTTTTGTAATAAATCTAGATTTTGCACTTATCATACTGATAAAAGTGGCTGCCGTAAAGCAAAATCATGTCAAATAACGACAATAAATTATATTCCTAGACCAAGCATGACTTAAAAGATAAAAAATACACTAATGTATACAACAAAACATCGTTCATTATTACATCGCTGATAATAAGACACACGCCGCTGCCGCTAGGGTTGTACAGCACAATTGCTGCTGCTAATTTAAGCCGCGGCGCCTTATACAGTGACGCCGAGTGTAGAATCCGCACTTGATAGGCGTTTGTATGAGTACGGCTAAAGAGTGCGTTGACGAACGCGACGCCAAATAGGGTTGGCGCGGTGAAAAATTTGCTCCTTACCACCCTTAATTGGGTGTCGTTCTGTTTTGCGTAAACAGATGTAGTGATGCGAATAATAGCATTTTTGTTTCATCCTTAATTTGCGTAAAGACCTATTTATTAAAGTAATTTTTGCGTTTGAGAAACGTAACTTTCAGTTTAGGTATACATAGTATTGGCACATGAAACATTTGTTGGGTCATTTTCACAGGTATTTCATAATTTCACAATTTTATCTTTGAGGGGTTGGTTAAACTAGTTCTGCGATTTAGGGACATATTTATTTTTATCCAAAATAAAAAGCGAAATTTTGCTCTCTATCACACTTAGGGTGTCATTTTTGTAGCATTATTTTGATGTAGGACTGGTCATTAATTGAGTTTCAAACTTAATTACAGTTAAAAAACAATTTCTTTAATTTCTCTTTAACTTCGAGAAACATACCTTCGAGTACTTAATGTAACATCCGTGTGTCTATTTTTCTGTTCGTTTATTACCGCTAATCTTAGAAACGGCTTCACAGAGCGCACTTTTTAGCGTTTAAAAAAAGACATGGCTATGGTTTTCACTATTACTGTAGTTTGCTAGGTAACATAATATACAACGAACGTTTTATTTTAATCGGTTCTCAAATTGTAAGAATATGTAAATTAAAAAAAAATCCCGTATAAACTCTGTTTCGAATTTGTACACTAAAGCATAGATTTTCCGAAGCAAAACGCGGGCAGGGTAAAGGCTAAAAATATTATATTATCTTATCCATATCGGTATTTCAAATCGTTGACGCTCATATGCACCGCGCAAATGATCCGCGGTTCATTTGTTACGCAACACGTTCAAACGAGTCGTCTTGGGAACGCCAATTAACTCACAGGATATCGTGTGTTATCTCTCGTCATTATAATCCCGGATTACGCCCAGGCCTTATTGCGTCTCCGGGTAGGTATTACGCTCCGTAGCATTATCTTTGTACTTACTCTTTGGTTGTTTTTTAATACTAGAAAGACTGAAATAACATCCTACATTTAAAAGCGGCTGGAGGTCATTTGACCCGTAGGTATATTAGTTACCTAATAGTTATTTTTATATTGTTTTCTTTATAAACACTGTTGACTCATTATTTTGTTAAATTATCCAGTGTTCTGGTTTAGCAACGCCAACGCTATTTTTTTTGTGTTAGAATGGGGTTTGAGTTATGAAGAAGGGATGAAAAGTATATTTTTGCTTATTTCAAGAGCAATTATGGAACCAAATAGAATTTGTTTTTGTTTTTTATAATTATTACCTGGATGACTGAACCTTGCTCGGCATTTTTTTTGGTATATCGTGTTTTTGGAAATTATTATATAATGCATATTTAGATACGAATTATATACTTCTTACCGACATAATAAATAAATAAAAAAATCTATGATATATAGGTAATATTATTCTAATGATATTGAAGCAGTTAAAAATGAAACATAGTTAGATCGATTTATAGCCCCCGAAGATATGAAGCGCTCATAGCCCGGCGGCTTGCGTCGATCTCAAGTGATCGACAAAGTTAAGCAACAGCGGGCGCGGTCGGTAGTTGGATGGGTGACCGCTAGTGGCAAAAATTTCTTGAGCGCTTCCGTGCTTCGGAGGGCACGTAAAGCCGTCGGTCCCGGTTGTTATTATTTGGTAGCAGTCGTTAAGCCACGTCGGATACATTCGGGCGGCTTAAAATTTCCGACACTTGGGTTGGCCACTAACCCCTCCACCAATCCGCACTGGAGCAGCGTGGTGGAGTATGCTCTAGGCCTCCTCAGGTACGAGGAGAGACCCGTGCTCAGTAGTGGGCCATTAATGGGTTGTAGCCATAGCCCCCGAAACCCCCTGTAACTTAATTTCATGAAAAAGATACATAAACCAATGAAATGGAAAAGATAATAACCAAAAGAAGTGGATACATAAGATTATTCATGACTATGGTTTTAGAGGTGTCACTTTGGTTCTATCTTAAAAAATATAATATTTAAGTACGAATGTATTACTCGTAAATATTGAAAATAGTTTAAATTTCGTAGAATTTTACGTGGTGTTGTACGAGTTAGAGTGAAGAAGGAAAATTTAACTATTTAATTTAGCTACACGATTGAATTACCATTTACCAACAGATTTTTTGTTATACTGTGAAAATTTCAAGTGTTTATTATTGGTCGCGTATTTCCGTTTAACACTTTCGCTGCGGAGCACGTATACGTCGTGTTTTTCCATAGAAAATTAAGATCGCCGCAGCGAATGTGTTAAGGGGTAGAGTCCTGTGACAGATGGACAGCGGAGGCATATATAAAATATATCAATACAGGTCCGTTGGTCACCCTTTGCGCGCACATAACCCTAAAAACCGCTTAATAAAAATGTCAATAACTTTTTTATTGTTTTGGTTGCGATTATTGTACACGTAACAATATTTTCCCGAAGCGAACTAGGTCAGTAGTGATGTGCTAGGTTTGTTTATATCGTATTGTCGGTCGCGTCGCGGAACTGCGGTCATAATGGATCCGTGACACGCTGACGAGCGCAACCAGTGTCATCATAGTACGACCGAATATTCTTGATCGTATGTAATTTTTTATCATCGCGGGCACTCAACATTTTTACTATAACGCGTACTCATATTGTTTATACCGATTTCGACCCAATTGTTAATAGAGTCAATGTTAAGTAACCGTTTGACAGAATGGTGTAATTTCGATCGCAGAGCGGGTAACTAGTTAAAATAATTCTATCTCACAACTTAACATCGTCAGTAAATAAGCAAGAAATATCACAAAACATTATGTGCAAATCAGCCATATATCAGACTTATCAAACGATCTCAACAAACCATTCACTGAGCCACAAAAGCAGCCATCACCATGATAATCAAAAATACCATGCAATACACATGTTACGAATGTGCAGCGAAATATTCTTGTTAGTGATGTGACGTCCACTTACACCGGCATGATGGATCGTGGAACGTTCCGGTATTTTCAATAAGAGCTGAGAAATTTCCTTGTAGAAAGCGGTGTCATTTCAGCCAGTTGACGTGCATGTTTATTACTGTACCAGCTTAAGGTCCTTTGCATACGACGTACTTTTTGCCGATTTTATGTCAAAAAGTCATATTTGTAATCAAAATTGCAAATCTAATTCCTTTTTACAGTAGTACCTAAATCAAGTTTCTATAGAAACTTGGAAAAATAAGTATAGGTTATAAACTGAATAAAACTCAAGGGAATAAACAGAGCACAAACAATAAAAAAACTTTTAACGAAAAAAAATCACTAATTTGCAACGAATAAGTATCAATTAATTTTCAATATGGTGCATTTTTCAAAGCCAAAATTTAATTATTATTTTTATTATTATTTAATCATAATCAAAGCTATAATTTACGAATATGTAATTAAAATTGAATGTATTTGTCGCTTAACGCATTCCATACAATATACAATATTCCATACAATATGCTCACGCTTACTCACTTCGCTCTATATTTTCGGCATGTTTTGTTCCATTTACTACGATTGCCCGCGTGACCCGCGAGTGAACTTCGGAATTATTCTAGCTTTGTGCCTCTTAAGAGACAGAAATCTACCGTGTGCAAAGGCCTTACCCGTTTAGATCCGTTGCATAACACAAGGAGCGGTCTGTTCACACGACAACTGGCTATAAAGTGGTATTACCGCGATTAGCCGTATTAGTTTCATTCACTGTGGGGACTGGTATGTTAGAAAGGACAAAATTTATCGCGGCAATTAGGAAGTGCAGTACGTGTTCTCTCTAAGTATTGTCAAGAGATTTACAATGCTACGGATTTGCCTTATGGAATAATTTGAACTGTCGTTATTTAACTCTTGAACTTTGGTTTTGAATTATGATAATATTATAAGATATGAGACTTTAATTATCATTTAATTTTGCAAGTGAAGGAAAAGTTAATTTTTTTTAAATCAACCGTGAAATTATTATATCGATACATACCATCTTAACCCTCCCGAAATACCCTGGACGCTCCGAGAATAATCTTCAAGGTCTGAGCTCCCGAAACGAACTAAATTCTTCAGATTTTTTATTATAACATATTTTTTTACACATAAAAATATTAAAGTACCAAACGCATTCAATCCCGTCAAAGAGCCGTGCGGAAACAATAGGGGGTCGGGAGCAACTCAATTGAGCCATTGTGTCTAATAATGTTCCCACTGGCACCGGCACTGATCCACTGCGCAGTTCCTTCCTTCCACAATAACATCCTTTATGAACCCACGACGCTAATCACGACAATTGATCATAGTGGTTAAACTATATAACTAATAAACTATAACTAAAATTAGTGCATACATATGAAATATTATACTAACATAGTGAGAGAACTGACGTGTCTAGAGGCAGTATTTTGACTCTTTTTTTTTCTTGGCGTATCGGTGATGATTTTGGTGTTTCTCATGTCATTCAGGGCACTTTCAATCCCCTGTAATTGTTATGAATAAAGCTAGGAGGCTAAATATTTAGAGACTATAGGTCATAGGTAAGTGATCAATTTGCTAGCAGGTTTTATTTACAGAAGCACTGAATTTTTTTAAGTGAAAACTTTTATAGTATCGTTGTTATTTGGAATTCGATGAAACGGAAATGACGCGGAAATGAAATGAAATGAAACGGAAACGAAAAAGAGACAGACTCATTTTAACGTGGAATAAAATGAGATAGGAAGCATCGGAAAAATGGCAGCTTATTTAAGTAAAGCAAAACATCTATATTTGAACTGACAGTATTCGTTTTTTTAAGTTCTCACTTCTAGCACGTGTGAGTTGTACACATTTATAACAGTTTGGATAACATAACGTTTCCGGGAATGTGATAAGGGCGATTGATTTCCGATAAACGAGCAAAAGATCCACCTGGTGGTAAGTGGTCAACATGACCCATGGACATCAGTAACACCAAGGCATCGCCGATGCGTTGCCGATCAAGACAAAAGAAAAGAAAGAAACTGACTCTCACCGTAAAACTCTTTAAAAAAACTATTAAAGTTGTTGCGCTTTAAAACTAGTAGATGCTTTATACGGGTGAGCAGACTATGCACTTAATTTTGATTTATGAACTACGAGTATGTACATATAATTATAATAATATTACCTCTAACATTACATCACAGATTCCCTTCACATTATACGCTATTAGGTTTAATAGAGGTTTCTATTGGATACCGCTGTTATTTTGGGTAATTATAAAACGTGCAACACACTTAGCTGGGTGTTTATTAGTTGGGGAAAACCCGATAAGTTTAAAAGGAAGTAGTCAGCTGCGCGTTGGATTTATGTACGTGCAGTTAAATGTGAGTATGTAAGGCGATTTTTTGTGTGACTTGATTTTAAACTTAACTCATTGCGGATTGTAAACAGTTTATTATAATTCGGGTACTCACTATATGTATTTGGTACGCCGATATTTTGAACCAGCATCAGCCGTGAGTACGATCTATGCAACTGGGTAGAAATATCAGCGTACTATTTTTTTCTGTAATTACTTGACAAACGAGCTTAAGACCATCAGGTCTTGGTAACTGTGACTATTATATTAAAGTATCATAGATAAGATTGTTTGCCTTAGAATGTAATGGCCAGGCGGGTGTTAACCGGATGCTAACATCATGCAGTGTGGGATCAAAGCGGAACCCAGCGGCCTCCAACTGGAAGGCCTGAACCCATAACCTCGTCCGTTGTCAGCAGGTAGCGAACAGGGAAATTGACTTGGAGTTGGATTCAAAATAAATGGAGGCTCTTACACCTCAAATTCTACATAGGAGTACAAAAATATTTTTATTAGGGGACTTCCCTTTGTCTTAAGATTTTCTTACAGACTTTTTGTAATCTGTGAGAAATGTAAAGGTAAAAAGCTCTTACTTACTTATTTGATTGAAGTTTAGTAAATAATATGAAAAGTGATATCGATTAAACTATTATTTATCTGTGTTCCTAGTCCCGCTTTACAAAAGTACCTTTTTAATTTTAATTTAATTTGTAACCAGAAGCCCCACAGTGAAGTTAATGAGTTGTATCCAAACACAAATAAAATACTTGGTTACATTAAGCTTGCTTAGGTTACATGAGATTTGTAACTTCCGCTTGAACAAGTATATTTTCAAACAAGGCATTACCATGCAAGCACAACACGGCTGTGCATGATCGATTGGATAAATTAAATTCGGATTAACCTAAATAAATTATTACATGTGGAAATAAATAATTTATCGGTAACGCTAATAAATAATTGGCGATCTATCGATTATGCGGCCGGCGCGGCGTCAGTTGCTCAATGAAATACGAGATACGGGGAAAATTTAGAGGCTGTTCATTTCTGTTTTAAGAAGTTTTAAAAATGACATTTACCTACTTTACCTAACCCGAAAAGAGCTTTGTTTTACTGATATTTGCTGATTACATCATGAAAAATTTCTTGGACGTCATTTTTGACTTTTTTACATCTTGGAAAAGTTGCGTAGGACGCCCCCCGACAAGGTGACCGAAGCGAACCGAAGGAGACAGCAGGTGTTCCCTGGACTGAGAAGGCTCAGGATCGGTCAGAGTGGCGCGAGTTACGAGAGAGACCTTACAGTGAACTTTTAAAGGTTATGTATGCAGTAATATTTTACACCAATAAAAAATATACTACAAAAACCAAATTATCAAAACACTATATGTTTCAATATACCATTCGCATACACATTCAACTCTACAAACGCAACACCTATTAAATCAGCAAAAAAGCGCTCGCAAATTTATAAGACAAAAGAGAATTTCAGCTTGTAAGTCAGATACTAATGGAGGGGCCGCAATCAAGCGGACAGATCTCCGCTTGAAGCAATTAAAGCGGCGGTATGTACGGACAGTCGCGGACAATCAACTTAATCGCCTCGATTTAACACTTTTCTACGCGATATACTTATCGCTACTGCTTTGTAGAGATTCTCCGTGACCGTGAGAAATGTCAGATGTGGAAAACATTTTAAAGATGCTGGGTTAAGTTTAGTTCCTTCTATTCAGACTTAAAATTGTAAATAGGTACAAAAGTAAATAATTATGTCTGTGTAAATAAGTAATAAATAAATGCTAACACACTCATATTCCCGCAATAAGATTCCCTGTGTCTACACACATACATACATACTGAATATTTTTATTATTATTCCAGTACTCACGATACTTATTTTGTACGCCGCTATTTCGACCCAGTTGCATGGATCGTGGTCACGGCTGCGTCGTAATATCGGCGTACAAAATGAGTATCGTGAGTATCTTAATAAAAATATTCTGTATGTGTATTTAAACCAAAAAGGATAGTTTCTTTCTTTCCAAAACCTCGTCTATTATGAATTTTGTAGTATGGTTGTGGATTGGACGTTGCGTCGATGTGGCACGGGCGCGGCGTGGATGTGGCATGATCGTGACTTGCTAGCGGTTTGGTTACGGCCCGTCTGAATACATCTCTAACCATTTCGCGCTCTAATCGGTAGGTAGCCGAATGCAAATTACCAATATAGTGC